>LFJQ01000093.1:0-698958 GCA_001182835.1 Oropetium thomaeum | reverse complement strand
TGTCCAACGCTTGATGAAGGCTTTCCAAAACCGAGAGACGAACTGGGTGCCTCGGTCTGAAATAATTGTCTTTGGAACACCATGAAGACACACAATGCGAGTGAGGTACAACTCTGCATTTCCTTGAAAGAATAGGTGGTCTTGTCGGGAAGGAAATGTGCAGATTTTGTTAACCGGTCAACGATTACCCAGATGGAATCGTAACCACCCGAAGTTCTAGGCAAACCAACGATGAAATCCATGCCAATATCCCCCTTTCCATGATGGAATAGGTAATGGTTGAAGTGTGCCCGCGGGTTTTAAGTGGATAGCTTTCACTCGCTGACATACGTCACACTTGGAGACGTATTGAGCAATTTCCCGCTTCATGCGAGTCCACCAGAATTTGGTCTTCAAGTCTTGGTACATCTTTGTGCTTCCTGGATGTATGGACAGCAAGGAATCATGAGCTTCATTAAGGACTTTCATCTTCAGCTCATCGACTTTTGGCACCACAAGGCGTTTTCCAAACCATAACACGCCTCGCTCATCGAGAGAAAAACATCTGGCTTTACCCCGATTTTATTCTCTCCCGGATACCGAGCCATTCCTTGTCATTTTCTGGGCTTCCTTGATCTGATCCAAAAGTGTGGATTTTATTTCAAGGTTGGCAAGGAAACCTTCTTCCACCATTTGTAGACCCCAAGCTTCCCGAAAATCCTCACATAGGGAGCGATTTCGGGTCTTCCCGATTAGGCAATTGCAACGGCTTTTGCGACTCAACGCCGTCAGCCACAACATTAGCCTTGCCTGGGTGATAATGCACTTCTAGCTTGTAGTCCTTGATCAACTCAAGCCATCTTCTTTGCCTCATATTCAAGTCAGCTTGGGTGAATATGTATTTGAGGCTCTTGTGATCGGTATAGATATTGCAAGTCTTGCCAAGGAGATAGTGTCGCCAGATTTCAAAGCATGGACACGGCGGCAAGCTCAAGATCATGAGTAGGATAATTCTCCTCATGTGACCTTAATTGGCGAGAAGCATAAGCAATGACTCTCCCGTCTTGCATAAGCACACATCCGAGTCCAACACGAGAGGCGTCGCAATAGACATCAAAGCTCTTGTGGATGTCGGGTTGCGCAAGAACGGGCGCTGTGGTAAGCAATGTCTTCAATGTCTGGAAAGCTTGCTCGCAATGGGCGGACCAAAGGAATTTCTCTCCTTTGCACAGCAACCTAGTCATTGGCTTGGCAATCTTGGAGAAATCCTTGATAAACCGACGATAGTAACCCGCAAGTCCAAGGAAACTGCGGATTTCCTTCACAATGGTTGTGGAGACCAATCAAGCACTTCTTGCACCTTGGTGGGATCTACGGCAACACCATTTTCAGAAATGACGTGCCCAAGAAAAGCAACTTCGTGCAGCCAAAATTCGCACTTGCTGAATTTTGCATAAAGACGGTGTTCACGAAGCTTCCCGAGTACAATTCGGAGGTGAACAGCATGATCTGCTTCCGTCTTGGAGAAAACAAGAAATATCATCGATGAAGATCACCACACATACATCGAGTTCCTCCATGAAAATAGAGTTCATCAAGTACATGAAGTAGGCAGGGGCATTGTGAGACCAAAGGACATGACAAGTACTCGTACAAACCATAACGATAGAAAAGGCAGTTTTTGGAATGTCCTCTTCTCTGATCTTTATTTGATGGTAGCCCAGCCTTAAATCAATTTTGGAGAAACAACGAGCGCCAGAAAGCTGATCGAAAAGGATATCGATCCGCGGAAGTGGATATTTGTTTTTGATGGTAACGGCGTTCAAAGGACGATAATCGACACACATGCGCAATGTGCCGTCTTTCTTCTTCACAAAGATAGCGGGACAACCCCAAGGAGAAGAACTTGGACGAATAAGCCCTTGTCGAGGAGATCTTTCAACTGCTTCTTCATTTCAGCCAACTCCTCAGAAGACATCGGATACGGCCGTTTTGAAATAGGAGCCGTTCCTGGTTCGAGTTCGATGGCAAACTCAACAGCCCGGTCGGGCGGCATACCCGGCAAATCATCGGGGAAAAACATCCGGATATTCGCACACAACAGGGATAGAGGAAAGCTCAGAACTAGTCGCACCTTTCAAATGGTACAACCCAGAATTATCACCTTCAAGGTGTAGCGAAAAACGATCGCCGGTTGGGCTTTCAGAGAAACAACTCTGGAAGCCACGTGGATGACGGCATCGTGGGAAATCATCCAATTCATCCCAAGAATAATATCTAACCCCTGAAGATCTAGGAGTAAGAGATTGGCTTGCAAGGTAACACCGCTGACTGGGGTCAACGATGTCGGAACCATGGAGTCTACGTGGATTTTGGCTCCGGGGGATTCTATGAGATAAGGTGTACGGGTAGGGAATATCTGTAAGTTATATTGTGTGGCATACTCTCGCCTAATAAAGGAATGTGATGCACCAGAATCAAAAAGAACTTTGGTAGGACGAGAGTCGACGGATAACGTCCAACGAGCACGTCGGCACCTTCAGGCACATCAGCGGCGGTCGTGTAGTTGACACGGCCACGCTTGGGAACTTGGGGCTTGTTGCCTTGTTGTGGTGGAGCAGCGACAGGTGGGTGCGGTGGCTGGTTTGGAGCAGCAGCCCCCGCTCCACGCCTTGGGTACGGACAGCCACGGGAAAGGTGACCGCGCTGGCCGCAGTTGAAGCACGGACCAACGGCTTGATTTCCAGCCTGACCCATAGGGGGCCTGGGAGCTTGTCCAGCAGCAGGAGGAGCACGACGGACCATCCACATGGGCTGCGGTGGAGCTGAGCCCGTGCGAGGACGCTGTGGGTTCCCATTCTGTGGCGGTGGGGCAGCACGCTTGCGGTTCTTGGCTGCAAGCTTGTTCATCTTGTCCTCGGCAACTATGGCACGATCCACGAGCTGGTTAAAGCTGCCGACCTCTGAAATGATGACAGACAGCTTGTCCTGCATCTCCTCAGAAAGGCCATTGTAGAAATAGCCCCTCTTGCTCGCATCGGTTGCCACTTCTGTGCGAGCGTACTGTGCAAGGTAGTTGAATTGGTGCACATACTCCATCACCGATCGATTGCCTTGCCTGAGAGCAAGGAACTCCAAGCTCTTGATTTCCATCACACCATCCGGGATGTGAAAGGCACAGAAGGCAGTACGGAACTCTTGCCACGTGTAACGGTGGTTGTCGGGCTGGGTGGCACGGTAGGTATCCCACCATGCACCGGCTTCATTCTGAAGCTGATGGGCAGCAAAAAGAACCTTCTGATGCTCTCCGCACCGGAGTAGATCGAGCTTTTGCTCAATGGTGCGAAGCCAATGGTCAGCGTCAAGGGGTCCTTGGCCCGAGTGAAGATAGGCGGCTCGGTGCGGCGAAAGTCGGAGAAGTCATCCTCGCGAGCAGCGTTACGCTCTGCACCGCGCTGACTGATGCCCTCAGCGATGATACGGAGATATTCGGAGTGCTCCCGCCGATTGTGCTCGATTTGCATGAGCACCTCAGCCATGGTAGGGGCTGGTGGTGGCGGTGGCGGTGTGGTCTGGCGTCCTTGGCCTTCAGCAGCTCCGGAGGTTTCACCGGCCTCACGAGTGCGGCTACGGGTATTCATCCTGTCGCCAAAACCACGGTTAGCGACCGGAAGAATAGACAACCAGACAATACATTGCTATGACAACAAGGACCGGTCATAGACAGGGAAATACGGATTGCTGGGAATGCTATCGATGATATGAAGGCAGCAATGGTTGCTACGAGATGACAGACATGGTGTACCGACCAACATACACCGATGTTCAGATTGGACGAGCTCACTAATCCTGAACACGAAACTCAAACAACGGCAAAGGTTTTGAAAGTTGAACAAGTCTTTTCAAAGGTGAAACAAACTTGTTCCTTTTGCTGTTAAAAACCAGTCAACAAAAGACGATCAAAACCCAACTAGCAATTTACAACTCAAAACCAAGCAAGGACATGATCGATGCATGCAATGATATGCAAACATGCTCCGTACTAACGATTCTCACACGGATGCATAAAACACTCTCCCCAAGCACAACAACACTACTGAAATAAACACACAACGTTAACATGGGCGATTTTGAATAGAAAGGGAGGGGTTTAGATAAAACACGCGCCCTAACACAAATGGGTGGCTGCCAAGACCCGCTAAACTATTCTAACGACCCATCTGTCAAGGAGGGCAGCAATGCAGGGTGCATTCCTAGTTCTAAAACTAAAACAAGTTAAGAAAGGTGAGGACCTAAAAACAGCACTATTACTACAACTTTTAGTTGAATTTAGTGATTTTAAGACACAACTACCCACCCCGTGTTGCTAAGCAAAATTTTAGGGTATATTTGTGAACCTTAGCTCTGATACCAGCGCTTGTGAGAGACCCGACCAATTTATATTCAAGTTTACCAAGTTGACTCGCGGCCCACGCATGGTGTGCGAGAACTCAACCCGATAAAAGAGAATATAGACCCGGCAGTCCCCCGACATGCTTCTCAAGCAATGCCCAAGATCCAAGCACGTCGGCAACGTCACATGTGATTCATCACAAAGGTCACATTAATTAATAACATTAATTTAAAGTATTCTTACATAACAAGGTTCAACATAAGTCTTGAAACTAAAAAAAATCAAAGAGCGGAAGCGATTCTAAGGAAGACGATAGTCGCAGCGGTTGCAATGAGAAAACAGCAAAAGATTGCGATGCCCAGCCCACGAACATCGCACATCACGATCACTCGAACGTCTCGACTACGCCTCGCCCTCGCCGGCATCGGCGGGGACAAAGTAGCCGAAGACCAACTCATCCTCACCTGCAAAAACTTAAACAACAAACGTTGAGTACGAAGGTACTCGCAAGTCTTACCCTGTGGTGGGAATTAGTTCCCGACTCGAAGGATAATGCAATGAGGCTTTAGCAAGGTAAAAAGGAATAGGAAATGGACTCAATTGCTTAAAGCAGAAACTAAGCAAATATGAATAAGCATAAAGTAAAAGACTCTGCGGGCATGAACTTCTAAAAACCCAATCCCCAAGTATCATGTAACCATAAACCATGCAATACCAACATCTATGTTCCATCCGAACCATGGATACCAATAACCATAATCCAATTCCAACAACAATGTCCCAATTCCCAACATGTTATGAGACAACTCTACGATATTATCCAAAGGACACTGAGCTTTGATCATAACCGAGACCGCGGCGGATTCGAACCGATTTTACACCCTGCAGGGGAGTCCAACTGTACCCACACGACTGAGGACCATGCGGCTCATGCAACCCGCTAAAGTTACACAAGGGGGTACTCATGTCAACCTTTTTCACACTCGTGCCCACACGGTTGGAAAATCCACACGGTGCCGAGTACCACGGCCTCGCAGGCACACGTGAGTCCCTCGTCGAGTGTCACGGCCTCGCAGGCACCCATGACTCCCTCGTTCCACACACCGTGCAGTCATCGGCCAAACGTTGGTACGCAGTGAGATACTCAGCTTATCTTACCATTATATCGGACATGTGGTATGAACGGGAAGTGCTCAGGCCAAGAATAACACGGCCGGTTCCTAGGTCAACCCAGACGGGGCCTACGGCACACAAGACCTCCATGTCTTGCTGCACTCCTATCCCACCGTCCAGATTTCAGCTTTTAACACTTTTTAACTTTTACCAACATATGAACTCGCCACAAGTCCATAAGTAATCAAGGTGGTTCCTATACGTGCGAGTGGGACTTACCACTCGACTTCTACCGTGTTATCTAAGCATGGCTAAGCATTTCGCGACTCAAACCAAGACACTCTACCCAGGTTGTCAAGGTAACGTATTCAATACCAAGGAGGGGTACATGCAACAATAATAGGTTTTCCCAACTTTATCACTATGCCCGACTTTATGCATTCCTATACGTAAGCATTCATATTAATCATTAAGTAAATTACTTAGGGTAGCAATATGAGGTGCTTGCCTTCAACAGCAGTGGTGGTGACTTCCTCAGCAGCTTGATCAACCTCTGGTGCTTCTCCCGTAGCAGCACCCGCGTCACTCTCTGGCGGTTCGTAAGCTATAAAGTGAAAACGCGACGGTATGAGATGCATGCCATGATGCCATGATGCCCAAATGATGCGATATGATGCAGAGAGGTAGCTACTGAGTTTATGAACACAATGCAAAAAGAACGAAGGCAATCGGAGTTCTACAGCTCAAGTTCTGACCTAGACAGTTTTACCGATTCCGGTTACGGGTTTCCCGGTTCCCGGTTCCGATATCGGGTGGCACACGAATGTCGTTTTCGGGAAAAATCCCAAAACACATCACATGTACTGGCTTTACTAAGTGGCTTGGGTTACTATGAGACTAAGTTTGAGTGGTTTTGACTCGCGTTAACAGGAACACGAGCCCTCCGATGGTCGTTGCCCGTTTACGACATCGGGAATACCGTAACGGTGCCGTAAAAGTCGTAACGACTTTTCCGGTGAAATTCAAAGTTGAGTTACAGGCATGGGACCATTTTTAGTTTAAAGTAGGCTCTAAACTAAGACTTTTGGCTCTAGTTTGGGGTCAAGTTGAGCTTCTATGAATTTACTGAAAATCAAACAATGCTCTATTTTCCAAACTCATAAAATCAGAAACATGTATTAAAACTTATGCAAAAATCATGAAACTTTACAGAGCTACTGCTGGGAATCTAAACTAAAGTTTTTGTTAAAGGTCTGGGGCTTTTGGGCGACTTCCCTAATGTACTTTAGATAAAGGCAAATAGTCTAGGGTTTGGGGATATTATCAATGACATGCAAGCACAATGTTCATGAAAAATTCTGGTAAAAATACAGGAGATGCGTCATGCCAAGGTAAAATTATGGTACAAAATCAACCCTAGAAACCTTCTGGAACTTCAATTAAAAATCAACAACAGAAAAAATACAATGAATTATTAAAGAAAATCCAGGGACATTTATGAAAAAAGTGCTTTAACAGAAAATTAACACATAATTCAAGGATTCAAATAAAATTAGGTTTGACATTTTTAGACTTCTCCATGATTTTCTACACACTATGCATCTTCTGGTTAATTAAAAGGAAAATAGGAAATTCAATGGAACAGTACTCAGAAACAGGGGAATGGCAGTGGCGACTGCTCTGATTGGAAATTCGCCGGAGGAGGGGGCTAGGAGGGGGATTGAGCAATCGTGGAGCATCACCTTGATTCAAGGAACTGATTTGATGAAGATTAGGGCCACGGGGAAAGGTGTAAGGTGGTGGTCGACGTGAGCCCAGAAGCTCTGCTAATGGCAGCCGACGGATGGCGCGCGACGAACTTCCTCAACGGCGACGATCTGCGGCTAATGGCTTATCAAATAGATGTATCATGGTGAGAGGAACAAGCCATTTGAAGGAATCGAAGAATGGAGCTACCTTGGTGACGGAATTTGAAAAGAGGTGGCCGCCGGCGCTGTTGTCGGCCGAGGAACAGGCGGCGGTGTTCTGGTGAGATTAGGGCACAATCGGTGGGGGCTAGTGGTTGGAGAGCTGCAGTGAGTCGAGGGGAACTTTCTTGGCACGGTGGCGTGGCTAGGGAATGGCCGAGGCGAGCTGTCGACGGTGGGGGTGGCTCAGGCGGCAATGGTGTGGCGGCGCACTGACTAGGGCAGAGGAGGAAGAAGAAGAGCGAGTGGAGAGCTGGTGCTTGGCTTTATACTTGAAGTGAAGGAGCCAAGGGAGATAGAGAGTAGTGGTGCACGCGGATTGGAGAAGGGGGTGCGGCGGCCGGCAATTGGCGCCTGAAGGCGGTGCTCGGCAGTGGCGATGGCGTGCGGCAGTGAGGGAAATGAAGGCGCGCCAGAGAGAGGGAGAGAGAGGAAGAGAGAAGGAGGGGAAGATCTCTTGCAAGATTCACCGATGGGGAGGAGTGATGGCGCGCGCGGGGGATTGGCCGGCGCTGCGCTCGGCTGCGGTGGTTGGCTGCGGCGGCAAGGGGTGTCGGGCGAGTACTGTTCACGGTAAGATTATTTTCAATTCAATTAATTCGATTACCCTTCCTCTTGATACAACAGAAAACCCTAGCTCCCGAGCTCAAAAATTTTTGAAACTTTTTGTGTGTGCTAAATGAATTATTTGGAACAACTTTTATTAAAGGAAGGTTCACTGAATCAGCTTCTAAAGATCTGTGAATTTTCAATTAGGTTCAAACTTGTTGGAATTTTAAAGGGGTTTAAACCTTTACCAAAAATTTTCATAAAATCTCCAAAATTCTATTTTAATGTGTAGTTAATTGTTATGCAAAAACATTGGGGTAGTTCTATTAAGAAAACAAAAGGCTTCTTGAAAGTCGATTAGGGTTTTGCGAAAACGACGAAAACTCGAAACCCTGACCCAAATCAAAACAGGAAAAGGTCGAATTCAAAAGATTGAATCAGTGAGCTCAATTCAAAAGAATAAAAGATTGCAACTTTTGGGATGTGACAGCATATCAAGCCGGACTTCCGCCCGGTAAAACAACGACTGCGTCGCTTCGATGAGGAGAAGCGCAGAGCCATCGGGGAGGAGGTAGCCAAACTGTTGGCAGCCGGTTTCATCAAGGAAGTGTACCACCCTGAATGGTTAGCCAACCCCGTCCTTGTACGAAAAAAGAATGGGAAATGGAGAATGTGTGTTGACTATACCAGTCTCAACAAAGCGTGTCCAAAGGATCCTTTTCCTTTGCCACGCATAGACCAGATAGTCGACTCCACCTCAGAGTGTGAAGCCCTGTGCTTCCTTGATGCGTATTCCGGGTACCATCAGATCCGTATGAAGGAATCCGATCAAATCGTGACATCATTCATCACTCCGTTCGGGTCGTACTGCTACGTCACGATGCCGTTCGGACTCAAGAATGCGGGCGCAACCTACCAGCGCTGAATGATAAGATGCTTCGACGAACTCATCGGAGACATCGTCGAAGCATACGTTGACGACATCGTCGTCAAATCCAAGAAAACCGACCAGCTCGTCACCGATCTGGAGCGGACCTTCGCTAAACTCCGAGCGAACGACATCAAACTCAACCCCGAGAAGTGTGTTTTCGGGGTTCCGAGGGGAATGTTGCTCGGATTCATCGTCTCCGAGCGAGGCATCGAAGCCAATCCGGAGAAAATCGAGGCCATCAACCGAATGGGCTCGATTCAAAACTTGAAGGGAGTGCAACGCGTGACCGAATGCTTGGCGGCTTTGAGCCGCTTCATCTCGCGTCTTGGAGAGCGCGTACACTCTCTCTACCAGCTTCTGAAGAAATTCGAGCGATTTCAATGGACACCTGAGGCACAGGACGCGCTCGACAGGATAAAAGTCATCCTGTTGAAGCCCCCAGTCCTGGTACCTCCGACCCCGAAGGAGCCTCTCCTCCTCTACATCGCCGCAACGACCCAGGTCGTCAGCGTCGCCCTCGTTGTAGAGCGGACGGAAGAAGGCCACATCCTTAAAGTCCAGCGACCGTCTACTATGTGAGCGAAGTCCTGTCGGAGACGAAGACCCGATATCTTCAGATCTTGAAGATCCTCTACGGTGTCGTCCTCGCTAAAAGGAAGCTCCGACACTACTTCGAGTCTCATCCGGTGACCGTCGTCAGCTCCTTCCCACTACGTGAAGTCGTCGAGAACCGCGACGCAACGGGCAAGGCCGCGAAGTGGGCTCTCGAGCTAATGGGCGAGGGCATCACATACGCCCCCCGAACGGTGATCAAGTCTCAATCCTTGGCTGACTTCATAGCGGAATGGACAGAAGTACAACTACCCACGGCTCCTGTCGACCAGGAGTATTGGGTGATGTACTTCGACGGTTCGCTGATGCGAAAAGGGGCAGGGGTCGGACTCGTCTTCGTCTCCCCTCTAGGGGTACGCATGAAGTACGCGATCCGCCTTTCATTCCCTGCGTCCAACAATGTAGCCAAGTACGAGGCGGTCGTCAACGGGCTCAAGATCGCCAACGAATTGGGAATCCGACGGCTCGAAGTTCAGGGCGATTCCCAACTCGTCGTTGGCCAAGTCATGAAGGAGTCTAGCTGCCACAACGAGACCATGGATGCCTACTGCAAGGAGGTCCGCAAGCTGGAGCATAAGTTCCATGGCCTCGAGCTCAGGCACATCCCAAGACGGCAAAACGAAGAAGCCGACTCCTTGGCGAAGATGGCGGCCGAGCGCGAACAGATCCCGCCAGGGGTCTTCGCCCACGATCAGAGCCGACTATCAATCCGACCCCAACATACGCCAGGGGTCGGGGCCGAGCCTCTCCAGGCACAAGGGGACGGAACGGCCACGACGCCTCTCGACCCCAGTGTCATGGAAATCGACGAGGCGTCTGCACCTGATACGAGCCCTCCAGACGACTGGAGGACACCGTATCTCAACCGACTCCTCAAAGGAGAACTCCCCGCCGACAAGACGGAGGCTCGACGCATCGCGCGACGCGCCAAGTCCTTCACCGTCATCGACGGAGAACTCTACAAGAGGAGCCTCACCAGAATCTTGCAGCGTTGCATCCCCATCGAGCAAGGGAAGATGCTGCTGCGAGATATTCACGGAGGGGTCTGCGGTCACCACGCCGCACACAAAACCCTCGTCGGAAACGCATTCCGACAGGGATTCTACTGGCCAACCGCCGTCAACGATGCCGCGCATATCGTTCGCACGTGTGAAGGTTGCCAGTTCTACGCCCGGCAGACCCATCTGCTGGCACAAGCGCTGCAGTCCATCGCCATCACATGGCCATTCGCGGTCTGGGGATTGGACCTGGTTGGACCACTCAAGAAGGCACCCGGGGGCTACACCCACCTCTTGGTAGCTATCGACAAGTTCACCAAATGGGTTGAAGCCCGGCCAATCACAAGGATCCGACCAGAAGAAGCAGTCGAGTTCTTCTTCGACATAATCCACCGCTTCGGGGTCCCAAACTCCATCATCACGGATAACGGTACGTAGTTCACAGGGAAGCAATTCCTTAAATTCTGCGACGACTATCATATTCGAGTAGATTGGGCGGCTGTAGCGCACCCCCGCACAAACGGGCAGGTCGAGCGCGCGAATGGCCTGATCCTTCAAGGTCTAAAGCCGCGAATCTACAATCGGCTCAAACAGTTCAGCGGACGGTGGGCAGCCGAGCTCCCCGCTGTACTGTGGAGTTTGCGGACATCCCCGAGTCGGGCGACGGTGTTCACCCCCTTCTTCATGGTGTATGGCTCCGAAGCCGTACTACCGACCGACCTCGACTATGGAGCCGCGAGGATCAGAGCCTACGACGAAGAAGGCAACCAGACGTCCCTCGAAGATGCCATGGACCAGCTCGACGAGGTGCGAGACGTAGCGCTCCTGCGATCGGCGAAATACCAGCAGGCGCTGCGACGTTACCACTCCTGCTAGTGCGGGAAAGAGCGTTCAACGTCGGCGACCTCGTCCTTCGGCGCGTTCAGAGCAGCAAGGACCACCACAAGCTGTCGCCTCCATGGGAAGGGCCCTTCATCATCTCCAAGGTTCTCCAACCCGGCTCCTACAAGTTGCAGACGGCGGACGGACAAGAACTCATCAACGCCTGGAACATCGAACAGCTACATCGCTTCTATCCCTAGAACTCGTAGTAGTCTTATTGTTCCTCGCCACCGAGATAAGCGGCGCCCGACCACCGTCACGCGGGAGTCGGACCCCGCTCAGGGGCTACACCTGCAAGGTGCGCATCGCGCGCGCACCTTGACACTTATTAAAATTTTTGCCGTCTCGATTGCAAAAGTTTTAACGAAGGGCTTAGAACTAGCAGTAGTTTTACCCCGTGCCGACCGAAACAAGCGGCGTCCGATTCCCATCGCACGGGAGTCGGACCCCCGTCATGCGGGAGTCGGACCCCGCTCGGGGGCTACACCTGCAAGGTGTGCATCGCGCGCGCACCTTGACACTTGCTAAAATTTTACCGTTTTGCTTGCAAAATTTTGAGGAAAGGGTAAACGAAACTTTACCCTCTTCAAGGGTCCCGACCCCTCGTCCTACGTTCGAATCTTAGAAGGGAAAGTCGCGAGTGGAAGAAGACGTAAAGTCTAGTTGGTCGGACTGCGCAACGCCTACGACCCCCGAAGGTTACGGCAACGGCGCTCACCAGCTAGACGGAACGTCGGAACCGCCCGTGGCTTAAGACTCCTGAGGATCGAAAACAAGGAAAAAGAGGTCGAACACCCTCGCGACTCTGCGAAGCAACGCCTTCGCAAAAATACTTAGAGACACCTTCCATAGTCAGAAAATATTCATTTCATTTCGTCTGACTTACAAAAGGGCCGGGCACTTTTTGCCTCGGCCGTCCTAGGTACAAGCTAAAAACTACTCTAACTCCTATTCCGCCGGGGGGGAGGGGGCACGTTTCCTGCCTCTTCTTCCGCCGTGCTTGCAGCCAGCTCCTGAGCGAAGGGGGCCACCTCCGCCTCGATGGCGTCCAGCTCAGCGTCGGTGTAACCGGAGGCAAAACCCTCGCTCAAGTAGTCGAGGGCGATGTTGCTGTAGTGCGAACGGGCGACGGCGAACGCCCGGTGCACCCCCCGGTATATCCCATCCTCCGCCATGGCCCGCGCTCGGGTGACAAGCCGGGGAACTTGGGGAGCAAGTGAGCTCGACCCAACCTCCTCGGCCACCCCGAGGTCAACAAGGGCCGCGCGGACGGCGGCTCGGAGGGTCCCGTGCTCCTCAGCCTCCCCCTTCAGCTCCTCCCAAAGCGACGACAACTCCTTCGCGCCCGCCTCCAGCTTCGCGGTCAGAACTGCAAAACG
Source organism: Oropetium thomaeum (assembly GCA_001182835.1). NCBI lineage: Eukaryota > Viridiplantae > Streptophyta > Magnoliopsida > Poales > Poaceae > Oropetium > Oropetium thomaeum. Next base: position 686,155 of record LFJQ01000093.1, on the reverse strand, counting down.
AACAGCACGACAGTTAGCCCGCAACCAAGCCTAAAGGAGGGGCGGGGTCGTAGTCGGAGCTTACCCGACGTGCCGGCGCGAAGTTCCTTGAGCTCGACGTCACTCCGGGTCACCTCCTCGGCCAAGGAAGCAGTCACCTCCTCAGCCTCGAGCCTGGCCGTCTCCTCCTCCAAAGCGGCCGCCGCCGCCTCCAGCCGACAGGCCTGCTGCACCGCGAGGGTAGTCAGAGCGCCGTAAGCCCGCCGCGCCTCCTCCCACTCGACGCGGAGCCGGTCCTCCATGGCCTTCTCCCGGGCAAGGGCGTCCGCCGCCGCCCGACGCGCGGCGACGAGCTGCTCCTCGTCAACAAGTTGGCCACGGAGGAAAGCCGCGACTAAGTCCAAAGCGGACAAGGCCCCCTCCGCGCCCCGTCGTGTGCTCCCGGAGCCTGGGGCACCTCCCTCCACCGGCCCCGCAGCCGGCAGAGTCGCCGGTGCTGCCGTCGGCGCTTGAGCAGCGCCCTCCTCCGCGGCGACGCCCGACGCCACCGCCTCCTCCGTCGTAGGAGGCCCAAAAACGGGCAGCTTCGGCCCGGACGCCGGGGCCTCCACCCGCTTCTCCGCCGCCACCACCTCCGTCGAGGACGCCTCCGGAGGGACGGCTGCCATCACCTCCTTTGTTTGCAAATTGGCAGCCGTCGCCGCTTTCGACGAGCCCGGAGGGACGGCCGAAGGGGCCTCCGGTTTTTTCGCCGCCGCCGTCGGGGGGCGCGGGGGCTCCGAAGCCCCGCCCTCGGCGCCTTTCGAAGCGCGCTTGGGCCACCGGCCCGCCAGAGCCTTCCGCGGCGCCACCAGGAGCGACCCTCCCCCGCCGCGGGCCTGCAAAAGAGCGAATACTGAGTACAAGCAGAAGGAGGAAAAGACTCACACAACACACTTACGGTCGCGTTGAAGTACGACGACGCTTCGGGGTCGACCCCCCTTGCTCTGCCGTCGGCCGCTTCTCGGCGACCCCTGGGCCGGCCGCCCCGACCAATGCCGGTCCAGGGGTCGACGGGCCCGACTCCGCCGGCTCGGGGCGAGCGCGAACGTCCTTCGATGTGGGCGCCTCCTCTTCGAGGGTTGACCGCCCCACTAGGAACGTCGTCGACGGAGACGATACCGCCTCTGAGCCCCGAGCCTCCGACCCCCGAGGATCCGGCCCTGGGCCCCGTTGGCGTGCATGCACCAACTCCTGCCTCGGGGGAGGGGGAGGGATCTCCACGACCTCCTCTTCCTCCTCGTCGTCGTCGTCGTCGTCGTCGTCGCCGTCGTCCTCGTCGTCCGACCCCTGCCTGCGCCGACCCCGGGCCAGCTTGGCTCGGAGCTTGAGAGCCCGCTTGGCCTTCCGGGCGTCCTTCTTCCGCTTATGCTCCTCGGCGGCCAAGCGGTTGGCCTCCCGGACGGCAGCGTCCTCAGGCACCGGGGGGCGAGAGGGCCGGATCGCGAGCTCCCTCCTCTGTTGCCAGCCAAAAGAAAAAAGTCAGAACCGGAAGAGGGAAGCTGAGAGGTACGACAAGGTAGGAGCCGCGCTGATGAGAACATGACACACATGCATACGACCATGATTGGGTCATGCATTAGTGAAAGAGGAGTCCAACAAGGTTGTCCAAGTCATGAAGGAGGCCCAAGGCTAATCCAATTCGAGTCACCAAGGTGGAGGCCCAAAACAACACAAGTTCGAGCCCATCTCGGAATTCAGGAGCAGCTTACGATGTTTTGGTCGCCCTGGCCACATACGGAGTCCGTTTTGGACATTCTACATATGGATGGAAAGCTAAGAAGACAAACTTTCCAATGGCACCGGTTTCATGCCCAAATTCCATCTGAGTCAACGGGAATCTTTGAAACAAGTGGACGTACAGAATCTGCCAGGACGCTGCGCCGCCGCCTTTTGGGCCGTTGGCCCATGTATCGTGTTGGAGCCCATAGGGGCGTGACCAGGGGGGTAGGCCACAACCTAAACCCTATATATTCAGTAGCCGCCGCCACATTAGGGTTGGGTTTTGTTTAATTGATAGCTTTAGCTACAGCCGTCATACGACGTGTATTCAGAACCCCACCTTCGAGTAATAGATTAGATTGCTCGCCTCTTATTCTTGCTCGTTCTTCGATTGCGTGCAGGGATTGATCTTCGTGATCAGGCTGATCTTGCAATCCAGCAAGGTTAGTAACCATCGGGAGTTGGTTCAGCGATTGCATTGGCGCCTCGGGCTTGCTCGTCGTAGTCGGATTGTGAGGGTTAGCTTCCACAGATCGAAATTATCTCCACTCACCGAAAGATCGGGCACTCCAGTTCTATCAAGTGGTATCAGATTCCAGTGTTTCTCGGTGAGTTTATCGTGTGTTTTTCGTTCATCCTAGTCCACAAACAACCAAAAATTTTCAGGTTAGATCTTTTGTCCCAGCACCCCTTGCGCCTCGCACTTTCGATCAGTAATTTGCATTGTTGAATTTGTGTGCTTGTGCGTTCGTTGTTGCTGGTTACTTGTGTTTTGATTTTTCTCATCTGTTATAGCCACCACAAACCCTACATCCCCACCAACCCCGCTGTCGTGTACTACGCAATCTGCTGCCGCGCGCGAGAATCCAGCTCGTTCCCGTGCGGTGCGCGTGTGTCCAGATTGTTTCCATCTGCTGTGTGCTGCCGCGCGCGTAAGAGTCCAGGTCGTGTCCGCCGCGGTGTGTTTGCTGTGCGCGCCTCCTACCAGGTCACGCCGCGCTCCGCAAGAGTCCCAGGCGATCACGCCTGCCTTGGTCACGCCTCGGCTGCATCTCTGCCGGCCGCGCCGTGCACAGAATCCTGCTCGGACGCGCCGTGTACGCCGCTGAGTTCAGGTCGGTTTCGGCCCTGCTGTGTCCGTTCGGTCCGGACTCCTGCCGTGTTTTCTTTCCGGTCAAAAAAAAAAGGAAAAACCAAATATAAAAGGCCACGTGTGCAATCAAAAAAAAAAAAACAGAAAGAGTGTGTGAAAAAAAAAGAAGAAAAAGAAAAGAAAAAAAAAAGAAAGAAAAAAAAAACCAGAACAACAAGGCACAGTTGTCTTCTCTTGATCGGTTTTGTTTGGCCGATCGTAACCGAACCAGACTATCCCTAGTCGTGCGGCCACCAGCGGTTCCTCACCTTTGCCTCCTTCTCGCACTTGTTTCCAGCAGCATCCATACGTGTTTAGCACTATTATTCAACATTGCATTATTGTTTGATTGTGCTAACCCTTGAATTGAGTGCAGCCTCCCCAGAACTCCACATAGTTCTACGACGAGCATACTTCGTTTCCCCAGGCAATCGCTCCTCCAATCTTTCGTCGGTACTACCTGTTGGTTGCAGCTCACCCCTGTGCGCTTGGTAAGAACGGATAAGAATTTGATAACAGCATGGTAGTGAGTGCCTTGTGAGCCGTTACACCCTTGTCCCATTGTTGTCGTCGATTTTGTTTTGTGTTTGCGCTAACCATGGCAGGAGACGTCGACGGCACGATGGATGAGCTGCAGGACATACGGACTCAAGTTGATGGACTTGCCGCGAACATGAAGATGATGCATGAACGGTTTGATTCTCTTGACACCATGAAGACCGTGCGGTTCGATCAGCTCGACCGCGCTCAGACGGCCGCTAAGACCACACTCGATACCATCGTGGCACGGCTTGATGCATTGACCACTACGATCACAGAGTTGCAGGAGGATGGAGATCGCCGCGGTCGTGGCCCACGTGTGGTACGACACTCAGCTAATGATTCATTTGCTAAGATTAAATTTAAAATTCCATCTTTTAATGGCAAATATGATCCTGCTGCATATCTTGATTGGGAATTAGAGGTCGAACAGAATTTTTCATGCCATGATATTCCTACTAGTTCTCAAGTTAAAGCTGCTATTAGTGAATTTACTGATTTTGCTTTAACGTGGTGGCGTGATTATAATAAAAAACATACCACTGCTGTCCCCACCACCTGGACACAATTAAAAGCTGCCATGAGACATCGTTTTGTACCTTCATATTATGGCCGCGATTTGCTTAATCAACTGCAGCGTTTCCAGCAAGGGCAACAAACTGTTGAGGAATATTACCAGGCTCTACAAAAAGGTATGATTCGTTGTGGTTTGATTGAGACTGACGACGCTGCAATCACACGATTTCGTGGTGGTTTGAACCGTGAAATTCAGGACATACTTGAATATAAAGATTATGCTGATATGACCACATTGTTTGAATATGCTTGCAAAGCTGAACGTGAAGTGCAGGGACGCTGCTCGAAAACATATACTAACTCTTTTGCAGGACGAAACCCGTCATCCAGCGCTGCTCCTACTCTCCCCGCGCCATCCACGACTAGCACTACACCGCGCGAGAGGACGACTAAACCTGCAGCACCCTCGACCACAGGTGGTGCTCCTTCCACAACTTCATGTGCAAATTCAGAACCATCACTTGACAATGCACCTACTCTTTGTGATATTGAGAGCAAAGGTACTGCTCAAGGTGCTCCACGCACGGCTGGTGAGCCTTCGTCTGATATGCTGAATTTTTCCACAACTCATGATATCATAGAGCAATTGTTAGTGGAACCTATTATTGATTTATCTTTGTCACAAGTTGATTTGCTTGATGTTCCTTGTGATAAAAATGATTTGTGTGACAATGCTTCCGTTGTACATGCTTTAAAACCACACACGTGTGCTGACATTAGACGTGCCATTCATATTTTGAACACGATCGATGAGCTTAAAATGTTGTCTTCTTTACATACTTTGGGTTACATTGAATTTGATGTTTTGTGTAATCTAGATTGTTTTGAAGAGAGAGTTTCTAAATATGCTGATTTGCCATGGTTTTCTAAACACACTTATCATGCTATTGGCAAATATAACAACGAAGGAGAATATATGATACATAGAGTGTACATTTGTGAAAATCGGAATTATCCTTTGATTGTGCGCACTTTTGATCCACTAGAGGGCAGCCATACTACAAATATTAATTCACCTTCCTCTAGCTCTGTTTTGGTGAAACAAGTTTGCTCCCAAGAAGGGGAGCATTGCTGGTCGCTATCAATCCCTGCTTTGTGTTTTGTTAGTACTAATCTTTTGCAGGATAGTGTTGCCACACATTGTGTGTCGTCCGATCAAGAAGCCTCCATACTTGCTAAATCTTCTACGCGAGATGACACATTCACCAATTGGAAACATGGTGACATCCCTCCTCACAATAATTTTGATTTCTTTTGCTTTCGAAACCCCGCTCTCCCTTGTGTTGTGCAGGATCGGTTTCAAGTACAATCGACGCCGAGGACGGCTTTTCTTCAAGAAGGGGAGGATGATGAGAACATGACACACATGCATACGACCATGATTGGGTCATGCATTAGTGAAAGAGGAGTCCAACAAGGTTGTCCAAGTCATGAAGGAGGCCCAAGGCTAATCCAATTCGAGTCACCAAGGTGGAGGCCCAAAACAACACAAGTTCGAGCCCATCTCGGAATTCAGGAGCAGCTTACGATGTTTTGGTCGCCCTGGCCACATACGGAGTCCGTTTTGGACATTCTACATATGGATGGAAAGCTAAGAAGACAAACTTTCCAATGGCGCCGGTTTCATGCCCAAATTCCATCTGAGTCAACGGAAATCTTTGAAACAAGTGGACGTACAGAATCTGCCAGGACGCTGCGCCGCCGCCTTTTGGGCCGTTGGCCCATGTATCGTGTTGGAGCCCATAGGGGCGTGACCAGGGGGGTAGGCCACAACCTAAACCCTATATATTCAGTAGCCGCCGCCACATTAGGGTTGGGTTTTGTTTAATTGATAGCTTTAGCTACAGCCGTCATACGACGTGTATTCAGAACCCCACCTTCGAGTAATAGATTAGATTGCTCGCCTCTTATTCTTGCTCGTTCTTCGATTGCGTGCAGGGATTGATCTTCGTGATCAGGCTGATCTTGCAATCCAGCAAGGTTAGTAACCATCGGGAGTTGGTTCAGCGATTGCATTGGCGCCTCGGGCTTGCTCGTCGTAGTCGGATCGTGAGGGTTAGCTTCCACAGATCGAAATTATCTCCACTCACCGAAAGATCGGGCACTCCAGTTCTATCACGCGCTTACCAAGAGAGAGCTCCCCTCAGCGGGGCGCATCGGCGGGTGGTCATCCACCGGATCCTCGAGGTCCTCGGCGGTGAGGGACTCCCGGAGCCGCTGCTTCAACTCCAGCTCCGAGATCGGCTCAGCCGACATCACCGACCCGGAGAAGTCCGAGCCGGGGGCCATCTCCCAGAGCCGGAGCCGCCGCGCCATCAGCGGCAGCACGCGCCGGGCGTGGAACGCGGCGATGACCCCGGCGCCGCGTACCCTTCGGGCCCGCAGCTGCCGCAAGGCGTCGAGGACCTCATCCAGCCGCTTCCGCTCCTTGGCCGGCGGCCCTCACTTCCACACCTCGGGCGCCGAGTCAAACGTGCGCCCGATAAACTCAGGCAGGGGCCCGGCAGCGTCGTTCTTGAGATAGAACCATTGCCCGTGCCAGCCCCTATGAGAGCTCCGCAACCGCAGGGGGATGTAGGAGCCGGCGCGATCCCCGCGGAGGTGAATGCTGGCGTAGTCGATGGGGTGGTGAGGCCCTTCCTTCGTCTGGAGCGAGACGGAGAAGAAGTACCGCCACAGATCAAAGTGGGGGGCGATCCCCAAATAGCCCTCGCACAACACCACGAACGTGGCGATGTGCAGCATCCCGTTGGGATTGAGGTGCTGCAGCTCAAGGCCGTAGTAGTGAAGGAGCCCCCGCAAGAAGGAGTGCGCGGGGACTCCCAGCACGCGCTCGTGGAAGTGGGCAAAGGACACCACATAACCTTCCGGCGGCGCGGGCACCTCCTCATTGCCCGGGACCAACCACTCCCTCGCCTCCGTCCGGGCAACGAGGAGGCCACGGCTAACCAGGCCCTCGAGGCGCGCCCTCCGGATATCGGACCTCAGCCAAGAAGCCATGGGAGACTGGCACGAGGTTGGAGAGGACGGGAAAAGATCAAGGAAGGAATGCGCGAGCGCGAAAGAACGAAAGGCGAAGGAGCAAAAGAAGACGAGACGGCGCGGAAGGCAGAAGAAGACGCGAGTGACGAATGCAGCGAACGGGCATGTAAGGTGCGTATTTATACCTTTCACCCGCCTGGCATTTTTCTCGCTGCAAACAGGGGCCCGCCTGGCCATCCCGTCCGGCGCGGGCGCCTCTTCGCCTTCCCAGACTCCTCTCATACCGCTCACTGAAACTGGGCCCACGGAACCACCTCACGCAATGCGGGAAATATCCCGCTCTCTGGAAATCACCCCCGAACCACTGCAAGTGGGACCCGCCTAACCAGTCCGCCCCGCACGAATGCGGCTCCGTCGCTTTGACTTCCTCTCACCTCGCTAGCCGCCAACGGGCTCTCTCTCTACCACGCCGCGCAGCGCGGGAAGCTTCCCGCCCGCCGGGTACTTTTCCCTCCGCCACTGCAAGCGGGACCCATGCCGCCGCCTCGCGCCGAGCGGCATTTACTTCCGCCCGCGTGGCGCCTACCGCCAGTCGCTGTAGGAGGGACCCACGTGGCCGCCCGTTCAGCAGGGTCGAGCGCACGCGCGTTTGCACTCATGACCCGCGAAGACTAACATCCCTGCCGCACGTCCCATCGCGGCAGGCGCCACTGCTACGCCGCTGCCACGAAATAAATTCTGGCAGGTAGGGGTTTGGGCTAAAAAATGCCCCGACGGCCCAAAGAGTTCGAAGGCTGGCCCCACGAACGGGTTCGACAGCCGCTCAGGGCGCAAATAGAGTGAGGGGTGGATAGAGATGGGACCGCTAGCGGCCAACACCCTGGCGCGCAAGTGCCGAGGGCATCTCCGTCCGCGTTCGAGTCCCGGTTCACGCCGACCCATGGGTATTTCACCGCAGAAAGGCAGCGAGCCCTCGGAGCCTAGCGAACGGCATCCGGGTACTAGATTGGGACGGCAACCAGGAATATTGAGGTCGACCACCAGCTGGTCCATCGGAGCTCCCCCCGAAGGGAGCCCTGACTTCACTCGAACTCTCCCGTTAGCAACTCGACGAGCGTCACGCTTCGGCCTCCGTGGTAAAGCGTGGCCCGGCTCGATCTCCTCGTCTGGCGGACAGACGCGCTGGAGGAACGAAACAAGTCGAACCGTACCCACGATCGGACCACCGCAACGAGCGGGAGTCTCGGGAACGGAATCGCAAAAAGAGATCTATTACGGGATCGCAGAATACGTAAGCTCGACGGGGCTCGACGCGAGCCTACCATCACAAGTTTGCCACTCCCGATGTGAGTAAACTCCAGACTCCCTCTCACGAGGAGATCAGGCCTCACTCGGGGGCTACTGTTGTTGGGTCACTACCAGAGGTAATTAACTCTAATGACCCTCGACCTTAATGACGTGATCAAGGTATAAATAATCCCCGCCTAAATCAGTCTTCGTACCATGCGGGCGCGCTACAGGCTGAGCCAACAGGCGGTCTCCGCCTCGCCCGACCCCTTCGAAGAGGGGTCGGATCCTTCACGCCCGGACAGCGCGCTCGACCCCGTCTCTATAGGGGTCGAGCGAACGCGTCTCCGCCTCGCTCGACCCCAGGGTCGGGCGAATCGCTTACTACTCCGCGAGTAGGACGGACGACGACGGTTGGGAAATAAATGCCTGACACTCCCACGACCGCTGACAGGTAGAGCCGCTCGCCAACCCGGGCAAGTGGACTTTAAATGCGCGCGACGTGCACCGTCCACAGGATGGGCGTCGCTCCAACAGCCCCCTGTCAGAGACTCATTGTCCTGTGCAATAGGACGCCCCGGAGCGACGGCCACGCCACGGCGTCACCAAGCCGGTTCCTACAGTGGTGTTTTCTCCACACGGATGGAGCTCATCGAATGACAGCACAGGTCACTCCGTCGAACAGGAACAGTACGGTCAAACCAAGGGTGACGCCCCATCACAGCCCGGCCTAACTGGAATACGGCTGCTGTCAGCTTCAAGGAAGCGGCCCTCCTCACATCGACCGGATAAAAGGGGAGAGAGATCGAAGACGAAGGACAAGTTCTGAATAACACTCCAAGCGCACGAGCTCTCCAAGCGCACAAGCTTCCAAACACACAAGTCTCTCTACAACACCCAAGAACACTCTTAGAGGCAGGAGGCACCCTCACTTCCTCCTCCGCTTGTAACCCCCCCTTGTAATTCCTATCGCGAGTAATACAAGCAGCACGAAAACTGGACGTAGGGCATTGTTGCCTGAACCAGTATAAACCTTGTGTCCTCTCGCGAACCATCGAAACCTCAAAACACACTCCCCATGATAAATTTACTAGTCGACGGTAACGAACATCAACATGAACTTTCAACTTTATATCCAAAGATGATGTGACAATGTAGCCAAACAAATTTGTTGACTAAAAACTATTGAAACGACCTAACGAAGCTGAATGGTCCATATCGCCCACGATGGACAACTTGAGTGGACCTCAAGCCCTCCGTCGCCACATGCTCTCTCAAGTCTGGCGAGCCGCGCTGCCACCTAAGCGTTGTGCCGCCAATGCAAGCAAGTGAAGAAAGGTGGTGGCGAGGCTTTCTCTTGTCAATTTGATGGCAAATCGGCGGCAATGATAGTGGGATTCGGAGGCGATGCACTGGATCGAGGTTATTGAGGGTGCATCTAGATGCTACATATGATGCTCGGTAGCTCCACTTTACGGGTTGTCGTGCGTGACAACAGTTACTTGTTTGGTGGCAGTTTAGTCCCTCACGCAGCGACAACCGAGGGGCTTCAAGATGGGTACGAGGCATGTTGTGGGTAAGGTAATGTCATCCTTTGCTTTCGATCGTCTATTGAATGTATACAAATTATTTTAATTGTTGCGTCTTACAGAATTTGATTAAAAGATTAAATCTGATATTTTAAAAATCAAAAGTTAGATATCCAAAAATTCAGGTGCAATCTCGAGTTTGATTTAAGAAACCCAAATTCTGAAAACCCGAATAATTGGATCCGAATTTTCGGGTTAACCCGCACGTCCAGACTCCCCCTTCCCAAATCTCAGTCCCCGGCCCGTGGCACCTGGTGCTACTCCCGTTCGCCATGGACGACCAGCCGAAACCCACCGCGGCGCCCTCCACCTCCCCCGCGGCTTCCGCCGCCGCTGTGGCTGCGCAGCATCAGCAGCTCCAGCGCCAGATCTTCCTTATGCAGCAGGCGCAGGGGCAGTCTCACTCTCACCCGCAGCTGCTGTCCCAGCAGGCCATGTCCCGCTTCCCCTCCAACATCGACGCCCACCTCCGTCCGCTCGGTTCGCTCCGCTTCCAGCAGCCGCAGCAGCAGCCACAACCCCAGACGCAGCCGCACTCCCAGGGACCGTCACCGTCCCCGTCGCAGCCGCCGCCGACGCCGCAGCAGCAGCAGCAGCAGCAGCAGGCGACGGCGCAGGCCCAGGCCCAGGCCCAGTCACAGGCGAGGGGCCGGAGCCCAGAGATGGAGATGGCCCTGCAGGACGCCATGCGGGTCTGCAATCCCGACATCAAGACGCCCTTTCAGTCCGTCGAGGACGCCGTGAACAGGTGCGTCGGTATCGCGCCAAAGCTTGCTCCTTTGTTCTCTCGATGTAGTTGCCGATCCTGATCTGGCGCTGTATTGCCTTATACGCCGGTTTGTTATCTAAGGGAGATGGTTGAAAGGGACGCAAGGAATGGATTTTGAGAGATTTACTACCGACGATTGGAATGGTAGACGATGGAATTTGGGCGTTTTTGGGCATATTGGTTTGGTCCATTGGATGAGAAAGTCGGGCAGGTTTGATGAACCAACTGGAATTCAATTACTGTTGACGTTCTAGAGTCTGATCATTTTTTATTAACGTGTGCTCTACTGTATGATTTCAGTACTGATTCTGTGTAATTCTTTGTGTTTAGATGTATACTTTCTTATCTGTGTTGCACCACCATACATGAAAAAAAGGCAGCCGATGCATGTAGCTTCCACTTGGCTTTACATGCATTTCTGCAAGGGGCTGTTTGCAGGACTCAAATCTGTGAACTCATTGTGACAAGGCAACAGCTTTATCACTGTGGCAGGGTGTAGCACCATACATGTGCTGTAATTTTGATTGCCATCTTTGGGTTATATATTTGGATGACAATATACATAGTTAGATTGTATGGTAATATAGTTGGGTTGGGCAGCACTTGTAGTCTCTATCCAACTAAAAAATGTTGGTGGTTGCAACAAAATAAAAGTTGTTCTCTTGCAAAAAATAAAAATAAAATAAAATAACTTCTTTTAGTATATCAAATCATTTGTTAACATATGTTAGGCTCCCATACTGTCTAAACCCATAACAAATTAAATCCATATGCACACGCTAGCAGACTATGCTGTTAATTTAATCTTTAAGTCTGAAGTTTCTTTCATTGGGCTAGCAGCTCTATTATTGTACTATGAACCCTTATAAATCTATGTTCCATCTGGTATAGTTGTTCAGTTAGGGTTTGTTCTTCTTTTGAAATGATGCAAAGTCCGCATTGATCTGAAACACAGTTTGGAAACTTTGAAAAATAACTTTTGGTAATAAATATCTTCCAAGTGGCAAAAGTTGTTATTCTTGTAAAAGCTGGCAAGAATTTTGATTAAGAATGATCTCCAAATAGCTACTGACAGTTGTGATAGCATCTTTATTTGTTGTAATTTGTCTAAATGAATGTCACTTATTACATGCCGTTACTTTAAATTTTGCGGCGGTAAGACTAGAGGCCCATCAGTTCACTAAGATCAGGGAGGGGGATGATGGGGTTGAAGTCAGCTTCATGGCATTCTTTTTTACCTAATGCATGTGGAACTGCTAATAGTTAAGTAGTTGAGCACTTATTGTATTTGATGATAATGTACTGCTTGACACAGTGGCATTTAGCGCATTTTATGAAGTCGATTTATGTTGTTATTTAAGATTCTTAACAATGAATCTACATCTACTCACTTGCCTTATGTTCCACATGTATTATTGTCAATTTAAGTAGACTGAAATTTCAAGAACTGTGAAGGAAAGGAAACTGTGGATTACAATTAGTTTCATAACACAAAAAAGTTAGTTTAAATTGTTCTTAGATTTTAGTGCATAGGTATATACTTTAAGCAGTGTGTCTCAGTATGTATGTGCTGCCAACTATAAATTTGCTTAATGATAGCCTTTATTTTTTGAACCGAAATTTGATTTTCACTAGGTGGAGATAGTTTCGTTTTTGTGAACACATGGTTTTCTGCATTCACTGCATCATTGACGTTTTGTTTACCTTTGGTTTGTTCGGGTTTTTTTTTTCCTGTTTCATCATTTATCTTCTTAGTTTTCCTTTGTCTTCTTTGTGTTGGATCTCATGGGTTTCATCTCTAGCCTAGTACCCCAACTTTTCTTGGCACTAAAAGCCTTGGTGGTGGTTTTTTTCTTTTTTGTGACATTAATATACAGTAGGAGGCTGTGACTGCTTTTTATTAATAATAAAGGAAAAGGAAAGACCTAATCCTGTACATCCTTTACAAATAAGATAGGAAAAACTGAACTGAACTGTCTGTAAGCTATACAATCAGGCTAAACCAGGAATGATGTTGAGCCAGTCAGATATTGAGAGAGCTAGAGAGGAGCTGCTGTCTTCCAGTTCTGGATTGATGGATTGACGATGTTGAAGATAAAGGATTTCCTTTGTTTCCAGATGTGCCTTGCTGCCATAGCGACTACCCCCATGAAGAATGGGTAGTTGTATTGATCTTTTGCCTTCATCAGTGCATCCTTGACGTCAAAGTATTTTATTACAATTTGTCTTAACTATGGTATTTGTGTGCCAACGCTGTCCTGGTGAGACCGGCTCGAGCCATGTGCTTGGGAGCTACCGGACGACGGTCCTCCCTTCCTAGCAGCTTGAGGACTAGCTGCAAGTGAAAGCGGGGGGAGATGTTATAGGCCAAAGTTGGCCCAAGGCCCAGCTGCTGCCCAGGCAGGTACTGTTCACGCCCATGAACAATACTGTGGCTACTGTAGCACCAGGTCCACAATAGAATTCTTGCCCATCAAGTTAGAAAGGATTAGATCTAGAACTTTCCATATTGTAATAGATTACTTAGGGGTCAAGTTATACCCACTTTATATAAAGAGAGACGTTCTATCAATAAAGGATAAGCAAGAGTAAACGGGTTAAACCCTAATATCTTCCCCTCTCTCTATCTCTCTTCACGCAGCAGCCCTGTGCTTGCGCCATCTCTCCCTTCCACGTAGCAGCCGCCATGTGCCTAGAAACCCTAGCCATCGCCCCTGCAGCCACAATGCCCCCTCTGCCCTAGGGCGTTCGCCCTAACAGAGTTTGCCCATAACAGATTGGTAATCAGAGCTACCTTCGCTCATGGAGAGCGAAGAAATTTTGTTGTGGGCAAATTCTCGCCGGAGGAATATACGGCACAGTTGAGAAAAAAATTGGAGGCAATTTTACCAAATTTTTTTTTCTACACCATCACCCTATGTGCCGCAGTCTTCTACATCTCCACCACCACCATGTGCCACCGTTGCCTGCGTCGAGCCACCTCATGACGAAATATTTGTTGTAGGCAAATTCTCTACGGACGAATATATGGCAAGGTTTAGAAAAAAAAATGGAGGCAATTTGACCCATTTTTTTTTTCTACACCGCTGCCGTCTTACGCACCACCACCACCCTACGCCACCGCCACCACCTCTACTGCCTGCGTAAAAAATTCCTTTTCCCTTACAGCCTCCGACATCCTCATCAACGACCTCACCAACAAGGCGCTTTCCGGCTTCGAGAAGGACTCTTTGTCGTCGGGGACTCTGAACCCACTGCTTGTCGGTGGATCTACTGCACCTCCCCGCGCTGACATCGTCGCTGTGCCCTGCTACCACAAGCTTTTCGACTGTGGTAAGGATGATCCTTTGCCATGGCTGTCCGGCTGCGCCAAGGGCCTAGCGGCGACATCTGGGACATCTCCGCCGCTGCCCGTCGGTGGCTCTTCACCAGCTCCTCGCCCCAACGTCCTCGCTGTGCCTCGTTACCACAATATGTTGACGCCTGACCTGGTGCCAGTAATGGAGGTTGAAGGTTTTTTCGCTGATGCGGATATGCAACCAACAGTGGAGGATGATCTCCAGGGTGACCACTCCAAATCCATCGATGGTGTTTTCCCATCGGAGCCCGGGGGACGGTGTTTTCCATGCCAATATAGTATGCATCAAACCATCGTCATCTCCAACGCATAGCGTAAGGGCATCAAAATTCCATTATTTTTATTATAACGCAACGGATTTGTTTGTTGGACACAACATCGTGTACCCGTGTTCTCCTAGAGCAACACAACATGGTTGACGACATCAACGCAAGGAGAATGCACTACATGACCAATTGATGACACTATCTTGTGCTTGAAAGCAGCCCCGGAGCAGATCTTCAGCAACGTGGGGCTTCCTCGGACTTCAAACATGGCCCCTGGTCGTCCCTTCCTAGCAGCTCGAGGACGAGCTGCAAGTGAAAGTGTGGGGAGATGTTATGGGCCAAAGTTGGCCCAAGGCCCAGGTGCTGCCCAGGCGGGTACTGTTCACACCAGAACAGTACCGCGGCTACTGTAGTAGCAGGTCCACAATAGAATTCTTGCCCATCAAGTTAGAAAGGATTAGATCTAGAACGTTTCATATTGTAATAGATTACTTAGGGGTCAAGTTGTACCCTCTATATAAAGAGAGCCAGTCTATCAATAAAGGTCAAGCAAGAGTAAAGGGGTTAAACCCTAATATCTCCCCCTCTCTCTATATCTCTCTCACGCTGCAGCCCTGCGCCTGCTCCATCTCTCCCTTCCACGCATCAGCCGCCTTGTGCCTAGAAACCCTAGCCGTCGCCCTTGCAGCCGCTATGCCGCCGCTGCCCTAGGGCGTTCGCCTTAACAGAGTTTGCCCATAACAGATACATCTTTTTCTTGAACTGGTAGGAGAGCTGCCCATCATTGTATGAAAAGGGAATAAAAAGGTGTGTTTACAATGCCTTGTTGTACCAGCCTGGAAGGAGCGTAACAAAGCCGGAAACACATACACAAATACACACATACGATACATATTTGACCAGGCAACATAAGTGAACAAACAAGAGTATAAGACACCTTGTACACCCTCAAACTCAACACAACAAGTTGACTAACACCAGAACGATGGCACACCAGCCAGTCAAAGATCTCGCTAAACTGCACGGACTGACTTACTGCCAGTTACACACGGCCTTGTCAAAGGGTGCAAGCCAGACTGCATGCTTCTCTTTCTCCAGCTTATTCCCAGTGTTTCAAGTGCTGGTCATGCCCTTGAGAGACCCATCTTTACAGTTACCATACCACCTTCCAGTATATTCAGATTGTAGTATCTGTGTTAAACTATTAAATAAAGAGCCGCATGTTAGTTAAGTTGGAAGCCTAGAAATTAACTAGTGATATATAAACTTAATTTGAGACTCCATGTGATTAGATGTAATTTATTGCTTTCCACATTAATTTCCATGTTCACCATGGAGATGCATCTGTTTTTTTGTCCCGAGCTTTATCAAGCACGTAATTTGGATATCTGGTTTTATATTGCCATATGACGTGGTCTGAGCACATGCCAACTGTTTTTCTGTAATAAACCTGATTAATTTGCGTTCTGTAACTCCCTGGTAATTTGGCCTCTATTTGTTTGTGTTACTGAGTTTGTCTTTTCAGTAGCTTGTGTATACTGCAATCATAAAATGACATGACAAGTTTCAAGTTTTCAATTATTATATTTTGTCTTGTGGTCTTGTGGTCAACTATTTAAAGGGAATATATAGAATGCTGTATGCTTATTAATTGGTCCAATTATGCACAAGCAAGTATGAAAATCTATGGTGTAAATAATTGTGCAAGGGATAGCACATGTCTCTAGAGGCTAGAACAATACATTTATATCTTTTCTTTGGACTTTGCAATATTTCTATTGAAAGCACATAATATTTTCTGTTTGGGAATCGAAAGCACCTAATGTTAATCAATGCATTATTATCATTATGTACAACTGAATTTTATATGGTGAAAGTTCTTAATATAGACCAACACGCTTCCATTTCATCAAATCGTGTTATATGGGTGTGCATTTATTGCATTTGTTGTCAGTTTTTCAAGTTCCTCATATATTTCATTTCATTTATGTTAAATTAGGTTATTGCCTTACCACATTGTTGCTGATTATGAGGCTGAAGAAGATGATAGAATCCTGGACAGTGATACGACTGGCCAGATCCCATCTCGCCTGCAACAATGGGATCATAACATTCTAGTGAAGATTGCTGAGTTTACAACAACTTTTGAGAAGCAAGTGTTGGCGTACAACATAATGACAAAGAAAAGGGCCGTCGGTGAGTTCAGATCGGAGGAGCGCCTCATGCTGGAGCAGGCTTTATTACAGGAGGAAAAGATGGCTATGATGGAACTGAGAGCAGATCTGGAGTCGAGGGAGAAAGCAGGCCGTGAGGCTGCTGAAGCGAAGATGCAGATGGCAATGGCTGAGCATGCTCGGGCTGAGGTTCAATCACACTCTGACATTTTTGGTCAGGGCCCTATAAGGGCCAGCGTTGCTGCTTCACAGGGGGATGATGGCCCTAGCCATGACATAGCGCAAGAACAGGGAGATGAAGGCTGGGAAAATGCTCAGAAAGATGATGAGGATCCGTCCGAGGATTATCTCAATGATGAGAACGAGAATGGTAACTCTGATGGTCAAGAGGATTGGCGTAGGTCAGGCGAGCTTGATCTGAATACTAGGTAAGACAGGTCAACTGGCAGCAGCAATTGATGGTACTAGTTTAAAATGCTCTATGTAGGGGTAGGAATCTGCACCTTCTGCTGGTGTGCCAATAATTTTTTTCGTTGGTTATGTTGGATGTGTAGCTTAGCCTGTCTTTATGGATTCAAATGTGCCATATCAAACAAATTAAGTGCTCTGTTTTTTGACGATATGCTACTCTTTTCACAAATATTTAACACGATTTAACTTTTAACGTCGTCTTTGATGGTTTATTCAGAAAAAATTAGTCCAAATATGTCTAACTCGTGCATTAAATATTTTTAGCGATAAAACAATTACAACAAAACACAGTCCAGCGAGGACAAGCACTTGGGAACACTACAAGGCGCAAAATATGAACATCAAAACATCAAAGGAAGAAGGACCAACTTGTACCAAGTCCGTCATTTTTTTTTCATAAAAAACCCATCTTTTGCGCTTCTTCCAAATGGATCAACAGCCAAGGATAACAATCGTGTCGAAGTCCGGTCGGAGACGCGGTTCACCAGTCAGCGTTGGAGGGCGAACTCAGAGCTCTTGCAAACCTCCATCAGCCTGCACCAGAATTCTCTTCTGAAAACGCACCACAACAGAAAGATGATGGATGGATTCCACTTCTTGTGCACACAGGGCTCACGGGCCGTTATTTAGTAAATTGTGGCGCTGGAGGTGATCCGATCGACATTTAACAATAGCCAAGGAGCGCCAGTCAAATATAATACGTATCATTTTGAATAAACTGACACTTTGAAGTCAACGGTGTCAATCAGATACACAGAAGGATATATATACCTCTGAACTAAAAGTCAAAACTTGAGCACTGCAGGAATTATGATGATGTATTTTTCACATTGCATACATTATAACTTGTGATTTTACGTGCTGCACTGCATACAAGAAAAAGAAATATCGGTTTTTTGCCCTAGCACACAACGACCTTTATTTTATTGTTTTCCAGAACCGAGGGTTGGGGGGGGGGGGGGGGCGCAAATGAGCATGCTGCCCTTGCTTGTTTCCAATTAGACCCGAGTCATTAGTTTGGAATATGCTTTTGCTCTGTCCCTTAAGGCATCTCCAACAGCTACCTAAACTGAATAGCAAAACATTAATCTAGGTATTATTTAGAAAAACATCCCTCCAACAATGACTTAAACCAACCTCTCATATTTACCTATCCCTGCAATGGCTTTTTTGGTACCCAGTCTTGGCACCTTGATTGGTACTACGTATCCACCGAAATCCACCCTCCGTGCGCGTAAATCAGACACATGTCGTGTTGCTGGTTTTCAGCGATTTCCGCTTCCACACTCATCGCTGCGCACTGGTCGCCTTGGTCATGTCGCCGGCCTTGCATTGCTGATATTGTAGCCAAGACCGCCGTATTATGCGTCGACAGAATACGATAAGGGTATTTGGCTTAGGCTATAGTTCTGGACCAGCCCGTGTAACCATTCGGCCTGATGGCCCATGTATCAAGTTATTTGTACCTGGATTGCCGAACGGCCAAGTACCGAGAAGCAAGATTTTTTTTTTTAGACTGTAGGCATTTTGCCCTACTTTCATTAAAGCAACAGAACATCACAAGTTTTGCTGGGGTTTCCAGCTTACAAAAAATAGAGCAGGTATCCATCACAAATCATTTCAGCCTACTACGACCACACAAAAAAATGCAGTTCAAGCTGCGTTGGTTATCTAACATAGCAACACCAGTCGAGAGAAAGTCCGAACAGTGGTAATTCTCTTTTCCGCCTCCATCAACTTGTCCAGTTGTCCCTACTTTCTCCCGAGCTAAGTATACGCCAAGTCTGCATCATATATAAAGCTTAATGAGAAGCAAGATAAACATAACCTCCCTCTCCCTGCGTGTCTTTCTCTCCATTCTTCTGCTTCTGCCTCGCCGCCGGCGATCACAACCCGGTCCAAAGTGCTCCGGCAAGACGCCACTACGCGAAGGATCGTCACAATTGGTATCAGACCATCACGATTCGTGGGATCTCAGAGCTAGAGCTGTAAAATTCCATCTCCGGTTAGGGATCACCAAAATTTGATTCGTTCGAATTTGTCGCTGATCCTCGTGATTCCTATTGGTGGTTGGTTCGGCGAAGAGAGCGAAACGCTGAACACTGGCGCGAGGACCCAAACCCACCCTCACCATCAGCATGACGAAAGCCGAGGGGGATCTGGCCCAGTTGGGCGAAAAGCTGGACAAAATTCTCATTGCGGTAATCGACTTCAACAAGTGGAAGTCGACCATGGAGTCTATCGTCAACGATTTATCAAATTCGGTGGGGGATCTGATGTCGAGTGTGAAGGCGTTGGAAGTGGAATCTGTAGCTCGGCCAGAGGCATCACCGTGCGAGGAAGATGTGCGGGCCCAGAGCCACTGTGATCCATTCCAATTCCAGGGGCATGCCAAACGGACTATCGATGTCCATGGTAAACCCCTAGGCAATGGTGAGCTACATCCATTCCAATTTGACAATCATAAGTTTGTTGATCCTGGTGGTCTGTCTTTTGAGGGAAAGATGTTTGAGAATTATACTCGTGATACTATGGGTACAGATGATAAGAATCATGGATTTGATTCTCGTTTTACTATAAAAGGTCCTGCTTATTGACCAAAAGAGTTTAGGTTACCTAAGGTAGAATTTCCTAAACTTGATGGTGCGCACCCCAAAGTACTTCATGTTCAATGTTCCATCTCGCTTATGGGCTCAGTTTGCGACTGTACATTTTCATGGCAATGCAGCATTATGGCTGCAAACCTATGAAGCACAACATAGGGTGGATAGTTGGGCTGATTTGTTTGTTGCTGTCCATGATAAGTTTGGTAGAGAGTTATACCATAATTATATGCATGAGTTGCTTCGCATTAGACAAACTTCTATGTGCTAGAGTATGCTGGCCGCTTTGAACAAGCTATGCATAAGTTTTTAGCGCACAACAAATCTTATGATGATCTGTTTTTTTGTCAATCGTTTGTGGATGGGTTGAAAAATGAAATTAAGTCAGCCATCATGTTACACCAACCAAGAACTGTTGATGCGGCTTTATCTCTGGCATTAAGGCAGGAAGAAATGGTGGAATTGGCTGGAAAGAAATCCTTTATGAGAAGCAAGGACCTCTCTAAATTCTCACCAAGAACTTCTACGTACTCTGCTCCTACAAGCAAGGGTATCCTGGGCACACATCCTGGTGAAGATAAGTCTGGAAGTAACATTGAGGCAACCAAATGTGTCCCCTCAAACTTGATCATCTTAGAACTCTACGAAGA
Organism: Oropetium thomaeum; assembly: GCA_001182835.1. NCBI lineage: Eukaryota > Viridiplantae > Streptophyta > Magnoliopsida > Poales > Poaceae > Oropetium > Oropetium thomaeum. The sequence goes on along the minus strand of LFJQ01000093.1, from coordinate 666,018 downwards.
TCACAGAGGTTATGCATGAAATGTCGTGACAAATGGAATCCACAACACAAACCCAAAATAGAAAGTCCCCATATTGTGTACACCTACTAGGCATTGGGAATTCCTCTGAGCATCACAGTGATTCAGAAGGGGCGTCCACTGATGAAGTAGTTTTGTCTTTATCTCTGTATGCTGCTACGGGTGTACTCAAGGGAAGAAATATGCGCATTACTGCCTTACATGGCAGTAAGGAAATCTTGATATTAATTGATTCTGGTAGCTCTGCTAACTTCCTTAGTAGCAAGTTTCAACACAACTCAAATGCAATATTTAATCAGCATCAGAAGTTCAAATAGCAGTGGCTAATGGCAATATCTTGAAGAGCACAAGAAATGTTCAAGGTTTACAATGGTTGAGCCAGGGACACACATTCTCAGTGGATGCTAGGGTCCTTGGCCTCTCTTGCTATGACATGATCTTGGGCATGGACTGGCTTGAGCAGCATAGCCCAATGTGGGTTGATTGGCAAAGAAAGAGAATGAGATTCCAACATAATAGACAAAGGATTACATTATAAGGAATCAAATGCGGCACCACCTCCTGCAGAAAGATTACCGGGAAAAAGCGTAATGGATTGATACAAATTGATACAAAAAAGTGGATTAGCTCAACTACTACAATTAACTCGAGTGACCAAACATAAAGCACCAATACCAATACGTTCAGAAGTGCATTAAGTTATTGGATTCTCAGTCCACAATATTTCAAGAACCCACTGCTTTACCACCTCACAAAGAACTAGATCATCGTATACCCCTGTTATCAGGAGCTAAACCAGTTAATATCAGGCCCTACAGATATTCTGCAAGTCAGAAAGATGAAATTGAACACCAAGTTAAACAAATGTTGAGGAATGGTATCATTTAGCCAAGTGTCAGTCCTTATGCCTCTTCGGTATTACTAGTGAAAAAGAAAAATGGCACCCGGAGATTTTGAGTGGACTACAGCAGGGCCAACCCTGAGATTTTGGAGGCCAAAGGCGAGATTATGTTGTGGGTCCCTTTTACTCCATTTTTTCTACTGTCAAATGTAGTTACTCTTATTTTTGTAAAGACGTCATCGGTAATTTATTATTTCTGTATATACTCAATTTGAGATTTTTTAAAATGAAAACTATAAAAAGATTGTATGGAACCTGTATTTTTTAGTATAGAATAAAATAATTGCAATGTTTTGTTTATAGTGATGTTTTCCTAAAACTTATATTAAAATATCTATTTTTTATGCACCACTATCTTTTACCCTTTTGTCTAATACAGTTTAGATTAAGTATTATTCATGGTTAATCTTTGTATTATATTTAGACCAACCAAATATTAAAACAATATTAGGATGTGAGGGAATTTCATAGGCAAAATGACTAAATAAGATAAAATTGAAATTGCACTATATGCATTTAGTCCATACTTTAGTCAAACTGCAGGCCCTGACATGATGGGCTAGAGGCCACCCCTCCACGAGAGTTGTTTTACAGACCAGAAAGCAACAAAAGAATAATTAAATATGGGGCCACGGCCCACAAACGAAGAGAACTGTTGGTCTTCTTCCATTAGTTTTGATGCAAATCGTTCTGAGTTCAAGCTTTTTTCCATGGCTTGGCGACTCCAATGGTGACACAACCTAGCAAGCGGCATCTCTACGGGGGCCCCTTTACTTTCGAGGGCCCAGGGCGGTCACCCCGCTCGCCCTGCCCTAGGGCCGGCACTGGACGCAGCCACCTCAATGCTATCATGGTCAAAGACAAGTACCCCCTGCCTATCATCGATGAACTTTTGGATGAACTGTTTGGTGCTTGCTGGTTTACTAAGTTAGACCTTACATTTGGATATCATCAGATCAGGTTGTTGGAAGCTGATGAACACAAAACTACATTTCGAACTCATGATGGTCACTGGGAATTCAGAGTAATGCCTTTTGGATTGACCAATGCTCCAGCCACTTTTCAAGCTATATTATGAACTCGATTTTTGCCCCCCTGGTAAGAAATGTGTACTGATTTTAATGGTTTATATCCTAACATATAGTACTCCCTCCGTCCTATTGAAAGTGTCCATCTTACTTTTCAAGAAGTCAAACTTCTTCAACTTTCACTAACTATATATAAGAATTTATTAACATTTACCATAAGTATGATATATCATTAAATTCATCTTTGACTATATTTTTATAATAAATTTATTAAAATGTTTAAATATTACTAATATATTCTATAAACATAGTCAAAGTTGAAAATGTTTGACTGACACGTATCCTAAACGGACACTTTCACCAGGACGGAGGTAGTAAATCATTAACTGAACATCTTTCTCACCTTTAGCAAGTGTTCAACATCTTAGAGCAGAATTATCTTCCGGTGGAAAAGAACAAATGCTCGTTCGCCCAGCCACGATTAGAATATTTGGGACATATTATTGGTTCCCATGGAGTTTCTACTAGTCCTGATAAAATAGCGAGACAGTGAAGCAATGGCCTACTCGTAAGAATGTGAAGGAACTCAAGGGATTCTTGGGCCTCTCTTGTTACTATAGGAAATTTATAGTTCAATACGGTGTGCTGAGTAGACATTAATAGATCTACTAAAGAAAGGCATTGCATTCCTCTGGACTTCTTTTCATGAGGAAGATTTTCAAGCACTCAAATCAACATTAATCTCTACACCCATCTTGGTCCTACCCAATTTCTCTCAATCTCACTATTGAGGCTGATCCAATTGTATTGGAATTGGGGCTGTGTTATCTCAGCGGTCATCTAATTGCTTATCTTAGCAAATCCTTGGGGTAAAGATTACAAAGCTTGTCTACTTATGAAAAAAATGCATGGCAGTAACTACTGGCAATTGATAAGTGGAAATCATATCATCAACATAAGGAATTCACTATTCTTACTGATCGTAAAGGTTTGGTATATTTGGGGAACAAAGACTATAGTCTGGTATGCAACACAAGGCTTGGGTGAAACTGCTAGGACTGCAATATAAAATTGTCTATAAGAAAGGTCTGGAGAACAAACCTGCAGATGCATTGTCTAGGAAGTCCCACTACCGAAACATTTGCTATCTCTACAAGCCGTGGCTGGAGGCTGTCATTGAGGGATATCACTAAGATCCTGCAACTAAAGATTTACTCACTGAACTTTCCTTGACTAGCTCCAATGATAATGGCTTTACATTTTCAGATGGCATTATTCGATATAAAGGAAGGATTTGTCTTGGTAAGCATGAAGAAGCCCATCAGGTTGTTCTCATGGCTTTAAATGACAATGGGATTGGGGGCCAGAGTGGCATCACTACAACCTAAAGTAAAATTAAAGCTTTATTTGCTTGGTCTACTCTCAAATCCGAGTCCTTCGTTAACAATTGTTGGGTCTGTAAACAAGCCAAATCTTACCACACAAAAATTCCTAGTACTTTGCAGCCCCTACGCAAACCAGTCTTGGACGATTATCAGCATGGATTTATAGAAGGACTTCCATCATCTCAACACTTCAATGCTATTTTGGTTTTCATCGACCAATTTTCTAAATATGACCATTTCATACCTTTGGCTCACCCCTTCACTGCCTTCATGTGGCCCAGTTGTTCATGAACCACATTTACAAATTGCATGGGTTGCCACAAGTCATCATTTCAGACAGAGACAGGGTCTATACTAGTAATCTGTGGCAGGAGTTATATAAGCTATCTGACACTAAGCTTAATATGAGGTCTCTTATCATCCACAAACGGATAACTAAAAGGTTAAACCAGTGCTTAGAGACCTATCTAAGGTGTATGGTTCAAGTCTGCCCTACTAAATGGTCAAAGTGGTTACCTCAAGCTGAGTATTGTTATAATACTACTTACCATTCAGTTCTTGGGAAACACCATTTGAGGTTTTATAGGGTCAACAACCCAGACATTTTGGGGTTTCTGTGGATGACAAGCCAGCTTCTTCTGATTTTGAACAGTGGTTGTTGGACAGATCCTTGATGCGAAAACTGATTCAGGAAAATTTACAGAGAGCTCAAGCAAGAATGAAGCACCAAGCAGATAAGCAGCATGGAAAAACAATATAATGTAGGGGACTGGGTTTTTGTCAAACTCCAACCATGTGTGCAAATGTCGGTTGTCAGGAGATGTAATCAGAAGCTCTCTTATAAATACTTGGCCTTATCTGATTACTCAGCTAGTGGGCACAGTGGCTTATAAATTGCAGCTTCCTCCATCTAGCCATTTCCACTCAGTCATTCATGTGTCGCAATTGAAGAAAGCTCTCCCTCCCAACAGTGAGGTAAGTTTTGATGAAGCATCACTTTGTCTCTCTACTGATGAGGTGTTGTGCCCTGTGCAAATAGTACATCAATGCCTCCAAAAAGTTGATAATACTGCGGTGTCTTATGGGCTTATTCGCTTGTCATCCTTACCATCATCTTGGACAACCTGGGAGAATCTGGAACTTCTAAAATTATAGTATCCTCTTGCATCAGCTTGGGGCAAGCTGGTTCTTACGCGGGGAAGAGTGTCAAGACCACCGTACCACCGTATTATGCGTCGGAAAATATGATAAGGGTATTTGGCTTAGGCTATCGTTCTGGGCCAGCCTGTGTAACCATTCGGCCTGAAGCCCCATGTATCGAGTTATTTGTACCTGGGTTGCCGAATGGGCAAGTAACGAGAAACAAGATAAACATAACCTCCCTCTCCCCGTGTGTCTTTCTTTGTATTCTTCTACTTTTGCCTCGCCGTGGGCGATCGCAACCCTGTCCAAAGTGCTCTGGCGAGACGCTGCCGCTCGAAGGATCGTCACATGTAGTCTTATTTGTTGTTTGCAGCTTAGAGGAGGGTGGGGCCGCAGTCGTCGGTCTCCATTGCTGCGATGAGTTCTCAACCTCGACAACCAATGCTGTCGCCAGGAGTCCTCCTCGTGTGTTGATGCTTGGAACCGTGGTTGAAGTGTGAGGCTCAAAGCAGCAGTACATGATTGACGGAGATGGTCGTTGCATAGACTTGCAACACGGGAATAGTCCCACATTGTGAGTTTAGGTAGAGCATGACTAACTTAAATACCTAAGTTTGTAATGCAGTAATAACGGGGTTAACCCTTTTACCGAAGCGTAAGAGTTATTATTGTGAGGTGAGACTTGCATTGAGTGCGAGCGGGTCCGGATCCGTATTTTTAGATTGGGGCGTGACAAATGGTATCAGAACCGACTCTTGAGAGTTTCACGGGTGCGGATACAATGTGCATGTCGTGTGGGCCCGGTGTGGTCACGGTACCAGCACTGGATGTACGGACATGGCTAAGAGAGCCGATCTCGTGCACGTCCCCTCGGGGTAGTTAACCTGGTCCGTTGTTCGAGGATGTTGAGTTCTAAGGGGGGACCAGGGGGGGGGGAGATTGTGACAGCCCGGCCCAAAAGAATTGGCCCGTGGGCTGGCTAGTGTAGCGTGGCTACTAGCAGGAGGGAATAGTTTCACATTGTGAGTTCAGGTGGAGCATGACCAACTTAAATACCCAAATCTAGAATGCAGTAATAACCGGGTTAACCCTTTTACGCAAAGTGAGGACGAAAGTGTAAGAGTTATTGTTGTGAGGTGCGATTCGCACTGATTGTGAGCGGGTCCGGATCCTTATTTTCAGACTGGGGCGTGACAGACTAAAAATAAACGGTTTTAACAATTGAGGAACCTCTGATACCTGATTTTAGGTCGAAGGGACGAAAGTAATCTCAATAGTTGAGGGGGCTGAAATAGACTTCTTCGAACAAAAAATATCTTAATTTAGATTGTAAAATCATGTAATCTGAAAACTGATTCTAGAAGCATTTCACAATCTAAACCGTTTGTTTCATAATCTGGATTCCATTATTAGAAGAAAAACAAAAGCCCAGGCCTCGTTAGATGTGGCATACCAGTGGCCCAGGCCATATACAAAAATAAGAGGGAAAAAAGGAGTGGGAGTGGGAGCATTAGGTTGATTTAAATTATGCTAACTAAGAGTATCTTCAATGGTCCACTTAAATTTAAGCTCTCAAAACATTAATTTAGGATGAAAAAAATTTAGGCTTAAATTTTACCCTCTCATCTAACAGTGTGCGTAAAAATGAATCACGTTATCAGTTTTTTCAATCGAACTAGGAATTCCAAGAATCCAACCTATCTCTTACTTCTAGTCGGTGGCTTACAAAAAAGTACAACTAAAAGCTAACCTCCATAGTAACCGGTATGTAATTTGCTCCTAGGCTCTCCTGTAGATAATTTCATAGAACATTGGAGAGAGTCACATATGTTAACACTATAACAAAAAATTCACAAAAACCGTTGCCACAGAAACAATCAGATCACCATTGCCACCGCTCAACATGTATGGTTGGAGAAACACCTCTTCCCTGCTAATCCCACCCCACTAACCAAAATGAAGAACAACTACCCGAGGGCAAGCAGAAAAACACTCGTGTCCTCCACACAGGCATTCACCGCGCAATCCACCCCCTCAAGCACGAACAGTTAATCAGACAACAATCACAAAAGCTTACTGAACCAGAGAGAGTCTTGTGGCACCAAGGTTGCAATTCGACAGAGGAGGTCGCAGAGGCCGAAGGCAGCGACCTAAGGCACCACCAGGGATGCTGCGGTGACCTGGGCGCCGCAAGGGACGGCACGACAGCCTGGGCACAACTGGAGATGCCGTGGGAGCCTACGCCGTACAGACAGCGTGGGAGCCTGGGCGCCACCAGGGGCGGCCCAGCGACCTGAAAGGGGGCGATGGCGTGAGGACGAGCGACCTCGATTTGTGATGGGAGCTGCTCGGCACGGGAAGATGGGAGAAATATGGCGGGAAGGAGAAAAATTGACCGGGAAAAGGGCGCTGTCACATCCCAAAAGTTTCAATCTTTTGTTCTTTTGATAATGAGCTCACTGATTCAATCTTTTGAATTCGACCTTTTCCTGTTTTGAATTGGGTCAGGGTTTCGAAGTTTTCGTCGTTTTCGCGAAACCCTAGTCGTGCTTTCAAGAGGTTTTTTGTTTTCTTAATAGAACTACCCCAATTTTTTTTGCATAACAATTAACTATACATTAAAATAGAATTTTGGAGATTTTATGAAAATTTTTGGTAAAGGTTTAAACCCTTTTAAAATTCCAACAAATCTGAACTAAGTTAAAAATTCACAGATCCTTAGAGGCTGAATCAGAGGATCTTTCTATAAGAAAAGTTGTTCCAAATAATTCTTTTAGCCCACACAAAACGTTTCAAAAATTCTTGAGCTCAGAATCTAGAGTTTTCAATCAAATCTTGAAGGAGGAATTGAATTAATTGAAATTGAAAACAGCCTGACCGTGAACAGTGCATCACCGCCCGCAGTGGCCACTGCCGTGGCTGGCAGCCCGGCCGGCCACCTCCTTCCCGCGTGCGCCTTTACTCTTCATCGAATCGAATCTTGCCCAAAGATCTACTCCACTACTCTCCCATCACACTTCCTCTCTCTCTCCCTCTCTGGCGCGTTGCTCCCTGCCGCACGGCACCATCTCTGCCGAGCGCCACCTCCTCCCGTGCCCAATTGCCGGCCACCGCTCCCCTCACCAATCAACGGCGCGCCACTGCCTTCTCTCTCCCTTGCTCAGCTTCCCCTTGGAGTATAAAGCCCCAAGCACTAGCTCCCTTCCTTTCCCTTCGTTCCTTTCTCTGTTTCTGCCGCGCGCGCCACAGAACACCTCCACCATTGCCGCCCCACGACGCCAGCTCACTCCGGCCACTCCCAAGCCTTGCCACCGTGCCAAGCAAGCTCCCCTCGACCCACTGAAGCTCCCCAACCACCGAGCTCACCAGCCGTGCCCTATTTTCACCGGAACGCCTCTGTCGTCTCCTCGGCCGAAGCACCTCGCCGGCGGCCACCTCTTTCCAAAATTCGTCACCACGGTAGCTCAATCCTTCAATTCCTTTCACCGGCTTATTCCTCTCACCATGGTACACCAATTTGATAAGCTATCGGCCGCAGATCATCGCCAGTGAGGAAGGAACACCTCGCGCCACCGTCGGCCGCCATTGAAGCCGCCACCGGAGCTCACCGTCGCCAACCACCCTCCTGCCTTTCCCGTGGCCTTAATCCTTTCCAAATCAGTTCTTTGAATCAAGGTGATGCTCCACGACCATTCAATTTCCCTCCTAGCCCCCTCCTCCGGCGAGATTCCCACCGGAGCAACCGCCACTGCCTATTCCCCTGTTTCTGTGTTACTGTTCCATTCATTTTCTATTTTCCTTTTATTTAGCCAGAAGTTGCATAGTGTATAGAAAATGCCAAACCTAATTTTATTTGAATCCTTGAATAATTAGTTAATTTTCTGTTAAAGCACTTTTTCAAAAATGTCCCTGGAATTTCCTTAATAATTCAATGTATTATTTCTGTTGTTGATTTTTATTTGAAGATCCAGAAGGTTTCTAGGGTTGATTTTTGTACCATAATTTTATCTTGGCATGATGCATCTCCTGCCTTTTATCAGAATTTGTCATGAACATTTGTGCATGCATGTCACTGTTAATATCCCCAAAACCCTAGATTATTTGCCTTTATCTAAAGTGCATTAGGCAAGTCACCCAAAAGCCCAAGACCTTTAACAAAAACTTTAGTTTAGATGCTCAGTAGCAGATATATAAAGTTTCATGATTTTTCCATAGGTTTTAGTACTTGTTTCTGATTTTACAAGTTTGAAAAACAGAACATTGTTTGATTTTTAGTAAATTCATAGAAGCTCAACTTGACCCCAAACAAGAGCCAAAAGTCTTATTTTAGAGCCTACTTTAAACTAAAAATGGTCCCATGCCCGTAACTTAACTTTGAATTTCACCGGAAAAGTCGTTACGACTTTTACGGCACCCTTACGGTATTCCCGATGTCGTAAACAGGCCACGACAGTCGGAGGGCTCGTGTTCCTGTTAACGCGAGTCAAAACCACTCAAACTTAGTCTCGTAGTAACCCAAGCCACTTAGTAAAGCCAGTACATGAGATGTGTTTTGGGATTTTTCCTGGAAATGACATCCGTGTGCCACCTGATATCGGAATCGAAAAACCTGGGAACCGGGAAACCCGTAACCGGAATTGGTAAAACTGTTTTGATTATAACTTGAGCTGTAGAACTCCGAATGCCTTCGTTCTTTTTGCATTGTGTTTGTAGACTCAGTAGCTACCTCTCTGCATCATATCGCATCATTTGGGCATCATGGCATCATGGCATGCATCTCATACCGTCGCGTTTTTACTTTATAGCTTACGAACCGCCAGAGAGTGACGCGGGTGCTGCTGCGGGAGAAGCACCAAAGGTTGATCCAGCTGCGGAGGAAGTCAACACCGCTGCTGTTGAAGGCAAGCACCTCATATTGCTACCCTAAGTAATTTACTTAATGATTAATATGAATGCTTACGTATAGGAATGCATAAAGTCGGGCTTAGTAGTAACATTGGGAAAACCTATTATTATTGCATGTACTCCTCCTTGGTATTGAATATGTCACCTTGTTAACCTGGGTAGAGTGTCTTTGTTCGAGTCACGAAATGCTTAGCCATGCTTAGATAACACGGTAGAAGTCGAGTGGTAAGTCCCACTCGCACGTATAGGATTTATCCTGGTTACTTATGAACTTGTGGCGAGTTCATATGATGGTAAAAGTTGAAAAGTGTTAAAAACTGAAATCCGGACGGTGGGATAGGAGTGCAGCAAGACATGGAGGTCTTGTGTGCCGTAGGCCCCGTCTGGGTTGACCTAGGACCCGGCCGTGTTATTCTTGGCCTGAGCACTTTCCGTTCATACCACATGTCTGATATAATGGTAAGACAAGCTGAGTATCTCACTGCGTACCAACGTTTGGCCGATGACTGCACGGTGTGTGGAACGAGGGAGTCATGGTTGCCTGCGAGGCCGTGATACTCGACGAGGGACTCACGTGTGCCTACGAGGCCGTGGTACTCGGCACCGTGTGGATTTTTCAACCGTGTGGGCATGAGTGTGAAAAAGGTTGACATGAGTATCCCCTTGTGTAACTTTAGCGGGTTACATGAGCCGTATGGTCCTCAGTCGTGTGGGTACAGTTGGACTCCCCTGCAGGGTGTAAAATCGGTTCGAATCCGCCGCGGTCTCGGTTATGATCAAAGCTCAGTGTCCTTTGGATAATATCGTAGAGTTGTCAAATAACTTGATGGGAACTGGGATGTTGTTGATGAAATTGGGATATGGTTATTGGTATCCATGGTTCGGATGGAACATGGATGATGGCATATACATGGTTTATGGTTACATGGTACTTAGGGATTGGGTTTATAGTAGTTGTTCATGTCCGCAGAGTCTTTTAGTTTATGCTTATTCATATATGCTTAGTTTCTGCTTTAAGCAATCGAGTCCATTCCTATACCTTATTTACCTTGCTATAGCCTCATTGCATTATCCTTGGAGTCGGGAACTAATTCCCACCACAGGGTAAGACTTGCGAGTACCTTCGTACTCAACGTTTGTTGTTTAAGTTTTTGCAGGTGAGGATGAGTTGGTCTTCGGCTACTTTGTCCCCGCCGATGCCGGCGAGGGCGAGGCATAGTCAAGACGTTCGAGTGACCGTGATTTGCGATGTTCGTGGGCTGGGCATCGCAATCCTTTGCTGTTTTCTCATTGCAACCGCTGCGACTATCGTCTTCCTTAGAATCGCTTCCGCTCTTTGATTTTTTTAGTTTCAAGACTTATGATGAATCTTGGTATGTAAGAATATTTTAAATTAATGTTATTCATTAATGTGACCTATGTGATGTATCACCTGTGACGTTGCCGACGTGCTTGGATCTTGGGCATTGCTTGAGAAGCATGTCGGGGGACTGCCCGGTTTATATTCTCTTTTATCGGGTTGAGTTCTCTCATACCATGCGTGGGCCGCGAGTCAACTTGGTAAACTTGAATATAAATTGGTCGGGTCTCTCACAGGCACGACTGATGCAGATGATGATTGACGCTGCTTATTCTCTCCCCGTTTCTAGGCAGAAGTTGGAAGATTTTAAGGGGAGCCACAAAATAGGACTAGTTTTTGACATCACAATTGACGTATATTTTTACTCTAATCACTTATAATTTAATTCAGGAGGAGTTTTAAGTCCTCCATTAGAGATGCTTGAGTGTAACTAAAGAATGGAGGAACAAAATGGTTAGTTAACATGCCTTAGATATTAAGAAATAAAGAAAAGGAAAAAATAGAAAAAGGATACAAAATGAAAGATAAAACAAATTTAGGGGCTCTAAATACAAGTCACTCGGTGTGAAGGATAAGAATCAAAAGACTTATATATCGAGGGGCTTCAACCAAAAAAAATCCTAGTGTTGCCGTCGCATTTGTGAAAAATACTTTAAATTCAAATAAGTTACATAAAAGACCTACATAAATTTGATATTACCAAACAGCAAGCATAATTTGTGGAGCACGAACCTCATATACCATCGTGGGCCAAAGTTTTAAAATTTATTGTACCCCTTCTTTTTCTTTTAGTTATCCGTTTATTTCTTACATTAATTTTGATCGGTCGTCTTAGTCAACAAAAATGATAAATATTATATATTTTCTTATAATTTGATTAATTGCTAAAAATATTTGAATCATAACTTATAGTTTTGTATATTTGAATAGTTTTTCTAAATAAGAAGAACGATCAAAGTTGATGTAAGAAGTAAACAGTGACAACTAAAAAAGAATGAAAGGAGTGTATTTTAATCTCTGAGTTTTTATTCAAAATATTTTTAAATTTGGGAACTTTTCAGATTTCAGAGGCTTCTCATTTCAGTCTTCCTTATTAAAACTACGATGTCGATGTAAGGTATTAAAATTACACTATGGTGACATATAAGATAACTTGAAGCTTACAATATCATATAGGGAATTGTTTTCTATAGCTCACTCGGGTGTTTTCGCAGCTTTGAACACCGGAGTGTTTTGTGGCGGCAAAACACAAGATTTTTTTATTCCAACAAAATGGAGTGTTTTCATCATATACCAACACACTAATTCTGACCTGTTTTAGAGCCTTTACTGTGTTTGCTACAGGACACTTTGAGCGTTTTACAGCTGTCTAGCACCCCATGCTGTCCTGCAGGAACTCATCTGCGGTGATAGCTAACCTTCAGTTGACTTTTGGAGTTTTTTGGACATGCTTTCTTTCTTTCTGTTTCCTCCTACGCCGCAATCTACGGTCCTGTGCTCGTCACGATGCTAGGATCGCTTTTTGCTTGGTACTCCCTCCATTTTTTTTTTATCGTCGTTGACTTGAACCAATAACTTTATCCATTCATCTCATTTAAAAAATATGAGAAATATAAAATATTTTGTTAGAATTTGATTTATTACTGAAGATTTTGAATCCTAATTTTTAATTTTACACATTTAAATTAATATTTTTAATAAAACGAATGGTAAAAATTTTTGATCAAAGTCAACGGCGACAAGTATCTTGATGGTTAAAAGGTCTTTGGACACCTAAATATTTTCTACACCTTAATTACAATTAGTATATACTCATCTATTTTTTATTCCTGTGGTTTAGGACGACTAAAATGACCTAACATTGAACTAAAAGCACTTGTGTTAATGTCAGCAAATTAAAAGTTGAGGAGTACTAGACTTATAGTTGTGTTATACAAAAATTACAGTAAATTTTTACTATAATTTTTTGTGTTGTGACGGTGTTTTTGAATGTTCATAGTGTAAATAAAACTTCTGGTGTTAGAATACTTGAAAACGTTTGAATTTTCAGTTACTTGTAAAATGAGATTTAATCTTAACCATACATCCCATAATTCAATGGTTTAAAAATTCAAAAATTGCAAGCCTTAAAAACGCTCGGGTGTTGTATAGACGATCCGAAAAAATCGTGTGTCGTCTAGCAATTCCATATATATAAACCGCAGGCACATTATTAGGTTTACGGATCTGTGTGACCCCGATCCTAGCAGCAGATCGGATCTGCTGTTGCACCACCATGGCCTCCTACTCGTTGCCCCAGCCGCCACCTCCGACGAGATGCTGGGCGAGCCTTTAGCCGGACGTCCTCGGGCTCATCTTCAGCAGGGCGGGCCAGTGCGAGTCCTGCGAAGCGCCGGGCTCGTCTGCACCTCCTGGTGGCGCGTCGTGCGCCATGACCCCGCCCTGTGGCGTCGTATCGACCTGGATACGTACGACGACGACGACGACGAGGAGCGCGAGCTCAGCGACAGCCGGCTCGGCGACAGCAGCGACGATGACTGTTCGGGTACACCGTTCCTCAATACAGAAAAGATCGTCACGGGGAAGAGCTGGTCAGCCGCCTCAGCGACGACAACTTCTCGTGCCACTCAGATTTTTTTTATTTGTTCGAGAACACTGCAGCAGCTCCGGTATACTCGGACGTGGTGGTCGAAGAAGAAGTGGCTCAGAAAGAGGAGGAAGAGATCCTGATAACGCTACAACGATAGCAGATGAAGAGGATCACGGTGAAGAGCTGATCAGCTGCCTCAGCGACTCCTCCTTCCACTTAGATTCTGATGAGTTGTTCGAGGGCACTGCAGCTCCGGTATACACAGACGTGGTGGTCAAAGAAGAAGTGCCGCGTCAAGAGGAGGACCATCCTGCTGATAACACTACTACGATAGCAGATGAGGAGGAGGATCACGGCGACGATGAAGAGCCGAACTTCTTCCACATTGATTACCACGAGCTGTTCGGGGACACTACTCCTCGGCAGGTTGTATGGACAAATTAACGACGTGGTCAAAGAACCTCAGAAGGATGATAACGCGATGAAGGGACGATGGAAGGAGTTCGCCCTAGCCGCAGTCGACCGCACCGCCGGGCAATGCGAGGCTTTCTGGGGCCGGGCCGATGACGAGGTTCTTCTGTACCTTGCCGACAGGTTACGCCCCTGATCTCTCCTCTTTTCGACTCAAGTGTTCTAGATAGTTATTTGCAATAAAAAACAGATTTTAGTTAGAATTCCTGCTACATAGGACGTAGTGTGTGTTTTAACTCTCATTGTTAATTGGAATGCAAAATAAGATGACAATAGAAAAGTAATATAATATAGAAATTACTTACATTATTGTGGTCGAATTGATACTCGAATCTGTCTGATTTGAAATTACATTATAATATGTATTGATTATTTTTTTGCAGCCAAACGTGCATTACGACTTACTACTTTCCATACTTGAGAAATCAGAAAGACTACTGTGCACTGGCTATACATTAAGTCAGTTTGTACGACAACTTTGCTCCAAATTAATCTAAATGTTGTCCAAAATGAGCATCCTACGAGTAATAACACCTACATTGTATTTTATTGTGTTGCCGGTATTGCTGCAAATTTAACTTACGTTGGTTTGGTGGTCCCTAGCTAGTGCCAAAATCAAAGAACGAAACAAACACCTGCATATGTGCCTTAAGTATCACATTTTATTTGTGTGAGAGCATCTAACTGATTGGAGCCCATCTAATAATAAACACGTAGATTTCGCGGCAAAAGTCTTCTGCAATTTTACATATATTTTCCAGTTTATTTTTTCCAATTAATTAACGCACTTATTTGCCACATAGAAAGCATATAGCGCGTAAATAATTCCATGGCATTGTATCATACTGGAACTAAGTTTTTACAATTTATTTCCGCCTTTTATTCATAGGTCAGTTTACATCTATACTTAATCAACAAAAAATATCTGCATTTTTCGTACCTTTGCAGGGCACCGTGTTTGAAAAGCCTCCGCGTCACTTCTCACTATGACGTGTCCTCCAAAGTAGTCAGTCGTCTGATCGCGAAATTTCCACCGCTGGAGGAGCTGGAGCTTGTGCTTAAATCTGATATGAACAGGTATAGTAATGAGCATACAGGCACCAATTTATAGGCATACTTGCTCAAAGCCACTAGCAAAGCTTGTCGCCAATCTACAGCGTTTCTCTGTGCACCATGCTGGCATGGAGTGGTGTGCTGACAGCTACAATGAAAGGGGTCCAATGTTGATGAAGCCTTTCTCTATAGAAGCTATGTCTGGCCTACAGTCTGTCGAGCTTTTTGGCGACAGCTTCACAATGGAGATGGTGCTACACATTGTTGAAAACTGCCCTAGACTGGAGTCCCTCGACATTAGCAACGTACCCGGCTTGTCTCTGTATGTCGACGAGCTACAAAGCAAGTGTGCTAGGGTCAAGTATCTCAACCTTCCAGCGAAATATGAGTCGGAGAGCGAAGACGGAGGATGATGTTGCTGCGGTGGCTGGTTTGGCTAGCCAGATGTTGATGGATCTTCTGATACATGCTAGCATGAACTTCAGCTTGGAGTCTAGAGAAGTAGTACTTTACATAATATAGTCCATAAAAAATTAAGATTAAGAGTTTTTTTTTAGGAAATACGGGTAGTAACATTTAAAAATTGTGTTTGATTTGCCGTGTCATTCATATAATATCATATTGTTAGTGTTGGAATTCTAGTCAAATTTTGGCATATCTTAATCCAAAAATTAATTGTGAAAATAAACATTATTAAGACGTATACGAGTGATTCGTTACTGATGCTACATATGAACATGATTATACTACTAACAAAAGTAGCACATCCATACATATTCATCACCGTAAAACAGTAAAGCACCAGATAAGAAATAGAGGTATACCCTGAGGCGGGACCAGTGCCTGTGGCACCGGCGGTGCTGTTATCATCAGTGGACATGGTGACCTGTTCAATGTAGTTGATCTAAGTTGATACAGGATAGTGTTCGCAGTGCAGTCCCATGAACAGTTCATCATCAAGAAATAGTTGACGTCGTTGTACGGGAGTGCCGCACAGGGAAGAAGACGTTGCAGATTGCCAGGAACAGGGAGCGAGTAGTCGCGCGGAGAAGCGCTCCCCAAGACTTGATCGGCCGCCTACCCGTGCAGGTACAAGAACGGAGTTTCGGAGGCCTGCTCGTCTAGAAGCCTGTGCGCGCAAGATTTTGGACCGGAGATGACAGAAAATAGCGACAACGGCAGAATTCCTTTTCCCGTTGTCAATGGAGACCTCACTCCACAGTATATATATCCACGAGAGGAAGATAACGTGAGAATTTGTTGTGCTATTAACCACAGCCATATGTTACTAGTGACATACAAGTTAATTGCACGTGTAACTCCATCCATTACAAACAGCATTACCTCAGGCTATTGATCTCATGATCAATTCTCAAACCAAAACGGCAGCCTTGATTTCTCACGTATGCTCTTAGCATTAGAGTGAACCTTGAATTATTGATTTAATTGAGTCTATTAACCTAATTAAATCCTACAATCCCCACCAAATTCAAGGCACATGAAAAATGCTCTCAGTTCTGCTGATATTTTGATATACCATTGTTTCGATGGAGACTGTTAAGTTAAACATCCATCTAGAAAATAGGTTACACTCATTCATAACTGAACAATGGACTATGTCTTGAATTGATAGTTTTGTGCGAACAAGCTTTACCAATTTTCTTTAGTAGTAGTAGGCTGCCTAAAGCATCCCCTCTGGTTGGAGCGTATGAGTCATACTCCGTGCCTATTCATGAGTGTCTAGAGGTCACAAAAACCTCATAGACTGCGATGAACAGTCGGACTCATATAGGTGTGTTTCTTTTAAGATGTACTGTAGGCCAACATCTCTGCTTATTTAAACAAGCCACTTGGATCACATTAAGGTAAAACCAACCTGCCATACAGATTAGAAGACAAAGTGCACCATAGGAGAAATGAGCCTAGAAAGGGTCTCTCCTCACAGCCAACCATCAGTTTGTTTCACCGTCCTACTTCACTAGATCTCCGATCACGTCCTACTTCACGAGACCTCCGATCACATAGGACAGGTTACACTATGATTGACTTCACGTGGGTCTCAAGCCCATCTCACTCGATGCACTATCTATCACATTTCATGATAGATCCTTAGTGAATTGATCTGCCAGATTTTTTGATGTCTGGACATAGTCTAGTGTTATCACTCCGTAGATTTTCAGCTTTCTGACAGATTTCAACCGCCTCTTAACATGTCGAGATGATTTCGTGTTGTCCTTAGAACTGTTCACCTTTAATTACTGTCTAATTATCACGGTTTCATTAAGATAGCTGGTATTAGTTTTTCAACCACTAGCAAATCCATAAGGAGTTCACGAAGCCTCTCGGCCTCAACATTGGCGGTATCAAATGCTGTGAGTTCTGCTTCCATTGTTGACCTTGTTAATATGGTCTGCTTGCAAGACTTCCAGGAAACAGCACCACCTCCAAATGTAAAAACATATCCACTTGTGGCTTTAATCTCATTAGCATCAGAGATCCAATTTGAATCACTAAAACCCTCTAGTACCCTAGGGTACCTGACATAGTGAATCCCATAGGTCGTAGTGCCTCTTAGATAGCGCATAACTCTCTCAAGAGCACGTAAATGATCATTTCCGGATTTGAGATAAACCGGCTTAGTTTTCTCACAGCAAACGAGAGGTTAGGCCTCGTCGTGCTAGCTAAGTACATAAGCGAACCTATAACTTGAGATTATCTCAACTGATCCCTTGTATTCTTTGATTTACCATAATAGCGCACTAGGATCATAAGACATACGAGCAGGCTTGCAATCACTAAATCCAAAGCGACTCAAAACTTTTTCTATATAATGGGATTGCAAAAGTGTAACCCCACCATTGCCTTCTCTTTTTAGCTTGATATTAAAAATAACATCAGCATCTGCCAAATCCTTCATCTCAAAATGATTGAAAAAAAGTCCTTCACCTCCTTAATCATATTAAGGTTGGTTCCAAAAATTAGTATATCATCGACATACAAACATAGAATCACTATTCTCCCCCACCATAACGATAGTACACACAGCGAACTTCTCGTGCCATTGCTTAGGTGCTTGTTTTAGGCCATACAAAGACTTCAATAATTTACACACCATTCCCTCTTGACCCTTTGTTACAAATCCATTAGGCTGATCCATATAGATCTCCTCCTCTAGCTCTCCATTCATAAAAGCTGTCTTAACGTCCATCTAATGAACAAGAAGACCACATGAGGCTACCAAAGACAGTACCACTCGAATAGTAGTCAAGCGAGCTACTAGTGAATAAGTATCGAAGAAATCTTCACCTTCCTTCTGGGTATAACCCTTGGCAACAAACCTCTACTTGTACTTTTCAATCGTACCATCAGGTCAAAGCTTTTTCTTAAAAATCCATTTACATCCTACAGGCTTGCACCCATAAGGACGATCAACAACCTCCCAAGTTCCATTAGGCATAATAGAATCCATCTCACTCCATACCGCTTCCTTCCAATAGTCAGCGTCAGGGAGGAATATGCCTCTTCTATGGTTCTAGGAGTGTCATCAACGAGGCATACAATGAAGTCATCACCAAAAGACTTTGCAGTCTTTTGTCTTTTACTCTTTCGAGTAATACATTGTTATCCTCCTCAGGACTTTCCACAGACATTTGTTCATCATTTCCTATCATAGAAAATTCCGGGGATATTACAGATTCGTGACTAGATGTGCTAGGTACATCACCCTTCATTGAAAATTCATTCTCAAAAAATGTAGTGTCTCCAGAATCCATAATTGTACCAACATGCATGTCTAGTACTCTAGATTTTATTATTAAAAATCTACACCCAATACTGTGATGTGCATAACCAATAAAGATACAATCCACGGTATTTGGACCAAGCTTACCTTTCTTGGTAATTGGCACATTAACCTTGGCCAAACACCCCCAAGTCCGCAAATATGAGAGTTTAATCTTTTCCTTTCCCATTCCTCAAATGGTCTTTTTTCCTTATTCTTTGTAGGAACTCCATTCAGGACATGACAAGAAATCAATATAGCCTCACCCCACCATTCCTTAGAAAGTCCTGCTGTTGCTAACATGGCGTTAACCAAATCAGTTAGAGTGCGGTTCTTTCTTTCGGCAATCCTATTGGATTGAGATGAATATGGAGGTGTCCTCTCATGAATTATACCATGTTCCTCACAAAATGAAGAAAACTCGTTGGAAAAGTATTCTCCACCACGGTCGGACCTTAACCTTTTGATCTTTCCCTCAAGTTGGTTTTCTGCTTCAGCTTTATCGATTTTAAAATGCAATGCTTCATCTTTTGTTCTTAGTAAGTACACGTAGCAAAATCTAGTACAGTCATCAATTAGAGACATGAAGTATTCCTTTCCACCTTTTGTCAACACACCATTTATTTCACATAAATCCGAATGAATGAGTTCTAATGGTGCCAAATTTCTCGCCTCTTTTAATGTTGTGTGAGGCTTGCAAGATTGTTTCAATTGAACACATGTACGGCATTTAGAACCTTTGAATAATGAGAATTTCAGGATTAAACTCATATTAGCTGAGCGCGTCATACTCCAAAATTAATATGACAAAGTCTTGAATGCCAAATATTAGACTCATTATTATTACACATATGGTTCACAACTTCCTCACAAGAATCCATTAAATAAAAGCGGAACAAGCCTCCGCTCTCATAGCCTTTACCGATAAATGTTCCATATTTAGACATGACACATTTATTGTACTCAAACGTAAGTCTAAAACCATCTCTACATAGTAGAGATCCGCGGACGAGGTTCTTCTTTATAGAGGGGACATGCTGCACTTTCTTCAGTTGTACGGTTTTTCCGAAGTGAACTTCAGATCTACCGTACCAACACTATGAACAGCTGCATGTGATCCGTTCCCCATCAACAAGGAGCAACCTCTCTCGACTTGATAAGATGAACAAGGAAATATCGGCACACACATGAATATTAGCACCAGTGTCTACCCACCACTCTGATGGGCGACAAACCAAAAGAACTGTAGGTAAATAATTATCGTACCCTGATGTTCCTCCTGGCTCGCTAATAACCATGTTAGCGGACCTCTTATGCTTATCCTTGCGGTCTGGACAATCCTTAGCCCAATGGCTAGAATCACTGCACACAAAGCAGTTGCCCTTTTCCTTGCCATTCTTCTTCTTAAAAGTGGTAGTAGTTTTAGGCTTGACATCAGGCTTAATTTTCTTCTTGTAGGAGGCACGAGGATTCTTCTTCTATACCATATTAGCACCAGAAGCTCCCTCAACAATATTTTTACTGCGAGTATCTTTTGCTCTCGCCTTCTCTTCCACACTAAGAGTCCCAATGAGATCAGCCACAGCGAACTCTTGTCTCTTGTGTTTTAAAGAAGTAGCAAAATCCGTCCAAGATGGTGGTAACTTGGCGATAATACCGCCTGCCACAAACTTGCCTGGCAACTCGCACTTGTAGCTCTCAAGTTCCTTTGCCGGCGCATGTATCTCATGGGCCTGTTCTACTATAGATCGGTCATCGACCATCTGATAGTCATAGAACTGCTCCATCAAATACAACTCACTGCCGGCATCGGACACTCCGAACTTAGCCTCAAGTGCATCCCATATTTCTTTGCCCGTAGGCAATTCCATATACACGTCTACAATATTATCTGCTAGAATGCTAACAAGTGCACCTCGAAATAGACAATCTACCTCATTAAACTTACACTCTTCCTCTGTAGACAGAGCGGGTTCAGTGGGCTTGCCTTGTACAACATGTTGGCAGTGCATAGCAGGAAACCATAGTAGAGCACGCACACGCCATCTTTTAAAGTTGGAACCATCAAAAGGAGGGTGTGGTTTAAGTGACGCAGCAAAGCCAGCAGCCGAAAAAGACCTATCAAGTTTTTGGATTGTTGGAATTCTAGTCAATTTGTGGCATATTTTAATCCACAAATTAATTGTGGAAATAAACATGATTAAGACGTGTACGAGTGATTCGTTACTTACGCTACATATGAACATGATTATACTACCAACAAAAGTAGCACATCCATACATATTCATCACCGTAAACAGTAAATCACCAGATAAGAAATAGAGGTATACCCTGAGGCGGGACCAGTGCCTATGGCACCGGCGACGCCGTTATCACCAGCCAACATGGTGACTTGTTCGATGTAGTCGATCTAAGTTGATGCAGGATGGTGTTCACCGTGCAGTCCCATGAACAGTTCACCATCAAGAAATAGTCGACGCCGTTGTACCGGAGTGCCACACAGGGAAGAAGACGTTGCAGATTGCCAGGAACAGGGAGCGAGCAGTCGCGAGGATAAGCGCTCCCCAAAAACTTGATCGGCCGCCTACCCATGCAGCCATGCAGGTAGACAAGCGGACGGAGTTTCGGAGGCCTGTTCGTCCAGAAGCCTGCGCGCGCAAGATTCTGGACCGGAGATTACAGAAAACAGCGACAACAGCAGAATTCTTATTCCCGTTGTCGATGGAGACCTCACTAGTATATATATGCACGAGAGGAAGATACGTGAGAATTTGTTGTGCCCAGTGAAGTAGGCAAGCCGGTGAAGAGCAACGACCACACGACGAAGCTGATTCCATCTTCCAGACACAGGGCTGCATGGCGAAGATCAGTCCATCGCGTGGAGCATAGGAAGGCAAATGTCCAGGTCGAGGATAGTGCGCTCCAAAGTGATGCCATCTCCATGAGTAAGGCACCGACCAATAAGATGTAGGTGACGGCGACGTCGACTCTGTTGTGTCCATCCTTGCTGCCACTGAAATAGAAGAGCATGAGCGAGGAGGTGACTGCGAGCGTGGAGATTGCACGGATGCCATAGCCGAACAGAGTGTGGACCGTTGCTGCCTTGGTGTAGAGGATGTCATACATGAGGGACAGCTCCATCTCCATCAACGTCCACATATGCTTGATATCTTCATTTCTGAAACCTTTAAGCAGCCTTCTGTTATAATCTGAATCTGTATTGGCAACTACTGAAGAGTCAACCATCGCAGACTTGCAGATATGGAATAGGGAATGGGCACGCAGCATGAGGAATTCTTCTTCCTCAGCGCGCCCCTTGAATCCCAATTGAGGCGGGTCGTCATGGAGGCATTTCGGTGGCTCTTCCGTCTTCACAGAACCCCGGATGATACTGAAGTTTGCGCGCTTGAGAGCCCATGTCCTCTCCCAAAACTTGGCGACACCAATGGCAGTCATAACGACGGCGGCAGCCGTCAATAAGAGGGTGCTGCTGCTCCCAGAGACATGCACGTAAAGCACATATCCAGCAGCCACCACCTGAACAAAAAGAGTCAGAAGATGGCGCTTCCAAAGCTTGTTGTCCTCCAGGGAGTAGGCGGTGATGTTGTCGGGACCGCCGAGGTGCAGGAGGAGAAACGGCGCCCAGAAGGCTGCGAGCCGGTGCTCACGCATATTGCTGCTGAGGGAGAGGTTGCCGAGGGCGTACGTCGCTGTGGAGTCAGCTAGCTGGTACGCCAGCCAGAGAAGGACCCTCCTTACGCAACCTCCTTTGTGTCGCCGGATCCCGGCGAATAAGAACAAGACCACCTGCTGTACGAGGCTAAATACCACAAGGAACTGTGTCGCCCATGCGTTCCAAAGATCCAGCAACCGTGCAACTGAGAGTCCCGCCGATATTTCCTGCACTGGCAAACCAATCATAATAATGCATGAAAATGAGACTTTCTGTGTGAACAGATTTCATGGTATCCATAAGTAATGACATCTCTATACATACTCTTGTCGCTGGTAAACAAATCTAGCCAGTACAAGCATGCATGCATGGACCCGAGAGTAAGTGTCATCTAGCAGTGAGGCACTGCGCCGTTGCCACACTAGCTGGAATCCGTTGTTGTCTGGCCATTGGCAGCCATATATATATATATATATATACCCGCTCTGCATGATGCACTATACTGCTTTTTTTTGCATTGTTATTATTGCATAACACAATATATGCAGTCACATGCATGCATACCCTAAGCTATCCCCCTAACGAGAGAGTCTTCGACTCGAATCTGGGTGGCTTTATAAGGCCCCCTTTGGCAGAGATTCTCGTGGAGTGATTCTCAGTGAGAAGTGATTCTCTGAGTCAGAAGTGATTCTGTGCCTGAAATTGATTCTCTTTAATTCTCCATAATATACTCTTACAATCAGGACAGAGAATCACTTCATAGAATCAGGAGAAGCTACTTTTTTTAGCTCTCAGCCCCTTAGTTCATTTCAGAGAATCACTTCACAGAATCAGACAAGAATCACTTCTCCTACAATACGGCGTTTGGTAGAGCTTCCTAGATTCTCTCTGAGAATCAGCTCCGTGGAGCTCTGCCAAAGGGGGCCTAAGTTTCCCTATCCGGAATGTAACTAGCTGCTCAGCTGGCTGCTGCACTATGGGTTGACTATACTATATATATAGATAATATACAAATTATAAACTCAGGAGACTGGAGGTTCAACAAAAATTAGTTAGTGGATGGTCATTCGGTACTATGCATGTGACGGCTGGAGGTATTTGATACTACAAGTACATGCAGAAATCAAACTGCAAGCTGGCAAAGGCATGTTGCATATATTGGTGAATCATTTTTAGAGCTCTCACGTTTTAAGCTAAACTGTTGAACCTCGCGATCAGGTATCAGTTGGGCTTTAGCATCTACGTTTGCTCGCGATCCTATTGCTTACATTTTTACAAAACTTTAGTATATATGTTGCCGCTGTCTAGAGTTGAGATCGGATCTGACGCACCTACATCTTGAATAGTTATTTCTTCTAAAAATTCTAGTCAGAGTGCCAGTGTTGAATTGTTATTTCTTCATCTTGTATCCATCATGAACCATTATGTTACTTATTATTGTACAGAACATGCATTCTTCTCCGTGATCAGATGTGGCAGACGAATCGTCAGTTCGTCACAGCTCTATCACTCCGGCTGAGCGCCAATATGCAGCATTCACCAAGGGCTGCGCGCTTAAAGGTGGAATGTCGTGCCGCCGAGATACCCGTGCCTCCTCGCAGCTATACCTCCGCCTCACTCACACAGGTAGCGAATCCTAGCTCAACATCAACGCTCGCCGCTGGTGTGGCCTATGCCCCAACACGCTTAAGCTAGCAGTATGCGTTGGTCGACCATACGTTGGGGATAATAATCAAGATGCAAGCGGGGCGGATACACTACTAGGCAATCGATTTGTAGTGACAGGCTAAATGAATTTCTAGTGGCGGGCAAGCCGTCCGTAACTAACAAGGTGTCACTAGAAATCAGTGACGTAATGTTGCGTGCGAGTTGTCCGCCACATATTCTGAACATAATGTTGCGGGCGCTTTAAGAGGCCCGCCACGTATGAACCAGCAAAATATGGGGGGCACTTACCAGGCCCGCCACATATTCTGAACTTAGTATGGGGGACGGTGCCACATCTGGCGCAGAAGGTGTGGCGGGCCACTTATCATGGCCGCCACATATGGCACAAAGAATGTGGCGGGTTCCATTAGATGCCCGTCACATTCTATGCGCCAACGTGTGGCGGTCCAGTAAAATGACCCGCTACTTTTGTCCTATTTCAACTACCATATTCAGTGAGCTTCTAAGCGGTCCGCCACATTTTTGTCTACACACATAGTGGCAGGTCACATAGGGGCCGCCATATATTTTACGCAGCTATGTGGCAAGCTCCTATGTGGCCCGTCGCATATGGCCCACCAACGTTACTTTGCCCGCCACAATTGTGTCCGCTTTGCTTGAAATGTGAAGGACATGCTGAAATGTCCTATGCCTGCTGCATGTTGCATTTTGGGGCTGTCACTTGAAATCGGTTTTCTAGTAGTGGCCTGCAAGTCACGAAGCTAATTGTAAATGATTTTTGCGAGTTTTGCGAGAACCCGCGATGCAAAAACTTTAAAAGTTATAAGATTTGTAGATGTCCACGAATAAATTTGCTGAAAACTATTAGGCTCACGTATGTATAAAACTATAATTCAACACACGAATTATTATAGCTAGATATGTAAATACATTCATGCTAATAACAAGAACCCATAAATTATTGTAAATATGTTAACATATGAAGTTTTACATATCAATCTAGCCTATATTAGGCCATTTCATAATAACTAGTACTAGTTATTAGATGCGGGTTATTACGGGTTTATACGGATTGTTCGTTTGGTCCGCTAGATTTTACGGATTTGTCCATTTGAACCGTGAGCTTAAAAGCAAATTGATTTTAACAGATTTTACGGGTTTCTTTGCATTGGACCTCGCGGATTGCGGAAAAAGGCCCTCCCCACTTGCATCATGAGATAATAATAATGACTTTTAATATTTGTTTTGAGTCAGCTGGTTAGTACGGCTACATCAGATGAGTTGGTGCTTACTAAATTAGTAGAGTCAATGGCGGGTGTAACGACCGATGATCTAGCTGTGAGAAGAGGTGCGTACGGGATGCGCGGAGAGACTGAGCAGTTCGTGCAGAGGAGTAGGAGTGGCTCACCTACAAGGGCCGATGGTCGCATGGAGAAGGAGCGTGCATGAGCCTGGAGGTTTGGCCGTGTCGTGCGCAGGAGGGAAGAGCATAGTTGCGAGCAGCGAAGCACAAGGCGCTCCCACATGGTGGGGCGAAGCACTGAAGCAAGTGGATCATCAGGCGTCGGGCCGGCCTTGGATTCATTGTCCGAGGGAACCATGTAGTCAATCAAAGGACTCTGCTGCTGACCTTGTGCACTATGTTGCCCCCGTAAATTCTAATAATTTCATGTTCAAACAAAAGAGTTATATAGTTGTTCCAAAAACATCTCAATCTAAGCTTATGTCTGTGTGTTGTAATAAGATCAACAATTTTTAATAATAAATTTATTATAGTAAACAAGGTAGAAACAACTATACATGGGAGTAACTATACCTGTCGGTTGTCGCATCATCTATTAATCTATGGGCATTTCCTCAATACTGAATGATTACAAACAGCAAGCGTCGATCTCTGTTTTCATCTGGAATGACACTCTCCCATATCGGTATTAAACAAATCATTATTTTTGACACCGTTTAGCAGTAATGAAAAACTGGTGGAGCTAACACTCACAATGAGGACCTAAACCTATGCTAAACCAACTCACTTAAGTCGGTTAGCCTAATAACCACTAAGTACTTAGCACCGGGTCATTCGCGGCCGAGCCACCTTCTTACCTCCCGGGTGTCACATCCCAAAAGTTTCAATCTTTTGTCCTTTTGACAATGAGCTCACTGAATCAATCTTTTGATTTCGACCTTTTCCTGTTTTGAATTTGGGTCAGGGTTTCGAAGTTTTCGTCGTTTTCGCAAAACCTTGATCGTCTTTCAAGAAGCCTTTTGTTTTCTTAATAAAACTACCCCAATGTTTTTACATAACAATTAATTATACATTAAAATAGAATTTTGGAGATTTTATGAAAATTTTTGGTAAAGGTTTAAACCCTTTTAAAATTCCAACAAATCTGAACTAAGTTAAAAATTCACAGATCTTTAGAGGCTGAATCAGAGGATCTTTCTATAAGAAAAGTTGTTCCAAATAATTCTTTTAGTTCACAGAAAAAGTTTCAAAAATTCTTGAGCTCGGGAGCTAGGGTTTTCCTTTATCTCAAGAGGGAGGGTAATTGGATTAATTGAATTTGACAATAGCCTGACGATGAACAATGCCGGCCGCCCACGACACCCGTTGCCGTGGCTGCAGCCCGGGCAGCGCCGGCCGATTTCGCGCGCCATTACTCCGAAGCCATCCTGCGGATCTTGGCAAAGATCTTCCCCTCCTATCTCTGCTCCCTTCCTCCTCCCTCTCCCTTCTCCTTCCTCTGGCGCCCTGCTTTCCTCTCTGCCGCACGGCACCGCCTGACAGAAGCCACCGCCCCTAGCGCCAATCGCCGGCCACCGCTCCCCTCACCAATCAACGGTGCGCCACTGCTCTCTCCCTCCCTTGGCTCAGTTTCCCCTCGAGTACAAGGCCGAAGCACCAGCTCCCCCTCCTTTCCCTTCTTCTTTCTCTGTTCTGCCGCGCGCCACAGAACACCACCGCCTTTGCCGCCCCACCGACGCCAGCTCACTCCGGCCACTCCCAAGCCACGCCACCGTGCCCGGAAGATCCCCCTCGACTCTCTGTTGCTCTCCAACCACCGAGATCGCCGGCCGTGCCCTGGTTTCTCAGGAACGTCGCCGCCCCTGTTCCTCGACCGACAACAACGCCGGCGGCCACCTCTTTCCAAAATTCGTCACCACGGTAGCTCAATCCTTCAATTCCTTTCACCGGCTTATTCCTCTCACCATGGTACACCAATTTGATAAGCTATCGGCCGCAGATCATCGCCGGTGAGGAAGGAACACCTCGCGCCACCGTCGACCTTCACTAGAGCCGCCACCGGACCTCACCGTCGCCAACCACCTTGCTGCTTTCCCCGTGGCCTTCATCCTCTTCAAATCAATCCCACGTCTCAAGGTGAAGCTCCACGACCGCTCCATCCCCCTCCTAGCCCCCTCCTCCGGCGAGATTCCCACCGGAGCACCGCCACTGCATATTCCCCTGTTTCTGTGTTACTGTTCCATTCATTTTCTATTTTCCTTTTATTTAGCCAGAAGTTGCATAGTGTGTAGAAAATCATGGAAAAGTCTAAAAATGCCAAACCTAATTTTATTTGAATCCTTGAATAATAAATTAATTTTCTGTTAAAGCACTTTTTCAAAAATGTCCCTAGATTTCTTTAATAATTCAATGTATTATTTCTGTTGTTGATTTTTATTTGAAGTTCCAGAAGGTTTCTAGGGTTGATTTTTGTACCATAATTTTCTCTTGGCATGATGCATCTCCTGCATTTTTACCAGAATTTTTCATGAACATTGTGCATGCATGTCATTGATATTATCTCCAAAACCCTAGATTATTTACCTTTGTTTAAAGTACATTAGGGAAGTCGCCCAAAAGCCCAAGACCTTTAACAAAAACTTTAGTTTAGATTCTCAGTAGTAGCTCTATAAAGTTTCATGATTTTTACATAGGTGTTAGTGAATGTTTCTGATTTTATAAGTTTGAAAAACAGAGCATTGTTAGATTTTTAGTAAATTCATAGAAGCTCAACTTGATCCCAAACCAGAGCCAAAAGTCTTAGTTTAGAGCCTACTCTAAACTAAAAATAGTCCCATGCCTGTAACTTAACTTTGAATTTCACCGAAAAAGTCGTTACGACTTTTACGGCACCGTTACGGTATTCCCGATGTCGTAAACAGGGCAACGACCATCGGAGGGCTCGTGTTCCTGTTAACGCGAGTCCAAACCACTCAAACTTAGTCTTATAGTAACCCAAGCCACTTAGTAAAGCCAGTACATGTGATGTGTTTTGGGATTTTTCCCGGAAACGACATCTGTGTGCCACCCGATATCGGAACCGGAAACCCGGGAACCGGGAAAACCCGTAACCGGAATCGGTAAAACTGTTTAGGGCATAACTTGAGCCGTAGAACCCCGATTGACTTCGTTCTTTTTGCATTGTGTTCATAGACTCAGTAGCTACCTCTCTGCACCATATTGCACCATTGTGCATCATGGCATCATGGCATACATCTTATCGACGCGTTTTTACTTTATAGCTTACGAACCGCCAGAGAGTGACGCGGGTGCTGCTACAGGAGAAGCACCAGAGGTTGATCTAGCTGCTGAGGAAGATAACACCGCTGCTGTTGAAGGCAAGCACCTCATATTGCTACCCTAAGTAATTTACTTCATGATTAATATGAATGCCTACGTATAGGACTGCATTAAAGTCGGGCTTAGTAGTAACATTAGGAAAACCTATTATTGTTGCATGTACCCCTCCTTGGTATTGAATACGTCACCTTGTCAACCTGGGTAGAGTGTCTTTGTTTGAGTCGCGAAATGCTTAGCTATGCTTAGATAACACGGTAGAAGTCGAGTGGTAAGTCTCACTCGCACGTATAGGATTTATCCTGGTTACTTATGAACTTGTGGCGAGTTCATATGATGGAAAAAGTTGGAAAGTGTTAAAAACTGAAATCCGGACGGTGGGATAGGAGTGCAGCAAGACATGGAGGTCTTGTGTGCCGTAGGCCCCGTCTGGGTTGACCTAGGACCCGGCCGTGTTATTCTTGGCCTGAGCACTTTCCGTTCACACCACATGTCCGATATAATGGTAAGACAAGCTGAGTATCTCACTGCGTACCAACGTTTGGCCGATGACTGCACGGTGTGTGGAACGAGGGAGTCATGTGTGCCTGCGAGGCCGTGACACTCAACGAGGGACTCACGTGTGCCTGCGAGGCCGTGGTACTCGGCACCGTGTGGATTTTCCAACCGTGTGGGCACGAGTGTGAAAAAGGTTGACTTGAGTATCCCCTTGTGTAACTTTAGCGGGTTGCATGAGCCGTATGGTCCTCAGTCGTGTGGGTACAGTTGGACTCCCCTGCAGGGTGTAAAATCGGTTCGAATCCGCCGCGGTCACGGTTATGATCAAGCTCAGTGTCCTTTGGATAATATCGTAGAGTTGTCAAATAACATGATGGGAATTGGGATGTTGCTGATGGAATTGGAATATGGTTGTTGGTATCCATGGTTCGGATGGAACATGGATGATGGTATGTACATGGTTTATGGTTACATGATACTTAGGGATTGGGTTTATAGTAGTTGTTCATGCCCGCAAGAGTTCTTTTTACTTTATGCTTATTCATATATGCTTAGTTTCTGCTTTAAGCAATCGAGTCCATTCCTATACCTTATTTACCTCGCTACAGCCTCATTGCATTATCCTTGGAGTCGGAAAATAATTTCCACAACAGGGTAAGACTTGCGAGTACCTTCGTACTCAACGTTTGTTGCTTAAGTTTTTTGCAGGTGAGGATGAGTTGGTCTTCGGCTACTTTGTCCCCGCCGATGCCGGCGAGGGCGAGGCGTAGTCAAGACTTTCGAGTGACCGTGACTTGCGATGTTCGTGGGCTGGGCATCGCAATCCTTTGCTGTTTTCTCATTGCAACTGCTGCGACTATCGTCTTCCTTAGAATTGCTTCCGCTCTTTAATTTGTTAGTTTCAAGACTTATGATGAACCTTGGTATGTAAGAATATTTTAAATTAATGTTATTAATTAATGTGACCTATGTGATGTATCACCTGTGATGTTGCCGACGTGCTTGGATCTTGGGTATTGCTTGAGAAGCATGTCGGGGGACTGCCGGGTTTATATTCTCTTTTATCGGGTTGAGTTCTCGCATGCCATGCGTGGGCCGCGAGTCAACTTGGTAAACTTGAATGTAAATTGGTCGGGTCTCTCACACCGGGAGGCAAAGCCTACATTTAGATGAAGCACAGCAAGATATATATGCCAAGTACTTAGAATTATACGGCCTAACCGGGAGACTAAAACTTATAAGAACTCACTCTTTGTTAGTGGCACAACTATAACACAAGAGTATACACACAACTCACTCTTCACCTAGCACTGACTACTATTCAGCATACCACCTATGGATTCATATGGCTGGTAGGGGGTCACCCTCCTTATATAGGCATACGTAGCTATTGGATGGGTGACGCTTGCCATCATCCTACCTAATTGTACACTCTTCCTAGAAAATATCTAGTTCTAGATTTTTCTTATGTTATCATGATACGAGACCTCTACACACTTCCTAATAAATACTATATTCATGACTAGTATATAAGATTCTAGAAGATTGACTTACTTGTTTCAGCACTCCCCCCCAAGGCAAACTTCTTTCTAAAGTTGTCCTATAGACCATGCCAAGTGCTTCTCGAAACTTCTCAGATTTTATCTTGTTAAGACACTTTGTGAGAATATCGGCATTCTGCTCATCCGTAGGCACCATCTAAATTTTGCCTTCAAGGACCTTTTCTCTTATATAGTGGTAGTGGACCTCTATGTGCTTGGTTCTTGTATGAAAAGCTGGATTTTCTACAAGACGAATAGATGACAAATTATCACAGAAAATCCTTATTCTGCCGGTTGATGAAGTCATTCATTAGTTGCATGAGCTAAGTACTTTCTTGTGCTGCTGTTGCTGCCGAACAATACTCTGCTTCAGTACTAGCTAGTTAGTGCCACAGGAGGTTGTCTTTTACTGCACCATGTTATAGCTCCTGATCCAAGACTGAAGAAATATTCTGATGTTGATCTCCTTGTGGCACAATCTCCGTCATAATCCGCATCGCAGTACCCATGGACTTGGCATTCCTTTGCTTTCTTGTATAGAATTCTAAAATTAATGGTGCCTTTGACATACCTTAGTATGTATCTTACTTCATCAAGATGATGCTTCTTTGGTTTACTCATGTATCGAGTAACTACACCAATTGAGTAAGATATGTCTGGTCAAGTTAGTGGAAAATAGATAAGACTCCTGACTAGCTACCGATACATAGTCACATCTTCCAGATATTTCCACAGGAGTGGAGATAGGTTTACAATCAAGCATGCCATACCTCCGAAGAAGATCCTTAGCATATTTCTGTTGTCTTAGAAATATGCTTCTCTTGTGCGCTCCATCTCAAGTCCAAGAAAATGTTTAACTCTCCAAGCTCCTTCATTTGAAATCGGACAGAGAGATTTTCTCTTGTCCTCTCTATTTCCTCTGAATGATCACCAGTTATGATCAAATCATCGACGTAGACTAGTACTATTGCTAGTCTTCCGTCTTGGACTTTGACAAATAACCTAGAATCCAATGAAGCAACTTTGAAAGAACTTTGTACTAGGAACTCATCAATTTTCCCGTACCATATTTATGGGGCCTGCTTTAATCCATAGAGAGCCTTCTTTAATTTGCAGACGTACTCGGGGTGAGCTTTGCTCTCAAATCCTCTAGGTTGTTCAATATAGATATTCTTGTCAAGTTCCCCATGTAGAAATGCATTTTTCTCATCCATTTTTCGTGACTTCCATGTATTGCATGCAGCCAATGCAATTAAGACACGAACAGTTGTGGTCTTGGCAACTGGGTTAAATGTTTCTTCATAATCCAACCGATATGTTGAGCTGTATACCTGTCAACCGTGCCATCTGGATGAGTCTTAACTTTATAAACCCACTTGCAAGATATGGGCTTTACATCATTTGGTCTTGGTACTAAATCCCATGTCTGATTTTCATTTAATGCTTTAATCTCTTCCTCCATTGCGTTCAACCATTGAGGGCCTTGTGTAGCTTCTTCATATGAAGATACCTCAGAAGGTATACTTTCCTCCACAATAGCAGCATTTGCATATTTGTTAGACTTATGTTGCCTTGCTGTTCTCCGTGGTTCATCTTGTGGTTTAGGTTCTTCAACAGATGGCTGATGTATACCGGTCTTCCATGGACTTTTGGTCTTCGTTGGTGATCCTTCTCCACTTTTACTAGGTGTCGGTGCCTCCTCAATTTCTCCCATCTTTTCTTCCTTTTCTTTAGACTCTTCTGGAATCTCCTCCAAGGCATGAGAATCTAGTATCTCAATTCTTTCCGATATCCACCATACAGACGCTTCATCAAATACCACATTTCTTGAAGTGTGGCATTTTCCTGTGGTTGGATCACAACACCTCCAACCCTTCCGTGCATCATCGTAACCAACAAAGATGCATCTGATGGCCTTTTTCTCAAACTTGCTCCTTAGATGATACATCATGAACACATAACAGGCACATCCAAAAACTTTTAAGTGACTCATTGCTAGCTTCTTCTTCCAGAGCATCTCATGAGGTGATTTGAAACCCAATTTATGACATAGGCTGTTGTCTTCATGCAATCGGCCTAGAATCTTCTAGGAACATTCTTGACATGGAGCATACTTCGATAAGTTTCTACAAGATGTCGATTCTTCCCCTCCGCCACCCAAATTTGATGTGGAGTATTAAGGCAAGTTAATTGCCTTCTTATTTTATGTTTCTGAAGATATGTGGTGAACTCATTGGATAAATACTCTCTCCCATTATCTGTGCGTAGGCACCTAATTTTCTTGTTGAGTTCACCCTCTGCCTTTTCTTTGAACTCTTGAATCTTTATAAAGGCTTCCGACTTTTCCTTCATAAAGTAAATCCAGACATACTTGAGAAATCATCAATAAAGGTAATCATGTAGCTCATTCCTCCAATAGATATCTACTTGATTGGGCCAAATACGTCCGAGTGTATGAGTTCCAACGACGTCTTGGACTAATGCTTTGACTCCTTGTATGTCAATTGATGGGCCTTACCATACTGACATCCAGCACAAACTGTGTATCTCCATTAAAGGAAGCCCTTTCAATACTTGTCTTTTCATCATTTTCTTTAACTTATTATAATTTAAATGGCCAAGACGATCATGCCAGAGGTCACCATTCTCATTTGTTCAAGCTTATACTGTACAAAAGACTGCTGATCTCCGTTCGCTCCTGACTACAGTCATCACTATTGGGAATGGGGGGTATCGATCGGCCATGGCAAAGCCCAGCGACATTGGTCCCAATGATCAACAAAATGGATGCATTAGGTAAAATAGGCAATGGTGTGATTAATTTTGCGAATGCATAGCTACTCTGCTGAAAAGAGAAATAGGAGTATAGGGGAAGACAAAGAAAGGTGGGTGTTATGTGTTCGTCCATGGAACTCATCGTGCCCAGGTGTTAAGCTTTGAGTCTGAGGAGCGAGGCTGCTGCTAGCAGCCTGTTTGCATGGAACGACGGTGAGAAGTCAGATCCATACTGGCGGCGGCTCGAAGACGATCTGCTACAACAGGCTCCGTCTTCAGTGGCAGTGCATGCGGGATGCAGCTGCTGAGCCCCGAGCGTGTAGGACGTCCGGTGGACACGCCGGATGGGTGAGATGGCGAGCCAAACTCGCTAGCCAAGTCTAGCAAGCAACAATTTCGAAATAGCGAGTGCTGAAAATGGAAGAGGCAAGTAGCGAGTCTCTTGGAATAATTTTATGATCTAAAATACTGATAAGTAATTTCACCAAAATACTAGTCAGTATTTTAAGAGTAGTTTAGAACTTTTATTTTTATTTAGCTAATCATTTTAACTAATTTTTATTTTAGTAATACCTTTATAGGCCAAAAATGAGGCCTAAATGGGAAAATTATCGGTAATAAAGATTAACATGAAAGCATAATTTAGATTATTATTAATAATAATAATATAATTAATTAATATTATATTTTTATTTCTAATATTATCCTCAAGAAATAAAATACTATCTAATACTGTTACGTAGGATCAGATAACTCTCTACCGTTAGATTTCAATACCTATATATACTTTTAAAAAATACCTGTAGTTATTTTAGACTTTAAAACTGCTCTTGATAATAATAGCTATATTGAGTTAAAGAGTGTTTTACAATGTCTCTTGAAGTTGCTCTGGAGCATCTCACAAACTAGGTATAATATAAGTTAAATTTGCAGATTTAATATTTTTTGTAAATTATAAGAGCATCACTAGGTATAATCTCTATCTCTGCCACGTATTAAACGTACTGAGCGTCGTCCGACCCTTCCTGCCACTTTTTCGTCCGTATGGTCAGAGTCCAAGTCGAAGCACCCGCCTTGTTTTTCCTTCGTTTAGTGAGGAGAGTCCGGGTTGAAATGAGCAATTCAAAATCGATTTCCATCCAGAACGCGAAATCAGTAATCAGGCATGGATTGCCATACGTAATAAAAAAAATCACGATCGTGTGGCTGCAGGAAAGAGGAAAGTACAATTCAGCTAGCAGGAAAGAGAGGTCTTCGGTTGGCGATGTCCGGTCAACCAAAGAGCCGGCGCTTACCTCAATCAAGTGCTCTGGCAAGGAGACCACCGTGCTCGCGACCTTCGGATCCTCCGAGCCACCCCTAGATCCAGATCGGGACCTAACTCTCCCCGGCTGCCGCGGCGGCAAGGAGGTTATGGATCTTAGAGAAGTATGAGGGTAGAGATGAGGGCGCTGGGTATGAGTTCACCAGCTGCGGGACGGGATTGGACGGAGCATAGCTGAGTGCTCAGGTAGACACGGGGAAGTTCAAGCCGTAGAGGTGGAGTGGAGGCCGCATAGCACGACGCAGCCTGAGCCTGACCCAGCGGAGAAGAGGAAAGGTTTGCAAGGAGTCTAGTTTTGTCCTTGGTGCGGACTTGCGGCTGTGAGAAAAAGAAACATGGGGGCTAGTGGGCTACAGGATTCAGGACTTTGTTGGACGAGCCGATAGAAAACAGTAACCAAAAAGTAACGATGGTTTTTTTTAGGGAACAGTAACGATCGTTTTGTTCTTTCCTCCTCACGACCAACGGGACCAGCTACTGCTGCCGTGCACGAAAGAACACCGTCTGTGGCTGCCTGTTGTTTTAAAAATAATAATAACTAATTAAATTAGTGCCTACATTAAAATTCATGCTAAAAATTCTACTGAAATCCACCATTGTCCTTACTGTTTATGTTACCTAGGAAATCTGAAACGTGGTAGGGAACAACTTTTATCCCTACAACTGTGCACGTTGGAGGATTCCAGTAGTGAAAGCCCATTGATAAACATTTTGGCCAAAATTCAGGGAATTTTGCTGATTTTCGTTTCTACCGTGTCTGGTGGTGACGGTATCCGGTGCTATCGGTAAATACCAGCCAATATTAGGCTTTTTTATTAATATCTTATTATTTTGACAAATTTTATCCAAATTTTGAAAGAATTTCGCTTCAAAACTATGACACCCCAGGTGTCACTACAGAATCCATCGACAGATTTTAAAACCCTAATAGTTAAATCAGGCACTTTAAAGCAAAATCAACACTTAAGGTAATAAGAAATATTATTTAAAACACTTCCACGAACCTCCATAAGAATTTTGGTGAATTGCTGAGCAATTTTATCCAATCAAGAACCCTCAGCCCGCAGTACCAAAATTATTTATTTAGTAGGAAGCAATTCAAACACCATTTTTAAAATCCATCCAAAATCCCATGTAACCCCAGCAATCTTTTCATACGACAATTAAGTTCACCTCAAAATAGAATTTTGGAGATTTAATCAGAATTTTTTTAAAAGATTTAAACCCCTTAAATATTCAAACAAACTTGAAGTTAATTAGAAATTCATGAATTTTAAGAAGCCGAATCAAAACTTCATCCTTTTATAAAAGTTGTTCCAAATAATGCACTGAGCACCCATAAAAAGTTTCAAAATTTTCCGAGCTCAGTAGGTACGAATTTCATTTGAATTTAGGAATAGATTTTGAATTAATTCCAAAATAAAAAAAATTAAAGTGCCCACCATCAAATCTTCGCGGAGATCCCGGCCGAATCCCCTTTCCCCTCTCTCCCTTCCTCTGCTTCTCTCTCACTCACCTACGCTTTGCTTCCTGGCTCACGCCATCGCCGCTCTCCGCCATTCCCCGACGAGCACTGCCATACCCTCCCCTTCTCCCTCTCCGCGGTACATAAAGGCGCCCCAAACCTCCTCCCACTCTTCCCCACTCCCCCTTCCTCTCCAAACAAGCGCGCCACCTCTCTTCTCCTTTCTCTGCCCGAGCGCGTCACCGCCATTGCCGCCCGTGAGCTACGCACGGTGAGCCCCTTCTTCCGGTTGATCTCTCCGCTGCTAGTCTCGTCCAACACGATTTTCCGGCCCTCGTGCAGCTCATGGAGGTCCTTGTTCCTTGGAATTTCACCCGGCTCGACGGGAACGCAAGTTCGCCGCCGCTCTCCGCGAAGCTCTCCGTCGCCGGCCATCTTCCGGTAGGCAATCGACCCCGTTGTGATATCGCCGAGCATTCTCAGGGCACGTAGAAGGTTTAGGGCGAGGTCTCGGGTGCCGCCTTGCACCACTGCACCGCCACGGGCTCACCGGAGCTCATCCCCGCCGCCCTGTTTTCTCCCCTGTTCTGCCCCCCCCCCCCCCACGTTTCTTCTTATTTAATTCGACTTTCCATTACTTAGTCGGATTTGCAAAATGTCTACTAAATAGAGGAAAATCTAAAAATGGTAAACCCAATTTTATTGGAATCCTTATAAAATAACTAATTTTCTGCTGAAACACTTTTTCAAAAACGTTCATGGAACTTCCTAAATAATTGGGTGAACCTTTTCTGTTTTTGAATTTTAACTGAAGTTCTAGGATAGTGCTAGGGCTGAAATTTGAACCAAAACTGTCTCATGGTGGTGTGCAGTCCTTGTAATTTTCTCAGGATTTAGTCTCAACAAAGCTATATGCATATTATTGAAAAATACTCTAAACTACCAATTTAATTTCACATTTTCTAAAATACATTATGAAAGTCATCCAAAACTCCAAAACCTTAATCAAAACTTCAGATTAGGTTCTTACTGGTGTCTACATCAAGTTTCATAATTTTACACTAAGGTTTAGTATTTAATTCTGATTATATAAGTTTAATTAACAGAAATTTTGCTGAATTTTA
Organism: Oropetium thomaeum; assembly: GCA_001182835.1. NCBI lineage: Eukaryota > Viridiplantae > Streptophyta > Magnoliopsida > Poales > Poaceae > Oropetium > Oropetium thomaeum. The sequence goes on along the minus strand of LFJQ01000093.1, from coordinate 628,736 downwards.
TTAAAATCCAGAAAAATCATTTTAACCTCAATCAAATTTTAAAATTCATAGTTCAGAGATTATCAACTAAAAATATTCTTCTGGTAAGAATATGAAGTGTCACTTGGGTCCAACTCAATGAGATTAAAAGCTTTAATAAAATGCCGAAGTCGAGTAATTAGGGTTAACCCTAAGCCTCTAAGTGGTAATGAAAACACTGTAGTAAGCTATGATGAAAACATGATATTACCTTCTTTAAATCATAACTCATCCTATCCTGTTGCATCATGTAGACTCTGAAGCGAACGAAGTAGCTGTCGACCCGGAGTCGTCAATCCTCGAAGAAGCAGTCAACGGCAACCCCCGGAGAACCAAGCAAGCCCCGGTGCACAACCAAGTTTTTTCAAGTTTTTCCTTTTTTAAATATGTGTTGTGAATGTGTATCAGGTTTTGTAGAAGTTTATTGAAACCCTAGTTGCATCTGTCTCCCATAGGAAACCCTATCGGTACTTGGTATAGGTATCCATTGTAGTATGCTATGCTTAGCGGTACTTACCGGTAGAAGTTGAGCAGAGTGGACACTGCACGCGACTGCTAGGGTTTTGATTGAAACTTGCACATGACAAATTATGACACATGACGATGGATGCTTAAGGAAAGATAAAAGTTGGAGGGTCAGATAGGGTACAAGTAGGTCGACGACTGGTCCGGGACCAGGGTGACCGTAGTCTTGTCTGATCCATGTGGTTCGAGCCTGATCAAGCATTGAATATACTAATCATATGCTGGGTATAATAGGGCTCAGTAAACCTACGTAGCCTAGTGATTACAAAGTCGAACTTGCCCTACGGTGTCTGATTCGAAGGCGATCTGGGGCGGGCAGTCGTGGGAACTCCACAGGAACTGTCTGGGACGTGTGTTCTGATGGGATGCGGCGCTGCTAAGGCAGACGTAGGAAGGAATTGACTTTGCAGGACCTGGTAAGAACGGTTGCCACGTGCGGTCTGGGATGCGCACGTGTCGTATGATTAGGTTTGAACCTGCAGGTATAAAAATCATTTCAAACCGCTGTCGCTCCCAGTTTGTGAGTTTTTGCTTGTGAAATGCACCACATCCTAATTAAGATAATGAGCTATGAGGTTGATGATTAAGTTATGATGATTATTTTATCCGTTGTTCTATTTATAATTGATTAGATCAGTGCAAACTAAAGTCACTATTCTAATTACTTAATCGAGCTAAAACTTGACCAAGGATAGTTCAGGAATGCGAGTTCCTTTTACAAAGGTAAACCTACCCTGAGTCAGCCAGCATGTCTAGATGTCGGCTGTAGTTAGCCAATTTGACGGGTCAGTCTTGCTGAGCTTCTTAGAAGCTCACGCTTTGCGAATACGTGGTTTTCAGGCGCCGACGTGTACGCTCACGATGATAGCCAGTGGGAAGAGCCGCTTCTAGAGTTCGGGAACCTCCAGTGGAAGCTTTGTGGTTCGCCGCAGTAAAATCTTGAAGTGGCTAGTAGCATAATGCCATCGGGTAAGGATCATGTTTTTGCTTAGACTGAGAGTCGGAGTCCGTACCTCGTTAAGTCTTCTGCTGTAACCGTGTTTTCAAAACTCTATTTCGTACTCTGATATTGTTGTAAGACTTAGATTTTCAACTTATGAAACAATAATGTATTAAATTCTCTTATCTTGTAAAAGATTACTGTTTATCCTGCCTGTGTTGTACCATGTGTATGCTCGCTTTGCCGAGCATTGCCCAACAGGATTCTGGCAAGATGCGGGATCCGTCTTGGACTGAGTTTTCTGGGACGAGTCCGCGTCAAAAACACGGCTAAAAATTTCTTATTTTCAACGATTTTAGATTTTCGGATCTAGGCTGGTAATGTTTCAAACCAAAATTCAGAACACGGTGAAAGCCCCATCGGTTCTCTTATTCATTTAGTTGTCTGCATCTGATGCATGAGGGGATGACAAATATTAACTTCTGTTATCGAGGTAATTTTGATGTTTAAATATTATTTTGAAGTTTACAAGTGGAAAACAATTAATATTCCACTTAACAATTTCTTTCTTCATATTTATGGCATGCTGCATTCATATCTTAACTTCAATATAACTAGCCAAAAGAATAATTATTACCATTTAGAAATGACGAGAACTATATGTATACGATCTAATGATATTTTGTTTAAGCCAGTTGCATCGCGTGGGTAAATTGCTAGTATTAGTTTAAATTTACAGATTTAACTATACTTTGTAAATTATAACTCAGTCTAAAAAACTTGACGAGATCCAACAGCCTCGGTAAAAAAATTAACATTTTTTATGCTCCTGTGGACCCTACCTCAATCCATCTTCTTCTTCCGCACAGAATTGCTCCTAAAATTCCCACTAGCCACAACGTTCCTGCCCGAGTCACCAGCACCGCAGTCCTAGGATACCAAGTTCGTCCCGAAGTTCGAGCTATGGCTGCACTGGGAAGCTAAATCCGTTGGTCTCCAAGTTCCTCATCTTCAACAAGCCCGTCGACCTTCGCCTCGTGTCCTGCTCAGCTCGAGCTTGACCGTGAGGCCTGGTTTGGGCGGCAGCGAAGTAATGAAATGGAGACGCAAAAGGTTCGGCACGGCATGCTCGCGAGCACGGCCATGGCCTCCATCACCGTCCAGCATGAGGAGGCACGAGGAAATCGCGCAAAAAAGAGGAGATAGCGAGCGAGCGTCGCTAGCGAAATATGGCCAGGGAAGATTACGGGATACAGAGGCGTCAAATATGAAGAGCCAGACCAAGAGTCTGTTTGGAGGGTGTCTTTTCCAATAATAACTATATTTAAGGCTCGTTTGGGAGAGCTTTTATTATTTAATATAGAGCAGTTCCGTTTCAGATATGTAGATTCACTATAAAATTTTTAGCTTAAAATTTGATTTCAACTCTAGATATCTAAAATTTTGATTAAAAAAGTTTGTTATGTCCCTACAAAAATCTATAATTTTATATGGTGAGAGCTCCTCTGAATCTATATGAGATCGTTCGGTTCAGGAGTAAAACGTAAGAAAAGACAAGAAAATTCAATAGATATGTTTTGTAGTAAGTGATATGGTGATAATTTTCTATCAATTTCATAATTTTTAATTTTTAAAACACCTCCTCATAATCTCCTAAAAAGATGAAGTTAGCCTCAACTTTACCTATTTCAGATCCTAGTTGGTAGAGCTAAAATATTTGGTTAATCATTTTGAGAGCAGAGTTGAACTAAAGGTCTCCCAAATAAGTCCTTAACCTTAAAAACTGTGAGAGACCCGTCCAATTTACATTCAAGTTTACCAAATTGACTCGCTGTCCATGTACGATATGCGAGTACTCAATCCAATAAAAAGAAATATAAACCTGACAGTCCTCCGACATGCTTCTCAAGCAATGTTCAAGATCCAAGCACGTCGGTATAACAACTATTGATACATTACATAGGTCACAATAGTTCAATTACATCTGATTTAAAGTAATCTTACGAACCGAAGGTTCAACATATAAGTTTTAAAATTTAAAATGTGGAAGCAATTCTAAGTAAAAGAGCGGTCGCAGCGATTGCAATGATAAAGCAGCAAAGGATTGCGATGTCCAGCCCACAAACATCGCAAATCAAGATCACACAAATGTCCGGACTACTCCTCGCCCTCGCCAGCATCGGCGGGGACAAAGTAGCCGAACATCAACTCATCCTCACCTGCCGAAACTTAAGCAACAACGGTGAGTACAAAGTACTCGCAAGATTTATCCTGTTGTGGGAATTATTTTCCGACTCCAAGGATAATGAAATATGGTAGTAGCAAGGTAAGTAAGGCATGGGGATAGACTCAATTGCTTAAAGCTGAAACTAAGCATATGTGAATAAGCATAAAGTAAAAGACTCTACGGGCATAAACACCTACTAAAACCCATGACCATAAGTACCATATAATCATAAACCACATACCATCAACCATATTCCATTTCCCATCATGTTATGCGTCAATTTTACGATATTATCCAAAGGACACTGAGCTTGATCATAACCGAGATCATGGCAGATTCGGACCGATTATACACCCTGCAAGGGAGTCCAACTGTACCCACACGACTGGGGGCCATACGGCTCATGCAACCCTCTAAAGTCACACAAGGGGATACTCATGTCAACCTTTTTCACACTCGTGCTCACACGGTTGGAAAATTCACAAGGTGTCGAATACCACGGCCTCGCAGGCACACCTGAGTCCCTCGTTCCATGCACCGTGTAGTCATCGGCCAAACTTTGGTACGCAGTGAGATACTCAGCTTCTCTTACTATTATATTCAACATGTGGTATGAACAGAAAGTGCTCAGGTCAAGAATAACACGGTCGGATCTTAGGTCAACCCAGACGGGGCCTACGACACACGAGACCTCCACATCTTGCTGCACTCCTATCCAGCGTCTGGATTTCAGTTTTAACACTTTCCAACTTTTATCAACATATGAACTCGCCACAAGCTCATCAGTAACCAGGGTGAATCCTATACATGCGAGTGGGACTTACCACTTGACTTCTACCGTTAATCTAAGCATGGTTAAGCATTTCGTGACTTGAACAATGACACACTACCTTGTTGACAAGGTGATGTAATCAATATCAAGAAGGGGTAACATGCAACAATAATAGGATTTCCCGATATTACCACTATGCCCGATTTAATGCAATCCTATACGTAAGCATATATATATTTACATTAAATAGTTACTTAGAATAGCAATATGAGGTGCTTGCCTTCAATAGCAGTGGTGGTGTTCTCCTCAGCAGCCTGATCAGCTTCTGGTGCTCCTCCCTCAGTAGCACCCGTGTCACTCTCCAACGGATCGTACTCTATAAAGCAAAAACGCGTCGGTATGAGAAGTATGCCATGATGCCATGATGCAACAAATGAAGCGATATGGTGCAGAAAGATAGCTACTAAGACTACAAGCACAATGCAAAAAGAAACACGTCAAACGGAGGTCTACAGCTCAAGTTATACTGAAAACAGTTTTACCGATTTAGAAAACTGGTTCCCGGTTCCTGGGTTCCGGTTCCGATATCGGGTAGCACACGGACATCATTTCCGAGAAAAATCCCAAAACATGTCTCATGCAGAGGCTTCACTAGGTGGCTAGGTGTTACTACAACACTAGGTTTGAAGGTTTTTGCTCGCGTTACCAGGAACACGAGCCCACCAACAATCGTTGCCCCTTTACGACATCGTTAAACACCGTAAACATCGTAAAAGTCGTAACGATTTTCCGATGAAAAATCAAACTTAAGTTACGGGCAGGGGACCATTTTTAGTCTAAATTAGCCTCCGAAACAAGATGTTTGGCATTGGTGTGGGATCAAGTTGAGCTTCCAAGATTTTATTAAAAATCTAACAAGTTTCTGTTAATTAAAATTATAAAATCAGAAACAAATACTAAAACTTATGGAAAAACCATGAAACTTGACGGAGGTACTAGTGAGCATCTAAACTAAAGTTTTCTTTTAAGGGTTTGGATTTTTGGATGACTTACATAATGTATTTTAGAAAAAGACAAATTAAATTGACAGTTTAGAGTATTGCCAATGACATGCATGAAAATTTTTTGCTGTAAAATCCTGATAAAAATGCAAGAGATGCACAATGACATGATACACCCAAGGTTCAAGTTTCAATCCTAGCACCCTTATAGAACTCCAATTAAAATTCAAAAGCAGAAAGTATTACTCTAATTATTAAGGAAATTACATGAACGTTTTTGAAAAAGTGCTTCAGCAAAAAATTAGTACATTTATAAGGATTCGTATAAAATTTGGTTTATCATTTTTAGATTTTTCCTCGATTTACTACACATTTTGCAAAAACTGGCTAAATAATAACAAATTAAATGGAAAATGGAAAAACGAAAACAGGGGAGGCGGCGGTGGCTTGCCGGCGGCACGCTCAACAGCGGTGAAAGGGTGCCGTTGGCCACCACGGCTGTGATCAGCAAGGCAAGAGGGTTCGATTGGAGGTGGCGCCGAGCTCCGACGATGGCCGGAACACCATCGGCGGCGAGCGGCGGTGGACGGTTTCCTCGCCGGCGATGCCTGCAGTGGAGGAGAGGGTTTAGAGGTGGTTCGAGGAGTCGGAGAGCTTCACCATGGCACGTAGGAGTGGTTTGTGGGTGATGAAGACCAAGAGAATGGTCAGCAACGGTGAGCTCCGCGGCGGCGATAATGACGACCGATGGTGGCACGACGAATTTGTCGTCAGCGGCGATCCTCTGTTGTGACACCCCAGGTGTCACTTAAACAGTCATCGACCAAACGAAAACCCTAAAAAGGACTTTTTACGCTTTTGAGTAAACTAGCACTGGAGATAATGATCAATGTACCTAAAAACACTTCCATTAACCTAGACAAAAATTTTAATAATTTAATTTTTAACACTTTCACCAAACAGGGAACCTCAATCCGCGGTACATGGTCATTTCCTATTCACATTCTAATCCAAAACCCTAATCGGTAATTTCACTCAACTTAAAGCAGGTTCAATCATGGACATAATAAGAAATATTGTTTAAAATGCTTTAAAGAGACACTATGAAGAGTTTGACAAACAACAGAGCACTTTAGCAAAGTCCGGAGAAATTTCAAATAACAGTGTCGAAGTCTCGCTAACAGAACGAAATCCAAACCCTAACTCTTGACCATCAAAATTTCCACAGAACCCTAGCTATATTTTTACATAACAATTAAGCACACTTCAAAATAGAATTTTGGGAAATTATTCAAGATTTTTGGAAAAGCTTTAGACCTCTTAAAAATTCACCAAAGCTATAATCAACCTGGAAATTCAAGAATTTTTAGAGACCAAATCATGACTTGAACCTTAAATGAAAAGTGTTCCAAATAAATTCCTGAGCATACACAAAAATTTTCAAAATTTTTGGAGCTCGGGAAGTGTGCCAAATCATTGGATTGCTTTCCAGCTAAAAGAATAAAAAAAAATGAATACCGCTGTTGCCGGGCGGGCTACAGTCCCCGCCCGCCCGACAACGCGGAGCAGGGCACGCCGCCGAGCGCCCGGCCGACACGGCCGTTGCCCCCCACGTCACTTGACTCGCCGGCCTCCCCTACCTCCTCACTTTCTCTCACTCCTCTCTATCTCCCTAGCCCCCTCCCTCCTCTCTCTCTTTTTCTCCCTGCCCGCGCCCCCGAGCTACGCCGCCCCTGCTGTGCGCCGCCCGAGCCGCCCGACGCCGCCCGCCACTGCGCCGGCCTCACTCCCCTACTTCCCCTACCCCCGGCCCTCCTTAAATTGGAGCAAATCCTCCCCAGCTTCCCCCTCCCCCTCCCTTTTCTTCTTCCCCGCGCGAGCTCAACCCCCCTGCCCGGCCGTGGACTCCATTGCCGCCGCCCCAAGATGAAGTCCATCCCCCGGCCAATTTCAATCAAAGTCCCCTCACCAAATCACTCTCTCTTCCTCCAGTGAAGCTCACCGAACTCCACCATCCTTCGAATTCGAGCTCCCCTCGCCGGAATTTCTCGCCGCCGCCACCACCGACGCTGTCCAAGGTGAGCCCCCCTCCCCGGCATGAAATCTTGGTCTTCGTCGTGTTGCCGAGCTTCCCCTTGGTCCCTAGAAGGTGTAGAGTCAAGGTTCAACCGCCGTCAAGCACCCTCCCGCCCGCAATTTCTCGCCGGAGTCCTCGCCGGACTCGGCCGGAGCCGCCCCTGTTCTCTGCCGCTACTGTTTCATTGAATTTCATTTCTTCCATTTCCTGTCCTGCCTTGTAAAATTCGTAACAAATCACAGAAAACTCCAAAAATGCCAAACCAAAATTTTTTAGAACCCTCATGAAAAGTACTAATTTTCTGTTAAAACACTTTTTAACAAATCACCAAACATTTGTAGAATTAATTAGAAACACTCCTTTCTGTTTATGAATTTTAAATTGCATTACAGAGCAATGCTAGGGCTAACCTTTGATCTACAAGTACGCCATGATGCTACACACTCTCTGGAATTTTATGAAGATTTTAGGAATACGAAGTGGCATCTAACCCTATTAAATAACCTCAATCTTCCTAGTTTAAATAGCATTTTCTAAAGTACATTGTAAAAGTCATTTACAAGGTTAGACCCAAAATAAAAGTTGTAAATCTGGTGCTGAGAAATTCTCAAAAAAAGTTTCATAATTTTATTCTAACGTTTACTAGTGCTTTCTGATTTTACAAGGTTTAAAAACAGAAACTTTGATGAATTTTTATAAAATATAGAAAATTCATCTAGGCCCCACCCACAGCCCAAAATGCTTACTCCAGAGAGTATTACCAACTAAAAATAATCTTAAGGAAGAATTAAAATTTTCATTTTTAACCCTAAATTAATAGCCGAAAGAATTAAATAATGCTTAATCAATGGAAAGTGTCAAATTAACTTAATCAGGGTTTAAGATGTTGAACATGCCAACTAAAAGTCACCTCATGGGAGTTTAATGGACTTCCTTAAACATCATTCATAGATTAATAATTGAATTTAATCAACGGCGTCGAGTGATTAGGGTTAACCCTAATTTTGGGCGTCGCCAATCTAAACCCTAGATTACTGTCGATAATAATAATAAGTGTCATTTTCATTAAACTTAGCATAATCCTACTGCATCATGTAGATTCTAACGCTCACGAAGTAGCTGCGGATCCAAGTTCTTCGACCCCCGCCGAAGAAGTCGACATCAACACCGAAGAACCAGGCAAGCCCCGGTGCACAACCAGATTTTTTTAAAGTTTTACTTTTATATCTAAGTGTGCCTTGTTTGTGCATTAAGTACTAGGAGTTGATTGAAACCATAGTTGCATTGTTTCCATAGGAAACCCTAACGGTAGTTGGTATAGACACCCCCTTAGTATGCTATGCTTAGTAGGTATTTGCCGGTAGAAGTCGAGCAGAGTGGACGCTGCTCGCGAAAGGATAGGTTGTTGATTGAACTATGTCATGAGATGGACCACACCATATGAATCGGTAAAAAGATAAAAGTTTGAGGGTCAGACAGGATACAAAGCAGGTCGGCGACTGGACTGGGTCTAGGGTGACCGTAGACTTGTCTGATCCGTGTGGTCCGAGACTGATCGAGTGTTGAACGTACTGGTCGTATGCTGGGTGTTATGGGCCCCAGTAAACCTAGGTAGCCTAACGATTGCAACGTCGAACCTGCCCTACGGTGTCTGACTAGGAGGAGATCTGGGGTGGGCAGCGTGGGAACTCCACAGAAACCGTCTGGGACGTGTTGTCTGGTGGGACGCGGCGCTGCTAAGGCAGGCGTAGGAGGGAATTGACGTTGCAGGAGCTGGTGCGAACGGTTGCCACGTGCGAGTCTGGGACACGCACGTGTCGTACGGTCAGGTATCCCCCTACAGGGTATAAAATCGTTTCGAACCGCTGTCGCCCCCAGTTAGTGGGCATGCTCGTGAAACGCACCACATTTTAGTAATTAGGTTGAATCACGGTGAGAAGGAAATTATGATTATTAACACTGCTATTGTTGATTTTGTTACGTTTGCTTAGCTCAGTGCTAACTAAATTTATTTTTCCTAATCACTTAACTTGTGCTAAAAATTGACAAGAATAGTATAGGCTGCGAGTCCTTTTTTGGCAAGTAAACCTCCCGAGTCAGCCATCATGTCTAGGACTCGGCTGTAGTCAGCCACTTTTGTCGGGTAAGTCTTGCTGAGCTTCTTAGAAGCTCACGCGTTAGCGTTTTGTGGTTTTCAGGCGCCGTCATGCAGGAACCAGCAGGTAGCTTCCATTGGGAGGAGCCTCCCCTCGAGTTTGGGAACCTCCAATGGGAGTTGTGCGAGTCGCCGCGTTGATCTGTTGAAGTGGCTAGTAGCATGGCGCCCGTGGGCACGGCACGTGCTTTTGCTTAAGTCCGAGTGTCGGAGTTGTAATAGTTCTAGTCTTCCGCTGTTTTTGTTTTAAAACTTTTGCGTACTCTGAATTAATGTAAGACTTAACTTTCGATATTATGAACCAATGATGTATTGAATCCTCTTTCCTTGTAAATTATTGCTGTTTATTCCTGCCTGTGTTGTATCGTGTGTACGCTCGCTTCGCCGAGCGTTGCCCAACAAGATCTTGGCTTAACGACTGACCCGATCCGTCTCGAGACGAGGTTTTCTAGGCGGGTCGTGTCATCTGTGGACGAACCTTTGTCAAGTCAGTGCACAAGAATAGGATGAACTCGCTGGAGAGGAATTGAAGAAAGAGTGTACCGGGGCGACGAAATCAAAAGTTAACGGCCGGCGGCAGCGCTCTCGGCCGAAGGAGAGAGGAGAGGCGTTCCGGGCGGAGGAGGGAACCGGAGCACGTCCTGGTGGTTGGGAGAGGAAGGAGGGCAAGGCAAGTTTAGCCGGCACGGTGGCGGAGCACGGGGATCACCGGATGGCGCTGTCAACGTGAAGGTGGCGTCGGCGACAATGGCGGTCCGGCGGGCGTGCGTGCGGAGGAAGAAGAAGGCATGGGAAATAGGATGCTTCGTCCAGGGCTTTGTTTTGAACAAATGCGCGCGAGGCTTTCCTTTACGGACCCGAGTGGCGTGAGGGGCGGTGCACGGTGCAGAGCGGCGGATTGGCGCGCGTGGGCGGCGATGCCGTGCGGCAGAGGAGCAGAGCATGGCGAGTGAGGGAAGGAGGGAGAGGGAGAAGGAAGAGAGAGGAGGGAGGAGGAGAGGATCTTGGCGCAAGATTTGCTCTCTGTCTTGGAGGCGCAGCGCCAAAAGATGCACCGGCCCGACGCCTACCGCGCTGCCAGCCGCGGCGGTGGTTGGCCGCCGGGGCGGTGGCCTGTTCCCCTCTTTTTTTTTAATTTTTGTTTTGAAATATTTCAGAAACTCCCATCTTAATTCAATAAAAACCACACCTCCCTGGCTCTAAAAATTGTGACAATTTTTAAGGGCACTAAGGAAATTATGAGGAACAACTTTTGTTTAAGAAATGTGTCCTGATTCTGCTTCTAAAAGTTATGCAAATTTTTAAATTAATACCAGTTTGTTTGAATTTTTAAGGGGTTTAAACCTTTTCCAAAAATTCTAATAAAATCTCCAAAATTCTATTTTAATGTGCATTTAATTAATATGTAAAAAAATTGGGGTGGTTTCATTAAAAGCAGATGATTTTGCAAAAGAGTAAAAGGTTACCCATAATCGAACAAATTTGTTACCCGGAACCAAAACTCCCCATTAACAAAAAAATGGTCAAAAATTTAAAAAAAGGCCAATGAGCTCATTTCCATCTGAACAAAAGAGACTGAAACTTTGGGATGTGACAAAAACCAATTTAACTAGTCTGTTGGAATTGCTCTTAGTGGTGAATTTAATTTATTCTATGATCTATTTTATTGTTTGATTTCTAATAAAGTATATTTAATCCGTAGCAACGTACAAGCGTTCGGCTAGTTACTCCCTTTGTCCTGTTTTAGTTGTTCGCTTGGAGAGAGAAGCGTCAAACTAGGCAGAGAACAACAAAGTACAGCACAGTACACAACAGTTACAGAGGTGTCAGCTAGGACTGTTCACACCAATAAAAAGATTCAGTCATTAATGCATCATCCATCTAACCCACTAGTCCTATGGACAAATACACATCAACAAATTTTTGTTTGGCACCACATTATAGCCCGAGGCCACACACAAGTTACAAACCGCCCAAAATTTAAAACTACTTCCAGAAAAGAAGTGGAGTATTTAACCAACTGTAGGTTCTGATTCCCTCATTTTCTTATATCCATCTCCATCTCCTGATATCTTCTCTTCTCCTTGCTCATCTCCCATCCCCTTCATATCCAATGGTTTTCGATCTGAATGGTCCCCCAGAGCTAGAAGATGAAGGTACCCCACTTGCTGAAAGAGATAGCGTCTTCAACAACCCAACTGTTGTACAGAGAGTAGAGGAGGACATACCAGCTGCTGTAGGTGGACCAGAAGCTCCAGAAGGTGCACATGGGGCAGGAGACGGCCTGCTGGACCTGAACATAGAGCCTGTGGATGATCTGGATCAAGACGACATGGATGGATCAGGTTCTCATAAAAGTGCTTTTGCTATACATATGCATTCTGTTAGCTTTTCTTGCTGTCAATTTCAGTTTCTTAACCTTTCAAAAAGTGTAGTTGTACAGATGCATACTTTTGTCATTTTATCATCTCAACTGATATTGTATTTTTTGCACAATTCAGCAGGTATAGCTAATCAAAATGGAACAAATATGTTCACAAGCAACAAGAAGAGAGAGGTTGTTTATAATTCTTTAAAAGTAATTACAGGTACTATGGTAAATTGAAAAGGACCAGCACAAGAGATGTTTCACGCATTCTTGGAGTGAAACTGTACACAGTCCAGCGGATTTGGCATGAAGCCAAACAGCAGATAGCGCAGGGGGTTGAGAATGTGGATGTTTCTCACAAAAAAACTAACCGAGTGGAACAAGAAGTGTGAGGTTCCTTATGAAAGGATAGCTTCCATTTTGTTGCGTAAGAGGACTACAATTAGGTCCCTAGCAGCATGTCTCGATGTCAGTAAAAGCACAGTGCATAGGAGGTTGAAGATGGGCTTTATAAGACATGATTCCAACTGGTTGAAGCCTCTTCTAAAAGAGGAGAACATAAAGGCACGTCTATGTTTCATCTAGTCCATGTTAGATGAAGTTACAATTGACACTGCACCAAAATTCAAGGATATGCAAAACATAATTCATATTGATGAAAAGTGGTTTAACATGACAAAGAGAACAAACAAGCACTACTTGCTGCAGGAGGAGGAAGATCCATATCGCACCGTTCAAAACAAAACTCCATTGGAAAGGTGATGTGCTTAGGGGTCCTAGGTAGGCCTATGTATGATGAGCATGGAAATGAAATGTTTTCTGGCAAACTTGGTATTTTTCCATTCGTAAAGAAGAACCTGCAGCAAGGTCAAGCAAGAATAGGCCAAAAGGAACCATGGTTTAAAAGTCAGTGTTGTCACTAGAGAGGTGACGAGGGAGTACTTGATTCATAAGGTCATTCCTGCCATAGCAGAAAATTGGCCTGAACAATGTGCTGGACAGACTATCTTTATTCAACAAGACAATGCACGAACCGATGTTTCTCCTAGTGACCCAGACTTCTTGGCAGCGGTGGAACAAACTAATCTCGACATTCACTTGATGCAGCAGCCAGCCAATTCTCCGGACATAAACATACTTGACTTAGGTTTCTTCAACTCTATCCAATATTTGACAGACACGGGAAGTTCAAAGACCATAGAAGAGTTTATTCAGGACATAGAGAATGAGTATAGGAACTATGATGTGTTAAGATCAACAAAGTCTACCTATCCATACAAGCTTGCATGATTGAGACTATGAAGTGCGGTGGTGGCAACCAATATACACAACCCCATCTAAACAATGATAGACTTGAACGACTTGGTTTACTTCCTTCAAGTCTTACATGTGACCTCAGCTTGGTTCAAAGTGCTAGAGATATTCTAGGTCATTGTGCCTGACAATGACAATATGGGTGGAGCAGTTAACCTTTTCAAGTCTGGACATTTTGTAAAGTGGGTTTGCTTTTGGCTTTTGGAGTGGAACATTTTGTAAAGTGGGTCCGTTTTTAGTTGTTGCAGTAAACATTTTGTAAAGTGAAACCTTATATGTAATGGCAAACGACATATTACTTCTATATTAAATATTCTATGCATTTCACATCATATTTGCTGAATGTAGATTACCAAGTGTTAGCAGGTTGTCTCTGTAATTCATGCTCCACCAATGTCTCTTCTTCGTCCAAAAGCAGCGCATCATCTACTGCTGCCGATTTTGCTCCAGCATTAGTAGCTCATCTTCATCCGGCAGCTCATCTCTATCTATGGAATGTGCTGGTGTTGGGGTCTTGCCGCAAAGCTTGAGTAGCTCATCCTTCTATGCAGCCGAGACAGACATGTTCCTGCAAATTGGTGTAACAATCATTTTATATTTAGCTCTAGAAAACTAATTTAAACTGATAAAGGAAAACAAAAGGCAACAAACCGTATCAAATCTACAATTGACGGTAGAGGGGGAAAACACCGGCGAAGGAGTTCAACGTTGGTCTGCGCTCCCTCAGGACCATACGTGCAGGGAATGAAGATGAACTTGTCCCCGTCTTCGAACTTGTTGTCAGAATGAAATCGAAGCCAGCTTCAACAGGTCTAGCTAGATCCGCGGTCCACCACTCCCCACATTGCAATCCTTCCATACCAGAGGCGGATGTCCGCTGAGATACAGGCAGATCGGCTATGGAACTGACCTCTGACTCAACAACGAGGCTGCGGGCACCAGGAACCATTGGGACTTTCCTCGACGAGCAATGGACTTGGAATCGGGGGCGTTGTCTTCCGCCATCTGCGCGGTTGCGGACCTGTATCTCCTCACTCCTCCTTCGCGCCCTCCAGCACCTACGAGCGCCCGCAGGCCGGAGCTCAGCCTGAGTGCTGCCCTATCATGCCTCCGCCTGCAGCTCAGCCCTAGTGCGCCTTCGCCCACGAGACCGATGGCCTCCTCCGCACGCAGCTCAGCCCCAGGGTGCCCCCACGAGACCGACGGCCTCCTCCGCCTGCAGCTCATCCCGCGAGACCAACGGCCCCCTCTGTGCCCAAGTAGCTCGCTGGAATGGAAGAGAAAGAGGGGAGAGGAAAGGGACGGATCATGGGTCACGAGGTGCCTCACGGGTGCCATTGTTTTCCCTGTGATTGGTCCCACGTAATAATTGAGGGAGAGGAATGGTGGGAATTTTTTAAAATTAGTGTTGTATTGGGAAGCGAGAAGAACAAGTAATTTAAAAAAACTGAAGAAGTCTAGATGAACGAGTAAATTGGGATGGAGGAAGTAATATTCAACACTTTTGTAGTTCATGGTCAGCACAAGATTGCCGCCCCAATAAAGGCCGGCGGTTATCAGCGGCGAACGCATCTATAGCAGTTGATTTAGCAGATGGCTTTGGGGGTCTTCCCCGCGACTGTCTCAATGACCTCCGAACGTCGTCCTAATCTCCGTTTTGTCCCTCCTCTGGCTAGACGAGGCTGCCAGATGCAGCTTTCTCGCCTCCTGATGGCGCAGCCTCTTCCCCTCCACTTTCCTCCTCGGCTTCAACACCCACATGCCCAGTCGCCACGATGTCGTCAAAGCTGTGAACTTCATCATCACCGCTCATGCCACCGCACCCATCTGGTCCTTCCGCACCAGTGAGCACCCTCTAAGATGCCTGGATCAAGGAGCTCACACGTCGCTGCAGCATCCAGGAGCTCTTCCTCATCTTCGACTCGGTCTTGTGGAGTCAGAGTCATAGGTAGCCAATAAGGAAGATCCCGGCTTCCGTCTTTGCCTACACCACCCTGACGCACCTCAGGGCTAGGGGCTGCGCCTTCCCAAATGCCTCCATTACCGCTGCCCGCGTGCCACACATGGTGAACCTTACAGAGGTCGACCTGTCCTCGGTCACAATCTGCGAGGGATCTCTAAGCGTTCTGCTCTCAAAGTGCAAGTCCTGGAGCATCTAAAGATGGTGAGCGCGGGGGACTTGGGCCACATCCGCGTCTGATCACTACTACAAAAATAGTCATCAGTACCGGTTCATAACCCACATCAATACCGGTTTTCAGTCCGGTATTTATATATCGATACTAATAATATGTGATATCTATACCGGTTCTAAACAGGTATAGATAACCAGTATCAATAAAGGTTCATATCAAGAACCGGTATTGATATTACAATATCAATACCGGTTCTACTCTAAAACCGGTATTGATAATGGAGCATCAGTACCCCTTCTGCTTTAGAACCGGCATTGATAATCACTTTCAGGTACAAAAAAAACCTTAAATCATAGCCAATTTATTACTACAAATATTACTGTTGTTCAACTATTACATACCAATACCAGAATTGACTCATATTCTCATACAACATCATTCAGGTTTTCTCATACAAGCATACTTTCAAACTACATGGATTATCATATAAATTACATGTGTTTTCACATACAAGACTTATCTAATCTTCTAGTCTATTGAGAAGCTATGAACCTGCTGAAGGGGATCAAACTCTATTTGAAAAGAGCGAGAAAGATTCAATGCACCTTCATTGTTGTTGCAGCAAGATTGTGCCCTTCAAATCTAAGCCTTCATTTCTCCATCCATTTCAAGACCATACATGTATACATAATCAACTCACATTGGTTGGCAACATGACATTACATATGCACCAACAACAAATATGCTTAGTTTTTTTATATTATAAGATCTTCAATTCAAGAGCTAATTAGTTGATAGTAGAGGCATACCTTTGATCAGAATAGAGCTTCACAAATTCCAGAAATCAATATAAGAATAAAACACCTGAGACAATACTTTTGTACACATCCAGAAGTTTACTTAAACATATAAATACTTGTGTGCAACCACGAACTAGAAACAATGATTTTCCCTTTCTAACAGAAATCTAATGAGAAATAGGCACCAAACTAATTCCTCCAAAGCTCCTCATGTATTTTTTATATCCAGACTTGAGCAAATTGGAAACAAGATAAGCAACTAAAGATTGATCTAGTACTATTTGGGTGACTTTCCAACATAAACAATAACAATCCAGTTGCCACAGGGTCTAGGTTACCAGCATGTCCAACCTACCATTTGTAGAATAACAGCACATTAGCTAGAGAGGAAAATTACAGGAGAAAATAAGTTCACCTGCTGAGGTATTGTATCTTCGACAAATTAGCCTCATGTTCTTCATTCTCCTCACACTTCCCTTGGTATTATTCCCTTGACAATAGGACATCAGGAAACTATTAACAAAAACATATAATAGGACAAAAGTTTTTGTTTGTTTGCACTACTGGATGACATTGTTGCCAATTGGAAAAAATTTGCATAGAAATTTTAGTCCTCATATAAGCAACCACTAAATTCACAAATCTATATTTTCAATCCTAATAGAAGATTACCACATATTTACTGCAAAAACTTCCATAGCGATCTACTCTAATTAGGCCTCGAAGGACCCCAAAACTGAGTGCCAACAGAGCAAACTGAAACTGAGTGATGACTGAAACTGAAACTGCAACCTATTCTGGAAGCAACTTTCAGATCGCTGTGTCTTCCAAAGCACAGAAGCTATTAGGGTGATCTTAGTGTCAAAAGAAAGGTATTGAAATACTCTACAACTTTGTCCATAGCCGAAAAAATTATTTAGGCCATTAAGGCACCCAAAAGCATAAATTTCGGAGACTGTTGTAAGTGTTGAAACTGTAACCCGACATTTTTGACAGTAAGATTCAGACTACTATATCTCCTTCGATTCTTAATGAAAAACATGAGTTAGTACTCTCTGGAAAGGTTTTGATGAGCTCTATAACTTTCGATGAGCACCCACCGGTAGACAACAGTGTCAAACACATGCAAAATTTATAGTTAATTTCACATCCAAAATATTGCAGTACGTACCTGGGATCCATCTTTAGTAAGTTTTTGTCAAATCCAACATTTTATACACCGAAGGACAAAAAGATTGGAAGAATAAGCACTCATACCTGAGACTAATGGACTGTCGCTCACCGGTTGCCTGCTAGGACCGGGCTTGTGCTGTAATGCAGGCGTGCAGCAGCAGCAAGACTGGACGGCCTCACACAGCTTGTTGGCAGCGTCACCTGGTCATCCACCCGTTCGAACTTGGCAGCGAAACCAACGATACAGAGGAAGGTAGGGGCAGCGTGAGCTCGCATATGCCAAAGAAGAGGGAGCCGACAGCTGGATCTTGCCGGAGAAGAGCTGGAGGGTGGAGGAGGAGGTCGTGCACGCGAAGGCCCTGTCCTATGAGTGCCGGATCTCAGGGGAGGCGTCGAGCGTCGAGGGGGCGTGCGGCGAAGGCGGCACAGGAGGCAGAGGGGGAGGAGGCAGACACAAAGGCAAAGAACAGCAGAGGCGGAGGGCGGCCAAGGCGGGAGAGGCAGTGGCGCGGTGGGAGAGGCAGAGGCAGGCTAATTCGAGATTTGGGGAAAATGAATGTGGCGCGCGCGGCCTCAGATTTTTGTAAGTGAAACCACTATCAATACCGGTTTGTTTCATGAACCGGTATTGATAGTAAGATTATCAATGTCGGTTGTAGTTACGAACCGGTATAGATTCTCGAGTATCTATACCCGTTTTTAGTTTGGAACCGTGTTTTTAGTTTGGAACCGGTATAGATAAACGGGTATAGATACTCGAGAATCTATACCCCTTTTAGTTATGAACCGGTATTGATGCTCATTTTTAACAAAAAATAATAATAATTCACAAATGAAGAATCTGAAACACAAATAAATAATATTTTTTAAAAGAGTCTCAAACCATATAATCTCATATTGATAAGTCTAACATATAACATAAATTAGAGGGCAGTAAAACAGTTTTACAAACAATATGAACTATTATTTCTCTATAGGCACCTTAGAATTTCATGAAATCTGGAGTACACAAAGCACGAGATGTAAACATAACAATATAGAATTTTTTTTTTGCTGGCAATAAATTACTAACTAACCTTTATAACATAGTATAATGTCCGTGCTAACGCTACTGTGATAACCAAAAAAAATCTTATCCACATAATAAGACACATATTTTAACGTTTAAAAATAAAAGAAAGGGATTGCATTTTTGTATCGTGCCAACAAAGTTCATTTAGGATATGGATTTTTTTCCTTTGACTTGATTGATAGTTTATGATTAGGACTTTTCTTTTTTTTAGATTAGGATTGATTTGTTTCCTAATTCATATTAAAGGATTTTTATGGCATCATTTATAACGTGAATTCAAAGGGTGAACATCACTGCCTCATCCAACTTATTTATGATTTATTTCTCAATTGTATTTTTTTGACTTTTTATGACATCATTTATGATACAAAATGGTGAATTCATAAGATGAACATCACCGTCTCATCAAAATTATTAAGTAACTAATGCTTTGTTTAGCTATTTGTCAATCCATATGGATTAAACAAGATTGAAATAGTTTAGGGTGAAAAATGAACAAATATCTCCCTCACTCTACTCTAATCTTTCTAAATCTATATGGATCAAGGTGTAGCCAAACAAGGTGTAAGTGTGTACGAATCTTCTCTATATCAAAAATCTTTTTCCAACTCTATATAGTTACTCGCACTTTCATAACAAGTCTGGGCATACGTGCATACCTATTTATTATATTGGGTATGTGTATGTATTCGGTTCAAGAGTTTTTAAAATGATAACCATGTAAAAAATTTAGAAACCTGATTCTTTTAATTATACACTAAAATATTGTAATAATACTTTATCTGCATAAATACACGCATCACTATATAATTAAATTTAGAAGTTCTAATAAAATTTGTTCACATTTATCACTTTTTTAAATCTTAAATTGAATATGTACCGGTTCACAACCAGATATGAAAAGGTGATTATCTGTAGCAGTCATTTAAAACTAGTATTAAAAATTAACTATTAGTACCGGTTCATTTGAAACTGGTATTTGAAAAAAGATTATCAGTACCCGTTCATTTGGATTTTCAATACCGGTTCATTTAAGAACCGGTATAGATACTTTGTGACACTTTCAATACCGGTTCGGTCCTAGAACCGGTATTGATAAGTGGTTTTCAATATCGGTTCTTTAAAAAAGATGACTGACCATGGTTAGGATTTTAGAAACCGGTATTGAAAAGCTATTTGTGCTGGTTTTAAAAAGCGGCATTGATGAGGGGGTAGTAATAGTGGATCTCCAACCCCTCAAGGTCCTGAATTACCATGGCCGCTTCAACGAGCTCTTGATCGAGTACGCTCCCAGCCTGGAATGGTTGCATGGCAGATATATACATGTACATGAATATATGGAACGAGAAAGGAGTGTACCTCAAGCTAGGTTGAGCACGCACCTAAGCTGGAGTACATGGGCTACATCGGCATGAGCTTGTCCGCCATTGACATTGGAGAATCCGTTCTCACAGTGAGCTTAAACTATATAAATAGCACAACCATGATCATATTGCAGTATTCAATTCGTAGTGTTTATGATGGGGATTATTCATGCAGGAGGATCGAACTGACGTGAAGACCTTTTTGCCTAGTTTGAAGGCGCTAGCCATCTTAGTGTGCTACTATACTCGCGGAAGGGTTACATCAATTGGATCACACAGCTACTTAGGATCTTCCCGTGCCTAGAGACGCTCCACATCAGGGTAATTTGATACGGCTATTTTGTTTTGTCGCACTTTGCTTTTTGCGTATGCACATTGATCTTCACGAACCAAAATAGTCACAACTAGCTCATAGCTGCTCTTAACTTCTCTTCTGTTTTCACAGTCAGATACGTGGTCCGTCTTCCAAGCTGCAGCACACGAGTCGTGTGACGTGTTGAGTTGCATCCCTTAGCGTCGACAACCACCTTCAAAAAGTAGTTTTCGAGGTTTACAGGGGGCACGAATGGCAGAGGGATATGGCAAAGTTCCTTCATGGGCGGAGCACGTTTCTTAAAGTCATGGAATTCCATTATTGCTGGAGGTAGACTGACGAGGACATCACACCCATAGATATACGCAATCCTTCTCTCTGTCACACATGAAGGCCCAATTACTAGACCTCACGTCCAACAACTTAATCTAGAGGTGAGCTCGTTCCTTAGCATTCCATTACGCATTCTCGAGGATAGATTACTATATAATGATTTTATTATGATTAGAAACCATAGACAGGACAGATGAATGATGGGAGACCAGACATGAGTCGTCCAAGGACGTCAAAACCAAGTCCGAGTCCCAGACCATGTCGACTTCGAATTAAATTCAGAATCCAGGAGCAGCCTGTACTAAAATAGACGTCCAGGTCGCATACGGACTCCGTTTTAGGTGATCTACTACTTCATGAAAAGAGGACGAGATTATCTTTTCAATGAGACTAGTCCCACATACAAATTCCTCTAGAATCCACAGAAATCATCAAAACATTAGACAGTCCAGAATCTATCAGGGTGCTACGACACCGACTTTGGGCCGGTTGACCTTGTACCAAGTTAGAGTCTATTAGGGTTGCATCCAGGGGACTTGCACGTCTCCAATTCCTTTATATCCAGTCGTCACCCCACCATTAGGGTTTGGGGGTTTTGCTTAGATTATTCCTGTTAAAAACAGCGTCGCCGTTTCATCGGTTTGTGAGACCCCAACTTTGTGAGTTTAATCTTCATCTGTAATTTGGTTGCTTTCTACTTCGTTCTTGCTTGTGTTCTTCAATTTGCAGGCAAAGACTAGCTTTCTCAGTGAGGTCATCCGTGTTCACGCAGGTGATAACCAAAGGAGACATGGTGCTGCGATTGCAGGGTTCGGAACGTGCCATTCGAAAGCCGGATCGATTTGTGTCGCGACTCCGCCCAAATCGTTGACTATCTAAACATGTAGAAAGATTGAGACCTCGTTCCCATCAAGTGGTAATCAGAGCTTCAGGTGTTCCTCAGGTTCGCCTTTGTTTACCCTAGTTCCTTGTTTTTATTTCATCCTATAGTCCATAAAAAAGTCAAAAAAATCGTAGTTTTAGGTTACATCCTGTCCAAAACTGTGTTTAACCATTGCATCTTTCAATTTCAGAGTCCATAGTGTTGAGTTCGTGTCCTTAATTACATTTGTTGCTGGTTTAGATTGTGTCTTGTTATGGTTTGTTTTGCTTCCGCCAACTTGTGTGAAACCCTAGCCGTCATTATTTTTTCCCCATTCTGATCCCGCCCTGAACTTAGTTTGTTCCATCGCATCTTTTATTTTGATTTGATCATCCACCATTAGTTTTCAACTTGTCCACAGCTTCCGCCATCAAATTCCTTATTTTTCCGCTACCCGATTCATTGTTCACCGTAATACGCATACTGATTCGGACACCCTTTCATAAAACGGCCATAATTTTGCATACGAACTCGAAATCAGTCAAACTTTATATGCAAATCGATTAGTAGAAAATTTCACATCTGATTTCACCCGACCTTGTCGGGTTTGCCACTTTTAGAATTCCCAAATTCACCCTGTAAGGTAGAAATATCCGAGGGCGAACGTTCTGCCCTAATTTTTAGGCAGCTTCCGAAATTTTCATATACCACATCTTTGATCCAGTTGCCCTGAAAATTTTTGTGGAACCTATTTCTGTGCTCTGCTCGCTGAAAAAAATATCTAAAAAATAGAGGAAAAAAATTGCCAAAAATATCAAGTATTAGTCCAAAAATATAAGTACCAGTAGGAAGAATGCTATTGGTGACAACAAAAGCTTTAGCGATAGGGCATAAAATTGGACGACTTACCCCATTTGACAATTGATTGGGCTGAATTGAGTTTGCTTTGTCTATTGATCTTTGTTGTTGTTTTTCCTATACCTCATCTTTGTCCATGTATCATAACTGTTATAGGACACATTTGGCCAGCAACTAGGACCAATACTTTGGACACTTAGTCAGTATTACTATCTATTTTTGATCTATGTTCCACTCACATATATATTGGCCTTCCAAGCTCCACATAACCCTTCTGAATAGGCACAGATTCTTTATCCTGTAATTGCTGGTTCAATTCTCCTAGGTATCTTTCTTTCTGTTCACTTAGATCTTTGTAATAACTTGGTTTGAAACTTTCTGTTGCAGTCTGAGAGTACCACAATCCTAACACAGTAGTTGGTAGGGATAAACTTTGTCTATTTTCTTCTGTATTTTGGTCTCTTTCATCATGTCAGGTGGCGACGATTCTGCAATTCCAGTGGATTTCAATGAGTGTGTCAGCCAGGGCCAGTTGAAGGGAGCAATAGACAAGGCGCTGGAGGGCATAGACGAGAAGATCTTTGACGCTGTGACGAAAAATTTCGTCGACCTGAACATAGGCCCAGCTCTTAAGGCCTTACCACTCATTTGGCCGCTATCTCAATGCGCCTCGATGCGTTTGAGAGGTGCCCTGCAGGCAGCAACAACGACGACGACGACGACGACGCCGCTATCCTTGATGCAGATGGAAACATTGATAAGCATGCAACTCAGGCAGCACGCCTTCGACGTCGACTACGCCGTAACCGTCACGGTATGGGAGCTAACAACAACACCAATCAACATGCTCTCCCTCATGATGATCTTTTTTCTAAAGTTAAATTTTTCATACCATCATTTTATGGTTTATATGATGCTGAAAAATATCTTGATTGGGAGATGAAGGTAGAGCAGAAATTTAGTTCCCATCTAGTTCGTGAACAACATAGGTTCGTTAAGTTACTAGTGAGTTTAAGGACTTTGCAATAATTTGGTGGACAGGTCTAGCTGTTGTAGGTCGTTTACCTACCACTTGGGATGCTTTGAAAACAGCCATGCGTGATCGTTTTGTGCTGCCTTCTTTTCAGCGAGATATGCGCCTTAAACTGCAGCGTTTAGAGCAAGGTAGTAATTTCGTCCAGGATTATTATGCTAAGATAGAGAAGGGCATGATGCGTTGTGGGGTAGTTGAGGATACTGAGGATAAAGTTTGTCGTTTTTATGGGGGTTTGAGGGGCGACATTCAGGACATCGTTGATTATAAATCCTTTAACAATGTCAACGAATTGTTCCACATAGCTATGCTTGCATGAGAAAGAATTACAGGGACGATAGGAAGCAGCAAGGACAAGAACCAGCCACTCCTTCCCACCTAGTACGACTACATCTACGGGAGCAATGCAGTCTCCGTCAAGCTTTCGTCCATCTCCTGCACCAGCGAGCACACGATCTACCACTACAGCACCGCCTCAAACGACACGCCCTGCAGATTTTTCTAACTCTTCTGTGCAGGATCATGTGAAGAATCCTTCTTCCACTATATCCACAGAATGCACGACTGACATTCAGTGTCATCGCTGCCTTGGACTTGGCCAGGTGCAGCGTGACTGTCCAAGCAAACGAGCCTACATCGCCACTGATGATGGAGGTTACGTGAGCACCTCCGACATAGAAGACGATGGTGACAATGATGCTGATGCTACGGACGGTGTTGCGGATTCCCTAGTCCTTTACAACGCCGACAAATCCTATCGAGGCATCGTTGTCCAGCAGGTCCTCAATACTCAGATAACTCAACCCGATCAGGTACAATGCCATAACTTGTTTCAGATTGAGTTCGTGATCAAGAATAGACGAGCACGGGTGATTATTGATAAGGGCAACTGCAACAACTTGGTGAGCACAGATCTGGTCAAGAAGTTTAGCTTGACAACACGATCACATCCACATCCATATCATGTTCAGTGGTTGAATGACTCAGGTAAAGCTAAGGTAACACAATCTTGTCGCGTTCCTTTTTTCCTTGGTGTCTATAGTGATTACGTGGATTGTGATGTTGTCCCTATACAAGCATGCTCTCTTTTATTGGGTCATCCTTGGGAACATGATAATGATATTTTTCACCATGGTTGTAGTAATAAATCACTTTTATGCATAACGGTAGGAAAATTACTTTGTTACCTATGACACCTGCTGCAATCATTGAATCTGATAGGGAGAGGGCTGCTAATGCTAAACAGCAATCTCACACTAAACCTGAAATTCAGCAAGATATAACTTTGAAAGCTCCTGTCATGCTTGCTATAAAATCTGACCTTGCTGAAATTTATGATGGTATTGCTATATGCTATGCTTTAGTGTGCACGGATGTTTTATTTTCTATTGATAATTTACCTTGCACATTGCCACCTGCGGTTGCTAATCTTTTGCATGAGTTTGAGACATTTTTCCTGATGAGATACTTCCAGGACTGCCACACATTCGTGGGATTGAGCACCAGATTAACTTGATTCCTGGTGTGAGTTTGCCAAACTGTGCGGCGTACCAAACCAACCCTGATGAGACTAAGGAAATTTAGCGCCAAGTCCAAGATCTTTTGGACCGCGAATATGTACGTGAGAGCCTTAGTCCTTGTGATATTCCTGTTCTTTTGGTTCCTAAGAAAGATGGTTCATGGCGCATGTGTGTAGATTGTATAGCCATAAACAACATTACTATACGGTATCATCATCCTATTCCTAGTCTAGACGACATGCTTGATGAGTTATGTGGTACTATAGTTTTCACTAAAATTGACTTGGGTAGTGATGACCATCATATTTAAATGAAACTCGATGATAAATGGAAAACTACATTTAAAACTACGTTTCGGTTGTATGAGTGGTTAGTCATGCCTTTTGGTTTAACTGATGCACCTAGGACTTTCATGATTAATGCATGAAGTTTTACGTTCATTCATTGGTATTTTTGTGGTGGTTTGCTTTGATGATATCCTGATTTATAACGAGTCTATGCCTGAACATATGGATCATCTACGTGCTGTTTTCTCCGTCTTACGTGTACATGCTTGTTTGGTAACCTCGACAAATGCACCTTTTGCACCGATCGAGTCTCTTTTCTTGGCTATATTGTGACTCCACAGGGCATTGAGATTGATAAGACTAAGGTGGAGGTGCTTGATAGTTGCCCTACACCACAACAGTTTCGCACGTGAAGACTTTTCTTGGCCTAGCGAGATTTTATCGTCGTTTTGTCAAGGAATTCAGCACCATTGCCACGCCGCTGATTGAGTTGACAAAGCAGGGTGTTGCTTTTTATTGGGGGCCATACTTGAGAGAAGAGGATGAGTTTGAGTTGAGGACAACTCCTCTTCAAGAGGGAGAGGATGATGAGGACATCACACCCATGGATACACACAATCCTTCTCCTATTATTACACACGAAGGTCCAATTACTAGAGTTCGCGCCCAACAACTTAATCTAGAGGTGAGCTCGTTCCTTAGCACTTCATTACGCATTCTCGAGGATAGATTACTATCTAATGATTTTATTATGATTAGAAATCATGGAGAGGACAGAGAAATGATGTGAGACCGGATAGGAGTCATCCAAGGACGTCCAAACCAAGTCCGAGTCCCAGACCACGTCGACTTGGAATCTAATTCGGAGTCCAGGAGCAGCCTGTACTAAAATGGACGCCTAGGTGCATACGGACTCCGTTTTAGGTGATCTACCACTTCATGAAAAGTGGACGAGATTATCTTTCCAATGGGACTAGTCCCACGTCCAAATTCCTCCAGAGGTCACGGGAATCATCAAAACATTGGACAGTCCAGAATCTGTTAGGGTGCTGCGACATCGATTTTGGGCCGGTTGGCCTTGTACCGAGTTAGAGTCCATTAGGGTTGCGTCCAGGGGACTTGCATGTCTCCAATTCTTAATATCCAGCCGTCAGTCCACCATTAGGGTTTGGGGGATTTGCTTAGATTATTCTTGTTAAAAACAGCATTGCTGTTTCATCGGTTTGTGAGACCCCAACTTTGTGAGTTTAATCTTCATCTGTAATTTGGTTGCTTTCTACTTCGTTCTTACTTGTGTTCTTCGATTCGTAAGTAAAGACTAGCCTTCTCGGCGAGGTCATCTGTGTTCACGCGGGTGATAACCAAAGAAGACGTGGTGCTGCGATTGCGGGGTTCGGAACGTACCGTTTGGAAACTGGATCGATTTGTGTCGCGACTCCGCCGAAATCGTTAACTATTAGAACCTGTAGGAAGATCGGAACTCCGTTCACATCACAGACTACCGACGACACCTCCGGTGAAGAATGGGCCAGACAGCAGCAGGAGCTGCTTTGCCTCGACAGCCGTGCATCGAACTATGCTCGCTTCCTGTTCTTCGAGGGTCAGCTGGTGTGTAATCACCGTGATGTTGCTCACGAGGAGTGTTACAAGAGACGGTACTACAGTGACGTATATCATGTCTGAGTTTAATAAAATCGTGCTGAGGGAGTAGAGTCAACACGTTGTTTCTCCTTCACTTTGTGGCAGAAGAGATTCAAGGTTATTTGTACTTGTTTTTTTTAAAAGAAATATGGCACACCCGTTGCCTGTGCTGAAAAGAAAAAGAGAGGAGGGTGATAAGCTATGAGAACCAACCAATGTACTTTCACATGGCATAAAAAGCCAAATACAGTATCTATATCAAGGCACCATCTGTCGAGCAAACCATTTGGTTTATTAGAGCACCTGAGAATTTTTTTTTTTACACCATGGCGGTAGCACACATTATGCAGATAAGCTGTTCTAAGTAGATAATCTATTTCCTTACATAATCATCTATAAGTAACTAGTACATGTACGTGCTAATAGTCATAATATAATATGATTATTTGAGTATGAAGCATTATTAATTATGCTACATTAAAGAATGATTTTTTATAATATAATATATACAAGTAAAGGAAGATTAACTATTGTTGAGAGAATGACAACCGCACCATTGTTTAGGAGAAGAATGCCCCGCTAGGCAACGATGGAGCTAGGTTTTCCTATGGAGGAACAAACGGGCATATAAGGAATTTCATCAGGAACATTGCCGAGGAAATTGTTCACAATGGAAGGAGTTGTTGTTTCTGACGCATCCCATGGCTAGTGGAACCCCCGCAGCAGCGCATCTGGTGGCCAGATGATAGAGAATGCTAGTTGCGGCGATGAAAGCTCGGGTTTGTAGCTCCGGTGGCCAGGCAATGGATGTGGCGGTTCCCGCAGATCCCGCGGCGAGTACACCCCCAATGGCAATGAATCCCGTGGCTTGATGATGGAGAACGACGATCTCAATGATAGAAGTGGTGGCTCCAACGACAACAGCGTCCACGGGGATCCTATGGCCAAGCGATGGAGGCGATAGTGTTTCCGGTGGATTGAGGAGTAGTTCGAAGGCGGTGAATCCTAGGCCCGAACAATGGACCCAGCAATGGATGTGGTCGCTCCAACAACGACGACATCCATGGTGGATCCGACAGGCAATGGAGGTGGTGGCGATTTTGATATATCCAATGGCAAGTAGCACTCGGCGCCAGTGGCTCAGCAACGACGACATGAGATTTGGGTGTGGGAAATTGAAGATGGGCAGGAGAGAGAGTTGGATATAAAAATGATGCACATAGTATTGGGACCTTTATGATTTTGAGTGAATGAGTATGATTTGCCCCAAGTCGTCGGATTTTGAATGAAAAAGTATTTTTGTTGTAATTGTGAAGACACGTTTAAATTGTAGGCTTAATTTTCATGAAATTGTGTAAAAATGAATGATTGATGTGTTATCTCTACTACTAATTAATTTGTAATGATCATCCGTACAATCCTTATTCCGCTCCCTGTTCGTGCGTCTGCGCATCCTGCATTGCATGTGGTCCCTGTCCGCCCTCGTCGTCGGACAAAAGCGGTAAAGGAAAGGTAAAAGGCGCCCCCTCCTTGTCCCTGAGTGTGCATGTCCAAGCAAAAGGCAAAAGGCAACAATTTATTAGAGTCCATTTCCAAAAACCCAAATTTTGATTAAACACATTAAATGTAAATGACCCAATCCGAAAAAAGTAAAGGAAAATCAAACGCAGATTCCGATTAAACACATTAAACTCAATTTTTAACCCTGAATCAACATGAGTTCAACACCTGTGCAGATGACCAAATCGAATAGATCCCATGATTACCGATAAAAAATAAATTAAATTAATCATTCGATGCCCAAAAATAATACAATTAAATTGAAAGCAAAGCCAATTGATAACTAAATAAAAAAACTACAATAAAGAAAAAAGAAATTCATATATATTAGAAATCAACTTAGGCGGCTCCGTGTTTGACCGTGTTCTCCTCACCGGGACATTTATTAAAATAGGACTCTTCCGATGCGTCACTCTCTAAATAGAACTTTTACCAATATCCTTAATAAAATAGGACTCTTTTCGACGTTAATTCGCTATTTAGGACTCTAAAATTTTTTTTTATGTCCCTTCTACCCTCTTTCTTCTACCTCTAGTCATTACTCCTCTCCACTTCGAAGCCGTTCCATAGCCGGATGCCTCTCTCTACCACGTTGTGATGTCGGAGCGCGTCGTGCGTTTTTGCGCAGAGTTGCTTGAGCGCGAGGAGCACGCCGCCTTGTCCTGCGGTTGCTGGAGCGGGTCCGGTCCCTGCAGAAGTGCAGATGGTGGTCTCGTGGAGCATGTTTGGTATAAGGCCGGAGCGTGCACAAACTTCACATATCCTTTTTGTCGCCGATCTACAGCAATCATTAAAGGACAAACCGAGGATAAAACTGTTAATCCAGAGCACATAGATGATTTGGCAAGAAGAAATCAAGTCTTTTTTCTTTCAGGCAAGAAAAAAGATCAAGTCTTATGATTCTTGTGCTGAACTTGACTCCTGCGACAACGAATGCGTAGCTTCAGCTGTACAAAGAACAGGGAAAGCCGATGCTCGCAGGCGAATGAACTGGAGGAACTCACGATAGGCAGCTTACTCGATTGAGTGAACTGGCCATTGCATCCGTCGCTGGACAGGGCCGGCAGGCAAATTGGAGACGCGCGGGCCTGCAGCACCAGACGCTCAGCAGCTCTAGTCATCAATCCAGTACAGAAGATGAGATGCAAGGTAGAAGAAGAAGGATAGAAACGTCATAAAATTAATAGAGTCCCATTTTATTAGAAAGACATTGATAAGAATCCTATTTAGAGCCGGAAGAGTCCTATTTTAATAAATGTCCCGTCCTCACTATGACAACATCCGCGGTAGCTCCACTCGAGGAAAGGAGATAGGCAGATACCAGCGTCCTCCTCAAAGCAGCAGTGCGATACACCAACGTCAACTGATAAAAATGAATCGAAGAAAGCTACAAGGAGATGAAGAAAGAAGTAAAAAACATCTCAGAATGCACTCATCTGACTCTCTGTTGGTCGCCTTCTCATTATGGCAGCCGACAATTGGAGGAGAGGAACGGATAGCAGCTTGGCCTCGACAAAGCAGCACAACCCACACGGCGATTGTAGTTCAGGGCTGCATGATGGACACGGATCTCTTCCTCATCTCTGAGCTGCAAGCCGAGGCTGACTGTGGGTTTGTGCTTGTTTCCCGTAGATCTGGGAAAGGGAGGGGGGAGAGAGGGAGGTTGTCATGGGAGGAAGAAATACAGGGGCACCTAGCTCTCCATGGATGCGAGGGTGAGAGGGGAGACGGGAGAGGGCGCCACTGCTTGCCATGCCCATGAGAGAAGGTGCTGCTTACCATGAGAAAGAGAGAGGAAGGAGGTAGGAGAAGGATGATTCGTTGGTTCCTGTAGGATCCTGCCATTCTCATCTCTTCGATGCATTGTTTCTTTTTTCTTTCTTCCTTTTTTGAACGTGATCAAAAGTCTTTCGATGGGTGTCCGTTGGGGAGCACCGGAGGGCTCCGAAATGTATAAGCTTTTTTGGTGGGTTGAGCTCAAATGTTAACAGACTATTAGGTGGGCTCTACTAATGATCACTGTACTGCCTTGCTTCTTGGTCTGTTTGCCATTCACGCGCGCAAATAAGTTTTTGGACTCCTCTTATAATTTTTAAGGTTTCAAATGTGAGTTTTGAGACTTCCGAACCTCTCATAATATATGTTAAAAAAAGCCTCGAATAATATAATAACATCTTAATTTTTATTATTTTTTCACATTTTCAGTATTTAGGGTGAAGTATTCGAGTTGTAAATAAGATCTTCGCTATTTCCGATTCATTAACATCTGAAATTTAAATAAGATGATTTTCTTATACAATATATTTAGGCATTTAACGATCGTAGCAACGCACGACACATTGCTAGTTGGAATAAAAATTTATAATCTCGACCATCTATTAAAACTCTTGTTGTCGTCCGCCCCTAAATTCGGCTCACCCAGCACAACATCATGTGGATCCCGTCTAAAGGCAAAAGTAAACGGTTCGTGTCTGCAACGTGAGGGTTGGTACAAGAAAAACGACACATAGCAATTATATGGTGGATTGAATTTCATTTTGAATCTAAATTTCAAATTAATTTTTTATTTTGTTTAAACCATCGTGTTTGTAAGAATTAATGCAACAAAATGACTATTTTTTATATTTTATAAATTAAAATTTTAATTTGTTTTACAAAATTGAAATGTTTCATATAAGAAATTAATTTTTTACTGAGAATTATTTGTTCTATTAATCTGTACCACTTATTAAATATACTAAAATTGACACGTCTACCCATTAGTCCATCCGTGCTGAATTTCGAATCACGGTCTAACCGCGGCCGTGAGGTGTTAAACAACGTGTAGGAGATTTGGCTTATAATGACTCAAGAGCCCCGTACCCGTCCAAAATTCTCACGCCTCGGCATCACGAAGAAAATAAAATCACATACCTCGTCACAGTAGTGAGGACTTCGACGTCGTGCTCTGCAGTCAATCGACCATCCGATACCATACGTCATTGTCTAACGAGTGAGGACTTCATGCCGCCACCATACCTCAGGTCACGTAGCTGTTGCCATCGTCCTTCCGCTTCCCCTTAGGCCGCATCGTCGCTGCCCCTCCTATCGCTTCACCCCACTGGCTCCCCTACATACCCCTCCCTCGCCGGCTTTCGCGTGTGCCTGTTGCCCGTGCCTGATAACCATCACCGACAAGAACGTCAACCTAGATTCTTCGAGCATTACGTCATGCATCACCGGCTTCTTTAACTTTCGCTAGATCCTATTCGACGCGCTGGATATGGCCGCGTCCAGTGAGAGCTCACGACGGATGAAGCACAAGGCGTCTATGGACCGGAATATTAAGAGCATGGTTAGGACTGACGATGTGATGGAACATGCCGAGTCTGGCGCGAGGCTTATCGAGCGGATGTGAAGGAACAGACTAGTCGACGTACTTCTTTAAAAAATTCATAATTAGTGGTGAATTTAATAGTATGTGATCTATTTTGTTGTTTGGTAGGAATTGATAGAAAAATTAATAGTATATCCCACAAAAGAAAAGAATATTAATAGTATAAAAGACTTTTCTCATTGCAAACATAAAATTTTTAGAGTTAGAGTTAAATTTTCAATCCAAACGCTTTATAACGGATCTATAAATTTAAAGTGGGGCTCCTCTACAGTAAAATCTTAGAGCAGAGCTGATTTTTTTAAAACGGAACTTCCCAAACAAGTCCTAACAATATATATTAAACCGTAGCAACGCACTTCAACTAATTTTATAACTCTACCAATCAAAACAGTCACATGGACTCAAAATATAGCGTTTGAAATCGGAGGAAAAGATTATTACATTATATAATCCTCACCTCCAAATTTGACTTCATTGCCGCTTCTTCCGTCCCCTCTGCGAAAGCACCAAAGCCCTAGCGCCGCGATCCGCCAAACCCTAGCCCCACATCGCCGTTGGTATGGCTTCCCGGGGACCGGGCTACGACTACGGCACTGGCGGCTCCGGCGCCGGCGGAAAGATCCGACGCCCTCCGTCCTCCCGCGCCGCCCTCTCGCCCTACGCGCGTCCTGCTCCGGCCCCAGCCGCGTCGCAGGGGGGCGGGTGGTTCTCCCGACTCATCTCCGCCGGCGCTTCGCGCCTCCTCCCCTCCTTGTTCCGCAAGATGCCGCCTCAGCTTGCTGCTCCCCCGCCGCCGCCGGAGCCGGTTGACACGACGCATTCGCGGCCGGAGGCACCGCAGGAACCTCTACTTCTACGGCAGGATGTTGAGCCAGCCTTCGTTCGGACACAACCAGAGCTGCCGGACGCGCCGCCCTCACCGCCACCACCACCATTAGGTACGTGCCTCCATCCATTACAGGCTCGTCTGCTTTTGCCGGGTTGCTGTGCTAATTTTTCGGCAATAGTGTGCTTGCAGCACATTGATTGGTACTAATGTCGACGTGGGGTGGGTTGGTATGGTTGGATATGAATCGTGCTAGGCTGTTACAATTTCAGATATGTAGTGTTCTGTCTGTTAAGCTGACGCCTGATAAAATAACTTATCGATAGTCTTCTGACAATGCTGGCTTGAGATCTTTTTTCAATGTATGCTGTAAGACAAGATGATTGAGCCTAGTTGCTACATTCCTGAAGTTTCACTTTTTGTTCTGTGCAGAGGATGACTTTCCAGAAGGTGAAGGAAGGGGTCGAGCAGCTGCAGACGTATGTTTTTTCCCCAAGTGTGTATTGTGCATGTTGTGTAGTGTGTTTGATTGAATAACTCATCCTTTGGCCAAACTATACACAGATTATAAATTATACATCTGCTATAAGCCCTGTAGCTCTTATTTCTATTATTGTGGGTCTCACCTAAATGTTCATTGTCAGTTCTTTGGACATATTAAGAAAATTTCTTGCTTTTAAATTATTTTCTCTTCAGTTTGTGATTATTTTTTCTACTATATAGTCCCAAACATATGTTTTCTTGACTGCAGAATCTACCTACTGAAAGTTCCGCTAAGAATGGAGAAGACATGCTAAGAAATTCTGATGAGCATGGTCTTTTGAATCTTGAAAATGTATTGAAGCAGAGGACTTTTAAAAGGCAAGTTCCTTGTCTCCAAGACGTATGGTAGTTTAAAGATGGAAATGGAATGTTGTCTCGTGTTTTCTTTATCTTTGCTGATAATGGAGTAGCGTTCGGAGTCTAGGAGTTTGTATTGTGCAGTTGCATGAAATGATAATTTGTTTAATCAATTACATACAGAGCTTTACACAACTGTTCTAGCAGTTTTTTTTTTCATCTAGAAACTTGCATTTATTTTTTTTATTCCACATTCATCTCATATTTCCTTACCTATATATTTTACATTTTAGACAATAATATTCAAGACATTATGTTGCTATCAGGTTTTGCATGTCCTTCTTTCCTATGCTAGTTCAATTCTATTGTATTGTCCACTAGAGCCATAAAAACATTCTA
Source organism: Oropetium thomaeum (assembly GCA_001182835.1). Taxonomy (NCBI): domain Eukaryota; kingdom Viridiplantae; phylum Streptophyta; class Magnoliopsida; order Poales; family Poaceae; genus Oropetium; species Oropetium thomaeum. The sequence continues at coordinate 594,947 of LFJQ01000093.1, read as the reverse complement.
TTGGTTTTCCTGTCCCATTTTTACTGTTTCCTTGTATTAATATTATACCTGAACCTATACGTATCTCAGACAAGCATCTTTATGCATTGTAGGAGGGAATTTGAATATTTATCTGAGTTGTTGTGGTCTAGAACTGTTGGATCAAATTCATTGAAGTCAGATGATGGTAACATAAATAAAATTAATGCCTCTGACAAGGAAATTGGATCCATGCACTCCAACTTGCCTGTTGATTTCTCCGTTGCAAGATACGATGTCACTGTAAGCAAATTATTATCTTTTCATGATACATGAAAAATTGTCTGCAACCAATTTTATTCTTTAGCACTAATGACTGATTTTGATTTGAGGTTTTCCAACTGGCTAACTGATATATAAAGAGAAACCATTTTAATGTAGACCTTTGATCTTAGCCAGATTGTTACTTATATATAGTCATGGGATTTTCTTATGCTCTAATGTTCTGTTCAAACAGGTGTCGCACTTGCTTTGAATTTCGTATGTCTATGCCAGTCTCTATTCATCATTGCTTTGACATCTAGCACTGCAGGATATAGATGCTTCTCCTGCTGAAATCGCAAAGGCATATATGGGTTCAAAGTCTGTTATTGGGTCCTCTCTCCGCCTAAGATTGCATGATTCATCCTCGCTCACTATTAAATCTATGGAAGCTAATATGGTACAACAAGCTAGACCACCCACCATCCCGCTCCAAGGCTCAAGATTGAATACTTCCAATACTTCTGATAGTTTTAAAAGAAATTTCTCAACTCCGAATAGATCAGCAATCTATAAAATGTCACAGACTCCTTACTTTAAGGTATATCTCCTTATATGCTTTGTTGAATAGGTGATTATTTAATGTCACTATGTTTTTTTTTGTAACGTATACCTATGTATTCAGACTATGAACTCTTGTTTCCATTTCAATCATTCTTTTCTGTCAATAATTTAGGCCACATAAAAAAAATTAAGAACTGAAAGCATTTCAGGATTATTAGTTTTTTTACCTTTATGCAGAGTTCCAGGGCTGAGGTCCATGCTGAATTTGAAGTTTGTTGAATAAAATAAATTGTTTCAAATATTTGTTTCTAGTCAAAATAAATTAAGATGGCTCCACCAAAGACCCTCAACTCAATTTGTCCACATCCCCAGCTCCAACAATTTATGGACGTAAGGATGAGCAGCTTTAGAAATCTCAGAGCTAAACTCTTCCAAATGGAGCCTTAATTGCTCCTTCTGTAGGTCATTTCTAATATTACTATCTATAAACATTCTACTTCCATGCCATATTTCGTAGCTTTGTCATCACAATTGTTTCTAATTTAGATTAATCATTCCATAATTTTGTCTTGTGAAACTGTAATATTTTCCCCACCAGAATTTGTGACGTACTTTTTAGTTACTGTATTATCTTTTCCAGCTTCTGTGCCATTTTTGATTAAATTAATCATTCTGTTTCAGAGTGCTGCTTCTGCAGATGATTTATTTAGTAATGTATATTCTTCTCATCGGACACTGAGTAGTGTGCATACTTACGGCAGGCAGGTACTTGTTGAAGCATAATCTGGTTTTCTAGCTTGCCATTTTATGTTTTGTTCTTGTTCAGGATTACACACCGGAGACACAGATGCTTACACTTTTTTTTTATTTTCTATGCTACAGTATTGTTACGAGTTGTTAGAATGGAAATCAATGGAAAATGAAAAGAAGTATAAAAATGAAAAATGTTCGCTACTGCAATTAGTATTTGAAGTAGTCGCTGCAGTGCCATCTACCACAGTGGAAGCAGCCTTTCACTATGGGGCTGGTTTTTAATGACCAACCTGATGCTGGTGGTTGTTTAGATCTACTCTAGTCCCTTCGTCCCAAATTACTTGACACTTTATCCATCCGTAGTTTTCCAAAATACTACTGGACACTCTCGCTTCTCAATGTACCTTTTCTCATTCCCAATGTGTCTCTATCCTTGTCTCGCATCCTCGTTCCTGTGCACCCACCTTTACCAAATCTTCTTAATTTCCGTGCCCACAACTGGAGTGTCAACTATGGTGGGACGGAGAGAGTAATATGTTGATCGCCTATTTCTGTAAGTGCCTGTTGTGCTTGCCTATAACCAGTGATTACTTCTGCAACAACAACAACAAAGCCTTTTGGTCCCAAGCAACAACAAAAACAACAAGAACTGTTGGGGTAGGATATAGATGAGACCCATAAGACGCAAAACAAACAATAGAAAATAATGTAAGGGAAGAGAAAAGGGGAGAGGAAAAGAGCAATAATCCAAAACAACTAAAGGTAAACACCGGTGAAACACCCCAGCACAAATGAATGATAGACAGAAGGAAAGGCTGAAAAGAATAAAAAGAAAGTAAGGGAAAGGAAAAGAGTAGTAAACTAAAATAAATAACGTTAAAAAGGGTAAAACCAATAATCATCCTTCAGGATATTCTAATAATCAAGGCTAATTTCCATATTTTCATATATGGCAACTCCTTAGCGATATTCTAATCCTTCATGTCACATGGACTCCTCTTGTGTCAAGTTTGGTCTTCCTCTACCTCTCTTCACATTATCAGGGCATCTAAATCATCTCAAACGATTTTAGCCAAATCAGGCATTAGAGTATTTTAATCTCCTTAAATGATTTTCCTGCCTTAGCTCAGTGAAATCAGGGCTATTATGAATTGCCTTACTAAACAACCATCATTATTGATGCTGGTTAAATGGTGTCTTATATTGTTTTGGCAGTCTTGAATGGTTGCTGTTTATGTTTCTGATTATGTTACAAGTAAATTGTCCCATGTAAATAAATTTGTTTTTTATTAGCCAAATAATTCTTAAACTAAAATAACTTCACTGGTTTACTTCATCATATTGTTTTTCTATTAGTTGTATCTGCTGCAAATTTGGTAGTCTGATGGTGAACATGAAGTGACAGTCATTGAGTTACATTATTACAGGAACATAATACCATGGTTTAGACATAAATAACATCATTGTGCTACATTATATTACTGGGACATAATATTTTTGATGTTTGGGTTACTGTCTCGTATTCTGAAAATTATGCAATCAGTTGTAAGATATGGCACTGTTGAAGGTTTTAGGAGTCTTGTTATCTTATTTCTGTTTAAGCAATCTTGCATTGTTAGTAACTATTTATAATGAATCATTAGGTTTTGAAAAGGAAGAGTTCTGCGGTCAACAACAAGATGGTATCTGTCGGCCCCATTCGCAAAATGCGCCATAGATATAGCAGAACATTGTCACTGTTGGAAACACCGACAGGTTATCGTGGACATCTTGCGAGTCATGCAAGCAAGCTTAATGAAGATTCACAAACACAAAAGCGCCAGTGTTTGAGTAAGGTTGGTGATGGTGCTCTTGGTGGCTTGGATGACAAAACCCACACTATTAGTTTTGGTCAGGCTCCTAAGCAGTCAGCTGACATGGCTGCCAAAATACTGAAGCAGCTTGATACATTAGTTCCCTCACAAAAAGAAGGTACATCTGAAATAAAGCAGAAACATGGGATTGTTATGGATGTTAACACTCATTCTTCTCAAAAAAAGGACATGCCAGTGCAGAGTAATCAGTCAGAACCTTCTACATCTGGAGTTAAGGACTGTTCCTTACTTAATGGCATCAATGGTAATGTTACAGTTACCCAAGCTCATGTAACTGAAAAGAGTGTTGATGCTACTTCAAACACATCTGCTTCTACGACCGAATCAATCTCTCAATTTACATCCCTGAATGTCAAGCCTCCAGCATTTTCTTCTAGAAGCTATCCTCCCAATCTGGTACTATCTAGTGAAGTTGACCGAAACAAAATGTCAATTACATCAAATGGCTTTATCTTCCCTGTTCCAGCTGTTCCTGGTACCCACTCGCAGGCCCCTCCAACACCCACAATGGCATCTCCACCAGTACTTTCCGTTGAGAAGCTGCAGACAACAGCATCATCAATTGATTCTGTTACTTCTGAGAAATGTGGATCCATGTAAGTTCTTGATCTGGATAATTTCACATGGTATCTACATTCAGAAAACCATTTTTTTTTGTATAGCTATATCACTTTTTTTTCCTGTAATAAGTTGTGATATCCACCCCCTACTAACAGAGTAACAAGTAGGCATGTAACATAATTCATTTCTTTCCTGTTTATTTGTTGGACTATTTAGCTAAAGCATGTTAGATTTTGCTGGCACTTAGTTACTAAGATAATCTAATCATTTATTTAAGCATGCTGAATGCCTTCTAACATCAGTGTCTATGTCTGTCCAGGATTCTAAAGTCTGTTTCGAATGAAGGATCAGTTGCACAGAAAGGTGATAAGTTAAGTGCAGATTATCAGCTAATATCTTCTAAGAGTTCTGGACAAGTTACATCCTTCACCTGTAACCCTGTCTTTAAATTTTCAAATGCGAAGTTAGCAACTTCCAGCAATGGTCTTCAACATACACCAAACTCTATGGTCTCTGATATACTTCCTGCCAGAGCTTCGTCTCAAAATGCTGGCTCATTTTCAACCAACTTAGCTTCAGTATCTGCGCCGAATGTTTCAACTGGAGGTGGTCTCACTATCTCAAGTTCTGGGACAGGTATTTTATCTGCTGCTGCTGCTGCTGTTACTGGAGCAACTGCTGGTTCTGGGAGTGCCACTGCTTTCACCATCTTTCCACAGTTGGGGACTGCCAGTTCCCAAGGTACTACCAAAGCAATGAACAACAATACTCCTTTCAATTTTTCCCAGCAGTTTGGTATAGCCAGTTCTTTTTCTGCTCAGGATAAATCCAAGGCAGCCTTTCCTGAATCAGTAATTTTGTATGGAAACCAGAATGCCCAACCAAGAAATAGCAATGCACCTCTCAGTGATCCTTCCAGTGGAAGCTCTTTATTTTCTTCGGCAGCTTCTGGTTGTATATCGGTCACCGCAGCTGTTTCAGCATATTCTCCCATTTCGAGCTTCGCTACTGGATCTGGCCCAGCTTCTACTGGTTTACAGAAATTTGGTTCTGATACTTCACCTCTAAGCTCGGCCCCAAGTGCTGTATTCTCATTTACGGCAGCTACTCCTTCAATACCAAATTCAGTGCCTACAACGCCAATATTTGGCGGAGTTAACACAGTTACTACTTCGATTACAGGAACTGGTCAGATGAATGCTGGAAGTATGATTACAGACAGAAAGGAGTCCCCTTTCTCAACAGCCTCACCTTTTGGCATCCCAAGCTACTCACCATCGACTCCAATTTTTAGTTCGCCTGCAAGTCAGTTTACTCCAACCACAACAGCCTCACCTGAAATCTTCAAATTTGGTGAGCAGAATGGTTCTTCAGGTGCATTTTCAATAGGCTCTGGCGATGGCAATGAAAAGTCTGGCAGAAAATTTATCAGAGTTAAGAGAAGGAAATAGGCCCTCTTTATTCTTGAGTCCAGCATGCCTGTGGCCACCTGCACTGTAATTGCTCTTTGCAATTGGCTTGTGCCATTTTCTCCTTTCTTCTCTTGATAACTATACTATTATTGTTGAGATGGCAATGATATGCAAGTTTTTCTTTGCCTCTCAATTTTGGCACACTGAACAAATCTTGTACTATGATCCTCCTAGTGAAATTTGTTTGAGCCAGTTTGTGAATGCTACTGCGTTAGATCTTTTCAGCCGTCAACTCCTATTTCTATTTGTTCCATCTATCGTATCCTGCACAGCGTACAGGTTCATTTTTACCTTCTAGAGATGAGGCCTTTACCTAGGACAACATCTATTTCAGTACCCTCAGCACTTCTGTGGATTTTTTTTAAGGTCCATCACTTATTGGCATCAGATTTGTTCCTGTGAAACTAAATCCTCATTCCACTATTTTTTAATCTATTTTAGTTTTGTACACAGGATTGGTGCACTGTAGCTGGGACAACTCGAGAGTCTGATGTTTCGTCATTGAAATCTTTTGTTTTCTATTGCATTATTCATATTGGTAACAAGTGATGAATTTAGTTCTGATTCATCGTGTCATACGTTTATGCTTTATACGGTATTGGGTCGTGTGCATAGATCCTTTGCGCGTGCATGTTACATCTTTAAGTCTATGAGCAAGTTTCATATTACATCATACTGTATTCTTTTCCAGTGTGCCTGATCATGGTTTTGTTGCCCTACGTAAACCTTCTTTCTGGTTGACTCTCTGGTTGCAGCACGGTGAAAACGTCTAGTTTTGTTTTTCTCGTTTATTTTACAAACTGAGAACCTCGGTCACCTAGTTTTCCTTAAACTGGCATGAGCTTCTCCTGTCCTTTCTGACCCCCGACGGGCTTCTTGTGTAGTTCCCCTTCTGGTTTATAAATAAATGTAGGCGTGTCGATCGGTTAACAACAAAACTGACATGTGTCTCCTTTTTTTTTTTGTTGTAGTGTTTGAAATTGGATCAATATAGACACGCAAAGGAAAGTTGATAATGTGGCAGAGTTTTCGTTTATGCGAGTTGTTTTTAGGAGCTGTTGGTGGACAGGTTTTTTTTTTCTATTGTTTCTAAATCGTTTTAGAAGCTCCCAAAACCAGTTTTTGGAAGTTATTATTTCTTTTCGGAACTCATGGAGATGCTCTTAAAGATGCTGAATACCTGTTGTCCAATGATTGCCCAACATGCTTTATCTTAGTTGTGTTCGACAAATAAGTGACCAAGGTTTCTTCGTTTTTGCCAGACGCAAACATCAAGACTTACGAGGGAGGTCCATACTTTTCATCCTGAAGAGGCTCCTTAGTATTTTTTTTTCCCCTTTAAAGTAAACTGCTCGATACACTAACTAGCCTCCACTGCAGTCATACGTATCATATCGTGTTCGCCACGAGATCTACTAGCTAGGTGCTAGGATTGGAGAGTGGAGACTACAGCGGGTGCGCCAAGTCTATGGCCGAGAAGAACCCGCAATTTTATGTTGTGCTGGAACACGAACAGGTACGCCAGAGGTCATAGCTGGAGAAGACGTACGGGTCGCGGCACCATGGCAGACATGTGGTCTCTTTCACTCTTTGCTTGGTTGCCTTTGCCTGATGGTGGAGGTTTCTCATTTGTTAAGAATAATTATAAATGATCAATTAGACTTAATTTCAAGAGCAGTTACAGAGAGGAAAAGATAAAGAGAGAGAGAGCACTTCAGGAGATGTGCACCACTCATTGTTACCACCTCTTTTCTCCCCCCCCCCCCCCCTCCTAACCTCCCTCCATATATATGTAAACATACAATAATGAAGATTAAGAATTTTCATTCTACACCGTGAGTCTCAACTTTTCATTTCAAACATCATGACTGAAACAGAGATCAGTAGCTATACAGGATCTTCAACAACGAGATCGGCGTCCCGGACCAGAAAGCATTGAATTGAAGGCCCAGGTCGTCACTGACGGGTGTAGCATACGTAGGTCTGATAAAAAGGCTCAGACCACGGACTCTTTCACAACTTATTTGCCCCTAGTTTTATTTTACCCCTTTCACTTGATCTGATTTATTTTGCTCGATCCGTTTACCAGGCCTATTTATTATGGTGAGCCGAGGATGACAGCATCCGAATCCTCTGACGAGCTGGGAGGCTGACAGGTGGACCAGTGCTCCATGCTGGCCCACGTGCAGTGAGAGCCATCCCTGTGATGCTCGTTAGAGGAACTGCTTCCGCGGCGATCGCGATCCAGTTTGATTGTTAGTTCGGCGATCAGCATGGTAATGAAATCCTGCTGGCCGATCAGTGCGCTAGGATTGCTGAAATGTTGTTATGCATAGCACATGCTGCGCAGACATGTAAACGTTGAATCAATCCAACGGCCAGCCGACCAACCGTATAGGCGTGCGTATGAGGAGCGTATTCGGCTGAAATGTTTTTCCAGCGGCCGTCTCTCCTGCGATGGGACCTGGAGAGCAGGGCGTGTGTCTTGCCCCTCGAGACACCGGGGGAGGTCGTGAGCATGGCGCTGGCCACCGGAGATGGTGCGGTGGCCTGTGATTGTCTGATATCACGCGAGCGAAGAACGGAAAAAAATGGCTTGGAGATGTTGGCAACATCACGCGTCTGTCTGGGCTCATATGTTATTGGTCTACCGTATTGCATATTCACCATTTTCCAACGCGGGTAGGGAAAAGCGAGTGGACCTGCACAAAGCTCAAATCAATGGATGCATGTGGCATAGCATATGCTATGCAAAGCAGAAATAACTTCTTGCTTTTATAGGGCCACCACAGCGCAAAAGTCGATCATTATCACGTGGTTAACATATAGAGCAAAGTACACAGTCGATATCTAAACTTATCGAGATGTATCAGCTAAGTTTCTCAACTCCTAAAACGCGGATCTGACACTCTAAACTTATCAAAGTATATCATTTAGATCCTCAAACTTGTTATATATGGTTAATCACAAATTATTTAGATCCCAAACTTGTTTAAGGATGACATCTATTCTCTAACTTGCTAACTAGTTTATTCACAATCCAAATAATTTAAATTAGCATTAATATATCTACTTGAGGTCTCTATCATGACCATATATTACTCTTATGTGACCCTTTGAAGCTTGAATTGACATCTCGTCGTGAAGCTATGTCCATCGGCAATGGAGGGCCGCCCCGCCCGTACCCAGCTCCGTTGCCACCACAACGCGTCGCCCATGCTCTGTTGTCACCCTCTATGCTCCGTCGTCACTTGAAATTATCAGATTTCAGTCAACTATGAAAGAGGATTCCCATTTACATTAATTATCATGCTATCAAAGTTCACATCATCTCAAAATAGCAAAATTGAGATTGTCAAAATTAAACACTAAATAAAAATAGAAAAAAAACTCAATAATCTCAACTTTTTTTCATTTTTGACTTGGTGTTTAACTTTCACAATCTCAATTTCTTTCTATTTTGACCCGGTGTTTAACTTTAATAATCTAAATTTTACTACTTTGAGATAGTGTTAACTTCAATGTGAGCATGGTAATAACGTAAATGATGAGTTCATACACTTTAGAGAGATATATGGCCATGATAGAAACATCAAGTAGACATATTAATGCTAATTAATGTTATGTGAGTCGTGAGTGAACTAATGAGCAAGTAAGAAGATAGATGACACTCTTTAGACAAATTTGGAAACCTAAATAGACTGCGATAAATCGTATAACGAGTCTGATAAACTAGATGGCACACTTTGATAAGTTTAAAGTACAGATCTGTATTTTAAAAATTAAGAGACCTAAGTGACATACGTCAACAAGTTTATGTAGCTGTTGTGCACTTTACTCTAACTTATATTATCTTGTAGAAAAGTGCTTCTATGCTTTCTGAAAAATAGTGGCACATATCTCAAAGCAATTCCGTTAATCCTCAATTAAGGTTTCCGTTAGTACAATTGGATCCTGTGGGTCCATATCTTGAGCCTAGATCTGAGCCCAGACTAGCAAAACGGCACGGATCTGAGCGGTGAGGCGAACCGACAAGTGCCGGCTCCTCGACCTGGCAAGTCTAGCGGCGACAGCACCATGGGGCCTGGTGGCAGCGGCCACGGCTTGGGGCAGAGCGGCGAGGGGAACTGAAGGGCGCCTTGGGCCCTAGTGGCAGCGGGAGGAGGCGCAGCACCAGCGGCAAGAGGAGTAGCACGGCGGCAAAGGAGGAGCGGCCTCGGCCGTTGGATGGAGCAGCAGAGGGAGGAGCGGCGCCGACGGCGGGGAGGAGCGGTGCCCGGTGCGTGCAGCCCCACGGCAGCGAGACGCTCTCAGACGGGGTCCTCAAGGCAGTGCTCGGGAGCGAGGAGGGAATGTGCCATACTAGCCGCTGTGTCACCGGAGGATGAGGAGGTGACTGCCATAGACGGGGAAGGGACCGATCACTTCTCGCCCGTGAGCGCCGCGACAGCCCGGGGAAGAGACCGAGCCGCTCTTCGCTAGCTCGCTCCACAGCAGCCAGCAGGAACGCATCATCGAAGGCTCTTCGCGCCTCTTCCGGAAGTGAGTCGTGGGGAGCGGTGTCGGCTAAGGAAGAGTGGTGTGGAAAACCGTCGCCGCCTTCTCCTTGTTCGAGGTAAAGGAATATCCTACCGTCCATTAATCCGCCAGGCTTCCAAAAAGACGGTTGCTCCACATCAGCGATCCGTGGCCCCCAATAACACGCTACCAGATAGACTGTTGCCACTAGTTTATGCCAAGAAAGAGGGGTTGTGCCTTAAAACCGACATGCAGGGACACCGACCCGTGGGCTGTACAGTGGAAGACGTCCATCTGGATTACGCTTTATCATCACAAAAGGCGTAAATGTGTACAATTTTATTGATGTTTTTTTACTAAAGCATGAATTAAATTTTTCCAAAAATACAAAAAAAATCATAATAGCTTTTATGAAGACATGGTACACATTTTCATAAATTCTCAGCTTTAAATTCATTATGTGTCAATCTCTATTAAAAAAAAGAAGGAAAAGTATGTTGAAATGGGACTATAACGCAGATATGTTATGAAACTTTGACTTAGTAACAAGTCTAAATGCTTAAAGACAACGATCTAAAAAATTTTCAACGCTGATATACATAATGTGTATATGAGCACAAGGTTTCATCAACAAATTTGAATGGTTTGCTAGTTTCACATGCGCTACCTGGGCGGCGTGGAAATTTGGCCCATTACTCCGTCGCGAGTATGCACACTGGTTTCCCAATGGAAAAAGTCCATATTTGTTCCCTCAACTATTGCATGAGTTTGGTTTTCATCCATCCGCACGAAAACCAGATATGGAGCGTCCTCCAACTTTTGAAACCGTCTGATTTTGGTCCCTGGGAGGTACTTGGAGCAGTATTGTCCGATGTGGCACTCATGGCGCCTGCCGACGGGGACACAGATGCTGAGTTAGCACCAGAATAAAAGAGCCCGAGTGAGTCCTCCATTTCGCCACCGCCATTTGAGTCACGCTCCACCCTCCTCGTCCTCTCTCTCTCTTAGGCAAAACCCTATGGCGGCATCGACAGCAACCGAGGGTCGATTTCCACGGTGTACGAGTGGATCTTGCCGAGAAATCAAATGTGTCATCTGTTTTGAAGCCAAATCTCGAGGTTAGTGATGATTCTCCGCATGTGGCAATGGTCTATAATTAGCAGGTTAGTTTAACAATGGGTTGGTGGTAGAATCATTTGTTTAATGTTACGAGGTGCAGGATGTTGGCTTGTTTATTCTGTAGAGAGCGCTGTAGGTGGTGGATTTGAGGTGATTCCTATTTTGAATCATCGTGATTGTTAATCTATTGCTTCGTTTTTTTATTAGGTAACAGGTAATGGATCTGCTGTCTGTGCTAGTTGTGAGGTTTTCCGTGGAGAGAGAGTTTGTTGGGAATGAAAATGAGCTACTCTACAGTGGTGGTAGAGAGGTGATGTCTTACATAGACAGGGAGTTACTACTGAGCTATGCAGAGATAGTAGGACATCTCAAAGATCATTGCAATGTCCTAGCTAGCACAATGCTGCATTGGTTATTCCCAGAGAGGACATGAGCAATGGCCTTCGTTTGCTTGTTGATGACAAGGGATGCTTGTCAATGAGAGAGTGCATTTCAATGGTGGAGTTGTAGAGATTTATGTTGTAGTGATTGACTTATGTGAAAATGGCAGAGTAGAGATTCCAGATCCAACTAATTATTCTTTGATCACTATGCCTCCAGAGTCCAGAGATGTTGTAGAAATGCAAATCAATAAAAGAATTCTACCGTAGTCCTAGTAAGGGACCAAAAAGAAGAAGACGTATGATGGAGAATGTAGGTGATGCAGAACCAAGCAAAATAGGAGAGGGCTAGGGTTTTGATAGTTCTGACAGTGACTACATGCGAGGAGATGAACGTCCCTTTGATGATGATGAGGAGGAGGCACAAATTAGCAATAAATTCAAAGAATTCAAGAAAAAAAACTAAAAGCTGGGCAGATTGCTGATCTGGATGGTGTAGTCCTTGACGCGGACCCGCCCCAGAACACTCAGTCCGGGACGGATCCCGCATCTCGCCAGGATCCTGTTGGGCAATGCTCGACGAAGCGAGCATACACATGGTACAACACAGGCAGGATAAACAGCAATCTTTTACAAGATAAGAGAATTTAATACATCAAGGTTTCATAAATCAAAATTAAGTCTTACATTAGAGTAAGAAAGAGTTTTTGAAATCACGAAAATACAGCGGAAGACTTTGACGAGGTACAGACTCCGACTCTCAGAGTAAGAAAGGCATGAACCTTGCCTAGTGGCATCATGCTACTAGCCACTTCAAGATTTCACTGCGACGAACCACAACTCCCACTGGAGGTTCCCGAACTCTGGAAGCGGCTCTTCCCACTGACTATCATCGTGAGCGTACATGTCGGTGCCTGAAAACCACATATTCGCAAAGCGTGAGCTTCTAAGAAGCTCAACAAGACTGACCCGTCAAAATTGGCTAACTACAGCCGACACCTAGACATGCTGGCTAACTCAGGGTACGTTTCTTGCCAAAAAGGACTCGCATTCCTGAGGCTAATCTTGGTCAAGTTTTAGCTCAGGTTTAGGGATTAGAATGGTAACTTTAGTTCACACTGATCTAACCAATCATAAATAGAACAACAGATAAAATCATCACCATAAATTAATCATCATCCTCATAGATCATCATCTTAAAGTATGTGGCAAAGAGATCAATAAACTCATAGACCGAGAGCGACAGCGGTTCAAAATGATTTTTATACCCTGCAGGGGGAAACCTAATCATACGACATGTGTGCGTCCCAGATCACACGTGACAACCGTTCACACTAGATCCTGCAAAGTCAATTCCTTCCTACGTCTGCCTTAGCAGTGCCGCATCCCACTAAAACACACGTCCCAGACGGTTTCTATGGTGTTCCCACATCTTCCCACCCCAGATCGCCTCCCAATCAGACACCGTAGGGCAGGTTCGACTTTGCAATCACTAGGCTACGTAGGTTTACTGGGCCCCATATTCCTAGCATATGATCAACATTCAATAATTGACCAACTGTGTCACACGGATCAGACAAGACTACGGTCACCATGGACCCGGTCCAGTCGTCGACCTATTTGTACCCTGTCTGACCCTCAAGTTTTTAATCTTTCCTTAATCATCCATAGCCATATGTCATGTTTCAGGTGGTAGTTTCAAACAAACCGTAGCAGTTGTGAGTAGCGTCCACTCTGCTCGACTTCTACCGGTAAGTATCGCTAAGCATAGCATACTAGTAATGGTTACCTATAACAAGTATCGATAGGGTTTCCTATGGGAAACAGATGCAACTAGGGTTTCAATCAACTCCTGGAACCTAATGCACAAACACGACTCATAGTTATAAAAGGAAAAAAACTTTAAAGCGGGTTGTGCACAGGGGCTTACCTGGTTCTCCGGGGTTGGCGTTGACTGCTTCTTCGAGGATTGATGACTCCGGGTCAACAGCTACCTCGTTCTCTTCAGAGTCTACATGATGCAACATGAATAGGATGAGTTATCATTAAGGAAGGTAATATGGTGGTTTCATAATAGATAATTTTGTGTTTTCCTCATCACACCTTAAGGTTTTTGATTTAACCCTAATTATTTTCACCCCGATATTTATTAAAGCATTTACCTTTAATGAGTGTGGTCTAAAGTGAAACTTCTGCTTTTCTAGGGGATTATTTTTAGTTGGCAATGTTCTCTGAAATAGGAATTTTAAAATTTGTTTGAGGCCCCACTGAATTTCCTGGATTTCATAAGAATTCATTTAAGTTTGTTTTAATCAATTCATGGACTACAGTGGAACTTTAGATTGTACCAGTAGATTATTTTTAGTGAATAGTGCTCTCTGAAAGATGAATTTTGAAGCTTGGGTGATATTAAGTTGAGTTTCCTAGATTTTATAAAATTCAGCAAAATTTCTGTTATTTAAATTTATAAAATCAGAAATAAATACTAGATACTAGAGTAAAATCATGCAATTTTTATACATGTACCAGTGAGCATCAAATCTAAAGTTCTGGTTAAGGGTTTAGATTTTTGGATGACTTTCATAATGTATTTTGAAAATGACAAATGAAATTGAAAGTTTGGAGTATGTTTAATGACATGCGTAGAATTTGTTGAGATTAAATTCTGAGTAAATTACAGGGGCTGCACACCACCATGAGACAGTTTTGATTCAAATTTCAGCCCTAGCACTGTTTTGAACTCCAGTTAAAATTCAAAAATAGAAAAGGTTCACCTAATTATTTAGGAAGTTCCATTAACGTTTTTGAAAAAGTGTTTTCGCAGAAAATTAGTGCTTTTTACAAGGATTCCAATAAATTTTTGTTTGGCATTTTTAGATTTTTCATCAATTTACTAGACATTTTACAACATGGCCTAAATAATAGGAAAATCAAAATTTAATTGAGAAGGGGGCAGAAAATAGGGGAGGGCGGCGGCGGAGCTCCGGCGGGCAATTCGCTGCAGGTGGGGCCTCGCCGGCGATGGGAAAGGGCGGAGGGGAGTACTCCAGTGTGACACCCCAGGTGTCACCAGGGCCTAAATCGACAACTTAAAACCCTAATCGACAAAAATTTCACACTTAAGAGCAGAAATCGACACTGGTGGTAAAAAGAAATGATTGTTGAAATACTCCAAAGGAACACTACGCCAATTGTGACAAACAACAGAACTCGACTAGTAGGTTCAGAAAGTTTCCACCCACAGTGTCGAAAACCTTCTTCTTCGGGGAGAAATTAAACCCTAATGAGTGACCTATCAAGTTTCCACAACACCCTAGCTATATTTTTGCATAACAATTAATTTCACTCCAAAATGGAATTTTGGAAATTTATTCAAAATTTTTAGATAACATTTAAACCTTTTTAAAATTCACACAAACTAAAATGGACACGAAAATTTAAGAAATTTTAGGAGCCGATTCAGAACTCGAACCTTAAATAAAAAGTGTTCCAAATGAATCCCTGAGCATACACAAAAAGTTTTAAAAATTTCTCAGCTGGGGAGGTAGGGTTTTCAATTGAATCAAAAAGGGGCTTGAAGTAATTCGAAATTCAATTTGACAAAAGGCTGACGGGCTACAGTACCGCCCGCCGCAACGGCCAACCGCCGAGCGGCAGGACCGGCTCCCCCGCCGGCCGGCACAACTTTTGGCGCCTGGCCTTCAAAGCTTCGAGCAAATATCGCCAAATCTTCTCCCTTCCCTCTATTTCCTCTCTCTCCCCGTCTTGTTCTTCACTGCCGCACGCCAAGCACTGCCGCACGCCATAGCCACCGCCCCGCCGGCCCAATCTCGCCGTCCCTCTCTGTTCCCCCTCCCTATCTCTCTCCACAATGCCTTAAAGACATGCCCGAGCCTCCCTACTCTTTCCCCCACGTCCAATTGCCTATCCTCGACGCGCAATTGTTTTTCTTCTTTGCTCGGCCACCGCCGCCCGCCATTGTCGTCGAAGGTCGCTCGGTGAGTCCACCCTTCCGGCCATCCTTCGGTCTCCTCACTTTTCCTAACCTGTTTTCCTCACTCCAGCACAGCTCCTGGTCCAGCAAGTCCCCCTCCGATTGCTCCCTCTGTCCGGAACGCTCCGATCATCCTCCCCGGCAAAAGGACGCCGCCCCGACCGACGATCTTCAAATTCCTCCTCACGGTACCACCATTCTGCAATTCCTTCCTCCGGCTCCTCCCTCTCGTCCTTGTGATTGGTTTTGATAAGGTTTCGACCACAGAGGCTCACCGGTGACGACGAATTCCTAGCGCCACCGTCGGTCCACCTTTTGACGCCGCTCGAGCTCACCGTCGACTTCGGTCTTCCGGCCACCCCCGCGACCCCCAACTCCATCAAACAGAATCCCCACGCCACGGTGAGCCTTCTAGACCTACTAACCTCCACCCTCCGCCGCTCCTCCGGTGATCTCCTCGTCGGACTTCGGGCGCTGCCGCCGCTCCTCGTCGCCGGCCATGCTCCGGTCGTCCCAGAGAGCAAGCTCGGCGCCGTTGGGTAGAGGGTGATGGGTTAACCGTGAATTTTCTGCCTCCTAGCCGAGCCACCCCGCCGGAGCCTAGCCGGACTTGCCCCGCCGCCCTCCCTTGTTTTCGGCCGCCCTGTAGCTTGAATTTTCATTTACCTAATAATTGGTCAACATTGCAAAGTGTATAACAAATCACAGAAACATCCAAAAATTCCAAACTAAAATTTGTTAGAATCCTCGTGAAATGAACTAATTTTCTGTTAAAACACTTTTTCAAAAACGACCAGGGATTTTTAGAAATATTTAGAATAATCGTTTCTATTTTTGAATTTTTATTTAAATTGTAGAGCAGTGTTAGGGCTCAAATTTGATCTACAAATATGGCATGACAGTAGGCATCTTCTGGAAGTTTATGGGGATTTTAGGACCACAGAGTTGCATGTAACCTTTTTAAAATATTCCATTCTGCCTAGCGAATTTACATTTTCTAAAATATATTATAAAAGTCTTCCAAAAAGTTGAACCCAAAAACAGAACTTTAGTTTTGATGCTCATGAGTGAATGCATAAAATTTCATAATTTTGTTCTTGGGTTTAATAATTATTTCTGATTTTACAATTTTCAATAGCAGAAAATTTGTTAAATTTTTATAAAATCTAGAAAATTAATCTAGACCTCAACCAAATTTCAAAATTCATATTTCAGGGAGAACTATCAAATAAAAATAAAATTTTAGTACAACTAAAAATTTTCATTTCAACCCTAAGACTAATAGTCGTAGTTTATTAAATAATTATTCTCCGAAGAAAGGTGCCGATCAATCCTCAACCCAAGTTTGAATTGCTTGATTCAGGGAATATGGCCAATTACAAATCACCTCATGGGAAATTGAGTAGATTTCTTGGAAACCCATGCATTAAGTCAAAACATAATTAAACTGGTGGCGTCGAAGAATTAGGGTTAACCCTAATTTCTAAACGTCGCCGATTGAAACCCTAGAATACTCCTTGATAAAAGCTTTATGTTATCATTCCTGTGAACTCCTCATAACCATAATGCACCATGTAGATTCCGAAGCACACGAGGTAGCTGCAGAGCCCGATTCCTCCATTCCCGCAGAAGAAGTCAACCACGACGCCGGAGAACCAGGCAAGCCCCGGTGCACAACCGTTATTTAAATTTTTCCTTTTATAACTCAGTGTGTCTTGTTTGTGCATTAAGTTGTTAGGAGTTGACTGAAACCTTAGTTGCATTTGTTTCTCATAGGAAACCCTATCGGTAGCTGGTATAGATACTCCTTAGTGTGCTATGCAGGTATTGCCGGTAGAAGTCGAGCAGAGTGGACGCTGGCCGCGAAAGGTAGGTTGTTGGATGAAAGTTCCCTTTGATACATTATGACACCTGATGATGAGTTAATTAAGGAAATATAAAAGTTTGAGGGTCAGACAGGATACCATTAGATCGGCGACTGGACCGGGTCCAGGGTGACCGTAGACTTGTCTGATCCGTGTGGTTCGAGACTGATCGAGTGTTGAATGTACTGGTCGTATGCTGGGAGTTATGGGCCCTAGTAAACCTATGTAGCCTAGTAAGTGCAATGTCGAACCTGCCCTACGGTGTCTGACTAGGAGGAGATCTGGGGTGGGCAGCGTGGGAACTCCACAGAAACCGTCTGGGACGTGTTGTCTGGTGGGATGCGGCACTGCTAAGGCAGACGTAGGAGGGAATTGACGTTGCAGGAGCTGGTGTGAACGGTTGTCACGTGCGAGTCTGGGACACGCACGTGTCGTACGATTAGGTTTTCCCCTGCAGGGTATAAAAATCGTTTCGAACCGCTGTCGCTCCCAGTTGGTGAGCATGCTCGTGAAACGCACCACATTTTAGTAAAGAAGTTGAGATTTAATGAGGATTATACTATGATGTTTACTATTACTTTGTTACTGCTATTATGCTTGATTAGTTCAGTGCTAATTAAAGTTACATTTTAATTACTTAACCTGTGCTAAAATTTGATCAAGAGTAGTACAGGCTTGCGAGTCTGTTTTTGCAAGTAAATCCACCCTAGTCAGCCTTCATGCTTAGGAGACGGCTGTAGTCAGCCATTTTTGACGGGTCAGCCTTGTTGAGCTTCTTAGAAGCTCACGCGTTAGCGATATGTGGTTTTCAGGCGCCGGTACGCAGAACCAGCACGATAGCATCCACTGGGAGGAGTCTCACTCCGAGGTTGGGAACCTCCAGTGGGAACTGTGCGAGTCGCCGCAGTAACCTTAAAGTGGCCAGTAGCATGACTCCCCTGGGCATGGTGCATGCTTTTGCTTAATGTATGAGTGTCGGAGTCTGTAAGCAATTCGAGTCTTCCGCTGTTACGTTTTCAAAACTTTATTTGCGCACTCTGAATCTGTTGTAAGACTTAAGTTTCAATCTATGGATTAATGTTGTATTAAATTCTCTCTCCTTGTAAATTATTGCTGTTTATCCCTGTCTGTGTTGTATCGTGTGTACGCTCGCTTCGCCGAGCGTTACCCAACAGGATCCTGGCTCAACTACCGACCGGGTCCGTCCCGAGAGGAGGTTTTCTGAGCGGGTCCAAGTCAGCTTGGTATCAGAGCCGTGTTGGTAAACGGTACAACGTTTAAGGCATATTTTCAAAAATTACGTGCGAGTGAGGTACGAGCCCTATTAGGTAATAGGTTATCAGGTGGCAAGCTAACCTAGTGCAGGAGCTAACTAAACCCAGTCTAGATTTACATTTCTGTAACGACGCACCTACGCTAAGGTAAGCAAGGTAAGGTACGCCACTCGACTGCGGTGAAAGGTCGAGAAATCCTTGTTGCGTCTGCAACAGTAGCGTTCTATACCGTGGTGGTATGGAAGGAGGTACTATGTTCATTATAATATAGTACACCCCCTTACCGTTTAGGGAGAAAAGCGAACCTCTACCGTACGAGGTGTGGGTTACGGACCTGTTGCGAATGTAGACCTTCGCAACAGTGGTGTCTTGTGTCTTTGACACACAAGAGATGAGTTTGTTCCTCACGACTTCAGTTTTGCGGAACACTCTCATACCTCCGCTGCCTGAGGTAAAGTGCAGTCTGTCACCGCGCAGGGAAGGTCGGACACGTGATCCCCGTACGTGGCCTACTCGGGGCGACCCATATGGCAATGATATGGGTTGTTGTTTTTACTTTTGAGATATATTTATATTGAACTGCCTGTGATGCATTTTCTGCCTGTGATATATTTATATTGAAACGTGTAGTAACGTCTAACTTGAGTGCGATTCTGCCACCGCCTAAGCGTATTCTTTTACTTTTGTGAGGACGCATAGGACGAGTCAGGATTGCATTAGCATGATAAAATGGTAAAATTCCTTAAAACTCACATTAAGTCATCCAGGACTAAAAACTTTGCTAATAATGGCTAGTACACATTCGGAAGTTAATTTAAAAAAAAAACAACCTGGATACCTTCCTCCTTAGAGATTACGTGGCCTCAACCGAGTCGGAGCAGAACCCTTGCATACTATTGAGCCTTTTACAGTACTTTCCTCGATGGGAAGATTGCCTCCTTGACAGGTCAGCTTAGACGGCAAGCACTATGGGTAGATTGGTTTTCGCTAGACTAGCAACTTTAGTATCAATCTTCGATCACCTTTTTACGCAGGAATGAGAATATTTTACATATCGGAAGATTTAGTATGCCTTGAACTATGTGTCAACATGTGGCTTCTGATTGATAAAATATTGTTCGTCTCTGTGTTGCAGATGGACGACAACACGGTCGAGCATGGGCTCGCGGAGATAGGTGTTGAGTACTCCACCCCTACCTACGTCACCAAGCAATCGGGACGCAAGGGATTCTTGGAGATACTCGGTCAAACCTTGCAGTCGCTGGGTTATCCAGAGACTCCTTGGTTTCAGATCCAGGAGTTTCGCCAGTATGACCTACCGCGCTGCTCAACCATAGTTACACTACCCACGCACCCTCGACATGCCAATGGAGAGATTTGGACCAGCACCACCTTTGGTTCAGACAAGACTGAAGCCATCGAGTCAGCCACTCATCAGGCCCTATTGAGGCTATGCGAGAGGCACCTAGAGGACTTGGCAGACAAGCCAGCGGCGATGTTCCCGATACGGGACTAGGTTGACAGTACCTAGCGCCGCAATGTCAAGAATGCCCAAGTCAGGACCCTCAAGGGAGAGATAGACCACGTCACCCCCTTGTTCACATTGAGCCTAGTGCTGCTCAACTTGCATGAGGACACTGTTCTCGCAGCTCAGATGGACCGATAGGCCTTGCATCGGGCTCATGTGGAGATAGCCCAACTCAAGGAGAAGGTCCAAGACTTGGAGAGCAGGAACACTGCACTGCTTGCTTGCTGCAACGACCGCGCTACCGGCATAGCTGAGTTGGAGGCGGTCTCTGAGATTAAGACTGCCTAGGTCCATGCTAGGGAGAATGATTGCAACATCATTCTGCAACACATTCACCAGCTGGAGATACTCAGGGATAATGCGGTTCAGATAGCTGAGGACCTCGCCCATGAGAACCATCATCTGCAGCATCAAATAGCGGGACTTTTGGAGGCACAGCAGCCCCCTTCCGCTAACGATGATGCACCTGAGTCAGAGGTATCGGATCCCGAAGCTTCAGACCTAGAGCCAGACGAGGAGTAGATCAGAGATGGTTTCACGACGCCAAGTTTAGCTAGATGAGTCGCTTAGGGAGTGCGTTGTGCCTGTCATGGCGTTAGCATGTGTTCTCGTGAGTCTATCTTAGTGGCGTTGTAATTTTTGGATGTAAGGGTGGTGGTTTGACAGTCTAGAGAATTTGAAGAAACTAATGTACTATCATTATTTTGGGAAGGAATGGAGTTTGTTTTTATGAGTTATTCATGCCATGCATTTTGACATCCTTTTGCATATATCCAGCTGTGGTCATGAAGTAAACTGCGCTAATGGGGACCGCTCTTCACTCTCTTTTTCAGAATGGTGAACACCAGGGCTGGACGTTAAGGTGCGGAAAGCTCCAACCCGCCACCCCCACCAGCGGAGCCAACTCTGGTCGCGGCTATGGCGGCCATGCTCCAAAGCAGCCAGCAGACGCAAGAAATGCTGCGGACCATCCTGGAGAATAATGGCCAGAATCGGGGTGCAAGAAACCAAAACCAGGACAGCACGTATGCTGATTTCCTGGCCACTCATCCTCCAGAATTTCACGACGCACGGGAACCAATGAAGGCAGACCACTGGCTTCATACAACTGAGGCCAAGTTTGGACTACTCTGTTGCTCAGAGACTCAGAAGACGCTCTTTGCAGCCCAGGTGCTCCACGGACACGCTGGAGCTTGGTGGGCTAACTATCTAGCCACCCTCCCAGAAAACACCCAGGTGCCCTGGACGCAATTTCGGGAAGCGTTCCGCGCTCATCACATCCCCGCGGGGCTTATGCAAAGGAAGGTCAAGGAGTTTATGGCCTTGACACAAGGCAACCGCACGGTGCATGACTACTCCCGTGTGTTCAACCAGCTTGCTCTATATGCTTCAGAGCAAGTGGACACGGATGCAAAACGGAAGTACCGTTTCATGGAGGGCTGAACCTTACACTCCCGGGTCGCTTGGCCCTGAACCAAGGCGGCTCATTCAACGAGTTTGTGAGCAACGCCCTCATCGCCGAAGAGTACTTGGAGAAAGAGCAGCGGGAGAAGAGGCGAGCCAGCGGTGGGCCATCAAATGCCCCGCCACCGAAGTACCGTTTGGTGTATACTGCACCAGATGGTAGGAAATACAGAGCGACCCCGCCGCAGGCTCCGTCATTCCGACCGCCGCAGCAGCCATACCGGCCTCCGCAAAATCAGCAACAGGCTGGCTATCGCGCACCGCCACCACCACAGAGGAACCAAGGTGTTCGCCCACCTCAACAGGGCGCCCGTCCTGGCCCTGGCACACCCTGCTTCACCTGCGGGCTACCCGGACACTTCGCCCGTGAGTGCCCCTCCAACCAGCAGGCCAGGGGCAACCAGCAGGCAAATCAGGGGCAGGGTCAGCAAAGAGGACCAAGGAACACCAGAACCGGTCGGGTGAACCACACCACGGCCGAAGACATTGCTGAAGGAGAGCAAGTACTGGCGGGTACGTTCTCGCTCTCTAACCATTCGGCCTTCATTCTATTTGATTCCGGTGCCACCCACAATTTTATCAGTAAAAATTTCGTCAAGGGTAAAAGCCTAGTCACGGTTCCCCTAGAGCCACCATTCCTCATAAATTGTCAAACTACGGCTTAAGTGAGACACCCCTAAATTTGAGAGGCCACATCTATCCTACCTCCTTCATAATCCTAGATGGGTAGGGTATCGATATTATCATCGGTATGAAATGGATGAAGCACCATAATGCCCTTCTCGAGCAGAGTGGACGCTGCTCGCGAAAGGTAGGTTGTTGGATGAAAGTTCCCTTTGATACATTATGACACCTGATGATGAGTTAATTAAGGAAATATAAAAGTTTGAGGGTCAGACAGGATACCAATTAGGTCGGCGACTGGACCAGGTCCAGGGTGACCGTAGACTTGTCTGATCCGTGTGGTCCGAGACTGATCGAGTGTTGAATGTACTGGTCGTATGCTGGGATTTATGGGCCCCAGTAAACCTATGTAGCCTAGTAAGTGCAACGTCGAACCTGCCCTACGGTGTCTGACTAGGAGGAGATCTGGGGTGGGCAGCGTGGGAACTCCACAGAAACCGTCTGGGACGTGTTGTCTGGTGGGATGCGGCACTGCTAAGGCAGACGTAGGAGAGAATTGACGTTGCAGGAGCTGGTGTGAACGGTTGCCACGTGCGAGTCTGGGACACGCACGTGTCGTACGATTAGGTTTTCCCCTGCAGGGTATAAAAATCGTTTCGAACCGCTATCGCTCCCAGTTGGTGAGCATGCTCGTGAAACGCACCACATTTTAGTAAAGAAGTTGAGATTTAATGAGGATTATACTATGATGTTTACTATTACTTTGTTACTGCTATTATGCTTGATTAGTTCAATGCTAATTAAAGTTATATTTTAATTACTTAACCTGTGCTAAAATTTGACCAAGAGTAGTACAGGCTTGCGAGTCCGTTTTTGCAAGTAAATCCACCCTAGTCAGCCTTCATGCTTAGGAGTCGGCTGTAGTCAGCCATTTTTGACGGGTCAGCCTTGTTGAGCGTCTTAGAAGCTCACGCGTTAGCGATATGTGGTTTTCAGGCGCCGGCACGCAGAACCAGGACGATAGCATCCACTGGGAGGAGTCTCACTCCGAGGTTGGGAACCTCCAGTGGGAACTGTGCGAGTCGCTGCAGTAACCTTGAAGTGGCCAGTAGCATGACGCCCCTGGGCATGGTGCATGCTTTTGCTTAATGTATGAGTGCCGGAGTCTGTAAGCAATTCGAGTCTTCCGCTGTTACGTTTTTAAAACTTTATTTGCGCACTCTGAATCTGTTGTAAGACTTAAGTTTCAATCTATGGATTAATGTTGTATTAAATTCTCTCCCCTTGTAAATTATTGCTGTTTATCTCTGCCTGTGTTGTATCGTGTGTACGCTCGCTTCGCCGAGCGTTGCCCAACAGGATCCTGGCTCAACTACCGACCGGGTCCGTCCCGAAAGGAGGTTTTCTGAGCGGGTCCACGTCACCCAGGCTCACGCGTAGCGAGGGGTTCCCCGGAATCACCACGGAGACTGGCGGTGCATGGCGGAACACAGTGCGCGGCGGCGATGGTGCAAGCACGAACTCCGGTGAGCAATTGGCGGTGCGGTGAAGCACCATTTCGCTCGGGGTTTGGTCCTAGAGCTTCTACGTGTCATGGGGAGGGCCGACAATACCATAACGGGGACCGAAACTCACCGGAAGTTTGTCGGCGACGGTGAGCGTCGTGGCGGGCGGCGGTGGCTTCGCGTTCCCGTCGAACGGGTGGACCGGAGACCCTCCTGATGGACCGGAAGCTGTGTTAAGAGATGGAGAACATGTTGGACATGGTTAAACAAGGGGAAAACAACCGGAAGAAGGTGCTTACCGTGCGACCTTGCGGACGGCGATGGCGGACGGCGCGCTCGGGCGGAGAAGGAAGAAGAGTGGCACGCGCTGCGATAGGAGAGAAATGGAGAGTGGGGGGAAGTGGGGAGGCTTGGGAGTGTCTTAATGTGCCGCGGAGAGAGAGAAGGGGAGGGGAGTGATGGAGCTCGGCGGTGAATGGCGCGGCGCGGGCGGTGGCGTGCCTCGGGGGAAAAACAGAGAGAGGGAGAGAGAAGCGGCCGCACGGGAGAGAGAAGGAGAGGGAGGAGAGGATCTTGCGGGATCTCGTCGGCGTGAAGGCGTGGGGAAAGGTGTGCTGGCCGGCGGCTGCTCTGCTGCGCCGCTGCGGTACGCCGGATTAGCCACCGTGGCGGCGAGCGATTTGGTTTGATATTTTTCCAAATAATTCAAAATTCCCGACTTAATTCAATTGAATCTCGTACTTCCTGAGTTCAAAAACTTTTGAAAATTTTTGTGGGTGCTCAGCTATTTATTTGGAACAACTTTTGTTTAAGGATGAAGTCCTGTTTCTACATCTAAAAAATTATGAATTTCAAGTTAAATTCAAGTTTGTTTGAAATTTTAAGGGGTTTAAACTTTTCCCAAAAATTCTGATTAAATCTCCAGAATCCCATTTTGAAGTGAACTTAATTGTCACGTAAAAAGATTGCTAGGGTTACATAGGAGTTTGGATGAATTTTGAAAGAGGTGTTTGAATTCTTTCGAGTTAAGAATTAATTTTGCTACCGTGGGTTGAAAGTTCCCAATTTGATAAACTTGCTCCGTAATTCACCAAACGTTTTATGGAGGTTCATGGAGGTGTTTTAAACAATATTTTTATTAGCTTAAGGATTAATTTTTCTTCCAAGTGTAGGTTTTAAATTCCTAGGGTTTCAAAGTTGTCGATGGATTCCGCAATGACACCTGGGGTGTCACAGTCCTGTACAGTTCTATAGCAATGCCAATAGGCTTTAACATAAGTGAAGAAGATGGAAATGAAACACCTTATCAAAAGACTGATGATAAGGAGTCCATGGATGAAATTGGAAGTGATGGAGATGTTATTAGGAAGAAAAGCAAGTACCCAAGGTTCAAGAGATCATTTGGTGTCACTAGTTTTTGTCTATGAATGAAATTTAGTAGCAAAAAGGATTTAAAGGATGCAATTGTTAGGTATGGGTTGAGTGAAAGGAAGGTGATTAACTTTGTGAAAGATGATCAGAAAAGGGTAAGGGCAGCCTGTGATTAGGCCACTTGTCCATGGTTTGCTTGCTGTCCAACAACTCTAGAACTGATGGGTGGCATGTTGTTACCTTTGAGAATTTTCACACATGTCCTCCTAGAAGGGATAAGAAGTTAGTTACTGCTAATAGAATTGCTGAGAGGTATGAGAAATTCATTACTGCGAACCCTTCATGGAGGCTAACTACTATGAGACAGACTGTGCAGGAAGAGATGTTTGCTAATGTTTCAATCTCAAAGTTGAAGAGGGCCAAGGGTATGGTGATGCAGAAGGCACTGGATGCATGTAAAGGTCAATACCAAATGTTGTATGACTATCAGCTTGAGCTAATTAGAAGTAACCCTGGAAGCACAGTTATTGTTCACAAAGTGCCTAATGTGGAGCCATCTATGTTTCGAAGGATGTACATATGTCTTGATGCACTGAAGAGAAGGTTCCTTGTTGGGTGTAGGAAGGTGATAGGACTTGACGGATGCCTTTTCAAGGGAGCCATAAATGGGGAATTGTTGTGTGCTTTAGCTAGAGATGCAAATAATCAAATGTATCCTGTTGCTTGGGCAGTTGTTGAAATGGAGACCAATGACTCTTGGGATTGCTTTTTTGATTTTTTGTGCAAAGATCTTAAGGTGGGGGATGGAACTGGTTGGGTATTCATTTCTGATCAAAGGTAAATCTAACATTTCTACATGTATTATCATATGCAGGGTCTTATAGCAGCTGTGGACAAATGGGCACCTCAAGGGGAGCATAGAAATTGTGCTAGGCATATCTATGCCAACTGGAAGAAACATTTTAGAAACAAGGAGTGGCAGAAACTATTCTGGAGATTTGCAAAGGCTTCTTCTATTATGTTGTTCAATAGAGCAAAAACCTACCTGGCTAGGGAAACACAAGAAGGTGCTCAAGCTATTATGAACACACATCCTCAGCATTGGAGTAGGGCTTGGTTCAAATTGGGGAATAACAATGATTCAGTAGACAACAATATCTATGAGAGCTTCATCAGATTGATTGTTGAAGCTAGGTTTTTTTCCAATCATTACTATGATGGAGACTATAAGGAGAAAAGTAATGGTTAGAATTCATGACCAAAGAGCCCATGGTGATAAATGGGTCACTAAGATATGCCCTAATATTTTAAAGAAACTAAATGCTACGATAACTGAGTCTAGTTTCTGTCATGCTATATGCAATGGAGATGGTCAGTATGAAGTAAAGCACTATGACAGTAGATTTAGTGTGGACTTGGACAAGAAGGTATGCTCATGCAACTATTGGTAGTTGGCTGGTATTCCTTGTTGTCATGCAATCTCATATATTTTCTTCAAGACCAATTGCTTGGATGACTATATAGCAAGTTGCTACACACTTGATGTATTCAAACAAATATACATTTTGTTTGATGCCTGTTGAGGGAATGCATAGGCCTCAGTCAGATAGGGCCAAACTCAGGGCACCAGGTTATGTGGGGATGCTAGGGAGGCCAAGAAAAGAAAGGAGGGAACCTACCGAGCAGCCTAAGGCAACAAAGATGTCAAAGGTGGGAACAGTAATTAGATGTGGCAAATGTAAAGGGGCTGGCCATAATGCTAGCACATTTGAGAAGAGGAATGGTGGTAATTTGACATGTGGAGTTGCTGCAGAAACTTGTGCACTAGCTGTGCCAGATTTCAAAGTAATGATCACACTATAATTGGTCTGGTAACACATTATTTTGGCGTGAACGTTGATGAAAGTAGAACCAGATTGTCCAGTTTCAATCCTGGCCTTTGCTGCAGACTTGATCAGATCCTGCACATATTGTTTAGCCAAGTAATGTACATGTATGTTGACAACATGCTGAAGTAGGAAAAAATTATTAAACAGGGAAGCATGTACCTGTTTGGGGTTGGCTGCTAACAATGTAGATGACAATGAGTTCCTTCTCCTTTTGGCTGACTGGGCACAACTTTGTTGGCTGTTTGAAACCAAAAATCTGTCCCTAAGAAGCCCAAGCCTGCAGGAATGTTTGTGCCTTCCACCCTCGGAATCAGCCAAGCTGTGATCTTGCATGAACTGAATTTTAGTGTCCTGCAACAATTCGATGATCATCTAGGTCTGTACTCAGTGTTTTTAGAAGTTCTGTGTCATATGCAATGTGATGAACCTTATCTATGAACCTGGTCTGTGGTATTTGTGGATTCATATCAAATTACTTGTGTGATGCTAGACATTTATGAAGCTATGTTGTTTGTTATCTTCCACACACTACTGGAATTGTTTCTTTCGTTGTGTAGTGTCATTCAATTTGCTTCCCATATCAACACAATGCGATGAACAAATTAAAGACATCGCCTAACCATACATAGACATGCCCATTAGGTTCACATTACAAAGCAAAAACAAATGGCTATAGCATCAGTTCAACATGACATAACCCTAACACTGCATTAGGTAAGCTGATAGCTACCATTCAACAAGCACGCACACAACTACCATCATGCACTAACATGACGCTAACTCCAACACATGGCACAACTAAGCAAGCCACATGGCAAGAACAATAGCCATCAGACCACGAACAACAATGCGGTACAAAATCATCTCAACCTTTATCTGGTTCACCTTGGCCCTCAGCCCATCTCTATCAGCTTTCACCACCTCATGGGCAGCAACACCAGCCTTCAGCCCTGCAATCTCTTTCTTCTGATCCTCAAGCTTCTCCCCTGCGGCCGCAAGCTCTACCGTCAAAGTTGCCTTCTGCTTCCTCAGTCTCCAGACTGCATCGCACATATCCACAAGAAGAGCTTGCACAAAAGCTTTGTGTGGTCCCTCGTACCAACCGATGAAATCACATCCGCCCGACTGCAACATCAAAAATAATGGCACTCAACATCCACCAAAAACACAGATCTAATTCAAAATCCACCAAATCTCAACGCACCCTAGCTCTATAGCACTTGAGGTAGCATCGGCTAGGGTTGTCATCGCTCGAGGAGATCTAGAGCGCTGCCTTCTACATGCATTTACAGAACACAAAAGGATGGTAATCTAGTGGCCCAACACGGTACCTGATGGGTGAATGGAGCTTATCCTCATCCAACACCCACGTGCTCACAGCCGACAGCCTTGACTTTGCTAAGCTCATCTTCCTGGTTGGCATGAGCTCTAGTCGCCTCACTCCGCTAGGGTTATGAGCCTCTCTCATTGTGCACGTATTCAGTTGAGAAGTCTCATTTTTTGAGAAACTATCATGAAAAAGGTGTTTGCTCCCAACCCCTCTCCTCCCGGCGCTTTCCCCCCGCCCCCAGAAACCCACGCCGGCGCCAACCCCTGGTCTGGCGGCCACCAAGACAGTCATGTCTTCTCCGGCGACGACTGCTCTCCCTAGGGCGTCGGTTTCCCCCACCTCCTTGTCTCCACTAGCCAAATCCTTCTTTCCCAAGGGGCGGTCCAAGGAATAGCGATGGAAGGATTCTAGCCCAGCGTCCTCTGGTTTCGGGACGAGCTCGCCGGTGGCAGCGTCCTTCTGGGACGTGCTGCTATCTTCCAGCAGCAAGTCAGCGGCTTCCTCACCACCCACCGTATCTGCTCCACCTAGGACACCCAAGATCATTTTGGCGTCCAAACCCAAACCATCGCTGCAACCTATTGGTCCTGATGATCAAGGCTGGCAGCAGGTAGAGAGCCGTCGATGTCGTAAGAGTCATCGTCGGGTTCTACGGGCACCTCCACGCCCGGTGCCGGTGGACCTCCGGGGACGCTGTTTGAACTGTTTCTCTCCTTCTCACCGGGCGGCTGCTTGCTACAAGGCTCCCTGCTGTTTCAAGTGTCGCACCCTGGGCCATCGTTCCTACTTGTGCCCCAGCCGTGCAGAGGTCGTGCTAGCTCAGCGGCCTGTCTTCGTCTGACGTCGCGTTCTCCCTCAGGGAGTCTGCGGCCTTGAACCACAAGGCGGCTGCCGTGCTGCCTCTAAGTGCCGCCGGTGCCATTGGTTCAAGCATGACGTTGACATTGGCTGGGTCCGGTCCCCCTGAGGGCCAGGTCAAGCGTCGGTGCCGCCGTGTATGAAGGAAGCGGGCATCCGGTTCGAGAACAGAGGAGCAGCAACATACAAATGATGGCTCTCAAGCTCCCCTTCACGTTCCTGCTGAAGATGATGCTACAGGGGCATCGACGATCCAAGCCGTCCCTCGTCCATTGCGTATTATCGATCGCTCCCACAAAATTGCTAGGGCGGAAGAAGAGCTATGCAACACTCTGGCCGTATCGGTTGTTGGGAACCCGTTGGCCGTTCAGGTTGATGTTCTAGCTGCTGAGCTTGCTCGCCGCTATGAACTCCCGGATGGCTCACCGGAGTTCCATCGACTTGGCCCGGGTGACTACCTGGTAGTTCTTCCAGACGGGGAGTCAGCAGTATGTGTCTACGATGAAGGGTGCCCCTTCCATGTGCCGCCGTTCTCCCTGCACTTCAGACGGTGGTCGTGTTTCATGAAGGCTGAGAGGTTTATTCTTCCGTCTTTGATCGACGTCGAGCTCCATGTGCCTGCGCACGCGTGGGAACTTGAGACTGCAGAACACCTGCTAAACAAATGGTGTTGGATTCAAGCTCTACATCTGGACACCATTGCTCGTCGTGATTATTCTTCCCTCAAGCTCACAGCCTGGTGTTCCCAACCGGAGTGTATTCCGGCTGCCATGAAGCTTAACATTGTGGAGCCTCCGGTCTCATTCGAAGAATCTCCGCCGGTGAAACGTGGTCCCTGTTGGATATTCGCCGGAACAGATAGTCACCGGGAACCTTGCAACGAATAAACACAACTCACACGACACAGTTGGAGACGATAGTTTTGGTGCTGCGTAAGACTGAGCAGCTTTTCTGTTTTGCATTGCAGTATTAAAAGGCTAATCACTAAGCTACGCGGCTCTTCCGGCCACACAACACACGACACGATCGGGCATGGTGATCGTGCCGTGCTATGACTCCATGCATGCCTGTATTCACGTACATGCACATCACACTAACTGAATAGCTAACTGACTTGCTAACTGACAGTAAAGGAACGACTAAACACTAGTTTAGAGTTTATTCAGCAATTCACCCCCTTAAACCTGAACTACCTTACTTGAGGTTGACGATCCACATCTTGCCATTCAGCTCATGAAATCTTGTACGCCCGAGTGCCTTGGTGAAAATATCTCCAAGCTGCTCTGCAGTTCCAATGAACTCGACATCAATCAGACCGTCTTCAGCACACTGACGAATGAAGTGATACCTCAAATCAATGTGTTTGCTTCTATCATGGTGTACTAGATTCTTGATCAGGGAGATAGTGGACTTGTTATCTACTCTGATTACTGGTGCACTGTCCTTCTCCCCAAGCAAATCACTGAGCACACAAGCCAACCAGACTCCCTGGCATGCTGCTGTAGCTGCTGCAATATATTCTGCCTCACAAAAAGACAGTGCCACTACCTTTTGTTTTGCTGACTTCTAGGCAACTGGGGTCTCTCCAAGGAAGAAGATGATTCCAGATGTGCTTTTTCTGTCATTCACATCCCCAGCAAGATCACTATCAGAATAACCCAGCAGTTGAGGCTTGACTCCCTTTTCAGCAGCTGTATAATTGAGGCCCCATGTACAGGTTCCTGCAAGGAACCGTACGATCCTCTTGACAGCCATAAGGTGTTCCTCTGTTGGTGCTTCCATGAATCTACTGACATAGCCAACAGAATAAGAAAGATCTGGGCGTGTATGCAGCAGGTACCTGAGACTGCCCACCAAACTTCTGTAATTGGTGACGTCAACCAGCGCCGTGCTGTTCTTCAATAGCTTCAGGCGAGCTTCCATTGGTGCCTGACAAGGATTGCAGTCACTCGTGCCAGCTTTCTCCAGGATCTTCTTTGCATACGCTGTTTGACACAGCGTGATTTCACCTTCCCGCTGGTGCACCTCAATCCCCAAATGGTAGCTGAGGAGACCATGGTCACTCATTCGGAAGCGGTGTTGCATCTCTTCCTTGAACTCGCGGATCAAGCTTTGGATTCCGGAGATGATAAGATCGTCGACGTATACTCCCACGATCGGTCGTCCATCATCAGCTCCCTTGGTGTACAGCCCATGTTCTGAGTTGCTGCGACAGAAGCCCATGGACACCAATGTCCTGTCGAGCTTGATGTTCCACGCCCTTGGGGCTTGATGCAGCCCATACAGCGGCTTGTGGAGGTGCAGTACCTTGGTGGGATTCTTGGAGTCGATGAAGCCAGGCGGCTGCACGACGTAGACTTCTTCCTTCAGCTCTCCGTTGAGGAATGCCGATTTCACGTCCATGTGATGGACCTCCCAGCGCGCGCAAGCAACATGCACACTGACTCGAGACGAGCCACAGGAGCGAAGACCTCATCGAAGTCCACCCCCTGCCGCTGGGCATACCCCTTGGCCACCAATCTGGCTTTGTGTCGCACCACTTCTCCCTGCTCATCTCGCTTCACTTTATAGACCCATTTGAGTCCAATGGCACGATGACCACTAGGGAGATCAGTGAGACTCTAGGTCTTGTTCTCCAGGATGGAGGTCATCTCCTCCTCCATAGCCTTGCACCATGCTTCACTCTTGGCAGCATCAACGTGACTGGTTGGCTCTTCTACGCTTATAGCGTGCAGCTCCCCCAGATCAAGCCGCCGCTGAGCCAGCCCACGTGGACTGCTTGGGTCAAGCACGTTCTCCATCGGCCAACCATTGGCAGTGGCCCCCACGGGGTCATGCAGACCCACAGGCCCGTAGAGGGGGTGGGCCTAGAGGAGCGGTTAGGGTTTGGGAAACCGGACCCATTCCTGCCGCCACGCCCGCCGCCGCATCCATGACCATGGCCACGGCCGCGAGTGGAGTTTTGTGCTGGCGGTGTTGAGGAGGACGCGCCACCAGTGGACGCTAGAAGGAGAGAGCCAGAAGGGGTCGGTGTGCACGCCTTAGCGCAAGACTGCTCGCTCGTGAGGAGCATGTTGCGGGTGCGCGTAAAGTTGGGCAGGGGGTTAGTGAGGGCGATGACATCGGCAGCGTTGCGAAAATCATCGTTCCACCCACGGAGGGCATTGAGGACGAGATCAGACTCCTTGACGGGGTGGCCAACGTCGCGGAGTGCATCGGCGGAGAGCTTCAGGCGTTGAAAATACTCGGTGATGGTGGAGGAGCCCTGCGTGATGGAGTGGAACTCCTGGCTGAGGTAGATGGCGCGTGAGTCACGGTTGGCGGTGAAGATGTCGGCGATCTTGACCCAGAGCTTGCGGGCGGTTTGATCGTTCTCGACGGAGACATCGAGGACGTTGTCAGCCACGGTCGTGTAGAGCCAGGTCCATACGGTGGAGTCTTGCTGGACCCAGATGGGATCTGTGGGGCGCGCGGGGAAGTCGCCGATGAGATTGAGGACCTCAAACTTGCTGCACGCTGCGGTGAAGAACGTCGACCATCGAGAGTAGTTGCTGGCCTTGAAGCTGAGGGTGACCGGAACATGGCTCTTGATGTTGACAGAGGAGACGGTGGCCGCGACAGAGGTCGCTAGGGCCACGGAGGAGCTGAGAGAGCCGATGGTGCCGTTCGTAGTTGAGGAGAGGGAGCCTTCGATAGACATGGCGGCGGCGGCTAGGGCTTGGCGATGCTTGGAGAGAGGAAAGGTGGCGGAGGGGTAGGGTTAGAACACGGCGAATGATACCATGTAAACGGGAAGCAATTGGGGAAAGCACAGCACACCCAATGTGGCGGCCTTCAGGTTTATTATATAGTCAATGTACAGGGTATAATGGAAGAGTCCGGAGAATACCGGCTATACAAGGAAGTAAATAGAGTCATATAGATATACTAGGAAAGGAATATATACTTCTGTTAACATCGGCGTGCGACTTCACCTTCTTCATCAGGGTCCAGGTTCGCATCATGACTTGGGGGCGCGCGAACTCTGGTCCAGCAGCAGCTGCTGCTCCTGGAATCACTCGTCGTGGTTCGCTTGGTGGAGATGTTGCAGGTTGTGTTGCAGGCAACTCGATGTCGACGTCGTTGTACTCAGCAGGTACGTCGATGGAGGTGTAGTCGATGGTGAACGGCCTGCTGTCGGCACTGCTGTCGCTGTTATCGTTCCAGCTCCACTGGGCGTCCTCGTCAAAGGCGACGTCCTTGGACACCACCACGCGCTCCCGCACAGGATCAAAGAGACGGTACGCCTTGCTGCCTGGTTCGTAGTCGAGGAAGATCATCGGCGCACATCTATCCTCCAGTTTGTTCAGGTGAGGCTTATTGTTCTTGACATAACCCAAACACCCGAATGTGCAGAGGTGCTCCACTGCTGGCTTCACTCCGTGCCACGCCTCGTAAGGCGTCATCCCCTCCACACTTTTTGTAGGCGGCCTGTTCAACAAGTAGACAGCCGTGATCACCGCTTCCCCCCAGAATTTTCTAGGAAGGCCTTTTGCCTTGAGCATACTGTGCGAGGTGTTGACGATCGTCTGATTGTGCCGCTCTACAACTCCATTCTGCTGTGGAGAGTAGGGCGCAGTGAGATGCCTCTTCACTCCACGCTCTGCACAGTATTCAGGGAACTGTACAGAGGTGAATTCTCCTCCTCGATCAATGCGGAGCATGTGCAGGGGCCGTCTGCTCTCCACCTCAGCTGCTTCCTGGAACTTCTTGATTGCGCCAGGCCTGGTCCTTCTTCTTCAGCAGTGTGAGCCACATGTAGCGGCTCTTATCATCGACCAGCAGGAGGAAGTAGGCATTCCCCACTGGTGTGGTCGGTGACACCGGCCCGCAGAGATCGCCGTGGACGAGATAGAGGATGCCGTCGGTGCAGTACTTGGCTTGATGAGGAAATGACGACCGGCGCTGCTTTCCAATCAGGTAGCCGTCGCACAGCTAGTTCACCTGCTCGATGACAAGCAATCCACGCACCATACCATCCTCTGCTAGTGTGACGGCCCGCCCCAGAGAACCGGGACAGTTCATCTAAACCGGGATCCTTTCTGGGCGATACTCGACGAAGCGAGTACGCACATGGTACAACATAAGCCAAGAAAATAGCACAATTCACAAGATAGGGGAAAATTGGTTACAACCTGGTTCATTACAGAAGTCTGGAAAATAGAGTACGGAATACAAACTTTCAAATACGAGTTTAGCAGAAGCTTAAAACGCAATACAGACTCCGACTTTCGTAGACTAAGCAAAAGCATGTGTCTTGTCCACCGGCACCATGCTACTAGCCACCTAAAGTTCACTGCGGCGAATCACAGCGCTCCCACTAGATGCACCCAAGGTCTGGGCGCTGCTCTTCCCACTGGTAGTGGCCATCGCAGGTACAAGGGTCGGCGCCTGAAAACCACGTATCATAAAGTGTGAGCTTCTAAGACAAACCCGTCAAGGTGGCTATCTACAGCAGGCTGACTCAGGGTGAGGTATCTTGCATAAAGGATTCGCACTATCAGAAGCTACTCTGGTCAAGTTTTAGCTCAAGTTAAGTGGTTAGAAAAACATAACTTTCGTTTGCACTAATCTGAACAATCATAGAGAGAAAGTAATAGATACAATAATCATCATCATAATCCAGTCATCATCATGGCTCAACATCTTAATTAAATGTGGTGTGTTTCACAAGTAAACTCATAGACTGAGAGCGACAGGGATTCGAATTGATTTACACCTGCAGGGATAACCCTAATCATACGACACATGCGCGTCCCGAACCGCACGTGGCAACCGTTCACACCAGATCCTACAAAGTCAATTCCCTCCTACGCTACCTTAGCAGTACCGCATCCCACCAGAACATACGTCCTAGACGGTTTCTATGAAGTTCTCACACCTGGCCACCTCAGATTGCCTCCGATCAGACACCGTAGGGTAGGTTCGACTTTGCAATCACTAGGTTACGTAGGTTTACTGGGCCCCATCATTACCCAGCTTATGATCAGTACGTCCAATGGTCGATCAGGCTCAGACCACACGGATCAGATAGGACTTTGGTCACCCTGGAGCCGGTCCAGTTGCTGACCTACATTTCCCCTATCTGACCCTCCAATTTTATCTTATATTAATTATACATAGCCATGTACTGCGTGTTTTCAGGAGGTAGTTTCATTCAACTCCTAGTAGCCGCGAGCAGCGTCCACTCTGCTCGACTTCTACCGGTCAGTATAGCTAAGCATAGCATACTACCACGGGCTACCTATACCGATATACCAATAGGGCTTCCTAAGGAAACACATGCAGCTAAGGTTTCAATCGACTCCTGGAAACCTAATATACACACAAGACACATAGTGATAAAAGAAAAACTTCATAAAATGGTTGTGCACCGGGGCTTGCCTTGGTCTTTTGCTTTGGTTGCGGGGGCTTCTTCAGTGAACACGGGCTCCGGATCCGCAGCTACCTCGTTCGCTTCGATGTCTACATGATGCAAAATAATATGGTGTTGTCATTAGTGTTATGGTAATATAGTGTTTTCATCAAAGATAATATGGTGTTTTCATCAACGATAATATGGGTATTAAACGAAGTTTATCATATTGAGTCTTCCAACAAAAGGTTAACCGTCGAGTAAGTTTTTCTCATTCAAGTTAGGTCGTGAGGGTTTTATAAATCCTTGACATAGTATATGGTTCTGAAAATACTTTATGAATATTAATGAACTTTTCTTTTTAGGATAAAAGTAAATGTGGGCTTAATTATCCATTTTTAGCAATTAAATATGACTTGAAAATAAAAGTTCAGATCCTGCCAGAGGGGTATTTTTATTTGAAAGTGCTTTATAAATAAAGATTTTTGAAGTTGAGTTGAGGCAAAAATGAGTGCTCTATATGCTATTAAAAATCATGCAATTTTCTGTGGTTTAAACTTAGAAAATCAGAAATAAGTATTAAAACTTATGGTAAAATCATGAAAATAGATAGATGAACTTGCAAGCAACTTAATGAGGTTTTGAATAGGTATCATGATTTTTTATCGACATGCATTTAGAGAATAATGAATTTAAATGACAGGTTTGAGAAAAATTACATGCATGCATAGAACTTTGTTAAGATTAAAACATGGAAAAATTACAGGAGGTCATGCATGTCATGACACACCACTGGGCACAAGTCTCAACTCCAGAAGAGCTCTAGAGCTCCAGCAATAAATCAAAACAGAAAACATTAATCTATTTATTTAAGAAGTTCCATGCACTTTTCATGACAAAACTTTTTAGCAAAAGGTTAAAGCCTTCCAAGAAGGGTTCATCAAAATTTAGTGTACATTTTTAGGAGACCCCTGTGATTTACTATGCATTTTACAAGCTAGACTAGAAATAACCAAAAATTAAATTTGAAAAATCAAACAACAGAAAACAAGGGGGAGGAAACGGGAAGAGCTCAGGCGAGCTCAACGGCGGCGAGATTCCGCCGGAGCTGGCTGTTTGGTGCTTAGCAGGTCAAGGAGCACGCTTTGGAGGCGGAGTTGGTCGTCGGCGATGGTTGGAAGGCGGTCGGCGACAAGAGGCGGCAATGGAGTGCCAACTCCGGCGAGGTGCACGGCGAAAGAGTGCGCTAGAAAGCTAAAGAAGGGTCCAACAGCTTCACCGTGACGCGAGAAAGCGAGCTGAGTCGGCTAGAAGCGTCGGAGATGGCCGGGAGTATCTCGTCGACGTGGAGGTCGCGACGGCGGCGATGACGGACCAGCGGCAGTGCGTGGATTCCGGCAGCTCTGGTGACTTTGTGCGGACAACAACGTGTCATAGAGGAGCACAGGGAGTAGAGTAGCTAGCCTGAGGAAGGAATCAAATCATGTTCGAGCGGTGAGGAAGAAATTGAAGAACCCGTGGCGGCGCGTGCGCTCCGGACCGAGGTAGACGACAACGCGTTCCAAGCGGTTTAGGTTGGGGTAGAGCGAAGCTTTGGCAGGGAGCTCGAGGGAGTGGAGTGGGAGTTAAACGGCATGGCGGTGTGGCACGGGGAGCACTAACGGAGCTGTCCGTGCGGAGGTGGAAGCAGCGGCAATGGCGGCCAGTGCGGTGCTCGCACGCGGGGAAGAGAAAAGGCAAAAGCGGTGGTGGCGTGGGTTCTCCCGCTCGGCGTCCGCTTTGAGCACGCGCACACGCAGAGAGGGCGACGGCTTACGCGGTACGAGAGGCAGACGGATGCAGCAGGCCCGCGGCGGCGATTGGGTGCGCGGGCCGGCGTCAGCCTACGCAGAAAGGAGAGGAGGGAGCGAGAGAGAGAAAAGGAGGAGGGGGAGGTGGGATTCCTGCTCCACCGATGGGACGCGACGTCAGGCCGGCACAGGCGCTACGGCGGCCGTGGCGGGTGGCGTAGGCGCTTTTTTTTTAATTTTGTAATATTTCAAAATTTCCCCTCTAAATTCAAACAAAATTTGTACTTCCTGTGCTCCAAAAAATATGAAAATATTTGTGGGCACACAGCACATTATTTAGAACAACTTTTATTTTTGGGAAGAAGTCCTAATTCGGCCCCTAAAATTTTATAAGTTTTCAACTCAAATCAAATTTCTTTGAATTTTAAGGGAGGTTAAACCTTTTCGAAAAATTCTGGTAAAATCTCAAAAATTCTCTTTTGAAGTGAACCAAATTTTAATGTAAAAACATAAGTATGCTTATACTGAGAATTTGATGGTTTTATAAAAGCCAGATGAAAATTGGTACCCGCGTACCACACATTTTTGGTACAGGGACCCAAACTCTTGATTTTTTTAAAAATGCTCAAAACTTCACTAAAACTTTATGGGGGATAAGTGAGATTTTTAAAACAAGATTGCCATTGGATGATGCAAAGATTTGATTTGTGTGTGTCAAATTCATTCCATGAAATTTAAGTGGGGTGTCACAGCCAGCTTCCGAAGTCCCTGAAAGTTGAGGTGCCCGAACCTTGCATGCCAGCGCCATGCCCTCTCCGTGCACCTCACAGAAAGGCACACAGGTTGTCCAATGTTCAGCTCCAGGACATACAGGCGGCTGGACGAGCGACGCACTTTGGCGAGGAGGCGGCGCTGTTCGTCGAGGATACGCATCACGCCACCCTCAATGTTCACCTTGCATCCATCTTCATCCCGCTGACCGAGACTAACGATGCTAGCCATCAGCCTGGGAATGTAGTACACTCCAGTCAGCTGTCTGTGCTCGCCCTTTTTGTCGATGAAGACGACCGCGCCGCGTCCTTTCCTTTGATCTCCACCACGGACCCGTCCCCAAATTTGACGGACCTGCGGATGCTGGTGTCGAGCTTCGCCGGGCACCAGTCATATGATTGGTGGCGCCCGTGTCGAGTACCCATCGTGGTGGCCGTGACCTTCCTTCTCTCCCAGCTGAGCAAAGACCCACGCTTCGTGGAGCTCGACTAGCGACGGGGCAGGCGCGACGGGAGGTGGCGGCGGCATGGGCGCGGTCGGAGATGGCGGTGCGGACACAGTCGGAGATGGTGGCGCGGGTGTGGCCGGAGATGGTGGCGCGGGCTTAGCTGGAGGCAGCGTTTCAGGCGCGGGCGTGGCTGGAGGCGGCGTGGTGGAGTGCGGTGCTTCTAGCGGTCTAGGGTTGCACTTACCAACGGGAGAGCCGGTTCCTCCTCTTCACCTTGGGCCAAGTGGGCCTGCTCTCTACCTTTGGGCTTGCTGCGACAATCTTTGGCCCACTGCCCTTTCTTCCCACAAGACAAGCAGTTCACCGGATTTTGCTCCTGCACTGGCCTTGACGACGCGTCCCGTGCGGCCACGGCCACGGCCGCGGCCCTTGCCGCTTTTCTTGCCGGAGCCGCCT
The DNA here is from genome assembly GCA_001182835.1 of Oropetium thomaeum. Lineage (NCBI taxonomy): Eukaryota > Viridiplantae > Streptophyta > Magnoliopsida > Poales > Poaceae > Oropetium > Oropetium thomaeum. Next base: position 555,926 of record LFJQ01000093.1, on the reverse strand, counting down.
GAGCCGCTGGATTCTTGTCATGGATCCTCATTCGGGCCAGCCACTCCTCCTCCGTGAGAAGAAGACGCCCCCTGTTGTCAACGCTCAGACCGGCGGCTGGCTTTTTGCGCTCCTCGACAGAACGCAGCCGACCGGTGACCTCCTCAATGGTGAGCGAGTTGATGTCGAGGAGGGTCTCGACCGAGATCGCGACCTACTCCAGATGATCGGGCACAACATGTAACATCTTTTTGACGATATCGGCTTCGGAAACGTTACCGCCCAGAGTGTTGATGTTGTTGGCGAGTCTGGTGATTCTCATGGAGAAATCATCGACGGTCTCACCATCCTTGAAGCTGATCTCGGAGAACTCCTTCCGCAACTGCTCAGCGTTCGCCTCTCGAACCCTCTGTACACCGACGCGCCTGGACTTGATGGCCTCCCACGCAGATCGCGCGGTGCGCTTGGTGGAGAGTGTCGATAGCATCTCCGGCGGCACGGACTGAAGGATGGCGGCGTACGCCATTTGGTCATCGCGATACTGCTCCTCTTCTCCTTCTTCTGGCACGATGGCTTGCCAAATGAGCTGCGCTTGCATCTTCGCGTGCATCAGCAAAGCCCATTCGTTGTAGTTGGTTCTCGTGAGCAGCGGCCACTAAGTGGATCCTGACGTCTCCTTGACAACCCGCTCGATGACAGTGCGGCGGCCCTCTTAGAGGCGGGGAAGGAGATTATCCGCACGCGGTACGCCGCGGCGAGGCGGCGGCGGAGACGTGGTGAAGTCTGGTCCCCATGATGCCTACATGGTCACCGGGATTGAACCTTGCTCTGTATACCAATTGTTGGAAATTCGCCAAAACGGATAGTCACCGGGGACCTTGCAACGAATGAACACAACTCACACGACACAGTTGGAGACGATAGTTTTGGTGCTGCGTAAGACTGAGCAGCTTTTCTGTTTTGCATTGCAGTACTAAAAGGCTAATCACTAAGCTACGCGGCTCTTCCGGCCGCACGACGCGCAACACGATCGGGCATGGTGATCTTGCCGTGCTATATGACTCTATGCATGTCTGTATTTATCACACTAACTGAATAGCTAACTGACTTGCTAACTGACAGTAAAGGAACTACTAAACACTAGTTCAGAGTTTATTCAACGGTCTCGAATATCAGATAGAGATCACAGCGAGGAGGGCGGCTGTCTCCACAGCTCCTACGGGGGGAGATGGCCCTTCCCAGAATGGAGGAAGCCGTCGGCGACGGGCTTCTCGGTCGCCTGAACCCATCCCTCCGGGCGCACCAAGTGGTGGTGGGCCCTGCACCTCGACGTCCGCGAGTTTAGGCGCGTCCATGGCAGTTCACACTGCCCCAAGCGAGGCGGCGTCTCCCTGTGTCCCCGAGGCAGACCTCGTTATACCTAGTGTGGCAGCGCCTCCGCGTGCACCCGAGGTGATCCAAGCGACATCGCCACCCAAAGTCGCCTCGGCCAACAGGGACGCCTTCAAAGCTATTGATGATCTGGCGGCTGTTGTTATCACGCCGGCTTTTGGAGTCTACGAAGCGGCCCCAGCTTCTATCTTCGAAACGGCTCGATGGGAAGGATATATGGTCGACATCCCTGTTCACAATGGCTCTATGGAACTATTTAACAGGCCACCCTCTGCACCAGCAGGCCGAGCAAGCCCATCGGCAAGTAACACTGAAAGAATCCCTACCCTCTAAGGATCCAATTCCCCTCAATGATCCAGTAATGACAACCCTGAACGTGTCCCCAGAGGCGGCCATAATTCATTTCCAGGATCTGTCGACCCCAGTGCAGCCTCCACTGGCGGTTGTAGGCTGTAGCCTCCCGTTAGTGGAATGCTCCAGCTTTGAGCTACTCCCAGGCAACAATGGTCAACTGCGTAAAGCCAGCAACCCCTTCTGCTTCTGATCCTACTCCCCCGTCTATTTCCTGGCGGCCAGCTGAGGAGGTCCTGCTGTCCCAACCTCCTCCTGATGTTTGTCAAGCAAAGACTGGTGACCAGCATTTTGCCTATGTGTCTAGTGGTGCGGAGGTTTTCATGGATAATAACGAGACTTTGACCCCTTCCGAGGTCGCCAATGCGTGCAAAGAAAAGGAGCTTGTCACTTATACCAGAAGGAAATTACCTCGTCATAATGCATCATCGTCAGACTCTCCTGCAGCCTTTCTGCAACAGATTGCTAAACCTGCAGAGGTAATGGTTCCTGTACCAGCCACTTTGAAGAGGAAAAAGATACGGTGCCGCAGATTTTCAAGCCTAGACGAAGCAGGAGAGTTGCTAAACTCTCACCGATCCTGGATTGCCGTGCAGCCTCTACAGCATGTAGGAAACTGGGGTTTGTCAAAGAAGGTGACAGGATTTCTGAGGAAGTGTTAGCAATAAACCTTGTGCGCTACGTTTAGTGTTTCAGTTAGCGCTATTGTCAGAAGTTAGTCGGTTAGAGTTGGACCAGCGGAAGCGGTCAGGCAACGGTAATCTTCAGAGTTGAATGAGTCGTGCGCGATGTGCGCAAGTCAGGGGCGGCATGCACAAGTCGTGGGCGTGCCGCGTATATCGGTCTGTTAGAGGTCACGATTAGTCTGTAATTCGCTACATTAAAAGAAGCTAATAGAGTCCAGAAAAGTGGCTGAGCAAGTCACACAAAAATCCACTTCGTGTTCGTTCCTTTTGTGTGAGTGTGTGTGCTCTCTGGTGAACTCGCCGGCGACGCTGATTACGTCGTTTCCCGTCGGGGTTCTAACAAGTGGTATCAGAGCCGGCAACGAGCCGGGAAAGCATTGCGGTGAGGTACCGCCGGTGGAACCGCGATCGTGCAATCCAGCACGCACTAATGGCGGGCGGCGAGGACAAAGGGAAGGGGAAGGGCGATGGCGCGTTGACGGAAGGCAGTTCGGTCCAGCGAGTGATCCGTGAGGTGGGCGGTGGGACGGCGATCCCAATGCTCACCAAGACAAATTACTCGGACTGGGCGCTGCTAATGAAGGTGAAGCTCAGGGCACGGTTGCTCTGGAAAATCATCGAGGAGGGTGGCGAACCTCACGAGGAGATGCAAGCTATCGACTTCCTCTGCAGTGGCGTACCGGAGGAGATGTGGCCCGTGACCGCCAGCAAGGACACGGCGAAGGAAGCATGGGATGCGATCGCGACGATGAGGATTGGTGACGATCGAGTGAAAAAGACGTCGGCCCAGAACCTGCGGCGACAGTTCGACGCGGCAACGATGAAGGACGGGGAGTCCATCGAAGATTATGTGCTGCGTCTCAGCAGCATGGCGACGACGCTCACCACCCTCGGCGATGTGGTGACCGATGCAAAGGTGGTCGAGAAGATGATCCGTAGTGTCCCTCAGCGGTTCAGGCAAATCGTGATCGCCATCACGACACTGCTGGACGTGACGACGCTCACGGTGGCGGACCTGACGGGTAGACTAAAGGCGGCGGAGGACGCGTTCGAGGAACCGCCGTCCGCAATGCACCACGACGGCAAGTTGTATCTGACCGAGGAAGAGTGGGATGCGCGGCGGCGGAAGCGTGAAGGGGAGAACCACTTCGGCGGCGGAGCCAGCGGATCCGGTTTTCGCGGAGGCGGGAGACGGGGACGTGGGCGCAGTCGTGGTGGAGGTAGAGGCGCGCCGCCTCGTGGACCGCCACCACCTGGGGCTGGCAAGCCGGGAGATGAGTGTCGCCGATGCGGGAAGATGGGTCATTGGGCCCGTGAATGCAAATCAAAGCCTAAACGGGAACAAGCCCTCCTAGTGCAGGACGAGGAGGAGGCATCGCTGTTACTCGTGAAGTCAGTCCTAACAGAGTCGTCAATCGCCCCTACGAAGGAAATCCAGATCCGAGAAGAAAGGGTGTTCGCCCACCTCGATGGAGGAGAGGAGCACGATGAAGGCACCTGGGTCTTGGATACGGGAGCTACGAACCACATGTCCGGGTCGCGTACAGCGTTCACCGACCTGGACAAGGCAGTGGTGGGCACGGTGCGTTTCGGCGATGATTCGGTGGCGCGAATTGAGGGGCGGGGGACGGTCACGTTCCTGTGCAAGAACGGCGAACGCCGATCATTCGCGGGGGTCTACTTTATTCCCCAGCTGACTACCAACATTGTCAGCGTTGGCCAACTTGACGAAGCTGGGTACGACATCGTCATCAAGCAGGGTACCATGAATATCCATGAGCCTGGAGGTCAACTTCTGGCGGGGGTGGCGCGCGGAGAAAACCGTCTCTACATCCTTCGTGTGAGGCTGGTAAAATCCATGTGCTTGGCGCTGCGCGGCGACAGCACGGCGTGGCGTTGGCACGCCCGCTTGGGTCATGTCAACATGGCGGCATTGAGGAAGATGGCTCGTGAGGAATTGGTTCGGGGCCTGCCGGCAATAGGACAGGCAGAGGCGCCCTGCGAGGCATGCTTGGCTGGCAAACAGAAGAGGTCTCCGTTCCCCGGGGAGGCAGAGTTCCGAGCACGACGCGCACTGGAACTGGTCCATGGTGATTTGTGCGGACCGATTGCTCCAGCTACGCCTGGTGGCAACCGGTACTTTCTTCTGCTGGTGGATGACCGGAGCAGATACATGTGGGCAGTGCCTCTGTCGTCAAAGGATCGCGCTGCAGAAGCAATTGTGGATATCAAGAACCGGGCAGAGGCGGAGTCCGGAATGAAGTTGGGCGCGCTCCGGACGGACCGGGGTGGGGAGTTCACGTCAACTGAATTCGCGAGATACTGTGCAGGCGAGGGCGTGGCACGGCAACAAACAGCACCGTATAGCCCACAACAGAACGGCGTTGTCGAGCGCCGGAACGGCACAGTGGTGGCAATGGCAAGAAGCATGCTCAAGGCCAAAGGATTGCCAGGATGGCTCTGGGGCGAAGCAGTGGCGACCGCGGTGTATGTACTGAATCGCTGCCCGGCGAAGAGTGTAGAAGGAAAGACACCATTTGAAGCATGGCATGGAAAGAAACCCGCAGTGCACCACATCAGGGTGTTCGGGAGCATCATTTTTGTCAGGAACACGACGCCACACTTGAAGAAATTGGAGGATCGAGGGCGCAAGATGGTGTTCATAGGCTATGAACGGGGAACGAAAGCGTACCGCGCTTACGATCCAACCACAAAGCGGGTCGATGTAACACGTGATGTGGTGTTTGATGAAGAAGCGCAGTGGGACTAGGGCACGGGGGCGGAGCAAGAGAACTTGCGTGGCGGCGACGACATGTTCACGGTGGAGTACGCCGCGGGGAGCCAGTCGCCTGTTGAGAACTATAATGCAGCCGAGGAGATTGGCAATGAGGCGGCTGAGGAGGAGCTCGCCATGCCGGATGGTGCTGAGGACGAAGAACAAGTGGAGTTCGCCACCCCGCCTAGTGGCGGTGCTGCGCATCTGGACGCGGAACATGACGACGCGCTGCTCAGGTACCGAAGGATTAACGACATCATTGAGGCCGCTGCACCACGTGGGTTCGCTCCTCGTGCGCTGGTGGCGGTGGAACGGCACACGGTGAGCAGCGACGAGCCCGCGAGCTTTGTTGAGGCGGACCGCCATCCAAGCTGGAGAAAGGCTATGGAAGAGGAGATCGCGTCGATCGAAGAGAACCAGACATGGTTGCTGGTGGATCCTCCGCAGGACCGCCGGCCGATTGGTTTGAAATGGGTTTACAAAGTCAAGAGGGACGAGCTAGGTGCTGTGGCAAAGTTCAAGGCACGTCTTGTTGTGAAGGGTTACGCTCAGCGCTATGGGATCGATTATGATGAAGTGTTTGCGCCGGTGGCTCGGCTTGACACAGTGCGACTGATTCTAGCTCTTGCAGCACACGAAGGATGGGAGGTACATCACATGGATGTCAAATCGGCATTTCTCAATGGCGAGCTGCAAGAGGAGGTATACGTGGAGCAACCGGCAGGGTTTATCAATCGTGGCGAAGAACACAAAGTATACAAGCTACGGAAGGCACTGTATGGATTACATCAGGCGCCAAGGGCATGGAATGCCAAGCTGGATCAGACACTCAAAAAACTCGGGTTTGGAAGAAGTCCGTCAGAGCCAGCTATCTATACCAGAAGAAAGGGCAAGGTACAACTGGTGGTTGGCGTGTATGTCGATGACCTGTTGATTTCAGGTGCAGATCATGGGGACATCAGGGAATTCAAGAAGGAAATGGCAACGGAGTTCAAGATGAGTGATCTTGGGTTGCTGCACTACTATCTGGGCATGGAGGTGAGGCAAAGCACTGAAGGCATCACGCTCGGTCAAGGTGCTTACGCTGAGAAGATTCTGGAGTGTAGTGGCATGGAGGGATGCAATCCAGTTCAAGCACCAATGGAGGCCCGCCTGAAACTGAGCAAGAAAAGCACTGAACCATTGGTGGACGCGACAAGCTACCGAAGCATCATTGGGAGTCTCAGGTACTTAGTTAATTCGCGCCCAGACCTTGCATTCTCAGTGGGTTATGTAAGCCGGTTTTTGGAGGAGCCACATGAAGACCATATGGCTGCAGTGAAGCGTATTCTGCGCTATGTGGCAGGGACAAGGAATTGGGGAGTTTTGTCAGCAGAAGGAAAACAGAGGAACCGGAACTGACCGGGTTCAGTGATAGCGACTTTGCTGGGGATATCGACGCAAGGAGGAGCACAACAGGGGTGATATTTTTCTTGGGAAACAGCCCGATCACTTGGCAATCTATGAAGCAAAGGGTGATCGCTCAATCTAGTTGCGAAGCAGAGTACATTGCTGCAGCTAATGCAACCTGTCAAGCCTTGTGGTTAGCTCGAGTGATCGGAGAAATTCAGGGTAAAGCAGCTGTTGCTCCGAGGTTGAAGGTGGACAATAAGTCAGCAATTTCACTGACGCAAAATCCGGTGTTGAGCAGCAACAGCAAACATATCGAAGTGAAATATCACTTGGTGAGGGAAAGTGCTGAAGAAGGGCGAATCAAGGTCGAGTTCATTGGAACTCGGGAGCAACTCGGAGACATTCTGACCAAGCCATTGGGAAGAATCAAGTTCCAGGAACTGCGTAAGAAGATCGGTTTAGTCGACATCAGTAGTTCGCGCAACAAGGCTTAGGAGGAGATTGTTAGCAATAAACCTTGTGCGCTACGTTTAGTGTTTCAGTTAGCGCTATTGTCGGAAGTTAGTCAGTTAGAGTTGGACCAGCGGAAGCGGTCAGGCAACGGTAATCTTCAGAGTTGAATGAGTCGTGCGCGATGTGCGCAAGTCAGGGGGCGGCATGCACAAGTCGTGGGCGTGCCGCGTATATCGGTCTGTTAGAGGCCACGATTAGTCTGTAATTCGCTACATTAAAAGAAGCTAATAGAGTCCAGAAAAGTGGCTGAGCAAGTCACACAAAAATCCACTTCGTGTTCGTTCCTTTTGTGTGAGTGTGTGTGCTCTCTGGTGAACTCGCCGGCGATGCTGATTACGTCGTTTCCCGTCGGGGTTCTAACAGGAAGCTCTTGCTCGCTATGCCCAGATCTTCGATCAACCACTTAGTCAAACCCATCTTGCTGCTCTTGCAGCGCTTTTTGGCTGGGGTGTGCCGCCAGAAGCGGAGATAACTTCAGCTGGGGGTATGGCTATCAATTAAAGTTGTTCGAACGTGGTCCTGCTATTATCTCTATTCAAATGGCTGCCACAAATGTGTTAATCTGGAATGTTCGTGGTCTAAATGACAGGTCTAGGCGTGACTCTGTGCGAAAGGTCGTACAAGGCTATAATCCGGCAATCATATGTTTGCAGGAGACTAAGTTATCTTTCATTTCTGAACATGATATTCTATCGATTTTGGGACCGGCCTACAGCAACTCTTTTGTTTTCCTGCCGGCCCAAGAGGCAAGAGGGGGTATCCTGGTTGCCTGGCGAGATGCTTGCTTTGTTGAGCATCAACACCGAGTGCATCTTCATTCAGTATCGGTGTTTCTTCAGCCTATCGAGGGTTCTGCTTGGTGGTTTACTGGTGTTTATGGGCCACATCATGATTCTGAAAAAGTTTCTTTCCTAGATGAATTAAGGGAAGTTCGAGCACTGTGTAATGGGCCATGGACGTTAGCTGGTGATTTTAATATGATATATTGCTCTGAGGACAAATATAATGATAATATTAACCGTGCTATGATGGGTCGTTTTTGAACGCTAGTCAATGACTTGGAGCTGAAGGAGATTTCTCTAGTTGGTCGGAGATATACATGGTCTAACGAACGTAATGCTCCAACTCTCGTCAAGCTTGATCTGGTCCTCTGTACATTAGATTGAGAATTCCTTTATCCCGACTGCTTGCTCCAAAGCCTGGCCTCTGAAATATCAGATCATTGTCCCCTTCTGCTTGGCCTCCATGACATAGTCAAAGGAAAAACTGTTTCACTATGAAAGCTTCTGGCCGAGGATGGAAGGTTTCCATGATGCCGTTGCTTCTTCCTGGAATGCAGCGGTGGAGGCCATTTCTCCCCTCGAAAGGATTTCGCTTAAACTGAAGCGTCTCACAAGGGCTCTACAATCATGGAGTCAGAAGCATATTGGCCATATCAAGTCACAATTAACTCTAGCTAGAGACATTCTACATAGGTTGGAAACCGCTCAAGATCAACGGTCGCTCGCTGATGGAGAAATATGGTTCCGCAATAGTGGAAAAGGCACTGCTTGGCGTTGTCATCTTTAGAAAGGACCATTGCACGATTGAGATCCCGTGTCCGTTATATCAAGGAAGGTGATGCAAACACTTCTTCTTTCATGCCCAGGCCGTCTTCCGTAAGCGCAAAAACTTCATCCCCAAGTTACAGGATGGAGACGGTATGGTCTTTCTACAAAAGGAAAAGCATGAGATCATGTTTCAGTACTTCTCCAATCTCCTAGGCTCAAACACGGCCCGTTCTACAGTCCTTAATCTGGATTTCTTCCACAGACAAGGAATTGGCCTGGAAGACTTAGAGCTTCCTATTACCGAAGAAGAGGTATGGACTACTATTAAATCTATGCCGGCGGATCGGGCCCCGGGCCTGATGGTTTTACAGGGGAATTCTACAGATCCTGCTGGTCTCTAATTAAGTTTGATATCATGGCTACTATAATTTCTCTACACCAAGGTGACTCAAGGAAGCTCTGGTTACTAAACTCTACTTATCTCACTTTAATACCAGAAAAGGCAGATGCTGTACTCCCCAAGGATTTCTGACCTATCAGTCTTGTGCATAGCATCTCCAAACTTGTCACAAAATACTTGCTAATAGACTGGCTCCCTTGATGAATTCTTTGGTGTCGACAAACCAAAGTGCCTTCATTCGGGGGAGATGTATACATGATAACTTTATCTTGGTCAACAGACCATTAAATCGCTGCACCACCGGAAGACTCCTAGTCTGTTTCTAAAGTTGGATGTTTCTAAGGCATTTGATTCGGTCTCGTGGAGCTTCCTGGTGAAATCTTATCTCTAACCTTTTCAGCACATCATCTACTCGGGTTTTATTAAATGGTGAACCAGGGGATTTCATTAATCACAAGCGTGGACTGAGACAAGGGGACCCATTGTCCCCGTTACTCTTCATTCTGGTAATGGTAATGGATGTTTTAAACAGCCTCTTTGCTAAAGCTGATGGAGCAGGATTGCTTGAGCCCCTCTCAAACCATTCTAGTAGCCAGGGTTTGTCTCTATATGCAGATGATGTGGTAATCTTTGTAAAGCCTACGCAGAATGATGTCACCCTTACCAAAGATTTGCCGTCTATTTTCGGTGAAGCTTCTGGACTGAAAACTAATTTGCAGAAAAGCTGTGCAGTGCCGATCAGCTGTCAGTAGGATGTCTCAAACTTTGTGTGTAATTGCCTTTCATGTCCAAGTGGGGAATTCCCTATCACCTACTTAGGACTGCCTCTATCTAATAAGAAGTTGCGGGCTGCTGATCTTATGTTGTCGACTGAAAAGGTTGGAGATAAAACTCCCTGGTTGGAAATCCTCACTCATGAACATGGCAGGTAGGGCAGTGATGGTTTGCTTTGTGCTTTCAGTAGTACCCATCTATCTCTTAGTTGCAATAAATGTTCCCAAGTGGTTCATCAGAGCTATTGATAAAATCAGAAGAGGCTTCCTTTGGAAAGGAAGAAAACAAGTAAATGGAGGCTGTTGCTTAGTGGCTTGGGAAAAAATACAAAGACCCATTGAATATAGAGGCCTTGGTATTATTAATCTAGAGGTAATGGGATGGGCATTGCAGATAAGATGGCTATGGTTTCAAAAAGTATATAATGATCGGCCGTGGCAAGGGCTTAAACTACCTTGTCACCCCAACAGCAAAGCTCTTTTCCAAGCAGCAATTACATCTCAAGTGGGAAACGGCATGAATACCCTCTTCTGGATTGATCGGTGGCTACATGGATGCTGCATGGCTGGGCTAGTTTCAGAGATTTTTAAACACATGTCCAACAGAGTTGCTAATACTAGAGTGGTGGCCCAAGCATTACAGAATAATTCTTGGACTGGTGATGTTTCAGGAAACCTATCTTTAGTGCGCCTCTGGGAATACTTGCTGCTCTGGGACCTCCTGGAGGACTTTACTCTAAGTGAACAGGAGGATCAACATCTTTGGAAGTTCTCGAGTTCAGGACAGTTCTCAACCAAGACTGCCTACAATGCCTTCTTCTTAGGATCGATCAGTGTCGAAGTTCGTTACTGTCGACTAGTGAATTTATCGTGGGGGGTGCGTTTTAGGGTCTCGATGGTTCGCGAGAGGACACAAGGGTTATACTGATTCAGGCAATGATGCCCTACGTCCAGTTTTCGAGCTGCTCGTGTTACTCGCGACAAGGCTTGCAATGGGAATTAGAAGAGGGCGAGAAAGGGAGAGTTTCCCAAGTCTCTAAGTGTATTCGTGCGTGTGTTGTCTTAAGCTAGAGTGAGCTAGTGAGTCTTGTAAACGTGGAAGCTTGTCCCCCTGTCTTTCGGCTTCCTCCTCCTTTTATACTGCGAAGGGGGAGGTCCGATTCCGTGGGGTCGGTCGTGGCACTACGCCCAAGTTGGGCTGTTCCACGACGGATGATGTCTTCGGTGTGGCGGTGTCGTCCTGCTTGACGGAGTAGCCAGTGTCGTCAATCGGCGGTGTCCTGTCCGTATGGGTAAAAGCCGCTGTAGGCGTTGGCGCGGTGACGCCGTAGTCGTAGCCGTCGCCCGGGACGTCCTGTCGTGAAAGAGCGATGAGTCTCTGACAGGGGCTGTAGCAGCGGCGCCCATCCCATGGACGGTGCATGTCGTGTGCATTTAACGCCCACTTGCCTGGGCGATGGACGGCTCTACCTGTCAGCGAGCATGGGTGTGTCAGGTATTTATTTCCCAACCGTCACCGTCCAACCTACCCGTGGGGTAGTGCGCGATTCGCCCGACCCTGAGGTCGGACGAGGCAGAGACGCGTTTGCTTGACCCCTACAGGGACGGGGTCGAGCGCGTCACTCACGTGCGGGAGGTTCTACCCTCCATGGAGGGGTCGGGCGAGGTGGAGGTCGCCTATTGGCACGGTCAGTTGCGTGTCGGTACGGCGTGGAGGTTGGCTAAGGCGGGGAGCGTTTATGCCTTGATCACGTTGTTAAGGTCGAGGGTCATTAAGGTCAACCACCTCTTGTATTGACCCTCAACAGCAGCCCCCGAGTGAGGCCTGATCTCCTTGTAAAGGGAGTCTGGGGTCACTTACATCGGGAGTGGTAAACTCGCGACGGCAGGTTCGTGTTGGACCTTGTCGAGCTTACGTGTTCTGTGATCCCGTAATAGATCTCTTTTCGCGATTCCGTTCCCGACACTCCCGCTCGTTGCGGTGGTCCGATCGTGGACACGGTTTGACTTGTACCGTTCCTCCCGCGCGTCTGTTCGCCAGACGAGGAGGTTGAGCCGGGCCACGCTTTATCACGGAGGCCGAAGCGTGACACTCGTCGAGTTACAAACGGGAGAGTCCAAGTGAAGCCTAGGGTCCCTTCGGGTGGAGCTCCGATGGACCAGCTGGTGGTCGACCTCAATATTCCTGGTTGTCGTCCTAATCTGGTACCCGGATGCCGTTCGCTAGGCTCTGAGGGCTCGCTGCCTTTCTGCGGTGAAATACCCATGGATCGGCGAGAACCAGGACTCGACGCTCGTGCGCCAGGGTACTGGCCGCTGGCGGGCCCATCTCTATCCACCCCTCGCTCTGTTTTCGCCCTGAGCGGCTGTCGAACCCGTTCGTTGGGCCAGCCTTCGAACTCTTTGGGCCGTTGGGGCATATTTCAGCCCAAGCCCCCGCCTGCCAAAATTTATTTTGTGGCAGCGGTGTAGCTGAGGCGCCTGCCACGACGGGACGTGCGGCAAGGATTTTACTCTTCGGGGGTCATGAGTACACGCGCGCGTGCGCTCGACCCCGCCGAGCGGGCGACCACGTAGGTCCCACCCGCAGTGACTGTCGGTAGGCGCCATGCGGGCAGGAGTTAATGCCGCTCTGCGCGAGGCGGCAGCGTGGGCCCTGCTTGTAGTGACGGAAGGAAAATGCCAAGTGGGCGGGAAGCTTCCCGCACCGCGCGGGGCGGTTGAGCGGGCCCGTTGGCAGCGAGCGGGGTGAGAGAAAGTCGGGGTCGCGTCCGCGCGGAGCGAGTTGGCCAGGTGGGCCTCGCCCGTAGCGGTTTGGGGGTGACGCCAAGAGGGCGGGATATTTCCCGCGTCGTGCGAGGCAGTTATGTGGGCCTGACAACGGCGTTCGGGACGAGAGGAATTTGAGAAGGCGGAGCGGCGTCCGCGCCAGGCGAGACGGCCAGGCGGGCCCTGCTCGCAGCGAGAGGAAGGCGTCAGGCGGATGTGGGGTATAAATATGCACCTCGCATGCCCGTTCGTCGCCATTCGTCACTCGCGTCCTTTTTGCCTCCCGCGCCATCTCGCTCTCTCGTCTTTCGCTCTCCACCCTTCCGCGCTCGCGTTCCCTTTCTTGTTTCTTTTCATTTCTCCCGCGTTCCTTGCTCATCTTTCATGGCCACCTGGTGGAATTCCGACATCCGGGGGGTGCGCCTCGAGGGCCTGGAAAAATGTGGCCTTCTCGTTGCCCGGACGGAGGCGAGGGAGTGGTTGCTCCCGGGTGGCGAGGAGGTGCCCGCGCCGACGGATGTGCATGTAGTGTCTTTCGCTCATTTCCACGAGCGCGGGCTGGGAGTTCCCGCGCATCCCTTCTTGCGGGGGCTCCTCCACTACTACGGCCTCAAGCTTCAGCACCTAAACCCCAACAGAGTTTTGCACATCGCCACATTCGTGGCGTTATGTGAAGGCTACTTGGGGATCGCCCCCCATTTCGACCTGTGACGGTATTTCTTCTCCGTCTTGCTCCAGATGAAGGAAGGGCCCCTACTCCCCATCGGCTGCGCCCGCATCCACCTCCGCGGGGAGCGCGCCGGCTTTTATATCCCCCTGCGGCTGCAAAGCTCTCACAGGGGCTGGCACGGATAGTGGTTCTACCTCAAGAATGACACTGTCGGGGCCCTGCTGGAGTTCACCGGGCGCACGTTCGACACGGCGCCCGAGGTGTGGAAATGGGGGCCGCCGACCAAGAAGCGGAAGCGGCTGGACGGCGCCCTCGATGCCGTGTGGCAGCTACGGTCTCGGGGGGTGCGTGGTGCCGGAGTCATTGCCGCGTTCCATGCCCAGCGAGTGCTGCCGCTGATGGCGCGGCGGCTCCAGCTCTGGGAAATGGGCCCCGGCTCGGATCTCTCCGGGTCGGCGATGTCGGCCGAGCCCATTTCGAAGTTGGAGCTGAAGCAGCGGCTCCGGGAGTCACTCGCCACCAAGGACCTCAAGGACTCGGTGGACGACCATCCTCCAATGCGCCCTGCTGAGGGGAGTGCCCTCTTGGTAAGTGGGGTTCCCATTTTGTCGTACTTCTAGCTTCTTTCTTCTGGGTCTGACTTTTCTCCTTTTATCGACAACAGAAGAAGGAGCTCGTTGACCGGCCCTCTCGCCCCCTCTACCTGAAGACGCGGCCGTCCGGATGGCCAACCGCTTAGCTGACGAGGAGCACAAGCGGAAAAAAGATGCCCGAAAGGCTAAGCGGGCGTTGAAGATCCGGGCCAAGCTGGCTTGGGATCGGCGTCGACGGGGGTCGGGCGACGATGACGACGATGACGACGACGAGGAGGACGAGGAGGAGGAAGAGGTCGTGGAGATACCTTGTCCCCCCTCGAAGCCAGAGTTGGTGCACTCGCACCCACGGAGTCTGAGGCCGGAGCCTTGGGGGTCGGAGACTCGGAGGTCGGAGGTGGCGCCGGCCTCGATTCCTACGATTCCCGCCGCGCGGCCGGCTCTCGAAGAGAAGACGCCGGCGCCGATGGAAGCTCGTGCCCACCCCGAGCCAGTGGGGTCGGGCCCATCGGCCTCTGGGCCGAAGGGCCAGCGAGAAGCGGCCGGCAGAGGAGCAAGGGGGGTTGACCCCAAAGCGTCGTCGTTCCTCGTCCCGAGGGTAAGTGCATTGCGCGAACCTTATTCTCCTTCAACTTGTGCTTAGCATCCTTTCTTCTATAGGTCCGGGGCACAGTCGGTGTCGCTCCAGGCGGCGTCGAGGAAGGCTCTGGCCAGGCGGTGGCCCGAAGGCATCCCGAAGGTCGGCTTGGGCGGGGCTTCGGAAGCCCCGCGCCCGCCGGCGGCAGAGGCGGAGGGATCGGGAGCCTCTTCGGCCGTCCCTCTGGAGCCATCTGAAGTGACGGCCGCCGCCAATCTGGAGCCAAAGGTGGTGGTGGCGGCCGTCCCTTCGGAGGCGCCGTCAAAGGAGGTGGCGGCGGCTTCGGCAGAGCAAGCGGAGGCTCCAGCGCCCGAGCCGAGGCCGTCCATTTTTGGGCTTCCCGCGGTGGGGGAGGCGGTGGCGCTGGGCGCCGCTGCGGAGGAGGGCGCCGTTGAAGTGCCGACGATGGCACCGGCGACTCTGTCGGCTGCGGGGCCAAAGGAGGGAAGCGCCTCAGAATTCAGGAGTACGTGGCGAGCCGCAGAGGGGGCCTTGTCCGCTTTGGACTCTGTTGCGGCTTTTCTCCGGGGTCAACTCGTTGACGAGGAGCAGCTCGCCGCCGCACGTCGCGCGGCAACGGACGCCCTTGCCTAGGAGAAAGCCATGTCGAGGCGACTTTTGGAGGCGGAGGACCGGCTCCGCACCGAGCGGGAGGAGGCGCGGCGGGCCTACGACGCTGTGGCCGCCCTTACGGTGCAGCAGGCCTGCCAGTTGGAGGCGGCGAGGGCCGTTTTGGAGGAGGAGACCAAGGCCAGGCTCAAGGCCGAAGAAGTGACTGCCTCCTTGGCCGTGGAGGTGGCTCAAGGACGTGCCGAGCTCGAAGAGCTCCGGACCAGAGCGCCGGGTAAGTCCTGACTCCGACCCTTTCCCCTTCCTTTCTTTTGGCTTGGTGGCGGACTAACCGCTGCGCCGTTGCTTTGCAGTTATGTCCGCGAAGCTGAAGACGAGCGGGGAGGATTTGTCGCGGCTCCAAGAGGAGTTGAAGAGCGAAGCTGAGGACCACGGCAACCTCCGAGTCGCCGTCCGCGCGGCCCTCGTCGACCTCGGAGTAGCCGTGGAGGTCGGGTCGAGTTCGCTTGCTCCCCAAGTCCTCCGGCTCGTCACTCGGGCGCGAACCATGGCGGAGGATGGCCTCTACCGGGGGGTGCATCGGGCATTCGCCGTTGCCCGGTCGCACTACATCAGCATCGCCCTTGACTACATGAGCGAGGGCTTTGCCCTGGCTACACCGACGCCGAGCTGGATGTCATCGAGGCGGAGGTGGCCCCCTTCGCGCAGGAGCTCGCTGCAAGGACGGTGGCAGAAGAGGCAGAGGACGTCCCCCCTCCCGCCCCGGCAGAATAGGAGTTAGGTACTTTAGATTGTACTTAGGACGGCCGAGGCCAAAAGTGCCCGGCCCTTTTGTGAATCAGAAGAATGAATCGAATATCTTTTGACCACTAAAGGTACTCCTAAGTGATTTTGTGAAGGCGCTTCTTCACAAAGTCGTGAAGGCGTTCGACCCCTTTTTCCTTGCTTCCGAAATTCAGGATTCTTAGGCCGCGGGCAGCGCCGACGTTCCGTCTAGCTGGTGAGCGCCGTTGCCGTAACCTTCGGGGGTCGTAGGCGTTGCGCGGTGTGACCAACTAAACTTCACATCTTCTTCTGTCTGCGACTTTCCCTTCTGAGTTTCGGATGCGAGACGAAGGGTCGAAGCCTTCGAAAAGGATGAGTCGTGGCTAGGATAAGTAGTTGGCTATGCCGGTGAAAGCGTCGGAGCTATAGCCTTCGGGGGCGATGAATACTCCGCATTCCGACCGGTCTAAGCCCAAACTTTTTTTTTATCCTTTCCTCAAAATTTCGCAAGCAAAATGGCAAAATTTTAACGAGTGTCAAGGTGCGCGTGTGGTGCGCATACCCTGATGGTGTAGCCCCCCCGAGTGGGGTCCGACTCCCGTGTAACGGGAATCGGGCGCCGCTTATCTCGGCGGCAAGGAACAATAAAACTACTACGAATTCTAAGGGTAGAAGCGACGTAGCTGTTCGATGTTCCAGGCGTTGGTGAGTTCTTGTCCGTCCGCAGTTTGCAACTTGTAGGAGCCAGGTCGGAGGACCTTGGAGACGATGAAGGGGCCCTCCCATGGAGGCGACAGCTTGTGTCGGTCCTTGCTGCTTTGAACGCGTCGAAGGACGAGGTCGCCGACGTTGAACGCCCTTTCCCGCACGTAGCGGGCGTGGTAACGCCGCAGCGCCTGCTGGTATTTCGCCAATCGCAGAAGTGCTACGTCTCACGCCTCGTCGAGCTGATCCATGGCGTCTTCGAGGGACGTCTGGTTGCCATCTTCGTCATAGGCTCTGATTCTTAGGGCTCCATAGTCAAGGTCGGTCGGTAGTACGGCTTCGGAGCCATACACCATGAAGAAGGGGGTGAACCCCGTCGCTGATAGTCAAGGTCTGATTCTATTACTTTTGTTACTTCTATTATGCTTGACTAGTTCAGTGCGAATTAAAGTTACATTTTAATCACTTAACCTGTGCTAAACTTTGATCAAGAGTAGTACAGGCTTGCGAGTCCGTTTTTGCAAGTAAATCCACCCTAGTCAGCCTTCATGTCTAGAAAGTCGGCTGTAGCCAGCCATTTTTGACGGGTCAGCCTTGTTGAGCTTCATAGAAGCTCACGCGTTAGCGATATGTGGTTTTCCGGCGCCGACATGCAGAACCAGGACGATAGCATCCACCGGGAGGAGTCTCACCCCGAGGTTGGGAACCTCCAGTGGGAACTATGCGAGTCGCCGCAATAATTTTGAAGTGGCCAGTAGCATGACGCCCCTAGGCAGGGTGCATGCTTTTGCTTAATGTATGAGTGTCGGAGTCTGTAACGATCGAGTCTTCCCCTGTATGTTTTCAAAACTTTATTTGCGCACTCTAAATCTGTTGTAAGACTTAAGTTTCAATCCATGAATTAAGGTTGTATTAATTTCTCTCTCCTTGTAAATTATTGCTGTTTATTCCTACCTGTGTTGTATTGTGTGTACGCCCGCTTCGCCGAGCGTTGTCCAACAGGATCTTGGCTCAACGACCGACCGGATCCGTCCCGAAAGAGGTTTTCTGGGCGGGTCCGCATCATTGTAGATCCGCGGCTTCAGCCCTTGTAGGATTAAGCCATTCACACGCTCGACCTGCCCGTTCGTGCGGGGATGCGCCACGGCCGCCCAATCCACTGGGATGTGGTAGTCATCATAGAATTTAAGGAATCGCTTTCCTGTGAACTACGTACCGTTATCCGTGATGATGGAGTTTGGAACCCCGAAGCGGTGGATGATGTCGAGGAAGATTACGACTGCTTCTTCTAGTCGGATCCTCGTGATTGGTCGAGCTTCAATCCACTTGGTGAATTTGTCGACAGCCACCAAGAGGTGGATGTAGCCCCCGGGTGCTTTCTTGAGCGGTCCGACTAGGTCCAATCCCCAGACCACGAACGGCCATGTGATGGGGATGGACTGCAGCGCTTGTGCTGGCAGATGGGTCTGCCGAGCGTAGAACTGGCAGCGTTCGCACGTGCGAACGATGTGCACGGCATCGTTGACGGCGGTTGGCCAGTAGAATCCCTGTTGGAATGCGTTTCCAACGAGGGTCTTGTGTGCAGTGTGGTGACCGCAGACCCCTCCATGAATGTCTCACAGCAACATCTTCCCTTGTTCGATGGGGATGCAACGCTGTAAGACTCTGGTGAGGCTCCTTTTGTAGAGCTCTCTGTCGATGACGGTGAAGGCCTTGGCGCGTCGTGCGATGCGCCGAGCCTCTGTCTTATCCGCGGGGAGTTCTCCTTTGAGGAGGCGGTCGAGATACGGCATCCTCCAGTCGTCTGGGGGCTCGTATCAGGCGTGGATGCCTCTCGATCTCCATGACACTGGGGTCGGGAGGCCCCGTAGCCAGCTTGTCCCCTTGTGCCTGGGGCGGCTCGGTGCCGATCCCTAGCGCATCTTGCGGTCGGATTGACGGCCGGTTCTGGTCGTGGGCGAAGACCCCAGGCGGGATCTATTCGCGTCCAGCCGCCATCTTCGCCAAGGAGTCGGCTTCTTCGTTCTGCCGCCTTGGGATGTGCCTGAGCTCGAGGCCATAGAACTTGTGTTCCAGCTTGCGGACCTCTTTGCAGTAGGCGTCCATGGTCTTGTTGTGGCAACTGGACTCCTTCATCACTTGGCCAACGACGAGTTTGGAATCGCCCCAAACTTTGAGTCGTCGGATTCCCAATTCATTGGCAATCTTGAGCCCATTGATGACTGCCTCGTACTCGGCTACGCTGTTGGACGCGGGGAACGAGAGGCGGATCGCGTACTTCATACGCACCCCCAAAGGGGAGACGAAGCGAGTCCGACCCCTGCCCCCTTTCGCATCAGCGAACCGTCGAAGTACAGCACCCAATACTCCTGGTCGATAGGAGCTGCGGGTAATTGTACCTCGGTCCATTCTGCTATGAAGTCGGCCAAGGACTGAGACTTGATCGCCGTTCGGGGAACGTATGTGATCCCCTCGCCCATCAACTCGAGCGCCCACTTCACGGCTTTTCCTGTTGCGTCGCGGTTTTCGACGACCTCGCGTAGTGGGAAGGAACTGACGACGGTTACCGAGTGAGACTCGAAGTAGTGTCGGAGCTTCCTTTTAGCGAGGATGACGCCGTAGAGGATCTTCAGTATCTGGAGATATCGGATCTTCGTCTCCGACAAGACTTCGCTCACGTAGTAGACCGGTCGTTGGACCTTGAGGGCGTGGCCTTCTTCCGTCCGCTCTACAACAAGAGCGGCGCTGACGACCTGGGTCGTCGCGGCGATGTAGAGGAGGAGAGGCTCCTTAGGGGTCGGAGGCACCAGGATCGGGGGCTTCGTCAGGATAAACTTTATCCTGTCGAGGGCGTCCTGTGCCTCGGGTGTCCATTGAAATCGCTCGGATTTCTTCAGGAACTGGTAAAGAGGGTGCACGCGTTCTCCGAGATGCGAGATGAAGCGGCTCAACGCCGCTAAGTATCCGGTCACACGTTGCACTCCCTTCAAGTTTTCGATCGGGCCCATTCGATTGATGGCCTCGATCTTCTCGGGTTGGCTTCGATGCCACGCTCGGAGACGATGAATCCGAGCAACATTCCCCTCGGGACCCCGAAAACGCATTTTTCAGGGTTGAGTTTGATGGCGTTCGCTCGGAGCTTGGTGAAGGTCCGCTCCAGATCGGCGACGAGCTGGTCGGTCTTCTTGGTTTTGACGACGATGTCATCAACGTATGCTTCGACGGTATCTCCGATGAGCTCCTCGAAGCATCTAATCATGCAGCGCTGGTAGGTTGCGCCTTCGTTCTTCAGTCTGAACGGCATCGTGACGTAGCAGTACGACCCGAACGGTGTGATGAAGGACGTCGTGAGCTGGTCGGACTCCTTCATACGGATCTGATGGTATCCGAAATACACATCAAGGAAGCAGAGGGCTTCACACCCTGAGGTTGAATCAACTATCAGGTCTATGCGTGGCAAAGGAAACGGATCCTTTGGGCACGCTTTGTTGAGACTGGTATAGTCGACACACATTCTTCATTTCCCATTCTTTTTTCGTATAAGGACTGATTGGCTAATCATTCAAGGTGGTACACTTCCTTGATGAAACCGGCTGCCAGCAGCTTGGCTATCTCCTCTTCGATGGCCCTGCGCTTCTCCTCGTCGAAGCGGCGTAGTCGTTGCTTCAATGGTCGGGAACCCGGTTTAATATGAAAGGAGTGCTCGGCGACTTCCCTCAGAATACCCGGCATGTCCGAGGGTTTCCATGCGAAGATGTCGATGTTCGCGCGGAGGAAGTCGACGAGCGCGCTTTCCTATTTGGCGGGAAGGGATGTTCCGATCTTGGCCACCTTCTCGGGGGCGTTGACAGGATCGAGCTGGATCTCTTTGGTGCCCTCGGCGGGCTCGAAGGACCCAGCGCTGCGGTTGGAATCGGGGGCGTCTTCGGTGATCTGCTGCTGGATGGCAACAAGTTCTCTGTAGACGTGATGGTTGCGGAGGCGAGCTCGCCGCTCCCCGTCTCGCACTGGTAGGCGCGCTGGAAGGAAGCGCCCACAGTGATGACCCCCTTCAGCCCAGGCATCTTGAGCTTCAGGTAGGTGTAGTTGGGGATGACCATGAACTTCGCGTAGCACGCTCTCCCCAGAATGGCGTGTACGACCCGTGAAATCCGACTACTTCGAACGTGAGAGTCTCCGTCCGAAAGTTGGTCGGGGTCCCAAACATGACGGGCAGGTCGATCTGCCCGAGTGGGATGGCTTGAGTCCCGGGGACGACGCCGTGGAACGGGGCTCCGGTCGGTCGGATGAGCGACCGATCTATGCCCATGCGTCGAGCGTCTCTGCGTATAGGATATTGAGGCCGCTGCCTCCGTCCATGATGACCTTGGTGAGACGCTTCTTGTCGATGATGGGGTCGACTACCAAAGGGTATGGACCCGGTCGTGGGACGTGGCTGGGATGGTCGGATCGATCAAACGTGATCGGAGCCTCCGACCACCGGAGGAAGGCTGGTGTCGCGGGTTCAGCCGCGAACACCTCGCGACGCTCGATCTTCGCAGGTGCTTTCCTCCATGCGCCTCCGGACCTGTGAAGATCATAAGGCAGCCGTCGGGCTTGGGAAGCTGTCGTTGCCTTCGCTGGCGTCGCCCTCGCCGTCTGCACCCTCAGGGCTTGTCGGGGCTTGCCTTTCGGCTTACCCTTCGGAGGCCCCTGGTTTAAGAACCGCTTCAAGAGTGAGCAGTCCTTGTAGAGGTGCTTCACGGGGTATTCGTGGTTGGGGTCTGAAGTGTCCGTAGCCGGCACCTTGGCGCCCTTCCGCTCGGCGGCCGCGACCATCTGTCCTTCAGACGATTGTGGCCAATTCTTCTTCTTCTTACGAGAGCGGTTGGAGGGGCCTTCGCCGGCATTGTGGCCCTGCTTTCCCTTCGTCTCAAAGCGGTTGAAGATCGCGCCAACCGCTTCCTCACCGGAAGCGTGACTGGTCGCGATGTCCAAAAGCTCCTTGGCCGTTCATGGACTTTTGCGTCCCAGCTTATGGACTAGGGTGCGGCATGTAGTCCCGAACAAGAAGGCCTCGATGACATCGGCGTCGTCGATGTCCGGCAGCTCGTTGCACTGCCGGGAAAAATGTCGGACATACTCCCGGAGGGTCTCCCCTAGTTTCTGTCGACAATTCTTAAGGTCCCAGGGATTTCCTGGGCGCGCGTAGGTTCCTTGAAAGTTACCTACAAAGACCTCTCTCAAATCGGACCAGCTCGTGATCCGATCGGCGGGGAGCTGCTCGAGCCACGTCCTGGCCGAGTCGGCCAGGTAAAGTGGCAGGTTACGGATGATGAAGCGATCATCATCCGCTCCACCAGCTCGGTAGGCGAGCCCATAGTCTTCGAGCCAGAGGCTTGGGTTCGTTTCCCCCGCATATTTTGGCACGTTGGTCGGCGGCCGGAAACGCTGGGGAAACGGAGCGCTCCGAATGTGGGAACTGAAAGCCCGAGGCCCCGGAGCGTCTGGGCTCGAACTCCTGTCTTCGTTCTCGTCGTAGCGCCCTCCTCGACGCGGGTGGCGACCTCGACCCGCCTCGGGGGCGCGCTCTAGTTGCCGTCGTTGCGCCTCCAAGGTGGCGCGGGCGTCACGGTTTGCACCGAGACGTCCGCGGACGCAGGCTTTCTGACGCGACCCGCCCAGAAAGCTTCGTCTCGGGACGGATCCGGTCAGTCGTTAAGCCAAGATCCTGTTGGGCAACGCTTGGCGAAGCGAGCGTACACACGATACAACACAGGCAGGGATAAACAGCAATAATTTACAAGAAGAGAGAACTTAATACATCATTGGTTCATAAATTTGAAGTTGAATATTACATTGTTTCAGAGTACGCAAAAGTTTTGAAAACGATAACAGCGGAAGACTAGAACGATTACAACTCCGACACTCAGACTTAAGCAAAAGCACGCGCCGTGCCCACGGGCGTCATGCTACTAGCCACTTCAACATTTCACTGCGGCGACTCGCACAACTCCCACTGGAGATTCCCGAACTCGGGGAGAGGCTCCTCCCAATGGAAGCTACCTGCTGGTTCCTGCATGACGGTGCCTGAAAAACCACAAAACACTAACGCGTGAGCTTCTAAGAAGCTCAGCAAGACTTACCTGACAAAAGTGGTGTAGCGACCCCATCCGATAAAATCGTACGGTTGCTCACCCAAGATCATTCAGGGTGCCACTTGACGAAGCAAGCGACCATACAGTACAATAATTAACAAGGACACGTAGAACATGATTTAAAGGGTACATAAATTCGTAATATTACAACATTGTCTAGGTAATTTAAGTGCGGAAACGCAGTTCGAAAACAAGCGAAAGTCAGCGGAAGCTAATGAGTACACTCGACAGTACAATTAAGCACACCAGCCCACGGTTGCTTAATCTTCGTAGGTCGACGAAGCGGGAACCCACTCGAAGGTCCACTCCGAGGGTGCCTCCCCTTCCCAACCACCACAACCACACGAAGCATGGTTAGAAGGATCACCTGCAAAAAATATTAATCCACAAAGCCTGAGCAACTAATACTCAGCAAGACTTACCCGTCAACGTGGCCATCTAATGACCGACTCCTAAAATGCAGGGTTTTGGTGGAGGCTGATCGGGTCTTGCGAAAAACAGCGCTAATATTCTATTCAATTTTCAGCCAAGTTAACAATAGTTTCGGTGAATTACTAAATGTGCCGCTATACTAAACAATCATGAATTCAATACAACAGACAGAGTAAAATATTGCAGATTCATCATTATCCACTATTTCCATATCGTTGCGGCCGAAAGGAGCAAGTGCTGCTCTTAACCACGAGGAGTGGCAATTATAATTGATTTACATCCTGCAGGAGAAATCCGAATGACACGACACGTGCACACTCAACTGAGTCACACGTGGCTACCTTTCGCAACATTGCGACAGTGTTGGCTCAACATCCATCCCTCCAAGGACATGGTCCTCCAGGCGATGCCCTGCATCCCTGTACGGCCCCAAGCCTTTCCCACTAACACATGCCCAAGAAAAACAGAAACACGAATTCATCCACCATACTGGTCCGTTCACCCGGAAAAAGGGATGGCCAATTGTCCAACAAAGCACGGTGAGCTACATCAGTTTCCTGGTCCCATTTACCAGTATGCACTCGGTACACACCTCAAACTTGACCAATGCAACCGCACTCGATAGGGTTCCCAAATTTTAATCTCCAATAAGATCAACATATTGTTCGATTTTTCCTCCTGGAATAAACACGAGTAGTCTCCATACTACTCGAATACTACCGGATCCCTATCTCTTTAAGCGTGGCATACTATCGAGGGCTCTACCATTTTAACTCCATAGGAAACCTAACCGGTCATGCAATTAGGGTTTCACGACAATTTCCTCGAAACTTAATGCGCAAACAATTCCTACACACATAGTGATAAAAGGAAAACTTGTAAAACATAGGTGTGCACCGGGGCTTGCCTTGGTTTGCAGAGTAATCGGAGTGCTCAAACAAGAAGTTAGTGCCTGCGGGTGCTTCTTCTGGGTTCTCGTTCACCGGCGGAAGTTCCTGGTCGGCTCCTATATGACGGAAATGCAATGAATTGTTTAATGAAGAGAGTCACAATGCTATTATTAAATAGTAACTAGTGTTCCCTTGTTAGTAATTAGACTTAGATTGCGACCTTGTCTCAAGTATTAGTCGATTATCAACTACGGCTACTTAACTAGGTTAAAAATGACATTTTTAATTTCTTCTCAAGATTATTTTTAGTTGATGGTACTCTCTGAGATATGAATTTTAAGCTTTGGTTGAGGCCTAGGTGATTTGTCTAGATTTTATAAAAATTCAACAAAGTTTCTGTTATTGGGTTTTGTAAAATCAGAAACCATGAGTAGATCTAGGAGTAAAATTATGATATTTTATGGTGTTATTCAGGAGAACCAAATCTACAACTTCTCTTTTGGGGTCTAACCTTTTTACTGACTTCTACAATGTATTTTAGAAAATGGTATTTTAATAGGCAGATTAGGGTATGGTGAAAGTAATATACATACTTTGGTGGTCCTAAAATCCCAATAAATTTACAGTAGATGTGCTCTGCCCTGAGGAACTTGTAGGTAAAATTTCAGACTTAGCACTTCTCTAGAATTCGAATTAAAATTCAAAAACAGAAAAAAGTATTTTAATTATTCCTGAAAATTTGTGGTCATTTCATAAAAAGTGTTTTAATAGAAATTTAGTATTAGTCATGAGGTTTCTAAAAAGGTTTGGTTTGCTATTTTAGGGTTAGTATTTGATTTTATATGAATTTTACAACTCTGTAGTTTTCTCTGGAATTTGAATATTTGAAAGGGGCTGGGGCCCGCTTGCCAGTGACAGGGGACAGGGGAGGCGGCGCTAGGGCAAAGCCCGACGGCGCGCCGGTGGTGGTTCCCGCCGGAATTCACACCGGCCGTGGACTCCGTGGCCCCACGTGATCAGCACGGCGAGAGGAGTTCTATGAACCAAGAGGCGGGACGGCGGCTCACCGGAGTAGGGCCGGCGGCGGTGGCCCTGTAAGGTTGACGGCGGCGATGGTGTTCCGGTGACTCGGCGGTCGGGGAGGGGTAACCGGCGGCGGTGTGAGCAACAGTGGACCACGGTGAAGCTTCTGCGCACGACGAAGACGACTGAAAGTGGCCGGAAGGAGGTTGTCGACGGTGAGGTGGCGGCTCGGCGGGTGCTCCGGCGATGTCGCGGTGGTTCCGTCACCGTTGCTTCACCAAAGTCAGAACGATCTAAATGGAACCAGGGGAACACGAGGAGCGTGCCGACGGAAGGAATTGAAGGATAGCTCACCGGCGATGAAGAATTCGACAGGGGGCGGCAATGGCGGTGCGGCGGCGCCCCGAGCGTGAATCGTCGGCATTGGCTAGGGTTTCGGTGTTGAAATGGCTAATTGGGTGTGGGAGGGTGTTGTGGTTGATCTCGTGTGCAACGGAGGAGCTCGGATTGATTTGAATCGAAGCGAGTTGTTCGGTCGATGCAGAAGCTCGGTGGCGGCAATGGCGGCAGGCAGAGGGAGAAGAAGAGAGGATGGGCGGGGTGAGACCAGAAGAGCGACGGAGGGAGTATAACAATGCACTGGAAAGGTTGATCGCGCGCGTGCAGCTCGGTGATGATGGCCGCTGGCTCCCCGTACGCGGCAGTTCGGCGGCGGCAGAGAGGAGCGCGCTCGGGAATTCAATGGCGCTGCTGCGAGGCGACGACGATTGGCCACTCCCGTACATGGTTAGCTCGCCGGACGGCCGGGGCAGCGGTTCTCGCGGGATGAAGTAATGGCGCGCGGCGGCTAGGCGCAGCTACGGCGTAGGGCGGCGACTCGGCGGGGAAGACGGCATGGGCGCCCCTGTTTTGCAGCCGCTCGTACTGTGCACCGTCCGGCAACAGAGACAGAACAGAGAGCGACAGAGAGAATAGAGAAAGGAGAGGAAGAGAGAATAAATTAATTAGGGATAGAATTTGTTTTACTCAATGCTCAATTTTGAATTTGAATGATCATTTGCAAGATTTGAACTCTTTCATTGACCATTTGAAAATTTTTGCCCACTATTCAATTTCCCCACATAATTTGAGCTTTTAATTAAACAACAATTGGAATTTGAACTATTGTTCTCAATAATTTGATTTCCAAATGCCCTAAAACTTTGTGAAGGGGTGGAGTGGCTAGAAATAAAAGAATTCAAATTCTTAAGTTTGGATTGCTACTGCATATACGAATTCCCTTTATTTAATCGTTTGCCTTTTTCTTCTACCATTTAAATCCCGACAACTTAATTAAATGAAAATGGACAAATTTTTAATTCCTTATTTTGGCGCCATAAACGTGCTTATTTATCGGATTGATTGAGTTTAACTTTTGGGGTGTCACAGCCCTCCCCCCTTAAGAAAATCTCGTCCCGAGATTTCGAAAAGAACGATACGATGAAGGAATTTGTGGATTACCTTAAGATAGGTGTCATAAATTGAGGAAACTTAGATTGTAGGAATTCTTCGCTCTCCCATGTGGCTTCATCTTCGGTATGATTTGCCCACTGCACCTTATAGAATTTTATGGTTTTCCTCCGAGTCACACGGTCCTTCTGATCGAGGATTTTGATCGGCATTTCCGGGTAGGTGAGATCATCTTGAATTATTTCAACCTCTGGAATAACCACTTCTTGGGGAAGTTTTAGGCACTTCCGAAGTTGGGACACATGGAACACATTATGAACTCCGGACATATGAGGAGGTAGTTCCAGACGATAGGCCACGGGACCACATTTGGCGACAATTTTGAAAGGTCCGATAAACCTTGGGGCTAGTTTACCCTTAATGCCAAAACGTTGGACACCCTTCGTCGGTGACACTCGGAGGTAGACGTGGTCATCCACCTCAAAGGTCAACGGCCGACGCCTTTTGTCTGTATAGCTCTTCTGCCGTGATTTTGCTGCACGCAAATTAGCCTGAATGAGCTTAACTTTCTCCTCAGCCTGAGTCACTAAATCTGGCCCGAAAACCATCCTTTCTCCTGCCTCAGACCAGTTTAGGGGTGTACGACACGGTTGGCCATACAGCGCTTCAAACGGGGACATTTTTATGCTTTCTTGATAACTATTGTTGTAAGAAAACTCTGCAAATGGCAGACATTCTTCCCAATTTTGTCCATGAGACAGTATGGAGGCACGGAGCATGTCCTCCAGAATTTGGTTCACACGCTCGGTTTGTCCATCGGTTTGCGGATGATAAGCCGTACCGTGGATTAACTGAGTACCAAGGGCTTTATGGAATTGCTCCCAGAAGCGGTTTACAAATTGTGTACCCCGATCAGAGACGATGGTTTTTGGAACACCGTGAAGACACATGATGCGGGAGATATACAGTTCCGCATACTTCTTTGCATTGTAGCGGGTGTACACTGGAATGAAATGGGCCGCCTTAGTCAGTCGGTCGACTATGACCCAAATAGAATCATGGTGTTGCGGGGTGAGAGGAAGACCCACAATGAAATCCATACTAATGTCCTCCCATTTTCATGAGGGTATACTGAGAGGTTGTAATGGACCGGCACTCTTCAAGTGATCCGCCTTGACTTGCCGACATGTATTGCACTCAGAAACATAGCGAGCGATTTCACGCTTCATTCGGGTCCACCAAAATTTTCTCCGTAAATCTTGGTACATCTTGTTACTACCCGGATGTATAGAGTACTTGGAGAGATGTGCTTCATCCATAATTTTCTTCCACAGCTCAAAATTCTTCGGTACGACGAGGCGGTCGTTGAACCAAAGAACACCTTCTTCGTCAAGGCGAAAACACTTCATCTTGTCACTGCCCATTCGAGCGCGGACTTTCTCCATGCCCTTATCAACCTTTTGTGCAGCCACCACTTCTTCTCGGAGAGTAGGGACAAGAGCCAAATTATGCAAGGTTCCATGGGGAATGACACGGAGACTAGGCTCGTCTGGACTACAACAGGAGGCTATGGCAAGATTTTGAAGTGTACTAGGATTATAGCAGGCTTTGCGACTGAGGGCATCGGCAACCACATTTGCTTTGCCCGGATGGTAGTGAATTTCCAATTCATAATCCTTGATCAACTCTAACCACCTTCGCTGCCTCATGTTCAGATCACTTTGAGTAAAAATATATTTCAAACTTTTGTGATCCGTGTACAGACGTACAAGATTTCCCATGAGATAATGCCTCCATATCTTCAAAGCATGAACTACCGCGGCGAGCTCTAGATCATGAGTGGGGTAGTTAAGCTCATGACGCCGCAGTTGTCGTGACCCGTAGGCAATGACACGTCCATCTTGCATTAATACACACCCTATACCAGTGCCAGAGGCATCACAATAAACATCGAATGGTTTGGTGATGTCCGGTTGAGCCAATACTGGGGCGGTGGTTAAGTGTTTCTTGAGAGTTCGAAAAGCCTCATCACAAGAATCACTCCAATAGAAAGTGACCCCTTTGTGAAGCAGTTCTGTCATAGGCTTGGAGATCTTTGAAAAGTTCGGAACGAACCGTCGATAATATCCAGCAAGCCCAAGCAAGCTGCGAATATCCTTGACACACTTTGGGGTTTTCCAATCAAGCACATCTTTCACCTTGCTTGGATCGACAGAGATGCCTTCGGCGGAGATCACATGACCAAGGAACTGCACCTCTTTTAACCAGAAGTCACATTTGCTGAATTTGGCGTACAGTTTATGTTCCCTCAGTCTCTGGAGAACAACACGAAGGTGCTCCGCATGTTCTTCCTCCGACTTGGAATAAATAAGGATGTCGTCGATGAAGACCACGACGAATTTGTCCAGCTCGGGCATGAAAACGGAATTCATTAGATACATGAAGTGGGCTGGAGCATTGGTCAAACCGAAGGACATGACAAGGTATTCGTAGAGACCGTACCTTGTAGAAAAGGCAGTCTTGGGGATGTCCTCAGGACGGATTTTTATCTGATGATACCCTGAGCGAAGATCAACTTTGGAGAAGACTTTGGCACCCACAAGCTGATCGAACAGGATGTCTATGCGGGGCAAAGGATATTTGTTTTTGATGGTGACCGCATTCAACGGTCGATAATCAACACAGAGCCTCAGGGTCTCATCCTTCTTCTTCACAAATATGGCGGGACAACCCCAAGGAGACGAGCTAGGTCGAATAAAACCCTTGTCTAACAACTCCTTTAGTTGAGTTTTTAATTCGGCCAACTCATTCGGAGCCATCCTATACGGTCTTCTAGAGATGGGAGCGGTACCGGGCTGGAGCTCAATTTTGAACTCGACGTCCCGATCGGGTGGCAATCCGGGTAAATCCTCCGGAAAGACATCGGGAAACTCACACACCACTGGAATATCCTCCAACTTTTTGCCAGAAACTTGATGAAGGGTAGGGGACTGGGGGGTGGTTGGTGCAACTTGAAAGGATATGGAGCCGTGTAGCGGGGATTTTAATTGAATCTCTCGAGAAGAAATATGCAACACGGCATTATGGTACACCATCCAACCCATACCTAAAATGATGTCTATGCCATGATGGTCAAGAACGATGAATTGGGGTTTAAATATTTTTCCTCCCAGATTTAGTGGTACTTGGTGGACTTTTAAGGTGGTAGATATTTTTCCGACGGGTGAGGTAATAATATAGGGTGTTTTGGTGATAGCGGTGGGAAGACCACACCTTTGGACACACGCCCTACTAATGAAATTATGAGTGGCACCCGAATCAAATAAAACTAAGACAGGTTGTTCTCGAATAGAAAACATACCCGCAAGGACTTGTTCACCTTCTTGAACTTCCTCGGCCACAGTGTGATTGACGCGGCCCTGAGTAGGCGCATTCCCGCCAGGTTGGGGACGGGAACCGTTGTTGTTACGGGGGTTGCCCTGTTGGGCATTACCCTGCTGACGAGGAGGCTGGCGGCAATCTTTAGCAAAGTGGCCGGAACGTCCGCAATTGAAACACGGCCTTGGACCCGCGTTGTTGTACTGTTGCGGTGGGCGAGGAGGTTGAGTCATCTGCCTGTGACCCCCGGAGTTGAAGCCGGACTGCTGCCCAGACTGAGAGCCTTGGCGTGCCACGGGCTGCTGGAAGGACGATGGGCGATAACCTCCACCCGGTGGCATTGGAGCCTTAAACTTCTGGCCCGTCGGGGAGGTGATAGCCAAGCGGTACCTCTGGGGCGGCTGGTTACCAGAGGGACCCACAACTGCACGCTTGCGCTTCTTCTCCTCCTGGTGAGCGCGCGTAGCATCCTCTTGAGTGATGGCAGCACTCACCAAGGTGTTAAAGTTGGCGCTGTTGTGGAGGGCTAGGCGCTCACGTAACTTGGAGTTCAAGCCCTTCATGAAACAGGCCCTCTTTTTGGCGTCGGTGTCCACGTGATGCCCAGCATACTGCGCCAGGTAGTTAAACTTGCGCGAGTATTCATGGACACTCATGTGGCCCTGACGCAGCTCTTCAAATTCGCGCGCCTTGCGCTGTATGAGGCCATCAGGGATGTGATGTGCCCGGAAAGCTTCACGAAACTCTGTCCACTGCACTTGGTGGCCATCGGGGAGAGAGGCAGTGTAATTAAACCACCACGCTCTCGCCGGTCCGCGGAGTTGCTGAGCCGCGAAGAGAGTCTTCTGGTGCTCAGTACAGTGAAGAAGCTCAAACTTGGACTCGATGGTGTGCAGCCAGTTGTCAGCGTCCAATGGGTCAGCGGCATCCGCAAAGGTTGGCGGATGGACGGCTGAGAAATCCCCATAGGAGCTCTCTAACGGGGGTGCCTGTGCACGCTGACGACCACCCTGACGATTCTGGTCGATCAGAATCTGCATTAGTTGCTGTTGGGTGGCCATGAACTGTTCCCACATCCTCGGAGGTGGGGGCGGCGGTGGAGGAAGGTTAGAGCCACTAGCTTGGTCCTGCCCGCTCGATCCGCGAGTGCGTCCTGCCATCTGTCATAAGAAAACCTTCACTCCATTAGAGGATTGATCATGCGTTCGAATACACACAGGCCGACAGAATGCATTCAAACAAAGCATGACTGGATATATGCTATGACAGTGGAAATAGGCAACACATAGCTTGGATCGCTTCATTACTGGGAAAGTCAACGGTGGAATACATAGAAGGGTACCCGCATTACATCCCGAAGTGGCATGGCCACATTTTACAAAATTGCGTAGCGATGCCGAGTCATAACTACGCTGCTCACGGGACGTATGCTCACTAATACAGTTTGACACGGAGTAAAAATACTACTAGGTCTTAAGTGCTAGTTGCCCACATCTATGTGTGCAACCTAGGCCGCGATAAATGATTAGGGCACAAGGCTGTCAGCGTCGGAATGCATCTCCTCATCGTAGGGCGACGGGGGATGCTCGTTCTCCACGCCAGACATGCCTGACTCCTCATCAGGTGGGACATCTGGTGCCTGCATCGGCTGTGGGGCCTGATGCTGCTGAGCCATCTCGAGGTCCATCACGGCTTCCTCCCACTGAGCATGGATCTGCTCGATGGTCTGCTCGGCGGTGTGGAGCTGAGCGCGAACGTCATGAAGCTCGTTCTCCGCCTCAAGCCTCAGCTCATCTATCCATTCGGCCTCAGCCTCGAGCCATCGACCTGTACCTTCAGGTCGTCACGCTCACTCTCCAGCTCAGCAATTTGCTGATCGGCCTGGGCCTTCTGCTCCTGAAGCTGCTGCTGCAACTCCTCGACTTGGGCTTTCAACCCACAGTTCTCCGTTTTGGCCTTCTCTAAATGGTAGGAAACCTCAAGCCACTCCATACGCACTTTCAGGCGCTCCTGCTCCGCTTCGGAACGGGACTGCTCCGCCTGTTCGCGAGCCTGGGCCATCTCCACAAGATCGGCCTCGAGCTCCGCGATGCGTGCGGCGAGTGCGGCACGGCTGTCGACGTCCGAATGGGCCATCTGTCGAACCAAGGAAAACAAATAAATTCTCATCTCCAAAGGAAACGAAAATTTTTGTACCATTTTTCACAACTGCTCGAACGGAGAAAAATGGTGACACCAATATCAACGGGACCGATAAAGTGGAATTTGATTTCTATCTCCCATGTATGGCGAAGGGGGTCCAATTCTCATGCAACTAAGAATAGGGTCATAAAAACACCTCCCCCCTTAGGAAAACCTAAAGAGTGGAGTTAAAGGCGAAACCCTACAGATGCTATAGGATTTTTGGAGTGAGGGACAGACTGAACACAAGTGGTTAAAATTTCTATGTACCTCTCTCCTTGATTATTTTGCTTCGTTCATTTACAGTTTCTTATTGCATTTATGGGGTTGAACCTTTTTAATTAGGTGAATCTTGGTACACATGCAGGAATGGAATAATGCCACGACCTATTCGTCCTCACAAAAGGAAAAACCCTAATACGTTATCCTTGGTGGCACTACTCGTTCTCTCGGAACCAATCGTTTTCTACACGGTCTAACGACAGTTAGTGTACCTGCAGAAGATCACATCATAGAACAGGTATGCAATATGGCCATGATAGTCACGACTCATGGCGACCGGCGGCAACCAGTAACGCCTTGCCGTTAGCGGCCATGAAAAGCATCTCAGGCAAGATGGGTGAACCAGCAACGCGAACACCAAGCGACCGTGAATATTATCCCACGGCAGGACTACGTACCTTCGTTGTAGTTCGTTGGTGCATCGTTGCGATAATGTAACACGTACCTCCGCGTAGTTCGTTGGTGCGTCGTTACATAAACATAAATCAACTTAAAGTAAAATGCATGAATGCAAAGTTAGTATTGCCACCTTCCTAACTATAACTTCTAATATGGGCTTTTCTATAACGTGCCTCACCGTAACGTAGTTTTTCAAAATACGCCTTGTTAATTAAAGTACTGATCCCCGAATGGCTCTGATACCACGTGTAGCGACCCCGTCCGATAAAATCGTACGGTTGCTCACCCAAGATCATTCAGGGTGCCACTTGGCGAAGCAAGCGACCATACAGTACAATAATTAACAAGGACACGTAGAACATGATTTAAAGGGTACATAAATTCGTAATATTACAACATTGTCTAGGTAATTTAAGTGCGGAAACGCAGTTCGAAAACAAGCGAAAGTCAGCGGAAGCTAATGAGTACACTCGACAGTACAATTAAGCACACCAGCCCACGGTTGCTTAATCTTCGTAGGTCGGCGAAGCGGGAACCCACTCGAAGGTCCATTCCGAGGGTGCCTCCCCTTCCCAACCACCACAACCACACGAAGCATGGTTAGAAGGATCACCTGCAAAAAATATTAATCCACAAAGCCTGAGCAACTAATACTCAGCAAGACTTACCCGTCAACGTGGCCATCTAATGACCGACTCCTAAAATGCAGGGTTTTGGTGGAGGCTGATCGGGTCTTGCGAAAAACAGCGCTAATATTCTATTCAATTTTCAGCCAAGTTAACAATAGTTTCGGTGAATTACTAAATGTGCCGCTATACTAAACAATCATGAATTCAATACAACAGACAGAGTAAAATATTGCAGATTCATCATTATCCACTATTTCCATATCGTTGCGGCGGAAAGGAGCAAGTGCTGCTCTTAACCACGAGGAGTGGCAATTATAATTGATTTACATCCTGCAGGAGAAACCCGAATGACACGACACGTGCACACTCAACTGAGTCACACGTGGCTACCTTTCGCAACATCGCGACAGTGTTGGCTCAACATCCATCCCTCCAAGGACATGGTCCTCCAGGCGATGCCCTGCATCCCTGTACGGCCCCAAGCCTTTCCCACTAACACATGCCCAAGAAAAACAGAAACACGAATTCATCCACCATACTGGTCCGTTCACCCGGAAAAAGGGATGGCCAATTGTCCAACAAAGCACGGTGAGCTACATCAGTTTCCTGGTCCCATTTACCAGTATGCACTCGGTACACACCTCAAACTTGACCAATGCAACCGCACTCGATAGGGTTCCCAAATTTTAATCTCCAATAAGATCAACATATTGTTCGATTTTTCCTCCTGGAATAAACACGAGTAGTCTCCATACTACTCGAATATTACCGGATCCCTATCTCTTTAAGCGTGGCATACTATCGAGGGCTCTACCATTTTAACTCCATAGGAAACCTAACCGGTCATGCAATTAGGGTTTCACGACAATTTCCTCGAAACTTAATGCGCAAACAATTCCTACACACATAGTGATAAAAGGAAAACTTGTAAAACATAGGTGTGCACCGGGGCTTGCCTTGATTTGCAGAGTAATCGGAGTGCTCAAACAAGAAGTTAGTGCCTGCGGGTGCTTCTTCTGGGTTCTCGTTCACCGGCGGAAGTTCCTGGTCGGCTCCTATATGACGGAAATGCAATGAATTGTTTAATGAAGAGAGTCACAATGCTATTATTAAATAGTAACTAGTGTTCCCTTGTTAGTAATTAGACTTAGATTGCGACCTTGTCTCAAGTATTAGTCGATTATCAACTACGGCTACTTAACTAGGTTAAAAATGACATTTTTAATTTCTTCTCAAGATTATTTTTAGTTGATGGTACTCTCTGAGATATGAATTTTAAGCTTTGGTTGAGGCCTAGGTGATTTGTCTAGATTTTATAAAAATTCAACAAAGTTTCTGTTATTGGGTTTTGTAAAATCAGAAACCATGAGTAGATCTAGGAGTAAAATTATGATATTTTATGGTGTTATTCAGGAGAACCAAATCTACAACTTCTCTTTTGGGGTCTAACCTTTTTACTGACTTCTACAATGTATTTTAGAAAATGGTATTTTAATAGGCAGATTAGGGTATGGTGAAAGTAATATATATACTTTGGTGGTCGTAAAATCCCAATAAATTTACAGTAGATGTGTTCTGACCTGAGGAACTTGTAGGTAAAATTTCAGACTTAGCACTTCTCTATAATTTGAATTAAAATTCAAAAACAGAAAAAAATATTTTAATTATTCCTGAAAATTTGTGGTCATTTCATAAAAAGTGTTTTAATAGAAATTTAGTATTAGTCATGAGGTTTCTAAAAAGGTTTGGTTTGCTATTTTAGGGTTAGTATTTGATTTTATATGAATTTTACAACTCTGTAGTTTTCTCTGGAATTTGAATATTTGAAAGGGGCTGGGGCCCGCTTGCCAGTGACAGGGGACAGGGGAGGCGGCGCTAGGGCAAAGCCCGACGGCGCGTCGGCGGTGGTTCCCGCTGGAATTCACACCGGCCGTGGACTCCGTGGTGCCCCACGTGATCAGCACGGCGAGAGGAGTTCTATGAACCAAGAGGCGGGACGGCGGCTCACCGGAGTAGGGCCGGCGGCGGTGGCCCTGTAAGGTTGACGGCGGCGATGGTGTTCCGGTGACTCGGCGGTCGGGGAGGGGTAACCGGTGGCGGTGTGAGCAACAGTGGACCACGGTGAAGCTTCTGCGCACGACGAAGACGACTGAAAGTGGCCGGAAGGAGGTTGTCGACGGTGAGGTGGCGGCTCGGCGGGTGCTCCGGCGATGTCGCGGTGGTTCCGTCACCGTTGCTTCACCAAAGTCAGAACGATCAATTGAAATGGAACCAGGGGAACACGAGGAGCGTGCCGACGGAAGGAATTGAAGGATAGCTCACCGGCGATGAAGAATTCGACAGGGGGCGGCAATGGCGGTGCGGCGGCGCCCCGAGCGTGAATCGTCGGAATTGGCTAGGGTTTCGGTGTTGAAATGGCTAATTGGGTGTGGGAGGGTGTTGTGGTTGATCTCGTGTGCAACGGAGGAGCTCGGATTGATTTGAATCGAAGCGAGTTGTTCGGTCGATGCAGAAGCTCGGTGGCGGCAATGGCGG
The DNA here is from genome assembly GCA_001182835.1 of Oropetium thomaeum. Lineage (NCBI taxonomy): Eukaryota > Viridiplantae > Streptophyta > Magnoliopsida > Poales > Poaceae > Oropetium > Oropetium thomaeum. The sequence continues at coordinate 520,070 of LFJQ01000093.1, read as the reverse complement.
CAGGCAGAGGGAGAAGAAGAGAGGATGGGCGGGGTGAGACCAGAAGAGCGACGGAGGGAGTATAACAATGCACTGGAAAGGTTGATCGCGCGCGTGCAGCTCGGTGATGATGGCCGCTGGCTCCCCGTACGCGGCAGTTGGGCGGCGGCAGAGAGGAGCGCGCTCGGGAATTCAATGGCGCTGCGGCGAGGCGACGACGATTGGCCACTCCCGTACATGGTTAGCTCGCCGGACGGCCGGGGCAGCGGTTCTCGCGGGATGAAGTAATGGCGCGCGGCGGCTAGGCGCAGCTACGGCGTAGGGCGGCGACTCGGCGGGGAAGACGGCATGGGCGCCCCTGTTTTGCAGCCGCTCGTACTGTGCACCGTCCGGCAACAGAGACAGAACAGAGAGCGACAGAGAGAATAGAGAAAGGAGAGGAAGAGAGAATAAATTAATTAGGGATAGAATTTGTTTTACTCAATGCTCAATTTTGAATTTGAATGATCATTTGCAAGATTTGAACTCTTTCATTGACCATTTGAAAATTTTTGCCCACTATTCAATTTCCCCACATAATTTGAGCTTTTAATTAAACAACAATTGGAATTTGAACTATTGTTCTCAATAATTTGATTTCCAAATGCCCTAAAACTTTGTGAAGGGGTGGAGTGGCTAGAAATAAAAGAATTCAAATTCTTAAGTTTGGATTGCTACTGCATATACGAATTCCCTTTATTTAATCGTTTGCCTTTTTCTTCTACCATTTAAATCCCGACAACTTAATTAAATGAAAATGGACAAATTTTTAATTCCTTATTTTGGCGCCATAAACGTGCTTATTTATCGGATTGATTGAGTTTAACTTTTGGGGTGTCACAAGTGGCTGACTACAGCCGACTCCTAGACATGCTGGCCGACTCGGGTGGGTTTACTTGCAAAAGGACTCGCAAGCCTATACTACTCTTGTCAGATTTTAGCGCCAATTAAGTGATTAGAAAATAAATTTAGTTAGCACCGAACTAAGCAAACATAAAAGAAGTAACAACAGCATTAGTAATAATCATAATTCTTTCTCATTGTGTCTCAACCAATTTACTAAAATGTGGTGCGTTTCACGAGCATGCTCACTAACTGGAAGCGACAGCGGTTCGAAACGATTTTATACCCTGCGGGGGAAACCTGACCATACGACACGTGCGTGTCCCAGACTCGCACGTGGCAACCATTCACACCAGCTCCTGCAACGTCAATTCCCTCCTACGCCTGCCTTAGCAGCGCCGCATCCCACCAGACAACGCGTCCCAGATGGTTTCTGTGGAGTTCCCACGCTGCCCACCCCAGATCTCCTCCTAGTCAGACACAGTAGGGCAGGTTCGACGTTGCAATCACTAGGCTACGTAGGTTTATTGGGGCCTATAACACCCAGCATACGACCAGTACATTCAACACTCGATCAGTCTCGGACCACAAGGATGAGACAAGTCTACGGTCACCCTGGACCCAGTCCAGTCGCCGAGCTACTGTGTATCCTGTCTGACCCTCAAACTTTTATCTTTCTTACTTATTCACATTCATTTGGCCCATCTCATAAAATAGATTCATTCAACAACCAATCCTTTCGCGAGCAGCGTCCACTCTGCTCGACTTCTACCGGCAATACCTATTAAGCATAGCAGACTAAGGGGGTATCTATACGAGCTACCGATAGGGTTTCCTATGGGAAACAAATGCAGCTATGGTTTCAATCAACTCCTAGCACTTAATGCACAAACAAGACACACTTAGTTATAAAAGAAGAATTTTAAACAACGGTTGTGCACTGGGGCTTGCCTGGTTCCTCTGAGTTGATGTCGATTTCTTCGGCGGGGGTCGAGGAACTTGGATCCGCAGCTACTTCGTGAGCTTTAGAATCTATATGATGCAGTAGAATTATGATAAGTTCAATGAAAAAGAAACTTATTGTTATTATCAATAATAACCTAGGGTTTAGATTGGCGACGCCCAGAATTAGGGTTAACCCTAATTACTCGACGCCGTCGATTAAATTCAATTCTTAATCTGTGAATGATGTTTAAAGAAATCTATTAAACTCTTATGAGGTGACTTTTAGTTGGCATGTTCAACAATTTCAACTTTAGTTAAGTTAAATTGACATTTTCCATCGGTTAAACATTATTTAATTCCTTCGGCTATTAAATTAGGGTTAAAATGAAAATTTTAATTCTTCCTCAAGATTATTTTTAGTTGGTAGTGCTCCCTGGAATAAGCATTTTGGGCTTTGGTTGGGGCCTAGATGAATTCTCTATATTTTATAAAAATTCATCAAAGTTTCTGTTTTTAAATCTTGTAAAATCAGAAAGCACTAGTAAACCTTAGAATAAAATCATGAAATTTTATGTGGGAAATCTTGAGCACCAGATCTAAAACTTTGCTTTTTGAGTCTAACCTTATAAATGAATTTTACAATGTACTTTAGAAAATGGTATTTAAACTAGGCCGATTGAAGTTATTTTATAGGGTTAGATGCCATTTCGTGTTCCTAAAATCTTCATAAAATTACAGAGGGTGTGTAGTACCATGTTGTACTTGTGGATCAATGGTTAGCCCTAGAATTTCTCTATAATGCAATTTAGAATTCAAAAACAGAAAAGAGTGTTTCTAATTAATTCTGCAAATGTTTGGTCAATTGTTAAAAAGTGCTTTAACAGACAATTAGTACTTATCACCAGGGTTCTAACAAATTTTAGTTTGGAATTTTTGGATTTTTCTGTGATTTGTTAAGGATTTTACAAGACAGGATAGAAAAATAGAGAAATGGAATTCAATGGAACAGTGGCGGCAGAGGACAGGGGAGGCTCGGCCGAGTCCGGCGAGGACTCCGGCGAGCTATTCCGGCCGGCCGGGGCCTCGCCGGCGAGGGGGGAGTGGAGGGAATCATTCTACAAGGTGTGGGGAGTCCCGGAGATAGTACAACGGCCGGCGAGGTGCGGTGCAACCTAGGGCGCGGCGGCGAGGCCCTCGGGAGCGTGCTCCCGCGACCTCGCGGCGGCGCATCGTTGCACGGGAGAGGCTAGGGTTTGATTCTACAGCAACTAGGCGGGATGGGGAAGAGCGGCAAGAGGAGAATGGTGAAGGTTTCTCACCGTGGCGTGCTGTCGACGGGAGCCCGGTTGCGGCAGTAGTGGGGCGGCGGTGCACCGAGCAGAATTACGGCGATGGGAGCTCGATTCCGAGAATTGGGGAGTGCTCTGAGCTACACGGGAGTGGGAGAGTGTGATTTGTCGAGGAAATTGGAACGGAGGATGGCCGAAAGGTGGCGTTCACCGAGAGGCACCTTCGGCTATGGCGGGCGGTGGCCGGGAGCAGTGGAGGAGGAGAGAAACTGGGCGCCGCGCGATGAAGAAAGAGCAAGGGGGGAAAAGGAGGAGGAGGTGCACCGGTTTTAAAGGAGAGCCGGGGTAGGGGAGTGGGGAGGATGTAGGGGCATGGCCCGGCAGCGCGCTGGAGCAGCTCGGGCGGCGCACATGGCGGCGTGGCTCGGCAGAGGAGAAAAAGAGAGAGCGGGAGAGAGAGCGGGAGAGAGAGCTAGAGAGAGAGCTAGAGAGAGAGAGAGAGCAAGGGGTAAGAAGCCGAGGCAATGAAGAGCGACGTGCGCCGGCTATGCCGTGTCGGGCGGGGCGCAGTGCCCTGCCGCGCCGTGTTGTCGGGCGGGCGGGGCACTGTAGCCCGCCCGGCAACAGTTTTATTTTATTTTTTTTGTTTTCTATAGTTCAAGCTGAAAGAAATTTAATGAATTGGCACACTTCCAAGCTCAAAAATTTTTGAAAATTTTTGTACAAGCTCAGGAATTTATTTGGAACACTTTTCACTTAAGGTTCGAGTCATGATTTGGTCTCTAAAAATTCTTGAAATTTCCATGATGATTACTGCTTGGGTGAATTTTTAAGAGGTCTAAATCTTTTCCAAAGATCTTGAAAATTTCCCAAAATTTCATTTTGAAGTGTACTTAATTATTATATAAAAATATTGCTAGGGTTTTGTGGAAATTTTGATGGTCAAGAGTTAGGGTTTGGGTTTGGTCCCTGTTAACAGGAGTTCGACACTGTGAGATGAATTTTTTTTCCCGACTTTACTATAGTGTTCTGTTGCATGCCAAGGTTTTTGTAGTTTTACTTTAGAGCATTTCGAACACCATTCCATTTTATTTCAAAAGTCGATTTTGCTTTGAAGTGTGAAATTTATCGATTTAGGGTTTTGGATTGGAGTGTGAATAGGAAGTGACCATGTATCGTGGACTGAGGACCCCTATTTGGTGAAGTGTTCAAAAATTAATTTACCAAGATTCTTGTACAGGTTAATGGAAGTGTTTTAGGCAACATTGTTCATTAGCTCTCGTGCTAGTTTTGCTCAAAAGTGTAAGTTAGGGTTTTTGTTTTGTCGATGATTGTTTAAGTGGCACCTGGGGTGTCACACTTTCGAAGCCTCTTCAATCCCCGGACGCGTCTGTTGTACAGATGCGTTCGGGGTGTGAGGTCTACGTGCCCGTGACCGCGAGCTCTCCGCTTGCTGTGCCGCCGCACGTTGCAGCAGCATGTCAACTTCACGTTGAGTGCGTCGAGCTTCGGGCGTGACGGGTTCGGGGAGCTCCCGAAGCAATGCTGCCGCTGCAGCAAGGTTCTGGCTGGCCCGCGTAAAGTGTGGGCGCTCATCGCCCTCCTCCATGATTCGTTGGCGTACTTTACGCGCCATGGAGCAAGCACGTCCACCGGGCTCACTGCGAGCGAGCTCACGGTCGATTTCTGCTTCCTCCTGTTCCAACTGACGTTTGGCCTCACAGAGTTCCTCCCTCCGCGCTTGTAACTGCTCGGGCAGTACATCACGGGAGGGGGTCTCGGAGGCCGATGGCAGTTGGGTGAGAGGGAGATTACTCCCCGGGTCGAGTGGGTCTTCAGAATGTGCCATGAGGCACTCGCGTGAGGGATTGTTGCTTCCCTCGCTACGTTCTGCGCCGGAATCTTCGTTCGCCCCGTCGAGGAGGTCGAAGAAGGATTTCGACGTGTAGCCTGTCATTCCCACGAACTCGGTGTCCGTGGAGCACGGGCTTTCGCACGATGACGTGCGAGTCATCGTGGCTTTACCAGAATTCCCCTGGCTGGGCGAAGAGGTCGCGCATGAACCCTTGCGTGAGGGCTTTCAAGAGCGCGAGCCTTTGCCAAGGCGTCGCTTTGTCCCGTTGGCCGGCATGGCCGGCGTGCAACGGGAATCAAGGGTGGTGATTGGCTACGCCGAGGCGTCGTCCAGCACCAGGTTGCCTCCAGAAGTGGCAACGAAGTCGAGACTCCCGAAGGACACGACAGTACCGGGGATCCATCCGTCGACGTGGTTTGCCATCGAAACCTGAGGGATTATCGACGAAAACGCACAGCCCCCTACCTGGCGCGCCAACTGTCGAAGTTCGTTACTGTCGACTAGTGAATTTATCGTGGGGGGTGCGTTTTGGGGTCTCGATGGTTCGCGATGCCCTACGTCCAGTTTTGGAGCTGCTCGTGTTACTCGTGATAAGGCTTGTAATGGGGATTACAAGAGGGCGAGAAAGGGAGAGTTTCCCAAGTCTCTAAGTGTATTCGTGCATGTGTTATCTTAAGCTAGAGTGAGCTAGTGAGTCTTGTAAACGTGGAAGCTTGTCCCCCTATCTTTCGGCTTCCTCCTTCTTTTATACTGCGAAGGAGGGAGATCCGATTCCGCGGGGTCGGTCGTGGCCGTACGCCCAAGTTGGGCTGTTCCATGACGGATGACGTCTTCGGTGTGGCGGTGTCGTCCTGCTTGACGGAGTAGCCAGTGTCATCAATCGGCGGTGTCCTGTTCGTATGGGTAAAAGCCGCTGTAGGCGTTGGCGCGGTGACGCGTAGTCGTAGCCGTCGCCCGGGACGTCCTGTCGTGAAGGAGCGATGAGTCTCTGACAGGGGCTGTAGCAGCGACGCCCATCCCATGGACGGTGCACGTCGTGTGCATTTAACGCCCACTTGCCTGAGCGATGGACGGCTCTACCTGTCAGCGAGCATGGGTGTGTCAGGCATTTATTTCCCAACCGTCACCGTCCAACCTACCCGTGGGGTAGTGGGCGATTCGCCTGACCCTAAGGTCGGGCGAGGCGTAGACGCGTTTGCTCGACCCCTACGGGGACGGGGTCGAGCGCGTCGCTCGCGTGCGGGAGGTTCGACCCTCCGTGGAGGGGTCGGGCGAGGCGGAGGTCGCCTATTGGCACGGTCTGTTTGCGTGTCGGTACGACGTGGAGGTTGGCTAAGGCGGGGATCGTTTATGCCTTGATCACGTTGTTAAGGTTGAGGGTCATTAAGGTTAACCACCTCTGGTATTGACCCTCAACAATCAGATTTGAGCCTTGGAAGAGAGTCTGGAGGTCTTGGGCTCCGGCTAAGTGTAGAATCTTTCTCTGGCTTGCTATCAGAAACAAGTGCTGGACTGCTGATTGCCTTGCGAAAAGAGGACTTCCCCACCCAGAGCTTTGCCCTCTTTGTGACCAGGAGGAGGAAACAGTTCAGCATCTCCTGACAACATGTGTCTTTGCAAGGCAATTTTGGTACGGGCTGTTCAGCCCCTTCGGATTGCAGCAGTTCACACCTGCTCACCATGAGGAATCCTTTACTGAATGGTGGAGATTTGTTGCTGATAGCACTCCAAAGGAGCACAGAAAAGGGATCAATTTCCTGATAATCCTTGGAGCCTGTAATTTATGGAAGCATCGGAATTCTTGTATCTTTGATGGAACTGCCCCAAATTTGGCTGAAGCAATGAGATATTTGAAGGAGGAGCACCATCTATGGAGTCTTGCAGGAGCTAAGAAACTCCAAGCTCTTGGGCTAGGTAGCACATCACTTCCGTGGTAATTCTAGGACCTAGTCCTATTTCTTTCTAGTCCTATTTCTCTTTTTTTTTTCTTTTTATACAGCCTCTCAAATTTGGTCCAAGTTGAACTGGCAGTGTTGTATAGGCCGCCTTTTTTCTCTTAATATAATAATACGCAGCTCTTCTGCGTATTCATGAAAAAAGAGAAGTCTCGTTTTTAGCAAGGTAACTTTTATTTTTTAGGGGGCCACAAGTAAATTGTCATTGTTACATTGTTGTTGTTGTCCTCCTACAAACGTGAAATCCTTGCAGCGTGGGCCGAAGTGTTAGAACAACCGTTGACATAAGTACTCTGAGTGAGACGCTTCAGAAGATGAATTGAAAATGTAAAGTAAGATTACTTTTTTTTTGCGATACGCTGTGTAGAGTACCTGATAATTGCTATCATCAGTATGTGCGGGCACACCGTTGTTCCCTAGCGATGCAGTTTTTGGAGGTGTTTGAATTGAGGGGCAAAACTTTTGCTCATGTCACATCGCATGTTTGGATGTTAATTAAAAAGATTAAAAATAATTATTTATAAAATTAATTACATAGAAGTATAGTAATCCATGAGACGATTTTTTTAAGTCTAATTAATCTAGAAGTAGCATCATATTGTCAAATCATGAACTAATTAGACTTAAAAAATTCATCTGTATATTAGTCTCAATCTATAAAATTAGTTTCGTAAATAGTCAATACTTAATATTTTAAATTAGTTTCTAAATATTTGATGTGACGCTACAAGAGATCGTTGCTTTTGTGGGAAAAACTAGTGACGATATTTTAGTTTGCCACAGATTATCATGTTTTTAGTGACATAAAACTTTTTTGCCACTACTAAGCCGTTTTCAGTGACAAACCACTATTTCATCACAAAGAAACTAATGGTGACAAAATATAATGGCAAAATATTATTTTGCACTTCTTGTAAACTTTTTGTGACTAAGTCTTGTCGTTGCCACAATTATACTAGTAATCAGTGATAAAATATATTTAACCACTATTAAGCATGTTTTTAGTGACCAACTGTTGTATCATCACAAAAAAAATACCATAATAGTGACGACATAGTGACAATTATTATATCACTGGAAAATATAAAATAGTGGCCACATTTTGGTTGTGAATTTTTATAAGGAAAAGTCTATAGGTACGACCCCCAGTGTTCGACTTTTGTCTGACTGAGCATCCAATGTTTGTTCAGGTCCTACTCTTGAACTTTTACTGCTCCAATAGGCACTAGATGTAGGGGTCAAACGATGTGAGTCTACCGAATGAGTAGGATGCATAGCAGCGGCAGCGCTCTTTTTATGATTCTAGTACAATACCCGTGACGACACGGTTTAAAATAAAAAAAAATAGTTGAACTAACCACATTATTATAATTTAGACTCTCTTTTGATAATCTATATTTTTACAATCCAAATAGAGAAATAATAAATTTTACATTTTACACTTCAAGAAACGATTTATGCCTTTTTAGACGCCTAACAAATTCCTGTATAAATTTAGGAATGTTCTCTTTTCATTGGTTGTCCTTGTAATGAAGCATCTCTAAAAGCAACATAGTTCTTATCGTATTTCCATCCTGCAAAAATTATTTTTAAAAAATAGTAGAGTTATAACTAACTTTGTCTTTATATATAAAAATATGTAAAAAATATATATTATATATTAAAATCAGATGCCGCTACTCACAGTGCAAAATGGGTTTAGACTTGACGAACCACAAATGTGTCGCATGAAGTTGATAACCAAATAGTCAGTGGTGCACCTATTAATGAAACATTTTATACATACTAAAATTAAAACATGTTTTAGAGGGGAATATGTTAACCAAATAGCCGTAGACTGTAATTAACATACTCAGCCATCATCCTATTTTTATCAAAAAAAAGCCATGATCCTATAATACAAGCCTAAACATATAATAGAGAGGCATGGGCCGGTACAAATATAACACGATGATAGCTTAAAATAACTCACGAAAGACCCTAAAACAAAGCTCTCATCATGATTACCATGTTTATGAGCTTTATGATTGCAATGTCATAAGTATCAAAGGAATCATAATATCATGAAGCTCAAATTTCATCGGTTATCAATTACAGCAAGAAACCCCTAAAAAAAATTACAGGGTCTGGCTGCCTATCAGGGAGCACTGCCTGGAATGAGCACCTCTAAAATATAAAAGAGAGCACAAAAGTACAAATATGCTAACGCAAAGATTTTTTTTGTATGCCTTATCAAGACTCCTCAATCTTCAGTCCTTTGTCTTGAAATAATTATCACCTGGAATAAACACATAAGATGCACGTTTTAGTTAGTTAAAAAAAAGGCACGGCATCACCTATAGGCTATAGCACAGCCACGATCAAGTGAGTTCAGCATTCAGCTAGAAGGAAACTGCAAGCCCTATGCAATCACATCTGACGTACAAAAGCAGTGAAAAACATTGTAGAAAAAAAAATCATGCGTCTCCAACCATCATTATTACTACCAAATAGCAGTTATCAGGCATGAATCTACGATATAAAACTTATAAAAATGTTACCACATGTGGCAGCAAAGGTTCTCCAAGTATATAAAAGATTAGCAGCATAGCCTTGAAACTGCTCCGGAAACTGGACAGCAAAGCTTTGCCTATTATTATTTTCTTTTGCACCAGGGAAAAAGAATATGATTTATCCTTAACAGCACATGGACCAGTGCATAACAATAAAGTATGAAATCAAACTCAACCTAGCAACTTCATTTTTTCCCCCAAAAAAGGAAAGAGTATACCTGATTATGACATGGAACCTTTACCTTTTTTTTTCGAGAATCAACATGGAACCTTTAACTTTAAAAAATTATGATGATATACGAAACTATATGGATGCAGATTTGAGATGGAAAGAACCATAAATGTTTAACAATATATAATCCAAGACTGGTTGTTGCTAGGTAATGCTTGGACCAGGTTTACTTGCTTTACTCACAATGAAAGCATTGTATTATCGTTCAGTAAGCAAACAGAGCAATTAATCTGAATGGCCAAATTAATTAACAATGTTCTTTTTTGGGTAGTCCAACAATTAGTTACTTGCCTTTCATGACGACCGATCCTCAGACCCAGAGCTGTCCTTGCTACCCCAATCCGAGCACCTCACCAGTAGCAGGGTCGATGATCTTTGCCTCCATGTGCGACGCTAGCTTCCCAACAAAACCATGCAAGACGATTCAATCAGACCATAGCCCTGGAAAGGATACATAACTATCATAGTGAATTACTACGTTTAGATCTCCCTGGGTACAACCTTCCTGCATAAGCAATAATAGTGCTCCTCCCACACCCCAAAAGTATCTCAATCACATTTGACACTTGACTGGCCTGATCCTTATGTTCATTTTGATTTTACACTGTTTCAGCGACACCTACTTCAGATCATATGACAACACTTCACACTGAAACTGTTACAAAGTAAAAAATGTGCTAAACCAAGAAACAACGAATGGCATGTTGTACCTGTTGATCCTGTTGAATCAATCAGCACTTTTAGTTTTAATTTAATCCAGAAATAAATCATGATCACACATAGCAGATTGTAAATATTAAATAGATCTATGCTAGATCTAAACAAGTCTATCATGTCAAACAGAATCAAAGATTCTACCATACACTCAAACAATATGAACATATAGTAGATCACCATAGCATGAATAGAAGACATGATAGCAGATTCGAGAGCGTACGCTTCCTTTTCGACGACAATCGGAGGGTAGCGTAGTCTGCGTCGAACAGCAACCGCGCGCAGAAGATCATGAGCGGTGCGCGTCAGATGGCGGCGCGGAAGTCGAGCCGTGGTGACGAAGTTGAAGACGAACGCGCCGGAGCGATGAAGAAGAAGCGATCGAGCAATCGCGCAGAGCGCTTCCCAAAAACCTTATTCGTCCTCTCCCGGTGCAGGAGCTCAGAGGACGAGGGTTCCGGAGACCTGCTCTCCCGGTCGATGGTGCACGCCGGCGATCGGGATGGAGTAGGCAGCAGTGGCGGCGCAACGATAGCAGAGGCGAAAACTTAGATGCGTTGGGATGCGTGTAGTTTCGAGATGCACTCTGGCTGCGGCTTTGGCCTGGTTATATAGGGGGAAACCTCTAGGGTTGAGGCGTCCCTCAACCGAGTCGGTTACAGATCATGGCCGTGGTGGACATGATCTCTCGTCCAGGTCGGTTACGATATCAGATCGTACCGAGTCGGTTACAGATCGTGGCCGTAGTGGACACGATCTCTCGTCCAGCTCGGTTACGATATCAGATCGTATACGTGTTGAACACGAAACCGCAAAAAGGAAAAACAGCAAAACGAGACCGCGCACGTTTCCTTCTTCCTTCCATCATCCACTTGCATGGATGGGCCTTTGAGATTTTCTAGGAATTATTTTGAATTTCAAATGAGCCTAGCCCAATAATTCTAACAATCCCCCACCAGATCTCAAAGTCCCATCAAGACTTTGCCTCATGCTACTGTTGTTTGATATACCAGTGTTTCGATGGAGACTGTTAAGTTGAACTTCCATCTAGGACAGTAAGTTACACTCATTCACAACTTGAACAATGGACTACGCCTTGAATTGCAAGTTTTGTACAAATAAGTTTCACTTATAGCCTTAACTGGTACTAGACCGCCAGCAGACTACTCCGTGGTTTGGAGCATATAGGTCGTACTCCGTGGTCTCTTCATGAGTTTGATAGAGATCACCCAAATCTCATAGACTGCGACCTTCCAACAGTCGGACTCATATAGGTGTATTCTTTCAAGGATGCTCTGCAGGATAGCACCTTTGCTAACTAAAGCCAACAGAATACATTAAGGCAGTTGCCAGCCTGCCATGCAGTAATAGAGAGTATTGCATCATTACTCGAGTGGGACAGAAGTGTACTCTCATGCTAGCCATCAGCTTGTTCTTCCCAGGTCCTAATTCACGGGGTCTCTGATCACATAGGTTGGGTTACCACTGTGGAATAGCTCATATGGGTCTCAAACCCATCTCCTTAGATGCATTGTCTATCACGTTACGTGACAGCCCCTTAGTGAATTGATCTGCTAGATTTTTATCAGTATTGATATAATCAACTGATATTACTCCGGAGTTTCTCATTTTCCTGACAGATTTCAAACGCCTCTTGATATGTCTGGATGACTTCATATTGTCCTTAGAACTGTTCACTTTAACAATCACAGTTTGATTGTCACAGTTCATCAGAATTGCCGGCACTGGTTTCTCGACAATAGGTAAGTCCATCAAGAGTTCACGTAGCCAATCGGCTTCAACAGTAGCTGTATCTAATGCAGTCAGCTTTGCTTCCATGGTTGACCTCGTCAATATCGTTTGTTTGCACGAATGCCATGAAACAGCAGCTCCACCAAGGGTAAAAGCATACCCACTAGTGGCATACAACTCATCAGCATTAGATATCCAATTAGAATCACTATAGCCTTCAAGTACAGCAGGAAATCCGGAATAGTGAATTCCATAGTCCTTAGTACCGACCAAGTAGTGCATTACCCGCTCAAGCGCGCGCCAATGATCATCTCCTAGATTAGAAGTAAACCGGCTCAATTTGCTTACAGCAAATGAGATGTCAGGCCTAGTAGCACTGGCTAAATACATAAGTGATCCGATAATTTGAGAGTATCTCAATTGGTCTCTACCAATGCGCTTGTTCTTTCAAAGAATCAAGCTAGGATCATAAGGTGTTGGAGAAGGTTTGCTGTCCTTGTAGCCAAAACGGCTCAAAACCTTTTCCACATAATGAGATTGCGTTAATGTAATCCCATTCTCACCTTTAATCAGCTTAATATTTAAAATAACATCAGCCTCACCCAGATCTTTCATATCAAAGCTCTGACATAGAAACGACTTCACTTCGTTAATCATGTCAAGACTTGTCCCAAAGATCAGTATGTCATCAACATACAAGCACAGGATAACTCCTTCACCCCCAGCATAGCGATAATACACACATCTATCAGCCTCGTTAACTGAGAAGCCTGCTGATATAAGTGTAGAATCAAATTTCTCATGCCATTGCTTTGGTGCTTGTTTCAGACCATACAAAGACTTCAATAACTTACACACCTTGTCCTCTTGACCTTTTACTACAAACCCATCAGGCTGATCCATATAGATCTCCTCTTCCAACTCTCCATTAAGGAAAACTGTCTTTACATCCATCTGATGGACGAGAAGACCATGAGAGGCAGCCAAAGAGAGTAGTACACGAATGGTGGTCAACCTTGCAACAGGTGAGTAAGTGTCAAAGAAGTCTTTGTCTTCTTTCTGAGTATAGCCCTTAGCTACAAGCCTAGCCTTGTACTTGTCAATAGTACCATCAGGCCTAAGCTTTTTCTTGAACACCCACTTGCAGCCTACAGGTTTGCACCCGTAAGGACGATCAACAACCTCCCAAGTACCATTAGAAAGAATAGAGTCCATCTCACTATGAACAGCTTCTTTCCAATCATCTGCATTAGGAGATGCATATGCCTCAGATATGGTTTTGGGTGTGTCATCCACGAGATAGACAATAAAATCATTACTAAAGGACTTTGCAGTTCTTTGTCTCTTGCTCCTTTTGAGAGCTTCACTGTCAATCTCCTCATGGATCGGCTCAAGTGTTTGTTCAGCATGATCAGAAATTATAACAGGTGTAGAAGTTATGTCAGCAATCATACTAGATGATGAACTAGAGATATTATGTAAGTTTTTCATAGGAAATATGCTCTCAAAGAAAGTAACATCACGAGATTCCATTAAAGAATTAACATGAATATCTGGCACCTCTGATTTAACTACTAAAAATCTATAGGCAATGCTATTATGAGCATATCCCAAAAAGACGCAATCCACAGTCTTAGGTCCTAACTTGCGCTTCTTGTTTATTAACACATTTACCTTTGCCAAACAACCCCATGTGCGCAAGTAAGAAAGCGATGGTTTTCTCCCAATCCATTCCTCATATGGAGTCTTCTCCTTATTCTTAACCGGAACTCTATTTAGGACATGACATGAAGTCAATAAAGCCTCCCCCCACCATGCCTTAGGTAATCCCGCAGTGTCTAACATGGAGTTAACCAGGTCAGTCAAAGTATGATTCTTCCTCTCGGCAATCCCATTTGATTGGGGAGAATAGGGAGGCGTCCTCTCATGTATAATACCATGTTCCGCATAGAATAAGTCGAATTCATTTGAGAAAAACTCACCACCACGATCGGATCTAAGTCGTTTGATCTTTTTCTCTAGTTGAGTTTCAACTTCAGCCTTATAAATTTAAAGTAGTTTAGGGCCTCATCTTTTGTTTTAAGTAAATAAACATAACAAAATCTAGTTGCATCATCAATCAAAGTCATAAAATATCTTTTTTCACCCGCAGTCAAAACACCATTCATTTCACAGAGATCTGAATGGATAAGGTCTAGCGGTGCCAAGTGTCTCTCCTCAGCCACCTTGTGAGGTTTTCGAGGTTGCTTTGATTGCACACAACTATGGCACTTAGAACCTTTGACAATGGAAAATTTCGGAATTAAATTCAAGCTGGATAGACGAGTCATAGAACCAAAATTTAGATGACATAAACGTGAATGCCAAACACTAGCATTGCTCTCATTAATACCATCAGAAATAAAGTTCACAGACTTATTACAAAAATCCGAAAGGGAAAAGCGGAACAAGCCTCCGCACTCATAGCCTTTACCAATAAATTGTCCACTCCTAGACACGACAACTTTATTAGACTCAAGCACTACCTTAAAACCATCCCTAAATAATAGGGAGCCACTAACTAGATTCTTCCTGATAGAAGGGACATGCTGCACGTTCTTCAGCTGCACGATCTTTCCCGAAGTGAACTGCAGATCGACCGAGCCAACACCACGAACAGTAGCATGAGACCCATCGCCCATCAAGACGGAAGAATCCCGAGCGACCTGGTAAGAAGAGAACAAAGAGGCATCAGAACATACATGAACATTAGCACCAGTATCAAGCCACCAACTGGTAGATTGAAATACTGAGAAAATAGAAGGGAAATAATCATACCCACTATTTTCCTCACCGGCGCTGGTCACCATGTTCACCGTCCTCTGTCCTGGTGAAGGCTTCTTGCTTTTGCGTTGTGGATACTTCTTGGCCCAATGGTCATTGGCACCACACACAAAGCAGCCTTCATTGTTCTCCTTGTTCTTCCTTTTCTTAAAGGTAGTGGTTTGCTTAGGCTTGTTGTTCTTGCCCTTGCCTTTTCCATCCTGATGGAACCTCTGGTGCTGCACCATATTGGCGCTAGTCTGGCCCTCGACTGCTTTGAGTCGACCATCCTTAGCACGAGCTCTGTTCTCAATGTCAAGTGAGGAGATCAGATCCGAAACGGACATCTCCTGCCTCTTGTGCTTGACAGCCGTGGCGAAATCTCTCCAAGATGGGGGTAACTTGGATATGATTCCCGCAGCCACAAACTTGTCCGGCACGACGACCTTAAGAAGCTCAAGTTCCTTTATCATGCACTGTATTTCATGAGCCTGATCTACTACAGAACGGCCTTCGACCATCTTGTAGTCATGATATTGCTCCATGATATACATCTCAGTGACGATATCGCTGACACCATAGTCAGCAATCAGGGCGTCCCACAATTCCTTGGCGACTTTGTGATGCATGTACACGTCTTGTAGATTATCCACAAGATTACTGATCACAGCGCCAACGAAAAGTGTATTGTCCTTGTTGTACTTTGCCAGTTCAACATCGGACAAATTACCCTCTGGTTTACCAGCATGAGTCCAGTACACTTCCATGGATTCAAGCCATAGAATGGCCTTGACTTGCCATCTCTTAAAGTGCATGCCAGTAAACTTATCAGGCCTCAGCGCCTCGCTAAATCCAGCCATACCAAAGTGCCTAATATAAGGTTTTTGGATTGTTGAATCAATCAGCACTTTTAGTTTTAATTTAATCCAGAAATAAATCATGATCACATAGCAGATTGTAAATATTAAATAGATCTACGCTAGATCTAAACAAGTCTATCATGTCAAACAGAATCAAAGATTCTACCATACACTCAAACAATATGAACATATAGTAGATCACCATAGCATGAATAGAAGACATGATAGCAGATTCGAGAGCGTACGCTTCCTTTTCGACGACAATCGGAGGGTAGCGTAGATGTCCGCGTCGAACAGCAACCGCGCGCAGAAGATCACGAGCGGTGCGCGTTAGATGGCGGCGCGGAAGTCGAGCCGTGGTGACGAAGTTGAAGACGAACGCGCCGGAGCGATGAAGAAGAAGCGATCGAGCAGTCGCGCAGAGCGCTTCCCAAAAACCTTATTCGTCCTCTCCCGGTGCAGGAGCTCAGAGGGCGAGGGTTTCGGAGACCTGCTCTCCCGGTCGACGGTGCACGCCGGCGATCGGGATGGAGTAGGCAGCAGCGGCGGCGCAACGATAGCAGAGGCGAAAACTTAGATGCGTTGGGATGCGTGTAGTTTCGAGATGCACTCTGGCTGCGGCTTCGGCCTGGTTATATAGGGGGAAACCTCTAGGGTTGAGGCGTCCCTCAACCGAGTCGGTTACAGATCATGGCCGTGGTGGACACGATCTCTCGTCCAGGTCGGTTACGAATCAGATCGTACCGAGTCGGTTACAGATCGTGGCCGTGGTGGACACGATCTCTCGTCCAGGTCGGTTACGATATCAGATCGAATTCGTGTTGAACACGAAACCGCAAAAAGGAAAAACAGCAAAACGAGGCCGCGCATGTTTCCTTCTTCCTTCCATCATCCACTTGCATGAATGGGCCTTTGAGATTTTCTAGGAATTATTTTGAATTTCAAATGAGCCTAGCCCAATAATTCTAACAGATCCTGTATGTGCTATCAAACATGAGTACATCTCCAAATGACTGATAGTCCATGCGTGACTGTGCATCACACCAGAACAAAAAAATTCTGCAAACGGCCTTCACTGTCGACTTGGTAATCGAAAAAAAAAAATCAGGATCCTTGTCCCGCCTGTTCTGCATTATCTCCAAAGTTGCATTTGCATCACCATCTGCAATTCTTGATCTGCTTATTCCTTGATGAAAAAATTGTAAATGTCCTCCCAGCTAATTCCAACGTTCTCATATCCTCCATACTTGCAGCGCAATATATCCATTATCACATGCTTCCAAATGACCATTGATTCCATTCGAATTATTTCAGCTTTCAAGAAATCCGACATCTTCCTGTGACATTGAAGGAATGGAGTCGCATCCGGAGAAGCCAGACACTGGTTGTGGTCATCAACAAAAATTGTCAACAAACCAAACACCAGTTCTTTTCAAGCTTAATGCAAAGTTGCACAGGACAATCACACCTCGTCTTTGCTCTTTCCCTGTATTTGCGATCTGAGCGGTCACTTGCACCAGGGTCCCGATGGCCTTCCTTACAGCACAAGCAGCGTCTGTAGAATATGTACCCAATCTTCTTCTCACGCCTCACAATATCCTTCCTACTGCCCAATCCTTTCTCTTTAGCATACTTTTTTAAGAAGAGAAAACACTCATCTTCGCTTCCAAATGTCATCTGTACTATATTCCAATACTCTTCCAAGGCAACTTTAGTTTCCTTTGCGTCACAAAATATATCCAACAAGGCTCCTCTCGCTCTCATGAGAGTCGCAACCATTGCGACCACTGTTTTCCTGGCACAAAAAACAACATTGTATTGTTTACACAGATAAATAGGAGCACAAATAAGAAACAGTGAATTTCAGACTCGGTAGCCTCACCTCCATGAATCTGTTGTTGTCCTCAGCGCAACAATCCACCAAGTGACTACAATATTGCTTTCTTCCTCCTTATACACGTACAAGAAAAAAGTATTAAGCATGACCTTTGAAGCGAAAAAAGAATGTCAGACGGAATGAGCTGGTTTTAAAGTCACAACAAGAAAAAAACTGAATAGCAAGCTAATCATCGTTCATGATTATTGAACAGTAAAAGCTAGTTATGTGCTCATGTCATCGTACATGAATTCGTCCAAATTACTGTCACCTCAAAACGCATCAGCATATGTTTCTACAATGGCAAATGTTACTGAACAGGATGCGTACAAATTTCTCTACTCAGTTGCTGGCCTGAAATTCTAGAATCCATTTTTTAGAGAAGAAACCATGCAAATATCAACAAGCTAATGACAACTAATGTAGAAACATTCCAATACCAAATTCTACCAAGATATTACCACAACAACCATAAGCAACTTGATGCATTGTAACAAGCTCTAAAAGCTTTCAGACAGCGTGCAAATGACACATACTACAGTGAAGGCAGCCAGCGTCGTGAGTCAAGTCGACGGCTGCTCGGCGCTGGGCGGACAGCAGCAGCCGTGGCGCAGCCGTAGCACCACCTCGCTGCGCCGCGGCCTCCTGGGAGAATTGGCATGGAGGAGCGGCGCCGGCGAAAGGAGAGCAGCGCGCCAACGCGAGGAGAGTGGCGCCAGCGGTTGGAGAGCGCCGAGTGGGGGATGGTGTCATGGGAGAGAGGTCGCGACCTCACGGGAGAGCGGAGAGAGTGCTGCCGATGGGTTCTGGGCTCGAGATTAGGCACGACGGGCCCTGTTTCACTAACAGAGAGCTTAAACATACTTAACGAGGTCATTAACAGAGTGCTTTGGGCTTCGTGCCACTGTTTTTTGGAGAGCATAAAAGCACTTCTCTGTCTTGTGTGATGAAAGCTTCAAAATATTGTTTTTCGTACAATCACTGCAGATGGTTTGGCTCATCTCTAAGTATTATACAGTAAACTACATAGAAATTTATTGCCCTCTAGATTCAAAAACCATGTTTTGGTTAAACATTTAATAAATTATGAAGAACTTTCAAATGTTTTAAGTTAAAAAAATGGAAATCATGTGAATGAATTTATATATTTTACTCATCATCTTGATTACTCCTTTGATTGAATTAAGAAAACCTTGTAGAGCAAGAACCAAATTAAAGTTATTTCCTGATTAGCAACCAATGAGAGATACCAAACTCTGTTCAAAACCTTAAAATCCACTATCGGCGAACACGCAATCGAACCCGGATCTAATATGATTGAATGAACAAAAATAGGTGAAATCTTCATAAGTATAAAGGAAGGTCGCATGTCTTGCAAGCCTTCATGGTGACCACCACAATAAAACAATAGAATTAGCTTATTCAAGCACCATAATATCGTCTCCGCCTCGCTCTCCGTCAAGACACCTAAAACTCCATTTCATCATGCTATCTAAGATGTCAAAGTCATCATGGTCGTTGCTACGTTCATTGGAGCCGCCAAGAAAGAACCAACAACATGCAACCACCTCAGAGATACAAAATGGAACACTAAAATCCAACGCCAAAAATCTTACATATTCTAACCAATCTGCACTTGACTCAAAGCCATGTGTCAAAGTCATCATGGTCGTTGTCACATTTATATTACTCCGCAAACATATTCAATATCAAATACAAATGCACACTATGGAGCATGAAAATTCAATAGAGTTAGTATGCTCGATTCTGTTGCAGAAAATCTACATATCCTAACCAATCTGCATTCGACTCAAAGCCACGTATCAGTGATTGTTAATGGATCATGAGTGCTGCATTGCAGATATCACATCATCGAAACACCCCCTAATTTCCAGAACACAACGGGGAAACTGCAAAACTGGGCCTCGATTCTACGGGCTGTGAGCTGAAACGGCCTGCAGCACCTTCCCTATTGGCGGGAAACAGGCATTACTCTCCCGCGCCTTTCCTCATTCCTCGCAGTAAATACTCCTTTTCTCCTCTTTTCTCCGAGCAAGCCCTAGAGATTTCGAGGAGCAGAGCGCCAGAGGAGCCGACCATCCATCCAGAGATGCCTCCCAAGCGCAAGTCCCCGGCGACGGCTGGCCCATTAGTGGGGTCTCCGAGGAAGACGAGGAGTATGGCGGCTGCTGCGAAGCGGGACGCGGAGGTTGCTCCGGCGAAGGCGGCGCCGGCCAAGAAAGAGGACGAGGTGGAGGCTGTGGCTGCAGCTGCAGCCGCGGCCGCTGAGGCGAAGGAGAGGAAGAGAGGTCCCAAGGAGAACACAGCGAAGGCGGCGGGTGCCAAGCCGAAGGGGAGGAAGAAGGCCAGGAAAGAGGCTGATTCGGAGGCGGCTGTGGAGGAGGATGGCGGCACTGCAGCGGGGGACGAGAAGCGCGTCGTCGTCGAGGCTTGGTGAGTCCGTTGTTCCATGTGTAGTAACGGTTGGGATTTCGCCGGGCTCCGCATTGGGAGCTGTTGGATGGAAAGATGGATTTTTCTGTTGTACATCGTTGAGATGGGATTGGGTTGATTCTGTTAATTCTTAGGCCCCATTTGGTATGGATTATGAGGAGTTTCTTTAAATGACAGTATTGAAGAAATTGCTCTACTCTTCGGCTGATACTAATTTACTGAGTTAAAAGTTTACAACCAAGTTCTACTCAACTGTCTAATTTCTATCTCAATGCTTAATTTGGTAGGACCTTAATATTATTTTCAATATAGTATAAATATGGCAGAATCATAATCATGACCCTTGGGCTTAATTCGAGTGATACTTACAAAGGATTACAGATATCTTTACAAAGAAAAAGCGTTGTATTGATATTATTTCTACTATGTGCTGTATGAATAACCACCATATTTTTCAAGCAATATTTGTAAAGAGAATTATTAACATTGTTTTAGTACATGGTAAAATTAAACCATGTTATGTTTGTTTGTATTGTCTCCCTTTGTAAAATCTATGATTTGGTCTGATCGTAACATACCTGATTTAGCATTTTTTATCTTAACCGAATGAAATTGGTGGAGATCTAGCTTGTTCTGATGGGAATGGCTGAGCGCATTTTCTAGCCCCCTTTATTCTATAGGACTTTTACTGCGCTCTAAAATAAATGCCTACCGTCTATTTTTATCATGACACTTTTTAATTTCACCTGTATCATAGTATCATTATCAGGTATCATGGTATCGTAGGGGTATTTTGGGAAACATTAAAAACTTAGAGCATATTTGACAGTTAAGTATTTTATTTGTTTCCTTATAATGATATACCTATATTTTCTAGTGTACAAGAAAAAATTGGTTGTAAAGTGCTAGCAGAACAGGGCGTTCGTAGCGTGGCATGACTAAATTATTTTTTATTGAAGGCCTAATTACCTTCCTATCCTTCTTAACGAACTGTTAGATCGTGTCCATGATACCTATCACCTACTGGTATCTTGGAGCACTGTAGAAGTGCTCATTCTATGGTTTGGTTACTGTCATTTTACTGTTTCTGTCTGTGCATAAACATTCACTAACACATGAAGCTTGAATGGAATATGTATTCTCAACGTTTTAGTTCATGTGAGAACATTTAATATGATGGAAAATACATATTTAGCAATGCATGGCAGAAAATTTGGAATGTAAATCATTTTGATCCATCTTTAAGAACAATATATATTAATTAGGAAAAAGTCCAATTTATTCTTCTCAAGTATGACTGAAGTCTGGATAACCCCCTAAACTAATTTTTAGTTTACTTTACCCCCACTTACGTCATTTGGTTTAATTACCCCCTAGTAAAATTTATCTTTTTTATTTCTCCATATGCAACTTGAATTTCAATTTGAAATTTTATATGATGGTAGGGGACATCATAATGTATATTTAAAAAAAAAGTTCAAAAATTTTAACATTATTTTTCATATAATTTTGTATCACCATGATTATTTTATAATAAAATATCCTTCTCCATCAAAATGATGAAAAAATATGTGCAATATTTTTCTAACATGTGTTATGATGTGAACCGTCATCACGTAAAGTTTTGACTTGTAATTTCACTTATGCATGGAGAAATTAAAAAGACAAATTGTATTAGGGGGTAAGTTAAACCAAATGACATAACTTTGAGGGTAAAATAAACAAAAAAAAAAAGTTTAGGGGGTTATCTAGACTTTGGCTATAGTTTAGGGGAGTAAATTGAACTTTTTCCTATTATTATGGGATGATAAATGTTGTATTATCCTGCGTGCTATCTTCTTGTACAAAGAACAACCTGTCCAGATTAGATCCTGTGGTAAGTTGAAATAGCCTTATATTGTGTTTCGGATTGTGTTAGAAAGCTATCTATAATTTGTACGAATATTATTGTGTAACCTTACAATTGCATTCTTCATCTTGAAGATCATTATACATTAATGGTTGAACGCTTCATAGTAAATTTGTTTTCCTATTTTCATCGCTCTTAACATACTGTATCATATGTGTTCCTGTACTTTTTAGAATGTTCCTATTTTTTCTTTGTGTCCTCACTTGGTTTTGCAATTTTGTAGCACCCAGTGCAAACAGTTTAAGATCAGAGCCCAGAAGGTCAAGGAGCATCTGGAAAGCTGTGTTCCTGGGGTTTCTGTGATAATCAATCCTGAAAAGGTATTCCAAGTGTGCTCTAATCATCATTGTTTTAATATGTTGTGGGTTTGAATCAGGATCTGCCCTAAACGGATTTATTATTTATATGTCCTGCATTTTTAATGGTTTCTAACATCATCTAAAAAATGTTATTTTTCTGACTGCCAGCCACGACGTGGTTGCCTTGAGATACGCGAGGAAGGTGGTGAAGTATTCATATCTCTGTTGGTAATTCTCAACCACCTTGTAGTTTCTTATTCATGTTAGACTATTCCGTAACCTATACTACCTCCGTTTTTTTTATTGTTGACGTTTTCTAGTACAAATTTGTACTAGAAAGTGTCAACATCTAAAAAATGGAGGTAGTATGTTTTTTTGTGCTGAGCTATTAGTAAACTGAATTAGGGCTTTAACATGCCTGATTATTGTTATGCAAAATTCTCTAATCATTGATGTGATGATTTACCTTGTGCACGGTGGTTAATCTGCTGCCGCACACCTCTTATCCCCATATTACAGGAGATAAAATGTCAGCTCCTGATCTATTTAAAATTCAAAATTCTATCTTTTAAACATGGGATAATTCCTTCTATGACACTCTAAAATGCTACACTACCTTATATGACATTGCAAAACCAATAATGTACTGTATGACACTGCATTGCAAACTTAATACCTTTTATGACATTAACACTATAGTTTCAATAAAAAAAATCAAAATAAAAATCTTTTTGAATAAAAAAATTTTCCCATTTTTTGTGATCACATATAAAATCATATTCTACAAGTTTTATTTTTGGTCCTAGTTCAAATTCGAAACATATTTTAATTTAAAATTAATATATTTAAATCTATCATAAACATTGTTCAACAGTTAGACTTTGAACTAAATTTTGAAACTTGGTCCATAAGTGTATGTGAGGTTCATGGTCACTCTAAAATTATGCTAAATATTTAATGCTATCAAATTTATGAAGGTAATGTATATAAATGATTTAAATTTAAATATTACATGATCTCCACAAATATGATAAGACATAATCGACATAACGTCACAGATTATTTATTTAAAATAATTGAAATAATGTTTATATAAGATTTAAATATATGAATTTTAAATTCAAATATGTTTCGAATTTGAACTAGGACCAAAAATAAAACTTGTAGAATATGATTTTATATGTCACCACAAAAAATTTGGAAAATTTTTGAATTTGAAAAGATTTGTATTTTAATTTTCTTTAATGAAACTATAGTGTCAATGTCGTAAAAGGTATTAAATTTGCAATGCAGTGTCATACAGGACATTATTGGTTTTGCAATGTCATACGAGGTACTGGTGCATTTTGCAGTGTCATAGAAGGAATTATCCCTTTAAACATATATCATTGCTGCTATGAACTTAAACTAAGCAAAATTGCTTGTGGGACACTCTAAGATTGTGTCTTTGCATGGAGGACACCGTAACTTCAGAACTGCTGCACACTTCAAAATTTTGTTTCTAAGCCCCCAACACTCCGTGGCCAATATGTTATTATTTCTGGTGCTGAGATGAGAAATTCTGCTAAAGGACATCCATACCCCTGGTACTGTAGAGACCGTCTCAACCATGTTCGAGCCAGAACGAATTCGGCGTTCATGCTCATTGCTCTAAAACGAACCAGCCGTGTGTAATACGAAGAGAAACAAGGGCAAAATGGTCATTTCCCTCACCCTAAGCTCCGGAATAATACACAATTAGCTGGGGTTCACATGTGTCACTGATATGTGGGACATAATGTCGAATATGGCATTGAGCAAAATTGTAATGACACTGAAAGAATTACTCCTTTTTCTTAAAAATACAGGATTGAGCAAGTGTCTACTCTTTTCTCTTCTTCACGTTACTTCTTTTAGTAGTGGTTGTACATTGTCGCGTAGGTAAATATTGAATTAGTTAGGATCAATTAGTGCCAGCTAGCAGAAAAATAGACTAAATGCATTTTAAGCTGAAAATTTATAGTGTTCTCGTAGCCATGAAATTGTGATATTTATCCATAATTCGCTCTAGTAGGAAAATAGACTATTTTGATTTTCTTTATCTCAAAACACAAATGCATTACAACTTGAAATTTTACATGACAATATAATGTTGTATTTTGTACTTATGTGTTTTTTATTAATTTGTTTTCGATTGTTTTCATAACTCTTGTATAAAAATCTCACTTTTTTTGAAAACAATCTACGCAAACAATCACATATAAGTCCATAAAAAATCTCATGCGGAGGGAATACAGTAGTGTATCTTTATGCCAAATTTTGAAGTTCCAGAATAGTTCCATTACATGATTGCATTTGGTTAACCAAAGCTGTAATTGATCTGCAGAACATGCCACGTCCCTTCACTGCAATGAAGAAGCTGGACATGGATGAGGTTATCAAAGACATCGCCAAGAAAATCTCCTAATTCAAGATTGCTGGCAGTGGATGACTGTCACCATTTTGTGCTAGAAAGCTTCAAAGTAAGCTTGCAAGCTTCCAAATCGACTTGTGTAAGGTCACAATTGACGGTGCTCCATGTTGCATTGTCCATGTGTCTTTCGCAAAATTAGGGATAACTTGTAGATCTGTCCAGCGTAGGCAAGACATGCTGAATTGGTACCTGTGGCAATGTTTAATTCTTATATTCCAGTGTGACAGCATTCTAATAGATGCACGGCTTGAACTGTTTTCTCTTTTAGAAAAGAAGCTTGAATCATTTAAGCACTCATAATGTACATTCTCCTCGAAAAAGTAAAGAAAATATATGTTAGAAAGGTGTTAACAGATACTAAGCACTCTGAAGTGCACCATAGGTCTTTGAACTTGTCTACAAAGTCACTTAGGTAGGTCCCTATCCTAAATTATATATCTACCTAGTCTCGGTGTTATTAGCTGACTATATTACAAAAAATGTATATCTAAAATCTAGCTCTATAATACCTTAGTCCGTTTGAAACCTGCGCGGTTGGAGTTTCAGCCTGTGTAGTCCAGCAGTAAAGTGAAGTGAAGTTATAAGATTATTAGTCTAACATTGGTTGTTTAGCTAGATGAGGGGCCGAGGGCTCTCGATTCAAGCTCAAGCATACCATTTTCGGATTAACTCTTTTACATAAAGCAAAAATGAAAGCTTAAGATTATTTTGGTTCTATATTTTGTTTAACTTATCTGGGTCCCTATCTCAAATTATATATCCACCTCTAGTTCTGGTCCTATGCTATCAAAATGCAAATGTGGCTTCCAAAATTTAGCTTCGGGCATCATTTAGGTCCTATATTTTCAAGTATTATGATATCACGATTGAATTGATTAAAATTTATTTTATAAGTATAACTCATATATAATTAAATAAAAATAATAATTTCAGCAAAAATGTGTGAAGATTGATGTGTGTATTAGTAGACCTAGTCGCTAATTGCTAAATGAAGGGTTTTATTAGTTATGAAAGTACTTCATTTTGGCTAGAGTGCGACATAATTGGCTAATAAGTGGAACAGTCTTATGGTAGGGAACAGGATCTAGTGACGTACGTCACGGTCACGGGTCACTGACGTGTGGGTTCGATGCCTAACAGGCCCACACGTAGGGCCTCACTATCCAGTGACGTACGTCACTGGACCCAGTTCCCATGCTAGAGGTGAAGAGCATGAGATGGTTGACTAAGTGGAGCAGTGATGAAGGCTTACCCAATGATTATAATAGCATACCATGGGACGACCGAAAGGACGGTGATTAGAAAAGCAAGCCATTCTAAAGGATCTGCGTTAAGCGGGCGGGCGGACGATGGGGGGATTTGATGTTGGTTTTTACTGTTTTAAAAAGTAAGCAGCTTGTGGGCTAACTCTCATGAATATTCACATATACCTATCCAAGGCCGTATTTCATGCTGTCTGGTTTTATGGCGTTGCAAAATTAACATTAACTGGTCAATTTGGCTCTGGTCTTTGCTGCTTCTACAAATGGAATAAAGTCACCCGGAAAAGTTCGGTGTTACCATGTTACCAAGGACCTTAACACCTCCAAATCACCAAATGTAATTAAAAATTTCTAAAAACATATAAATAGATAGATCTTGTGATCATACTCCATCTTGCAAAATTTTAGATGCAATAGATTATGCAAGAACAGAAAAGTGATATGGGTCTGAGAATTATGCGAATTGCAAGTGTTTTTAGAATCAGACTAGCATATATTATTCAGAATTGTTTTTTTTGCTGTTTGTACTTGCACATGTATTCGTTGCATCTCAAACTTTGCATCATGATACATGCATGATTACATGATCTTTGTATCCATATTTCGTTCCAATGTTCAAATGGTTAATCTCTTCTAGGAATTCTGATTGCTTACAGTATTCCCACCTAAATTAATCGAAACTAATCCCCGTACTTTATTCTGGAATATTTTCTCACCTGTCCTTGGAATCCCTTTGTTGGTCTGAAGGCCCGCATGGGGACAGATGAGAATTTGTGAATAGTTCCAGTAAACGAGTGACTGGAAGGCAATAAGGAACCAGCGCACTCACATCAGAATACTTTTGCAAAAACAAACAGAAAGCAGATAAACAGAATATCAAAAAGGAGTCAATAATTCTAGAGAGGGAATACCATATCCATGCCAGAATACTAGGCAGCCGGTTGATGGCAACAGTTCCCGTTGCTTTTCGGATACAATGTCCTGAATCTGGATACAGCTTGTATGCTAATATGTTTAACTCACATGCATGGATCAAAGCATCAATTATTTAAAGAACCCAATAACCATGACCATGTAAACTTCCTCCACCATGCAGCAAGCCTCTCCGAGAAACCTGGTGCTGAATAACTTGTAACTGAGTCCTTTCATTTTCTTATTTGCCTGATAATCGGTGTCTACCGTGCAAGAGTTCAGACAACCGTTGAAAGTAAATAAAAATGAGGGATTTTCAACTATAAGAGTAAAGGTAAAATAATGAGAGAAATTCCATGTTTTTATGCCAAATGCCAATGGAATGCAAATGCATCTCCTGTGCATTTTACACGTAATTGAAATAATAAGCGAAGAAAAGCGTATTGCCGGCATCTGTTCTTATAATAGGAATATATTTGTAACATTCTGTAGAAGTACAATGTTGAGGTCACTACCAGAGGTAATTAACCCTAATGACCCTCGACCTTAACGACGTGGTCAAGGAATAAATAACCCCCGCCTAAACCAGTCCCCGTACCATGCGGGCGCGCAACGGACAGAGCCAACAGGCGGTCTCCGCCTCGCTCGACCCCTTCGAAGAGGGGTCGGATCCTTCATGCCCGGGCAGCGCGCTCGACCTCGCCTCTATAGGGGTCGGGGGAATGCGTCTTCGCCTCGCCCGACCTCAGGGTCGGGCGAATCGCTTACTACTCCACGAATAGGGCAGACGCCGACGGTTGGGAAATAAATGCCTGACACTCCCACGACCGCTGACAGGTAGAGCCGCCCGCCAACCCGGGCAAGTGGACGTTAAATGCGCACGATGTGCACCGTCCACGGGATGGGCGTCACTCCAACAGCCCCCTGTCAGAGACTCATCGTCCTGTGCAATAGGACGCCCCGAAGCGACGGCCATCACCACGGCGTCATCAAGCCGGCTCCTACAGCGACGTCTACTCCATGCGGATGGAACCCCACCGAACGACAGCACAAGGCCACTCCGTCGAACAGGAACGGCGCGACCGCACCAAAGGCATCGTCATTACGGCTCGGCCTAACCGAAGTACGGCTACTGTCAACCTCACGGAACCGGCCCTCCTCACACCACCGTATAAAAGGGGAGGGAGATCAAAGAAGAAGGACGAGTCTTCAAGACCCACAAGCTCTTCAGCGCACGGGCACACAAACAACACTCACCTGCTCACAACACCCACGAGCACTCTTAAGAGGCACGAAGCACCCTCGCTTTCTCCTCCGCTTGTAACCCCCAATTGTAATCTCTGTCGCGAGTAATACAAGCAGCACGAAGACTGGACGTAGGGCATCCTTGCCCAAACCGGTATAAATCCTTGTGTCCTCTCGCGAACCATCAAAGCCTTAAAACACACCCCCCACGATAAATTTACTAGTCGACGGTAACGAACCTCGACAGTTGGCGCGCCAGGTAGGGGGACTGGTGTGTTTTCACCGATCATATTTTCAGGTTTCGATGGCAAGCCACGGATGGATTCCCGGGACTATCGTGTCCCTCGGGAGCCTCGACTTCGTCGCCACCTCCGGGGGCGACCTGGTGCTGGAAGGCGCCGCGGCGTCACCAGCCACCGCCCTTTCTTCCTACTGCACGCCGGCCGTCTCAGCCAACGGGAAGAAGCGACGCCCGGGCAAAGGCTCACGCTCCCGGAAGCCCTTACGCAAGGGCCCATGCGCAGCCTCCTTGCCCGACCAGGGCTACCCTGGTGCAGTCGTGATGACTCATACGTCATCATGCGAAAGCCCCCTCTCCACGGACACCGAGTTTGTAGGGATGACAGGCTACACGTCAGAATCTTTTTTCGACCTCCTCGACGAGGCGAACAGAGGTTCCGATCCGGAATGCAGCGAGGGAAGCAACCATCCCTCGCGTGAGTGCCTCATGGCACATTCCGGAGACCCGCTCGACTCAGGGGACAATCTCCCCCTCACCCAGCTGCCACCGGTCTCTAGAACTCCCACCCGTGACATACAGCCTGACCAGTTAGAAGCGCGGCGGGAGGAACTCCGCGAGGCCAAGCGACAGCTGGAACAGGAGGAGGCGGAGATTGACCGAGAGCTTGCTCGCGCCGAGCCCGGCGGACGTGCCCGCTCCATGGCGCGCGACGTACGACAGCGCATCATGGAGGAGGGTGACGGCCCCCCACACTTCACACGGGCAAGCCAAAACCTCGCTGCAGCAGCAGCACTACTTCGGAAGCTCCCTGAACCCATCACTCCCGAAGCCCGACGCACTCAACGTGAAGTTGAGGTGCTGCTGCAATGGGCAGCAGCACAACAAGCGGAAAGCTCGCGATCGCGAGCGCGTAAACCGCACACTCCGAACACGTCTGTGCAGCAGACACACCCGGGGACGGACGAGGCCTCAAAAGCCTGCGTCCGTGGACGTCTCGGTGCAAACCGCGATGCCCGCGCCACCCTGGAGGCGCGACGGCGACAGCCAGAACGCGTTCCTGAGGTGGCCGAGGACGTCATCCGCGCCGAGGGGGGCGCTACGACGATGACGAGGACAGGAGCCCGAGCCCTGACGCTCCGGGTCCTCGCGTCTTCAGCTCCCACATACGAAGCGCTCCGTTTCCACAGCGCTTTCGGCCGCCCACCAACGTGCCAAAGTACGCTGGGGAGACAAATCCGAGCCTCTGGCTCGAAGACTACCGGCTCGCCTGCCGAGCCGGAGGAGCGGACGATGATCGCTTCATCATCCACAACCTGCCACTCTACCTGGCCGATTCGGCCAGAACGTGGCTCGAGCACCTCCCCGCCGATCGGATCTCGAGTTGGTCCGACTTAAGGGAAATCTTCGTGGGTAACTTCCAAGGGACCTATGCGCGCCCGGGCAATCCCTGGGATCTGAAGAACTGTCGACAGAAACCAGGGGAAACCCTCTGGGAGTACGTCCGACGCTTCTCTCGGCAGTGCAATGAGCTGCCGGATATCGGTGACGCCGACGTCATCGGGGCGTTCCTGTCCGGGACCACTTGCCACACCCTAGTCCACAAGTTAGGGCGCAAGAGTCCTCGGACGGCCAAGGAACTTCTGGATACCGCAACCAGCCACGCTTCCGGCGAGGAAGCCGTGGGCGCGATCTTCAATCGCCCCGATGCGAAGGGAAAGCAGGGGGACAACGCCGGCGAAGGCCCCTCCAATCGCTCCCGCAAAAAGAAGAAGAAACGGCAACAATCATCCGAAAGACAGATGGTTGCGGCCGCCGAACGCAAGGGCGCCAAGGCGCCAGCAGGGGAGACCTCGGACCACTTCGAGAAGAAGTGGAACGGTCCATGCCCCAACCACGAATACCCCGTCAAGCACCTCTACAAGGACTGCTCGCTCCTAAAGCGGTTCTTGAACCACGGGCCGCCGAAGGGCAAGCCGAGAGGCAAGCCTCGACAAGCCCCCGAGGGAGCAGACGGCGAAGGCGACGCCAGTGAAGGTAACGACGGTTTTCCCAAACCCGACGGTTGCCTCATGATCTTCGCAGGACCAGAAGCGCAAGGAGGAAAGCGTCGTGCGAAGGTCGAGCGTCGCGAAGTGTTCGCGGCTGAACCCGCGACACCCCCCTTCCTTCGATGGTCGGAGGCCCCGATCACATTCGATCGGTCCGACCATCCCAGCCACGTCCCCCGACCGGGTCGATACCCACTGGTAGTCGACCCCATCATCGGCAAAAAGCGTCTCACCAAAGTCCTCATGGATGGAGGCAGCGGCCTCAACATCCTCTACGCCGAGACGCTCGACGCCATGGGCATCGATCGATCACTCGTCCGACCGACCGGAGCCCCGTTCCATGGCGTCGTTCCAGGAAAGCAAGCCATCCCGCTCGGGCAGATCGACCTGCCCGTTACGTTCGGGAACCCGACCAACTTCCGAACGGAGACCCTCACGTTCGAAGTAGTCGGGTTCCACGGGTCGTACCACGCCATCTTGGGGAGGCCGTGTTACGCGAAGTTCATGGCTATCCCCAACTACACCTACCTGAAGCTCAAGATGCCTGGGCCAAAGGGGGTCATCACTGTAGGCGCCTGCTTTCAGCGCGCCTACCAGTGCGAGACGGAGAGCGGCGAGCTCGCCTCCGCCACCATTGCGTCCACGGAAGAACTTGCTGTCATTCGGCAGCAGGTAACCGAAGATGCCCCCGACTCCAACCGCAGCGCCGGATCCTTCGAGCCCGCCGAGGGCACCAAGGAGATCCAGCTCGACCCCGACAACGCCCCCGAGAAGGTGGCCAAGATCGGGACGTCCCTCTCCGCCAAATAGGAAAGCGTGCTCGTCGACTTCCTCCGCGCGAACATCGACATCTTCGCGTGGAAACCCTCGGACATGCCGGGCATTCCGAGGGAAGTCGCCGAGCACTCCCTGCACATCAAGCCGGACTCCCGCCCGGTAAAGCAACGACTGCGCCGCTTCGACGAGGAGAAGCGCAGAGCCATCGGAGAGGAGGTAGCCAAACTACTGGCAGCCGGTTTTATCAAGGAAGTGTACCACCCTGAATGGTTAGCCAATCCCGTCCTTGTACGAAAAAAAATGGGAAATGGAGAATGTGTGTTGACTATACCAGTCTCAACAAAGCGTGCCCAAAGGATCCTTTTCCTTTGTCACGCATAGACCAGATAGTCGATTCCACCTCAGGGTGCGAAGCTTTGTGCTTCCTTGATGCGTACTCCGGGTACCATCAGATCCGTATGAAGGAATCCGACCAAATCGCGACATCCTTCATCACTCCGTTCGGGTCGTACTGCTACGTCACGATGCCGTTCGGACTCAAGAATGCAGGCGCAACCTATCAGCGCTGCATGATCAGATGCTTCGATGAACTCATCGGAGACATCATCGAAGCATACGTTGACGACATCGTCGTCAAATCCAGGAAAACCGATCAGCTCGTCACCGACCTGGAGCGGACCTTCGCTAAACTCCGAGCGAACGACATCAAACTCAACCCCGAAAAGTGCGTCTTAAGGGGCTCCGAGGGGAATGATGCTCGGATTCATCGTCTCCGAGCGAGGCATCGAAGCCAATCCAGAGAAAATCGAGGCCATCAACCGAATGGGCCCGATTCAAACCTTGAAGGGAGTACAACGCGTGATCGGATGCTTGGCGGCTTTGAGCCGCTTCATCTCACGTCTCAGAGAACGCGTACACCCTCTCTACCAGCTCCTGAAGAAATCCGAGCGGTTTCGATGGACGCCCGAGGCGCAGGACGCACTCGACAGGATAAAAGCCATCCTGTCGAAGCCCCCAGTCCTGGTACCACCGACCCCGAAGGAGCCTCTCCTCCTCTACATCGCCGTGACGACCCAGGTCGTCAGCGTCGCCCTCGTTGTAGAGCGGACGGAAGAAGGCCACGCCCTCAAGGTCCAGCGACCGATCTACTACGTGAGCGAAGTCTTGTCGGAGGCGAAGACACGATATCTTCAAATCTTGAAGATTCTCTATGGCGTCGTCCTTGCTAAAAGGAAGCTCCGACACTACTTTGAGGCTCACCCGGTAACCGTCGTCAGCTCCTTCCCACTACGTGAAGTTGTCGAGAACCGCGACGCGATGGGCAAGGTCGCGAAGTGGGCTCTCGAGCTGAAGTTCGAGGGCATAACATACGCCGCCAAACAGCGATCAAGTCTCAATCCTTGGCTGACTTCATAGCGGAATGGACAGAAGTACAATTACCCACGGCTCCTATCGACCAGGAGTATTGGGTGATGTATTTCGACGGTTCGCTGATGCGAAAGGGAGCAGGGGTCGGGCTCGTCTTCGTCTCCCCTCTGGGGGTGCGCATGAAGTACGCAATCCGCCTCTCGTTCCCCGCGTCTAACAACGTAGCCGAGTACGAGGCGGTCGTCAACGGGCTCAATATCGCCAACGAATTGGGAATCCGACGACTCGAAGTTCGGGGCGATTCCCAGCTCGTCGTTGGCCAAGTCATGAAGGAGTCTAGCTGCCACAACGAGACCATGGACGCCTACTGCAAGGGGGTCCGCAAGTTGGAACACAAGTTCCACGGCCTCGAGCTCAGGCACATCCCGAGGCGACAAAACGAAGAAGCCGACTCCTTGGCCAAGATGGCGGCCGGGCGCGAACAAATCCCGACGGGGGTCTTCGCCCACGAACAGAGCCGACCATCAATCCGACCCCAAGACACGCCAGGGGTCGGCACCAAGCCGCCCCAGGCACAAGGGGACGGACCGGCCACGACGCCTCCCGACCCCTGCGTCATGGAGATCGACGAGGCGTCCGCACCTAGTACGAGCCCTCCAGACGACTAGAGGACCCCGTACCTCAACCGACTCCTCAAAGGAGAACTCCCTGCCGACAAGACGGAGGCTCGACGCATCGCGCGACGCGCCAAGTCCTTCACCGTCATCGACGGAGAACTCTACAAGAGGAGCCTCACCAGAATCTTGCAGCGCTGCATCCCCATCGAGCAAGGGAAGATGCTGCTGCGAGATATTCACGGAGGGGTCTGCGGTCACCACGCCACGCATAAAACCCTCGTCGGAAACGCGTTCCGACAGGGATTCTACTGGCCCACCGCCGTCAACGATGCTGCACACATCGTTCGCACGTGCGAAGGCTGCCAGTTCTACGCTCGGCAGACCCATCTACCGGCGCAAGCGCTGCAGTCCATCCCCATCACATGGCCATTCGCGGTCTGGGGACTGGATCTGGTCGGACCGCTCAAGAAGGCGCCCGGGGGCTACACCCACCTCTTGGTAGCTGTCGACAAGTTCACCAAGTGGGTCGAAGCTCGGCCAATCACGAGGATCCAACCAGAAGAAGCAGTCGAGTTCTTCCTCGACATAATCCACCGCTTCGGGGTCCCAAACTCCATTATCACGGATAACGGTACGCAGTTCACAGGGAAACGGTTCCTTAAATTCTGTGACGACTACCATATCCGAGTAGATTGGGCGGCCGTGGCGCACCCCCGTACGAATGGGCAGGTCGAGCGCGCGAATGGCCTGACCCTACAAGGCCTGAAGCCACGAATCTACAATCGGCTGAAGCAATTCAGCAGACGATGGGCAGCCGAGCTCCCCGCCGTGCTATGGAGTCTACGGACGACCCCGAGCCGGGCGACAGGGTTCACCCCCTTCTTCATGGTGTACGGCTCCGAAGCTGTACTACCGACCGACCTCGACTATGGAGCCCCGAGGATCAGAGCCTACGACGAAGAAGGCAACCAGACGTCCCTCGAAGACGCCATGGATCAACTCGACGAAGCACGAGACATAGCGCTCCTGCGATCGGCGAAATACCAGCAGGCACTACGACGTTACCACTCCCGCTACGTGCCGGAAAGAGCGTTCAACGTCGGCGACCTCGTTCTTCGGCGCGTTCAGAGCAGCAAGGACCATCACAAGCTATCACCTCCATGGGAAGGGCCCTTCATCGTCTCAAAGGTTCTCCGACCCGGCTTCTACAAGTTGCAGATGGCGGACGGACAAGAACTCGCCAACGCCTGGAACATCGAACAGCTACGTCGCTTCTATCCCTAGAACTCGTAGTAGTCTTATTGTTCCTCGCCACCGAGATAAGCGGCGCCCGACCCCCGTCACGCGGAAGTCGGACCCCGCTCGGGGGCTACACCTGCAAGGTGCGCGTCGCGCGCGCACCTTGACTCTTATGAAAATTCTTTGTCGTCCCACCTGCAACGAAGGACCTAGAACTAACGGTAGTGTGACCTCGTGCCGACCAAAACAAGCGGCGCTCGACCCCCATCGCACGGGAGTCGGACCCCGCTCGGGGGCTACACCCTCAGGGTGCGCGTACCAGACGCGCACCCCGAGCACTTGTTAAAATTTTGCCGTTCTACTAAGCGGCGCCCGACCCCCGTCACGCGGGAGTCGGACCCCGCTCGGGGGCTACACCTGCAAGGTGCGCATCGCGCGCGCACCTTGACACTTGCTAAAATTTTGCCATTTCGCATACAAAATTTCGAGGAAAGGGTAAACGAAACTTTACCCTCTTCAAGGGCCTCGACCTCTCGTCCTACGTTCGAATCTCAAGAGGGAAAGCCATGGGTGGAAGAAGATGTGAAGTCTAGTTGGTCGGACTGCGCAACGCCTACGACCCCTGAAGGTTACGGCAACGGCGCTCACCAGCTAGGCGGATCGTCGGAGCCGCCCGTGGCCTAAGACTCCTGAGGATCGAAAACAAGGAACAAGGGGTCGAACACCCTCGCGGTTCGTGAAGGAACGCCTTCACGGAAACACTTAGAGACATCATCAGTAGTCAGAAGAGGATCATTTCATTCCATTCTGATTTACAAAAGGGCCGGGCACTTTTTGCCTCGGCCGTCCTAAGTACAAACTAAAGACTACTCTAACTCCTATTCTGCCGGGGGGGGAGGGGGCACGCTTCCTGCCACTTCTTCCGCCGTGCTCGCAGCAAGCTCCCGCGCGAAGGGGGCCGCCTCCGCCTCGATGGCGTCCAGCTCGGCGTCGGTGTAACCGGCGGCAAAGCCCTCGCTCAAGTAGTCGAGGGCGATGTTGACATAGTGCGACCGGGCGACGGCGAACGCCCGGTGCACCCCCCGGTAAATCCCATCCTCCGCCATGGCTCGCGCCCGGGTGACGAGCCGGGGAACTTGGGGAGCAAGCGAGCTCGACCCAACCTCCTCGGCCACGCCAAGATCAGCGAGGGCCGCACGAACAACGGTTCGGAGGGTCCCGTGCTCCTCGACCTCCCCCTTCAGCTCCTCCCGGAGCGACGACAGCTCCTTCGCGCTCGCCTCCAGCTTCGCGGTCAGAACTGTAAAACAAACAACACAACGGTCAGCCCGCGACTAAGTCTAAAGGAGGGGTAGGGTCAGAATCGGAGCTTACCCGACGTGCTGGCGCGAAGCTCCTTGAGCTCGACGTCGCTCTGGGCCACCTCCGCGGCCAAGGAAGCGGTCACCGCCTCGGCCTCGAGCCGGGCCTTGGTCTCCTCCTCCAAAACGGCCGTCGCTGCCTCCAGCCGGCAGGCCTGCTGCACCGCCAGGGCCGTCAGGGCATCATGGGTCCGCCGCGCCTCCTCTCGCTCGGCGCGGAGCCGCTCCTCCATGGCCTTCTCCCGGGCGAGGGCGTCCGCTGCCGCCCTACGCGCGGCGACGAGCTCCTCCTCGTCAACGAGTTGGCCACGGAGGAAGGCCGCGACCGAGTCCAAAGCGGACAAGGCCCCCTCCGCGCCCCGCCGCGCGCTCTCGGAGCCCGGGGCGCCTCCTTCCACCGGCCCCGCAGCCGGTCGGGTCCCCGGCACCGCCACCATCGGCACATCAGCAGCAGCCTCCCCCGCGGCAACGCCCGACGCCGCCGCCTCCTCCGCCGTCGGGGGCCCAAAAATGGGCAGCTTCGGCCCAGGCGCCGGGGCTTCCACCCGCCTCTACGCCATCACCACCTCCGCCGACGGCGCCTCCAGAGGGACGCCCTCTGCCACCTCCTTTGGCTGCAGGTTGGCAGCCACCGCCGCTTCCAACGGGCCCGGAGGAACGGCCGAAGGGGCCTCCGGTCCTTCCGCCGCCACCGCCGGCGGGCGCGGGGGCTCCGAAGCCCCACCCTCGGCGCCCTTCGAGGCGCACTCGGGCCACCGTCCGGTCAGGGCCTTCCGCGGCGCCACAACGAGCGACCCTCCCCCCGTCACGGGCCTGCAAAAAGAACGGATGCTGAATACAAGCAAAAGGAGGAAAAAGGCTCGCACAACACACTTACCCCCGGGCCGAAGTGCGACGACGCTTCGGGGTCGACCCCCCTTGCTCCGCCATCAGGAGCTTCTCGCCGACCCCTAGGCCAGCCGCCCCGATCGACACTTGCCCAGGGGCCGACGGACCCGACCCCGTCGACTCGGGGCGGGCACGAATGTCCTTTGGAGCAGGCGTCTCCTCCTCGAGGGTCGGCCGCCCCACTGGGAACGTCGTTGACGGAGGCGGTGCCGCCTCCGAGCCCCGGGCCTCCGGCCTCCGAGGCTCCGGCCCAGGGCCCCGTTGGCGCGCGTGCACCGACTCCTGCCTCGGGGCAGGGGGAGGGATCTCTACGACCTCCTCCTCTTCCTCTTCCTCCTCCTCGTCATCATCGTCGTCGTCCGACCCCTGCCCGCGCCGACCCCGGGCCAGCTTGGCCCGGAGCTTGAGGGCCCGCTTGGCCTTCCGGGCGTCCTTCCTCCGCTTGTGCTCCTCGGCGGCCAAGCGGTTGGCCTCCCGGACGACCGCGTCCTCGGGCACCGGGGGGCGAGAGGGTCGGACTGCGGGCTCCCTCCTCTGTTACCAGCCAAAAGAGAAAAGTCAGAACCGGAGGAGGGAAAACGAGAGGTACGACAAGGTAGAAATCGCACTTACCAAGAGAGAGCTTCCCTCGGCGGGGCGCATCGGCGGATGGTCGTCCACCGGATCCTCGAGGTCCTCCACCGCGAGGGACTCCCAGAGCCGCTGCTTCAGCTCCAGCTCCGAGATCGGCTCGGCCGACATCACCGACCCGGAGAAATCCGAGCCGGGAGCCATCTCCCAGAGCCGGAGCCGCCTCGCCATCAGCGGCAGCACGCGTCGGGCGTGGAACGCGGCGATGACCCCAGCGCCGTGCACCCTCCGGGCCTGCAGCTCCCGCATAGCGTCGAGGACCTCGTCCAGCCGCTTCCGCTCCTTGGCCGGCGGCCCCCACTTCCACACCTCGGGCGCCGTGTCGAACGTGCGCCCGGTAAACTCGGGCAGAGGCCCGGCAGCGTCGTTCTTGAGATAGAACCACTGCCCGTGCCAGCCCCTGTGAGAGCTCCGCAACCGCAGGGGGATGTAGGAGCCGGAGCGATCCCCGTGGAGGTGGATGCTGGCGCAGCCGATGGGGAGGTGGGCCCCCTCCTTCGTCTGGAGCGAGACGGAGAAGAAGTACCGCCACAAATCAAAATGGGGGGCGATCCCCAAATAGCCCTCGCACAACGCCACAAACGTGGCAATGTGCAGCATCCCGTTGGGATTGAGGTGCTGCAGCTCCAGGCCGTAGTAGTGAAGGAGCCCCCGCAAGAAGGAGTGTGCGGGGACTCCCAGCCCGCGCTCGTGGAAATGGGCAAAAGACACCACGTAACCTTCCGGCGGCGCGGGCACCTCCTCATTGCCCGGGAGCAACCACTCCCTCGCCTCCGTCCGGGCAACGAGGAGGCCACGGCTAACTAGGCCCTCAAGGCGAGCCCTCCGGACGTCGGACCTTAGCCAGGAAGCCATGGGAGAACAGCAAAGAGTCGGAGAGGAACGAAAGGGGATCAAAGAAAGGAACGCACGACTACGGGAAGATGAAGGGCGAAGAGCGAAGGAGAACGAGATGGCGCGGGAGGCAAGGAGACACGGATGACGAATGCGGCGAATGAGCATGTGAGGTAAGTACTTATACCTTCCACCCGCTCGGCACACCTCTCGCTTCAGACGGGGCCCGCCTGGTCGTCCCACCCGGCGTGGGCGCTACTCTGCCTTCCCAGTTTCCTCTCGTACCGCCCGCTGCAGCTGGGCCCGCGAAACCGTCTCACGCGGCACGAGAAATATCCCACCCTCTGGAGATCGCTCCTAAATCGCTGTAGGTGGGACCCGCCTAGCCAGTCCACCCCGCACGAGCGTGACTTCGTCGCTTCGACTTCCCCTCATCTCACTCGCTGCCAACGGGCCCTCTCGAGCGCCACGAGCGGCGCGGGAAGCTTCCCGCCCGCCTGGCCTTTTCCTTCGGTCACAGCAAGCGGGACCCACACAACCGCCTCGCGCAGAGCAGTCTTTACTCTCGCCCGTACGGCGCCTACCTCCAGTCGCTGCAGAAGGGACCCACACGGCCGCCGGTCAGACGGGGTCGAGCACACGCGCGATTGTATTCATGACCCGCGAAGACTAACATCCCTGCCGCACGTCCCGTCGCGGCAGGCGCCTCTGCTACGCTGCTGCCATGAAATAAGTTCTGGCAGGCAGGGGTTTGGGCTGAAAAATGCCCCGACGGCCCAAAGAGTTCGAAGGCTGGCCCCACGAACAGGTTCGACAGCCGCTCAGGGCGCAAATAGAGTGAGGGGTGGATAGAGGTGGGCCCGCTAGCGGCCAACACCCTGGCGCGCAAGCGCCGAGAGCATCTCCGTCCGCGTTCGAGTCCCGGTTCACGCCGACCCATGGGTATTTCACCGCAGAAAGGCAGCGAGCCCCTCGGAGCCTAGCGAACGGCATCCGGGTACCAAATTGGGATGGCAACCAGGAATATTGAGGTCGACCACCAGCTGGTCCATCGGAGCTTTCCCCGAAGGAAGCCCGGGCCTCACTCGGACTCTCCCGCTAGCAACTCGACGAGCGTCACGCTTCGGCCTCCGTGGCAAAGCGTGGCCCGGCTCGACCTCCACGTCTGGCGGACAGACGCGCTGGAGGAACGAAATAAGTCGAACCGTATCCACGATCGGACCACCGCAACGAGCGGGAGTCTCGGGAACGGAATCGCAAAAAGAGATCTATTACGGGATCGCAGAACACGCAAGCTCGACGAGGCTCGACGCGAGCCTATCATCACGACCTTGCCACTCCTGATGTGAGTGACTCCAGCCTCCCTCTCACGAGGAGGTCAGGCCTCACTCGGGGGCTACTGTTGAGGGTCACTATCAGAGTTAATTAACCCTAATGACCCTCGACCTTAACAACGTGGTCAAGGAATAAATAACCCCCGCCTAAACCAGTCCCCGTACCATGCGGGCGCGCAACGGGCAGAGCCAACAGGCGGTCTCCGCCTCACCCGACCCCTTCGAAGAGGGGTCGGATCCTTCATGCCCGGGCAGCGCGCTCGACCTCGCCTCTATAGGGGTTGGGGGAACGCGTCTCCGCCTCGCCCGACCTCAGGGTCGGGCGAATCGCTTACTACTCCACGAATAGGGCAGACGCCGACGGTTGGGAAATAAATGCCCGACACTCCCATGACCGCTGACAGGTAGAGCCGCCCGCCAACCTGGGCAAGTGGACGTTAAATGCGCACGATGTGCACCGTCCACGGGATGGGCGTCACTCCAACAGCCCCCTGTCAGAGACTCATCGTCCTGTGCAATAGGACGCCCCGGAGCGACGGCCATCACCATGGCGTCATCAAGCCGGCTCCTATAGCGACGTCTGCTCCATGCGGATGGAACCCCACCGAACGACAGCACAAGGCCACTCCGTCGAACAGGAACGGCGCGACCGCGGCATCGCCATTACGGCTCGGCCTAACCGAATTACGGCTACTGTCAACCTCACGGAACCGGCCCTCCTCACACCACCGTATAAAAGGGGAGGGAGATCAAAGAAGAAGGACGAGTCTTCAAGACCCACAAGCTCTTCAGCGCACGGGCACACAAACAACACTCACCTGCTCACAACACCCACGAGCACTCTTAAGAGGCAGGAAGCACCCTCGCTTTCTCCTCCGCTTGTAACCCTCCATTGTAATCTCTATCGCGAGTAATACAAGCAGCACGAAGACTGGACGTAGGGCATCGTTGCCCGAACCGGTATAAATTCTTGTGTCCTCTCGCGAACCATCAAAGCCTTAAAACACACCCCCCACGATAAATT
Source organism: Oropetium thomaeum (assembly GCA_001182835.1). Lineage (NCBI taxonomy): Eukaryota > Viridiplantae > Streptophyta > Magnoliopsida > Poales > Poaceae > Oropetium > Oropetium thomaeum. Next base: position 479,483 of record LFJQ01000093.1, on the reverse strand, counting down.
TACTAGTCGACGGTAACGAACCTCGACATACAACTATATACAACCTTTTTGGTACTGTATATATGACTGAGAATAAGAATACTAGTGCGCCCTTGACGCGGACCCGCCCAGAAAACCACGTCTCGGGACGGATCCGTTCAGTCGTGAGCCAGGATCCTGTTAGGCAACGCTCGGCGAAGCGAGCGTACACACGATACAACACAGGCAGGGGGAAACCAGCAATAATTTAAGGAGGGAGAATTTAGTACAACATAAATTGCTGGATTGTAACTTAAGTCTTACAAGAATTTCAGAGTACGCGAAACAAGTTTTGAATAACGTAGCAGCGGAAGACTCGATTGATACAGACTCCGACACTCATAAAATAAGCAAAAGCAGGCACCCTGCCCAAGGGCGTCGTGCTACTAGCCACTTCAAATTACTGCGGCGACTCGCACAGCTCCCACTGGAGGTTCCCAACCTCGGAGTGAGACTCTTCCCAGGGAATGCTATCTTCCTGATGCTGCGTGCCGGTGCCTGAAAACCACATATCGCTAGCGCGTGAGCTTCTAAGAAGCTCAACAAGACTGACCCGTCAAAAGGCTGACTACAGCCGACTTCTAGACATGAAGGCTGGTGGGGGTGGGTTTTATTTGCCAACTGAACCCGCAACTTGTACTACTCTTGGTCAATTTTAGCACAAGTTAAGTAGTTAGGAATGTAACTTTAATTAGCACTGATCTAATCAAGCATAATAAAAGAGACAAGTAAATAGCATCATCAAATGTCAATCTCATTGCATCTCATCTTATTGCAGAAATGTGGTGCGTTTCACGAGCATGCTCACCAACTGGGAGCGACAGCGGTTCGAAACGATTTTTATACCCTGCAGGGGGGAACCTAATCGTACGACACGTGCGTGTCCCAGACTCGCACGCGGCAACCGTTCACACCAGCTCCTGCAACGTCAATTCCCTCCTACGTCTGCCTTAGCAGCGCCGCATCCCACCAGACAACATGTCCCAGACGGTTTCTGTGGAGTTCCCACGCTGCCCACCCCAAATCTCCTCCTAGTCAGACACCGTAGGGCAGGTTCGACGTTGCAATCACTAGGCTACATAGGTTTACTGGGGCCCATTACACCCAGCATACGACCAGTACGTTCAACACTCGATCAGTCTCGGACCACACGGATCAGACAGGTCTACGGTCACCCTGGACCCGGTCCAGTCGCCGACCTAATTGGAATCCTGTCTGACCCTCAAACTTTTATCCTTCTTTAATTATCTCATCATCAGGTGTCATAATGTATCAAGTGGTAGTTTCATCCAAGATCCTACCTTTTGCGAGCAGTGTCCACTCTGCTCGACTTCTACCGGTAATAACTTGCTAAGCATAGCAACTATTTGGTCATCTATACCGCTACCGGTAGGGTTTCCTATGGGAACAATGCATCTAAGGTTGCAATCAACTCCTAACAACTTAATGCACAAACATGACATGACCACTGAGTTGTAAAAAGAAAATTTAAACAGAGTTGGTGCACCGGGGCTTGCCTGGTTCTTCGGCTCCTTGGTCGGTCTCTTCTGCTGGAGTGGAGGAGTCGGGCTCTGCAGCTACCTCACGTGCTTCGGAGTCTACATGATGCATAATGATTAAGATTATGAGAAGTTCAAGGATTGATAACAAATGACTTAAGGCTTTTGCTAAGGAGTATTTTAGGGTTTCAATCTGCGACGTTTAGAATTAGGGTTAACCCTAATTCCTCGATGCCACTGGTTTAAAATATTTGACTTAAAGAATGGGGTTCCGAGTCACTCATTCAATTTCTCACCATGTGATTGTGTAAAGAGGGTCATATTCTCTGAATTAGTCTGTGAGAGACCCGACCAATTTATATTCAAGTTTACCAAGTTGACTCGCGGCCCACGCATGGTGTGCGAGAACTCAACCCGATAAAAGAGAATATAGACCCGGCAGTCCCCCGACATGCTTCTCAAGCAATGCCCAAGATCCGAGCACGTCGGCAACGTCACATGTGATTCATCACAAAGGTCACATTAATTAATAACATTAATTTAAATTATTCTTACATAACAAGGTTCAACATAAGTCTTGAAACTAAAAGAAATCAGAGAGCGGAAGCGATTCTAAGGAAGACGATAGTCGCAGCGGTTGCAATGAGAAAACAGCAAAAGATTGCGATGCCCAGCCCACGAACATCGCACATCACGATCACTCGAAAGTCTTGACTATGCCTCGCCCTCGCCGGCATCGGCGGGGACAAAGTAGCCGAAGACCAACTCATCCTCACCTGCAAAAACTTAAACAACAAACGTTGAGTACGAAGGTACTCGCAAGTCTTACCCTGTGGTGGGAATTAGTTCCCGACTCCAAGGATAATGCAATGAGGCTGTAGCAAGGTAAATAAGGTGTAGGAACGGACTCAATTGCTTAAAGCAGAAACTAAGCATATATGAATAAGCATAAAGTAAAAGGACTCTGCGGGCATGAACATCTAATAAACCCAATCCCCAAGTATTATGTAACCATAAACCATGTATATGCCAACATCCATGTTCCATCCGAACCATGGATACCAATAACCATATTCCAATTCCATCAATAATATCCCAATTTCCATCATGTTATGAGACAACTCTACGATATTATCCAAAGGACACTGAGCTTTGATCATAACCGAGACCGCGGCGGATTCGAACCGATTTTACACCCTGCAGGGGAGTCCAACTGTACCCACACGACTGAGGACCATGCGGCTCATGCAACCCGCTAAAGTTACACAAGGGGGTACTCATGTCAACCTTTTTCACACTCGTGCCCACACGGTTGGAAAATCCACACGGTGCCGAGTACCACGGCCTCGCAGGCACACGTGAGTCCCTCGTCGAGTGTCACGGCCTCGCAGGCACCCATGACTCCCTCGTTCCACACACCGTGCAGTCATCGGCCAAACGTTGGTACGCAGTGAGATACTCAGCTTATCTTACCATTATATCGGACATGTGGTATGAACGGAAAGTGCTCAGGCCAAGAATAACACGGCCGGTTCCTAGGTCAACCCAGACGGGGCCTACGGCACACAAGACCTCCATGTCTTGCTGCACTCCTGTCCCACCGTCCAGATTTCAGCTTTTAACACTTTTCAACTTTTACCAACATATGAACTCGCCACAAGTCCATAAGTAATCAAGGTGGTTCCTATACGTGCGAGTGGGACTTACCACTCGACTTCTACCGTGTTATCTAAGCATGGCTAAGCACTTCGTGACTCGAACAAAGACACTCTACCCAGTTTGTCAAGGTGACGTAAGCAATAGCAAGGAGGGGTACATGCAACAATAATAGGTTTTTCCCAATGTTACTACTAAGCCCGACTTTATGCATTCCTATACGTAAGCATTCATATTAATCATTAAGTAAATTACTTAGGGTAGCAATATGAGGTGCTTGCCTTCAACAGCAGCGGTGGTGACTTCCTCAGCAGCCTGGTCAACCTCTGGTGCTTCTCCCGTAGCAGCACCCGCGTCACTCTCTGGCGGTTCGTAAGCTATAAAGTAAAAATGCGACGGTATGAGATGCATGCCATGATGCCATGATGCCCAAATGATGCGATATGATGCAGAGAGGTAGCTACTGAGTTTATGAACACAATGCAAAAAGAACGAAGGCATTCGGAGTTCTACAGCTCAAGTTATGACCTAAACAGTTTTACCGATTCCGGTTACGGGTTTCCCGGTTCCCGGTTACGGTATCGGGTGGCACACGGATGTCATTTTCAGGAAAAATCCCAAGACGCATCACATGTACTGGCTTACTAAGTGGCTTGGGTTACTATGGGACTAAGTTTGAGTGGTTTTGACTCACGTTAACAGGAACACGAGCCCTCCGATGGTCGTTGCCTGTTTACGACATCGGGAATACCGTAACGGTGCCGTAAAAGTCGTAACGACTTTTCCGGTGAAATTCGAAGTTAAGTTACAGGCATGGGACTATTTTTAGCTTAAAGTAGGATCTAAACTAAGACTTTTGGCTCTGGTTTGGGGTCAAGTTGAGCTTCTATGAATTTACTAAAAATCTAACAATGTTCTGTTTTCCAAACTTATAAAATCAGAAACATGTATTTAAACTTATGCAAAAATCATGAAACTTTACAGAGATACTTCTGAGAATCTAAACTAAAGTTTTTGTTAAAGGTCTTGGGCTTTTGGGTGACTTTCCTAATGTACTTTAGACAGAGGTAATTAATCTAGGGTTTGGGGATATTATCAATGACATGCATGCACAATGTTCATGAAAAATTCTGGTAAAAATACAGGAGATGCATCATGCCAAGATAAAATTATGGTACAAAAATCAACCCTAGAAACCTTCTGGAACTTCAATTAAAAATCAACAACAGAAATAATACACTGAATTATTAAAGAAATTCCAGGGACAATTTTGAAAAAGTGCTTTAACAGAAAATTAACTCATAATTCAAGGATTCAATTAAAATTAGGTTTGGCATTTTTAGATTTTTCCATGATTTCCTACACCCTATGCATCTTCTGGTTAATTAAAAGGAAAATAAGAAATTCAATGGAACAGTGTTTCAGAACAGGGGAGCGGCTGAAGCGGTGGCTCCGGTTGGAATCTCGCCGGAGGAGGGGGGTTAGGAGGGGATTGAAAGGTCGTGGAGCATCACCTTGATCTAAGGAACTGATTTGATGAAGATTTGGGCCACGGGGAAAGGCGCAAGGTGGTTGGCGACGTGAGCCCTGAAGCTCTGTCAATGGCGGCCGACGGGTGGCGTGGGACGAACTTCCTCAACGGCGGTTATCTGGGGCCAATGGCTCATCAAATAGATGTACCATGGTGAGAGGAACATGCTGGAAGAAGGAATCGAAAAGTTGAGCTACCTCGGTGACGGAATTTGAAAAGAAGTGGCCGCCGGCGCTGTTGTCGGCCGAGGAGCAGTGCGGCGGCGTTCTGGTGAAATTAGGGCACGGCTGATGAATTCGGTGTTCGGAGAGGTTCAGTGGGTCATGGGGAACTTGATTGACACGGTGGTGTGACTTGGGAGCGATTGGGTCGAGCTGTCGACGGTGAGGTGCTCGGGCGGCAATGGTGTGGTGGCGCACTGGCTAGGGCAGAACAGAGAAGGAGAAAAGAAGGAAGGGAGAGCTAGTGCTTTAGCTTTGTACTCGAGGAGGAGGAGCCAAGGGAGGTAGAGAGTGCAGTGGCGCTGTTGATTGGTGCAGAGGGGCGGTCGGCCGGCGGTTGGGCGATGGAGGCGGTGCTCTGCAGTGGAGGTGGCGTGCGGCAGAGCACAAAACCAATGGCGCACCAGAGGAAGGAGGGGAGAGAGAGAGGAGAGGGAGGGCAGTGATGGAGAAGATCTTGGCCAAGATTCACTGAGGGTGGAGGAATGAAGGCGCCGCGCGGGAATTGGCCGGAGCGGTCGGCGGTGGGTGGCTGCGCGGCAAGGGTCGGGCGACGGCACTGTTCACCGTAAGACAGTTTTCAAATTCTATTCCTCCCTCAAGAGATAACAGGAAACCCTAGCTCCCGAGCTCAAAAATTTTTTAAACTTTTTGTGTGTGCTAAGTGAATTATTTGGAACACTTTTTATTAAAGGAAGTTTCACTGAATCAGCTTCTACAGATCTGTGAATTTTCAATTAGGTTCAAACTTGTAGGAATTTTAAAGGGGTTTAAACCTTTACCAAAAATTTTCATAAAATCTCCAAAATTCTATTTTAATGTGTAGTTAATTGTTATGCAAAAACATTGGGGTAGTTTTATTAAGAAACAAAAGGCCTCTTGAAAGTCGATTAGGGTTAAGCGAAAACGACGAAAACTCGAAACCCTGACCCAAATTCAAAACAGGAAAAGGTCGAATTCAAATAAATGAATCAGTGAGCTCAAATAAAAAGGATAAAAGATTTGAACTTTAGGGATGTGACAGACCACCCCCCCTTAAAAGAATCTCGTCCCGAGATTAAAGGTTAAGTAGGGTGGCGAAAGGAGTTTCAAAGATTAAGGATGGAAAGCTAAGAAGCGAATGTGAAGAGAACAACGAGGAGACTTACGGTTCTGTGAAAAGCTCCGGGTAGTCCTCCCGCATTTTATCCTCACGTTCCCATGTTGCTTCTTCTTCGGTGTGCCGGCTCCAATGCACTTTCACCATCGGGATTGCACGATTGCGCAATTTGCGTTCCGAACGCGCAAGGATGCGTAGAGGATACTCCACATAAGAGAGGTCGGGTCGGACTTCGACATGCTCCATGGAGATAGCCTCGGTGGGAACACGGAGACACTTCTTCAATTGCGAGATGTGGAAGACATTGTAGACATTACCAAGAGAGGATGGCAACTCTAGCTCATAAGCCACGTTTCCACGTCTTGCAAGGATTTTGAAGGGACCAATGTAGCGTGGGGCTAACTTCCCTTTCACTTGGAATCTTTTTGTGCCTCGGAGTGGTGAAACTTTGAGGTAAACATAATCTCCAACCTTGAAGAAAAGTTCTACCCGACGACGATCGGCGTAGCTCTTTTGGCGAGATTGAGCAACTCGGAGATGTTCCTGAATTTGGCGTACTTGAGCTTCAGCATCGCGAACCAAATCAGGACCAAAGAAAGGTCGTTCCCCGGATTCAGACCAATTCAACGGGGTTCTACAACTTCTTCCATAGAGTGCTTCAAATGGGGACATTTGGAGGCTAGCTTGGTAGCTATTGTTGTAAGAGAACTCCGCAAAAGGTAAGCAAAGTTCCCATCTTTTGCCATAGGTTAGCACACAAGCTCTCAACATGTCCTCAAGAATTTGATTGACCCGTTCGGTTTGGCCTCCCGTTTGCGGGTGGTAAGCCGAACTATGAATAAGCTGGGTGTCCAACGCTTGATGAAGGCTTTTCCAAAACCGAGAGACGAACTGGGTGCCTCGGTCTGAAATAATTGTCTTAGGAACACCATGAAGACATACAATGCGAGTGAGGTACAACCCTGCATATTCCTTGAAAGAATAGGTGGTCTTGACTGGAAGGAAATGTGCAGATTTTGTTAACCGATCCACGATTACCCAGATGGAATCGTAACCACCCGAAGTCTTAGGCAAACCAACAATGAAATCCATGCCAATATCCTCCCATTTCCATGATGGAATAGGCAATGGTTGCAGCGTGCCTGCGGGTTTTAAGTGGATAGCTTTCACTCGCTGACATACGTCACACTTGGAGACGTACTGAGCAATTTCCCGCTTCATGCGCGTCCACCAGAATTTGGTCTTCAAGTCTTGATACATCTTTGTGCTCCCTGGGTGTATGGACAGCAAGGAATCATGAGCTTCATTGAGAATTTTCATCTTCAGCTCATCGACTTTTGGCACCACAAGGCGTTTTCCAAACCATAACACGCCTTGCTCATCGAGAGAAAAACATCTGGCTTTACCCGATTTTATTTTCTCACGGATACGAGCCATTCCTTTGTCGTTCTTCTGGGCTTCCTTGATCTGATCCAAAAGTGTGGATTTTATTTCAAGGTTGGCAAGGAAACCTTCTTCCACCATTTGTAGACCAAGCTTCCGAAAATCCTCACATAGGGAGCGATTTCGGGTCTTCCCGATTAGGCAATTGCAATGGCTTTTGCGACTCAACGCGTCAGCCACGACGTTAGCCTTTCCGGGGTGGTAATGCACCTCTAGCTTGTAGTCCTTGATCAACTCAAGCCATCTTCTTTGCCTCATATTCAAATCAGCTTGGGTGAATATGTATTTGAGGCTCTTGTGATCGGTATAGATATTGCAAGTCTTGCCAAGGAGATAATGTCGCCAGATTTTCAAAGCATGGACAACGGCGGCAAGCTCAAGATCATGAGTAGGATAATTCTCCTCATGCGACCTCAATTGGCGAGAAGCATAGGCAATGACTCTCCCGTCTTGCATAAGCGCACATCCGAGTCCAACACGAGAGGCGTCGCAAAAGACATCAAAACTCTTGTGGATGTCGGGTTGCGCAAGAACGGGCGCTGTGGTAAGCAACGTCTTCAATGTCTGGAAAGCTTGCTCGCAATGGGCGGACCAAAGGAATTTCTCTCCTTTGCACAGCAACCTGGTCATTGGCTTGGCAATCTTGGAGAAATCCTTGATAAACCGACGATAGTAACCCGCAAGTCCAAGGAAACTGCGGATTTCCTTCACATTGGTTGGTGGAGACCAATCAAGCACTTCTTGCACCTTGGTGGGATCTACGGCAACACCATTTTCAGAAATGACGTGCCCAAGAAAAGCAACTTCGTGCAGCCAAAATTCGCACTTGCTGAATTTGGCGTAAAGACGGTGTTCACGAAGCTTCCCGAGTACAATTCGGAGGTGAACAGCATGATCTGCTTCCGTCTTGGAGAAAACAAGAATATCATCAATGAAGATCACCACACATACATCGAGTTCCTCCATGAAAATAGAGTTCATCAAGTACATGAAGTAGGCAGGGGCATTTGTGAGACCAAAGGACATGACAAGGTACTCGTACAAACCGTAACGAGTAGAAAAGGCAGTTTTTGGAATGTCCTCTTCTCTGATTTTTATTTGATGGTAGCCCAGCCTTAAATCAATTTTGGTGAAACAACGAGCGCCAGAAAGCTGATCGAAAAGGATATCGATCCGCGGAAGTGGATATTTGTTTTTGATGGTAACGGCGTTCAAGGGACGATAATCGACACACATGCGCAATGTGCCGTCTTTCTTCTTCACAAAGATAGCGGGACAACCCCAAGGAGAAGAACTTGGACGAATAAAGCCTTTGTCGAGGAGATCTTTCAACTGTTTCTTCATTTCAGCCAACTCCTCAGAAGACATTGGATACGGTCGTTTTGAAATAGGAGCCGTTCCTGGTTCGAGTTCGATGGCAAACTCAACAGCCCGGTCGGGCGGCATACCCGGTAAATCATCAGGGAAAACATCCGGATATTCGCACACAACAGGGATGGAGGAAAGCTCAGAACTAGTCGCACCTTTCAAATGGTACAACCCGGAATTATCACCTTCGAGGTGTAGCGAAAAACGATCGCCGGTTGGGCCTTTCAGAGAAACAACTCTGGAAGCCACGTGGATGACGGCATCGTGAGAAATCATCCAATTCATCCCAAGAATGATATCTAACCCCTGAAGATCTAGGAGTAAGAGATTGGCTTGCAAGGTAACACCGCTGACTGGGGTCAACGATGTCGGAACCATGGAGTCTACGTGGATTTTGGCTCCGGGGGATTCTATGAGATAGGGTGTACGGGTAGGGAATATCTTTAAGTTATATTGGGTAGCGTACTCTCGTCTAATAAAGGAATGAGATGCACCAGAATCAAAAAGAACTTTGGTAGGACGAGAGTCGATGGATAACAAGGCGATGCATTTTATGACAACAAGGACGCGTCATAATCAGGAATGTATGTTTTGCTGGAACACTATCGGTGACACGAAGGCAGCAATTGTTGCTACAACACGACAATCATGGTGTATCGATCAACATACACCGATGTTCAGATTGGATGAGCTCACTAAACTCGAACACGAAACTCAAAATAATCAACAAAAGTTTTCAAAGTTGAACAAGTCGTTTCAAAGGCGAAACAAACTTGTTCCTTTTTGCTGCTAAAAACCAGTCAACAAAAAAAAGGACCAAAACCCAACTAGCAGTTTACAACTCAAAACCAAACAAGGAGATGATCGATGCATACAATGATATGCAAACATGCTCCGTACTAACGATTCTCACACGGATGCATAAACACTCTCCCCAAGCACAATCAACACTACTGAAAATAAACACTCAACGTCAACATGGGCGATTTTGAATAGAAGGAGGGGTTTAGATAAAACACGCGCCCTAACACAAATGGGTGGCTGCCAAGACCCGCTAAACTATTCTAACGACCCATCTATCAAGGAGGGCAGCAATGCAGGGTGCATTCCTAGTCCTCAAAACCCAAAACAAGTTAAGAAGGTGAGGGCCTAAACAGCACTACTACTACAACTTTTAGTTGAATTTAGTGATTTTAAGACACAACTACCCACCCCGTGTTGCTAAGCAAAATTTTAGGGTGTATTTGTGAACCTTAGCTCTGATACCAGCTCTTGTGAGAGACCCGACCAATTTATATTCAAGTTTACCAAGTTGACTCGCGGCCCACGCATGGTGTGCGAGAACTCAACCCGATAAAAGAGAATATAGACCCGGCAGTCCCCCGACATGCTTCTCAAGCAATGCCCAAGATCCGAGCACGTCGGCAACGTCACATGTGATTCATCACAAAGGTCACATTAATTAATAACATTAATTTAAATTATTCTTACATAACAAGGTTCAACATAAGTCTTGAAACTAAAAGAAATCAGAGAGCGGAAGCGATTCTAAGGAAGACGATAGTCGCAGCGGTTGCAATGAGAAAACAGCAAAAGATTGCGATGCCCAGCCCACGAACATCGCACATCACGATCACTCGAAAGTCTTGACTATGCCTCGCCCTCGCCGGCATCGGCGGGGACAAAGTAGCCGAAGACCAACTCATCCTCACCTGCAAAAACTTAAACAACAAACGTTGAGTACGAAGGTACTCGCAAGTCTTACCCTGTGGTGGGAATTAGTTCCCGACTCCAAGGATAATGCAATGAGGCTGTAGCAAGGTAAATAAGGTGTAGGAACGGACTCAATTGCTTAAAGCAGAAACTAAGCATATATGAATAAGCATAAAGTAAAAGGACTCTGCGGGCATGAACATCTAATAAACCCAATCCCCAAGTATTATGTAACCATAAACCATGTATATGCCAACATCCATGTTCCATCCGAACCATGAATACCAATAACCATATTCCAATTCCATCAATAATATCCCAATTTCCATCATGTTATGAGACAACTCTACGATATTATCCAAAGGACACTGAGCTTTGATCATAACCGAGACCGCGGCGGATTCGAACCGATTTTACACCCTGCAGGGGAGTCCAACTGTACCCACACGACTGAGGACCATGCGGCTCATGCAACCCGCTAAAGTTACACAAGGGGGTACTCATGTCAACCTTTTTCACACTCGTGCCCACACGGTTGGAAAATCCACACGGTGCCGAGTACCACGGCCTCGCAGGCACACGTGAGTCCCTCGTCGAGTGTCACGGCCTCGCAGGCACCCATGACTCCCTCGTTCCACACACCGTGCAGTCATCGGCCAAACGTTGGTACGCAGTGAGATACTCAGCTTATCTTACCATTATATCGGACATGTGGTATGAACGGAAAGTGCTCAGGCCAAGAATAACACGGCCGGTTCCTAGGTCAACCCAGACGGGGCCTACGGCACACAAGACCTCCATGTCTTGCTGCACTCCTGTCCCACCGTCCAGATTTCAGCTTTTAACACTTTTCAACTTTTACCAACATATGAACTCGCCACAAGTCCATAAGTAATCAAGGTGGTTCCTATACGTGCGAGTGGGACTTACCACTCGACTTCTACCGTGTTATCTAAGCATGGCTAAGCACTTCGTGACTCGAACAAAGACACTCTACCCAGTTTGTCAAGGTGACGTAAGCAATAGCAAGGAGGGGTACATGCAACAATAATAGGTTTTTCCCAATGTTACTACTAAGCCCGACTTTATGCATTCCTATACGTAAGCATTCATATTAATCATTAAGTAAATTACTTAGGGTAGCAATATGAGGTGCTTGCCTTCAACAGCAGCGGTGGTGACTTCCTCAGCAGCCTGGTCAACCTCTGGTGCTTCTCCCGTAGCAGCACCCGCGTCACTCTCTGGCGGTTCGTAAGCTATAAAGTAAAAATGCGACGGTATGAGATGCATGCCATGATGCCATGATGCCCAAATGATGCGATATGATGCAGAGAGGTAGCTACTGAGTTTATGAACACAATGCAAAAAGAACGAAGGCATTCGGAGTTCTACAGCTCAAGTTATGACCTAAACAGTTTTACCGATTCCGGTTACGGGTTTCCCGGTTCCCGGTTACGGTATCGGGTGGCACACGGATGTCATTTTCAGGAAAAATCCCAAGACGCATCACATGTACTGGCTTACTAAGTGGCTTGGGTTACTATGGGACTAAGTTTGAGTGGTTTTGACTCACGTTAACAGGAACACGAGCCCTCCGATGGTCGTTGCCTGTTTACGACATCGGGAATACCGTAACGGTGCCGTAAAAGTCGTAACGACTTTTCCGGTGAAATTCGAAGTTAAGTTACAGGCATGGGACTATTTTTAGCTTAAAGTAGGATCTAAACTAAGACTTTTGGCTCTGGTTTGGGGTCAAGTGAGCTTCTATGAATTTACTAAAAATCTAACAATGTTCTGTTTTCCAAACTTATAAAATCAGAAACATGTATTTAAACTTATGCAAAAATCATGAAACTTTACAGAGATACTTCTGAGAATCTAAACTAAAGTTTTTGTTAAAGGTCTTGGGCTTTTGGGTGACTTTCCTAATGTACTTTAGACAGAGGTAATTAATCTAGGGTTTGGGGATATTATCAATGACATGCATGCACAATGTTCATGAAAAATTCTGGTAAAAATACAGGAGATGCATCATGCCAAGATAAAATTATGGTACAAAAATCAACCCTAGAAACCTTCTGGAACTTCAATTAAAAATCAACAACAGAAATAATACACTGAATTATTAAAGAAATTCCAGGGACAATTTTGAAAAAGTGCTTTAACAGAAAATTAACTCATAATTCAAGGATTCAATTAAAATTAGGTTTGGCATTTTTAGATTTTTCCATGATTTCCTACACCCTATGCATCTTCTGGTTAATTAAAAGGAAAATAAGAAATTCAATGGAACAGTGTTTCAGAACAGGGGAGCGGCTGAAGCGGTGGCTCCGGTTGGAATCTCGCCGGAGGAGGGGGGTTAGGAGGGGATTGAAAGGTCGTGGAGCATCACCTTGATCTAAGGAACTGATTTGATGAAGATTTGGGCCACGGGGAAAGGCGCAAGGTGGTTGGCGACGTGAGCCCTGAAGCTCTGTCAATGGCGGCCGACGGGTGGCGTGGGACGAACTTCCTCAACGGCGGTTATCTGGGGCCAATGGCTCATCAAATAGATGTACCATGGTGAGAGGAACATGCTGGAAGAAGGAATCGAAAAGTTGAGCTACCTCGGTGACGGAATTTGAAAAGAAGTGGCCGCCGGCGCTGTTGTCGGCCGAGGAGCAGTGCGGCGGCGTTCTGGTGAAATTAGGGCACGGCTGATGAATTCGGTGTTCGGAGAGGTTCAGTGGGTCATGGGGAACTTGATTGACACGGTGGTGTGACTTGGGAGCGATTGGGTCGAGCTGTCGACGGTGAGGTGCTCGGGCGGCAATGGTGTGGTGGCGCACTGGCTAGGGCAGAACAGAGAAGGAGAAAAGAAGGAAGGGAGAGCTAGTGCTTTAGCTTTGTACTCGAGGAGGAGGAGCCAAGGGAGGTAGAGAGTGCAGTGGCGCTGTTGATTGGTGCAGAGGGGCGGTCGGCCGGCGGTTGGGCGATGGAGGCGGTGCTCTGCAGTGGAGGTGGCGTGCGGCAGAGCACAAAACCAATGGCGCACCAGAGGAAGGAGGGGAGAGAGAGAGGAGAGGGAGGGCAGTGATGGAGAAGATCTTGGCCAAGATTCACTGAGGGTGGAGGAATGAAGGCGCCGCGCGGGAATTGGCCGGAGCGGTCGGCGGTGGGTGGCTGCGCGGCAAGGGTCGGGCGACGGCACTGTTCACCGTAAGACAGTTTTCAAATTCTATTCCTCCCTCAAGAGATAACAGGAAACCCTAGCTCCCGAGCTCAAAAATTTTTAAAACTTTTTGTGTGTGCTAAGTGAATTATTTGGAACACTTTTTATTAAAGGAAGTTTCACTGAATCAGCTTCTACAGATCTGTGAATTTTCAATTAGGTTCAAACTTGTAGGAATTTTAAAGGGGTTTAAACCTTTACCAAAAATTTTCATAAAATCTCCAAAATTCTATTTTAATGTGTAGTTAATTGTTATGCAAAAACATTGGGGTAGTTTTATTAAGAAACAAAAGGCCTCTTGAAAGTCGATTAGGGTTAAGCGAAAACGACGAAAACTCGAAACCCTGACCCAAATTCAAAACAGGAAAAGGTCGAATTCAAATAAATGAATCAGTGAGCTCAAATAAAAAGGATAAAAGATTTGAACTTTAGGGATGTGACATAGTCTAAACTCAAATTTTAGGTTGAGATTCATCGGCATCTTTCTTCGGAAAATAATTAATTAATTAAACTACGATTATCAACCTTAGGGTTGAAAATGAAAATTTTAGTTGCACTAAAATTTTATTTTTACTGGGTAGTGCTCTCTGAATTAAGAATTTCGAAATTTGGTTGGGGCTTAGATTAATTTTCTAGATTTTATTAAAATTCAACAAAGTTTCTGTTATTTAAAATGGTAAAATCAGAAATAATTATTAAACCTTGGAATAAAATGATGAAACTTCATGTAATCACTCATGAGCATTAAAACTAAAGTTCTGTTTTTGGGTTTAACCTTTTGGAGTACTTTTATAATGTATTTTAGAAAAAGGCAAATTAGTTAGGCAGAATGGAGTATCTTGAATAGGTTACATGCAATTATGTGGTCCTAAAATCCTGATAAAATTCCATAGGATGCCTTCTGTTACGCCACACTTGTAGATCAATTTTGAGCCCTAGAATTGCTCTACAATTTGAACTAAAATTCATAAACAGAAAAGATTGTTTTAATTATCCCTAAAAATACTAGGTCATTTAGGAAAAAGTGTTTTAACAGAAAATTAGTGCATCTCACGAGGTTTCTAACAAATTTTAGTTTGGAATTTTTGGAGATTTCTGTGATTTGTTCGGCATTTTACAAGACAGGATAATATTGGAGGAAAATAGAAATGAAACAGTGATTAGGGCAAAACAGAGGAGCTGAGCTCCGACGAGGTCCGGCGGTCGATTCAGTCAAAATGGGTGATCGGCTGCGCTCGATTCTTCGCCCTACACCATCTACGAGCTATGACGAAGTCCGGCAACACGACAACGGTGAGGTTCCACCACCGGAGAGGGGTGCTCACCGTGGGGGTCGGCGGTGGCGGCGGCGAGGAAGAGTTCCCGACGAGATGAGCCAAATTCCGGAGAGAGGAGAGCGCCGTGAGCTGCACAATGACTTTACAAGTGAGTTGAGCAAGGGGAGGAGCACTGAAATTGGCCGGAGCATGGCCGGCGGCGAGGGGTGGCGGCTCTGCCCGAAGCTCGATGAAGGAATCACCGGAGGAACGGCGGAGGAAGAAGATTAGTTGGTCCAGGAGACTCACCGTGGTGCAGTGAACCTGTTTGACGGGGTTAAGGGTCGCGGGGATGGCCGGAAGGCTAAGGTCGACGGTGAGCTCAATTGGCGGCAGAAGGGGGAACGGGCGGCGGTGCAGGCGTTCTGTCGTCGCCGGTGAGTTTCTGCGGCCGAGCACTTGTCAAAATCGATCATCGGGATGAGATGAATGAGCCGGATGAAGGAATTGCATAATGAGGGTACCGTGAAGACGAATTTGATCGTTGAGGGTCGGGACGGTGCTCCTGTTGCCGGTGAGGACGACTGCAGTGTTCCGGGCGGAGGAAGCGACGGGAGCGCAATTCGATCAACTGAAAGCTGCACCGGGGCGAGGGAAGTCGATTAGGCAAGGTTGGAGCGGTGGAGAGAGATCGGAGGTGTGGTCTCACCGTGAGTCCTCCTTCGGCGGCAATGGCGACGGTGGCACCCGAGTGAGGAGAATCAACAAGTCGAGCGTAGGAGCGAAAATGGGCGCGGGGAAAGTGGGAGGAGGGTTCAGCGCACTCTTTTAAGTCGTTGCGGAGAGGGTTTGGCGAGTGGACAGGGAGGGTGGCGGGATTGGGCGTCGGGGGCGGTGGCTTGCCGCAGAGGCACTGCCGTGCGGCGAAATGGCGTGCAGCAGCGGCGACAAGACGGGGAGAGGGAGAAGGCAGAGGGGAGGAGAAGATCTTTGGCGAGATTCTTGCACGGCGCCTTGAAGGCGGGGCGCGAAAAGGCGAGCCGGCCGGCGGAGGAGGCGGCTCTGCCGAGCGGCGGTTGGGCAACGGGGGCGGCACACTGTTCCTCGTCCGGCTGTTGCCGATTTCAAACGAACTGCTACAGGCTCCTTCTGGTTTAAATTGAAAACTCCACCTCCCCAGCTCAGAAAATTATGAAAATTTTTGTGTATGCTCAGGGAATTATTTGGAACACTTTTTATTTAGAGTTCGAGTTCTGAATCAGCTCCCAAATTTTCTTGAATTTTTGAGTCCACTTTAGTTTGTGTGAATTTTAAAAAGGGTTAAACCTTATCTAAAAATCTCGAATAAATTTCCAAAATTCTATTTTGAGGTGAACTTAATTGTTATGCAAAAATATAGCTAGGGTGTTGTGGGAAATTTGGCAGGTCACTCATTAGGGTTTAATTTCTGCCCGAAGGATTAAGTTCTCGACACTGCGGGTGGAAACTCCCCGAACTTGGTAATCGTGTTCTGTGGACTATCAAAGTTTTTGTAGAGTGTCTTTGGGGTATTTTAAACAACATTGCACTTACTCCCATTGTTGAATTTGCTTTTAGGTGTGAAATGTTGTCGATTAGGGTTTTTAATTGTCGATTTGGTCCTGGTGACACCTGGGGTGTCACAGCCCTGAGTTGTACTGTCCGTCATATAAAGAAAGAGCTTTTACCTTGAAAGGATTCGGATTTGGTAGATAGAGAATAAAATGAGTGTAGGAAACAAAATATTCCCTTTTATGTGTCTATGTTTTTCGACATGATCAATCATAGTATCTTTTAGAGATTTGCTAGTTCACAGGCGACTGAGATTTTATTTACCTGCTCCTAGTAGCCCACAACCTATATAGTGCATAAATAATGAATGAAATAAAGGAGGATACAATTCCAACTCTAATTTTTAGCCTTGTTGCAACGGCGCAAACTAGTTGCAAAATGACAAAAATTGTTGCAATAGGTGTACTTGCAACACAAAATTTTGGTTGCAGGGTGTAGTAAGAAGTTTTGTGGTACTCATCCGTTCAGGAATCGCTGTAGTTCCCGACAGTTGGTTTGTACTAACCGTAAGTCAAAAAATCTGGTCCGAACAACAGGTTTTTTAAAACAGAGGGAGTATAAACTTTGCACCACCATGATATTTGTGGTGTTGCAACAAATAAAATCTATTGCAACACAATTGAAGCATTGCTACCTACAGTTCCAGCAACCAACGAGTTGGTGGCAATACTAATTATTGCAACATATAGAGGCATTGGTGAAGGAAGTATTTGCAATATACCAATATCGTGGTAATAAGTTTACTCGCAACAAAAAATGGTCATGGCAACATCCAATTTTATGAGTGGCAATAAGAATTTTTGCCACACAAATAGTTGGTGGTAATAGCTACAGTTGCAACGTTCTAAGTTTAGTTGCAATAAATGAAACCTCTATTACCACATTCAGCATGTGGTTGTTAGAGACCGAAGCCTCTATTGCCACCCACCATGTTCTGTTGCTATAGGGTAGAGCCTATATTTCCACGCTCCATGTTTCGTTGCTATAGGTTTGAGCCTCTGTTGCCACGCTCCATGTTCAGTTGCCATAATTTGCATCACATATTGCCACACAATGTGGCTGTTGTATTTCTCACAGTGATTATCGTTGCTATAGAATCTATTCCCACGACTCATTTGCGTTGTCAAATTTAGTATTGCCCACAATATGTGTGTTGTCATATCATATATATTGCCACTCTAAATGTTTTTGCCAATATTCTCTATCGTAACACTTTTTTTTACTAGCATATATACTATAATATAATCACGATATTAAATTCTCATAACAGCAATATTGATGGTTAATAAACCATTTGAAGTTATTATAGCAAAATATGATTTGTTTGTACATATATGAACTAAAATCATCCAATACACACACACTCTTCAACTACACCACATATATATTGACCACAATAGTTTTTACACATTAAAAGTAATGAGTCTAAGACTATCACTGCAGCAAAGTTTGACTTGACATTGATCATCACATCACTCCTGTTTTGCACTCAACCTCTAGCTTCTCCTGAATAGAACCATTAACATTGGCAGCGAACAGTTAATAAACTGAATTTGTATTGTGAAAAAAAGTCATTGATATTGGCCACCTTTAGTTGTAAACTGAATTTATATTATTTTGACAACAACTGCATTGTTTTTATGGTATGAGACAAAGTACAGAGGAAATTGAAGCTGTACAATTAAAGCACCTTTTGCCTATTCCAGTTTATTGCTCAGCAATCTTTGCGGTTTAGTTGGCTCCTTGATTATAAGTCTGCATTTAAAAGTTGGTTTGGTCACTCCATTAGTCATAAAATCATATTACATTGCTCTAATCAACATGCTAGCATTTTTTCAGTCATCTTTTAGAATTTCTATATCCCAAACTTAATGGTCTAGAACCAGAAAATTTACCAGAAATAAAGACATTTAAATCCTGATCAACTTTGGTATTATTAAGTATAGCCCTCTGATAACTGACCTAATTATATCATTAACATCACCTTGTGCAGCCTCCTTGTTTACACCTACATCAAGACAGTCATCCTCAGGTGAACCTTTCGTTATACCTTTCCCTTCCTTGATGAAACTATCATCAAACCCTTTAAGAATCAAATGAGATTGAACTTCAGATTGTGATCTGTATGCCATGCAGCATCTAGCATGCACGCAACTATGGTTTCAATAAATTTTCAAAAATTCTGCTGCCACTCAACTATTAACCTATTCAAGCGCATCCAACTCCTGTCGTGCCATTATTTAGCTTCCACAAAGAAAATGACAATGAAGTCAAAAGCACCAACTGTCTGTCTCCTTTCTCCTCAAAAACAAAAAATGCCTGTTTCCTTCAAATCTACATGATCATCGCACATTGAACATATACATAATCAGAATTCTCCATATATATAAATCAAATAAAAATTATAACAGTGCCATCAACTACCACGGGATGATGAAATTACAACATGGCATCAGGAGAACTATCTATATGCATGCAATGATTAGATGCGAAAAAAAGATGAAATCTACAAAACCCAAAGCAAATTAATTACATTTACTTACGATAATAATATCACTTTAACTTATTAAATCAACTACTATCAGTAGTTAAGCACTTATTCAAAACAGGTCATGTATGGCAGAATATAACTTTGATGATTGACGACATGTTCCTGACGATTAATTCATTAACAAAATGATGTAGTTTTGCTGCGTGAGATCTAGTGAGCGCCGCCGCTCGTCGCCCCCCGCCGCCGCCCTTGCCTCGCCGGACTCGGTCCGAACCATCGGATCGTCGACGGACGGCCGAGATTAGCTTGTGGAATCTAACCAACGAGTGTCACGGGTAGGAATTGCACAACAGTAATAAATTTCATGAAATCTAACCAAGTCAGCCGAGAAAAGAAGAGTCAGAAGGATGTACATATGGCAACAACATTGTTATCGAGCAGAAGAGAGGCAGCACAACTATCACAGCTCCCTCCATGCAGTCATGGAGCATTTTTCTACATTTTCTGAATTTAAGCTTTCATTAGAAGAAACACAATGCCAAAATTAATAAGATAGTGGAACCTAGTGTTTTGGCTATATTCATGAGCGAGCTATTCATCTAAAAAATATTTCTGTATTCCTGAAAACAGAGGTACTTCTAGAACACAACAAGAGATGACACTTGTTCATCCAAAGTACGGTGCCGATAAATGCTGATATATGAAACAAAAAGTTCTTAAACTGGAGACACGATCAAGATAGAGATTAACATAACTTTTCATGAATACATCTCTCTATGAAATTCTCTAGGATCACACCAGCAGTTACAACCAGCACTGGAACTCTGAAAGTAATGTTATTACCACAGTTGCTTTTTGGCACAAGTATATGTAGCAGGCAATGCCAAACTAAAAAAAATTCTTATGCATTAGAAAATGGATGTGTTGCTTTGATCACTAGATCATTAGGATTCATGCAAACATTCGCACTGTGATTCAAAATTTCTAAGAATGCAACAATCAATTCTTATGGACATGACAGATAAAAAATTATGCCTAACCTGCATCAGAATGGGGATGGGATGAAATCAAACTGTAAGATATCCTAACCTGCATCAAAATGGGATGGGATCAAACTGAACAGCAAGAGATGTGTAAATGTCGCACTTTCATTTTCAAAAGTAATTGTGTGCATGCACGGATGCACCTGATGAATTCCAAAAGCGCTAATCGACGCCCTCACCTCCTGTGTGCCCCAGGAATCACGATTCTGTTTCCCACTAATTCAGATTGAATCAAACACAAAGCAGAAACCCTAATCAGTTCATTTCATGTGTAAATAGCATGTTACGTAATAGAGAGATGGAGAGAGGGCGAGAGAGCTAAACTCACTAGAGTTAGGGTCTGTGCTTCCTGAAATCAGTCTCACTACACAGTAGCCTCAAGCGCCAGCCGCTCAAGAGAGGAGACTTCCTAAAATCGTAACCTGCATCAAAACGCTGGCCTGCACACCGCAAAAGGAGCCGGGCTCGCCCCTTGCGCCGCTGGCCCATGCGCCGCAGAGCTGTGCTGGCCCACACGCCGTCGCGCCGCTGGCCCGCGCGCTGTAGGAGGAAGCGCGCTCAGCCCTCACGACGCCGGGCCGGTTGCTGCTGGAGTGGAGGCGTACTCACCGCTCGCCACTGGAGAGGAGAAGGCGCTCGCCGTTTGCGTCGCCAGGCTGCGCCAGATGCAGAGGCGAGCTGTCACCGCCGCAGACGGAGGCAAGAGGTTGGCAGAGAGAGCCACGGAATGAATTTGTTGTGGGCTCCACCACGATGAGCGCTCTCCAATCTATTTGTGTGGCGACAGATGGGGATAACAATCGGAGGGCTGTGGTTGTTAATAAGTCTTTACCCTTTTTTTACTATCTGATTATCATTTTATCAATTTAATAAAGATTTATTATATGTAAGTTATTGCTATCGAGTATAAAATTCAATATCATCATAAAATCATGCTGAAAAGTGAAAACTATTTTATTTGATTGGAAACACTCAATAAATGTTTGTACAATGCCAGATGTTAGTAACACTATTTCTATATAACACATTCCTTAACACGATCTCCATGTGGCACTTTCCTAGACACGATCTCCGTGCTGCACTACCAATCAACTATCTTCACGTGGCAGCTGTCAATAGTGTGAGCTATACGAGTCACCTACCAATAAAAACAAACTCTACACAACACTTTTTAATAAAATATCAATGAACTATCTTCGTTAACACTTACCAATGTAGAATGATCTCCGACACTAGTCAATGAAATATCTTAAAGTTGTATATTTAGGACTTATTTGGGAGAGCTCCACTTAATAAAAATCAACTCTACTCTACAACTCCATCATAGAGCACATCTATCACAAAGTATTTGGCTAAAAATTTAACTCCAGTTTCAGATATCCAAGGTTTCGATTGAAAAGGTCTATTATTGCCCTATAAAAATCTATATTTTCTCATTACAAATCAATATGTTTTTTATGGTGTGAGCTCCTCTGTATCTATGTGAGATTCGTTCGATTCGAAAAAAAACGTGAGAAAAGACAAAAGATCTAATGGATATGTTTTATAATAAGTGGCATGTTGGTAATTTTCTAGCAACTCCACGATTTTTAATTTTTAGAGCACCTCCTCATAAGCTTGTCGCAACCCCGTCCAATAAAATCGTACGGTTGCTCCTCCAGGATCACTTTGAGGTGCCGCTTGGCGAAGCAAGCGACCATACAGTACAATAATTAACAAGGACACACAAAACATGATTTAAAGAGTACATAAATTCTTAATATTACATCATTGGTTCATATCACTTAAGTGCGGAGACGTAGTTCAAAAAACAAGTGAAAGTCAGCGGAAGCTAATAATTACAACTCGACGATACAATTAAGCACGCCAGCGTGGGGGTGCTTAATCTTCATAGGTCGGAGAAGCGGGAACCCACTCGAAGGTCCACTCCGAGGGTGCTTCCCCTTCTCAACCACCACAACCAAACAAAGCAAGGTTAAAAGAATCACCTGCAAAATATTAATCCACGAAAGCCTGAGCAACTAATACTCAGCAAGACTTACCCATCAACGTGGCCATCTAATGACCGACTCCTAAAATACAGGGAGTATTGGTGGAAGTTGATCGGGCATTGCGAAAACAGCGCTAATAGTCTACTCTAATTTTACCCAAGTTAACAGGAGTCACTATGAATTTACTAAGTGTGCCGCTATTCTAAACAATCAAGAATTCAACATAACCAATCAGGATGAAAACAACCGCTTTTATCATAATTTCATTATTTACATATCGTTGCGGTGGAAAGGAGCAAGTGCTACTCTTGACTATGAGGAACGGCAATTATAATTGATTTACATCCTGCAGGAGAAACCCGAATTACACGACACGGGCGCACTCGAATGAGTCGCACGTGGCTGTCTTTTCCATCATCGTGACAGAGTTGGCCCAACATCCATCCCTCCAAGGACATGGTCCTCCAGGCGATGCCCTGCATCCCTGTACGGCCCCAAGTCTTTCCCACTAGCACGAGCCCAAGAAAAACAAAAGCGAATTCATCCACCTTGCCGGTCCGTTCACCCAGAAAAAAAGATGGCCAATCGTCCAATAAAGCACGGTGAGCTATATCGGTTTCCTGGTCCCATTTACCAGTATGCACTCGGTACACAACTCAAACTTGACCAATGCAACCGTACCCGATAAGGTTCTCAAATTTTAATCACATTTAAGATCAAACATATTCCTCGAATTTTTCCTTCTTCGATTAAACACGAGTAGTCTCCATACTACTCGGATGCTACCGGATTCATGTCCTTTAAGCATAGCATTCTATTGAGGGCTCTACCAAAATAACCCATAGAAAAACCTACCAAGTCATGCAACTAGGTTTTTACGGCAATTTTCTCGAAACTTAATGCACAAGAAATCCTACATACATAGTGATAAAAGTAAAACTTGTAAAACATAGTGTGCACCGGGGCTTGCCATGATCTGCAGAAAAGTCAGCACACTCAAACGAGAAGTTAATTCCTGCGGTTGCCTCCTCCGGATTCTCGTTCGTCGTCGGAAATTTCGGGTCGGTTCCTATATGATGAAAATGCAGTAAGATTGTAACAAGTTAAATGAAAAGAGTCAATGCCTTTATTAAAGGTTAACTATGGTTTTAACATTTAGTAATTAGGGTTAGGTCGACACTTTTCTTTGAGTATTAATTATTTAATAACTATGACTATTAATCCTAGGGTTAAAAATGAAACTTTTAATTATACCTCAAGATAATTTTTAATGGATAGTACCCTCTGAAATATGCATTTTGAACTTTGGTTGAGGCCTAGATGAATTTCCTAGATTTTATAAAAATTCATCAAAGTTTCTGTTGTTAAATCTTATGAAGTCAGAAGCTATAAGTAAACCTTGGAATCTCTACTACTATTAATTTCGTAAGTATCGCCCGTGCACCTCTGGCGAGCGGAATAAACCGTTGCGCGTCCACCCTGCCAGCCACTGCCGAAAAGTTCTGGCACAGTTCCGGTTGTTCTGGTACTCCAGAAGTAAGGCAAAAGCAGAACAAGGGGTTCTGCATGCCATGACATACTTCTGGCACGTTTCCGGCTGTTCTGGTACTCCAGAAGTAAAGCAAAAGCAGAACAAGGGGTTCTGCATGCCACGACATACTTTTGACACGGTTCCGGCTGTTCTGGTACTCCAGAAGTAAAGCAAAAGCAGAACAAGGGGTTCTGCATGCCATGATATACTTCTGGCGCAGTTCCAAATCTAGAAGAGTCCTGGAGCTCCAGAAGTAAGGCAAAAGTAGAACAGAGGGTTCTGCCTGACATGACATACGTCTGGCATAGTCAACACCAGAAGATTTCTGGAACTCCAGAAGTAAGGCAAAAGCAGAACAGAGGGTTCTGCCTGCCATGACATTCTTCTGGCGCAGTTCTGGACCCTGAAGAGTCCTGGAGCTCCAGAAGTAGGGCAAAATCAGAATAAGGGGTCTACTCTTTTTGATGATTTCTACAATACACTTCAGAAAATGGTAGTTTACAAGGCAGATTGGAGTATTGTTAAAGTGTTATATGCAACTTTGTGGTCCTAAAATCCTCATAAAAATCCAGAAGGTGTCTACTGTCATGATGCATTTGTAGGTCGAATATCAGCTTTGGCACTGTTCTAGAATTTAAATTAACATTCAAAAACAGAGGGTAATATTCTAATTGTTTCTGAAAATTTTTGATCGTTTTCTAAAAAGTGCTTTAACAGAAGTTTAGTCCTTTTCCTGAGGTTTCTAACAAATTTTGGTTTGCTATTTTTAGAGTAGTATTCTATTTTTGGCGAGTTTTACAAGTCCTAGGCATTCTCTGGAATTTTGAATAATTGGAGAGGGAACCGGGCCCGCTCGTCAGTGACAGAAAATAGAGGAGCGGCGCTAGGGCGGCACCCGACGGTGCATCGGCGACGGTTCTCGCTGGAAATGGCGCCGGTGGCGGCCTTCGTGGTGTCCCACGTGACCAGCACGGCGCGGCGAGTCCACTGGACCAAGAAGGGGCGGCGAGCTCACCGGAGTTAGGGCTGGCGGCGGTGGGCCGGTGAAGATGACGGCGGCGGCGGCGTTCCGATGGCTCGGCGGTCGGGGAGGGCTGACCGGGGGCGGTGTGAGCAACAGTGGCGACCGATGGAGCTGCCGTGCACGACGAGGGGTCGGGAAATTGGCCGGGAGGGGGTCGTCGATGGTGAGGTGGTGGGGCGGGCGAGCTCCGGCGATGGCGCGGCGACTTTGTCGTCCCTGCTCCACCAAAGTCACCGCGGTCAAATGAAACGGGAAAAGGACTTCGCGAGGGTCTCGCCGGCGGAAGGAATCGAAGAATGACCCACCGGTGACGAGGAATTGAGGGGGAGCGCGACAATGGCGGACCGTCGGCGCTTACGGGAGGAAGAAGAAGAAAAGGGGGCGGGGCGAGGAGAAAGAAGGAGGAGGAACAAGAATTGAGCCCGTAGTGCGAGTATAAAGGAGATGGCGTGCTCGAGAGGTTGACGTGCGCACACTCCCGCGAAGGAAGCCGGCGAGCGGTGACAGCACAGGGGTAGTTGGCCGGACGGCGGGGCAGCGGCGCGCGTGGGGAAACTTAATGATGCCCGTCGCGTAGCCACTGTTTTTCTGGCGGCTAGGGTGTGTAGGCGGCACGCCGCGGGGAATAGCGACATGGGCAGCACAGATAGAGAAGAAGAACAGAGACAGGGAGGGAGAATAAAATAGGAAAAGGAAAGGGAAGGGGGGGAAAAGAGGAGGGGTAGAAAAATTAATTTGGTGAATTGGGAAATTAGATGTCCTTTATGTAATATCCTCTATTTCCAGCAAGTAGGTGAAATTCTCTAATTATTTATTTTACAACATGGGCTAGTTTATCAAATTGATTAGCTTGGGTTAAGGCGGGGTGTCACAGCCCTCCCCCCTTAAGAAAATCTCGTCCCGAGATTTCGAAGAGAATGATATGATGAAGGATTCGAGGATTACCTCAAGATAGATGCCATAAACTCAGGAAATTTGGATTGTAGGAATTCTTCACTCTCCCATGTGGCTTCATCTTCGGAGTGATTTGTCCATTGCACCTTGTAGAATGTTATGGTTTTCCTCCAAGTTACACGATCCTTCTGATCGAGTATTTTTGTCGGCATTTCCGGGCAGGTGAGATCATTTTGGATTATTTCGACCTCAGGAATAACCACTTCTTGGGGGAGTTTTAGACACTTTCGAAGTTGAGACACATGGAACACATTATGAATTCCGGCCATATGAGAAGGTAGTTCCAGACGGTAGGCCACGGGACCACACCGCGCGACGATTTTGAAGGGTTCGATAAACCTTGGAGCTAGCTCACCCTTAATGCCAAAACGTTGGACACCCTTCGTCGGCGACACCCGGAGATAGACGTGGTCATCCACCTCAAAGGTGAGCGGCCGACGCCTTTTGTCTGCATAACTCTTCTGCCATGATTTTGCCGCACGCAAATTAGCCTGAATGAGCTTAACTTTCTCCTCAGCTTGAGTCACTAAATCTGGTCCGAAAATCACCCTTTCTCCTACCTCGGACCAATTTAGAGGTGTACGACACGGTTGGCCATAAAGTGCTTCAAACGGGGACATTTTTATGCTTTCTTGATAGCTATTGTTGTAGGAAAACTTGGCAAACGGCAGACATTCTTCCTAATTTTTCCCATGGGTCAGCACGGATGCACGAAGCATGTCCTCCAGAATTTGGATCACACGCTCAGTTTGCCCATCGGTTTGCGGATGGTAAGCTGTACCGTGGATTAACTGAGTACCAAGGGCTTTATGAAATTGTTCCCAGAAGCAGTTTACAAATTGTGTACCCCGATCATAGATGATGGTTTTTGGAACACCATGAAGGCACATAATGTGGGAGATATACAGTTTCGCATACTTCTTTGCATTGTAGCGGGTGTACACTGGAATAAAATGAGCCGCTTTAGTCAGTCGGTCGACTATGACCCAAATAGAATCATGCTGCTGAGTGGTGAGAGGAAGACCAACAATGAAATCCATACTAATGTCCTCCCATTTCCATGAGGGTATACTGAGAGGTTGCAATGGCCCGGCACTCTTCAAGTGATCCGCCTTGACTTGCCGACATGTATCGCACTCAGAGACATACCGAGCGATTTCACGCTTCATTCGGGTCCACCAAAATTTCGTCCGTAAATCTTGGTACATATTGTTACTACCCGGGTGAATAGAGTATTTAGAGAGGTGTGCTTCATCCAAGATTTTCCTTCGCAGCTCAAAATTCTTCGGTACGACGAGACGGTCGTTGAACCAAAGAACACCTTCTTCATCAAGGCGAAAACACTTCATTTTGTCGCCGCCTATCCGAGCGCGAATATTCTCCATGCCTTTATCAACCTTTTGTGCAGCCACCACTTCTTCACGGAGAGTAGGGACAAGAGCCAAATTATACAAAGCCCCGTGGGGGACGACATGGAGACTGGGCTCGTCTGGACTGCAACAGGAGTGACACGACCCGCCCAGAAAACCTCGTCTCAGGACGGATCTGGTCAGTCGTTAAGCCAGGATCCTGTTGGGCAACGCTCGGCGAAGCGAGCGTACACACGATACAACACAGGCAGGGATAAACAGCAATAATTTATAAGAAAAGAGAACTTAATACAACATTGGTTCATAAATTGAAGTTGAATATTACATTGTTTTCAGAGTACGCAAAAGTTTTGAAAACGATAACAGCGGAAGACTAGAACGATTACAACTCCGACACTCGGACTTAAGCAAAAGCACGCGCCGTGCCCACGGGCGTCATGCTACTAGCCACTTCAACAAATCACTGCGGCGACTCGCACAACTCCCACTGGAGGTTCCCGAACTCGGGGAGCGGTTCCTCCCAATGGAAGCTACCTGCTGGTTCCTGCATGACGGCGCCTGAAAAACCACAAAATGCTAACGCGTGAGCTTCTAAGAAGCTCAGCAAGACTTACTCGACAAAAGTGGCTGACTACAGCCGACTCCTAGACATGCTGGTTGACTCGGGTGGGTTTACTTGCAAAAAGGACTCGCAAGCCTATACTACTCTTGTCAAATTTTAGCACAGGTTAAGTTATTAGAAAAATAAATTTAATTTGCACTGAGCTAAACAAACATAACGGGAGTAACAATAGTAATAGCAATAATCATGGTTTCTTCTCATTTGTGTATCAACCTATTTACTAAAATGCGACAGAGAGTTCAAGTAAGCTCATAGCTGAGAGCGACAGCGATTCGAACCGATTTTTATACCTCTGCAGGGTTAACCTAATCGTACGACACGTGCGTGTCCCAGACTCGCACGTGGCAACCGTTCACACCAGCTCCTGCAACGTCAATTCCCTCCTACACCTGCCTTAGCAGCGCCGCGTCCCATCAGACAACACGTCCAGACGGTTTCTGTGGAGTTCCCACGCTGCCCACCCCAGATCTCCTCCTAGTCAGACACCGTAGGGCAGGTTCGACGTTGCAATTACTAGGCTACGTAGGTTTACCGGGGCCCATAACACCCAGCATACGATTAGTACATTCAATACTTGCCCAACTGTGCCACACGGATCAGACTAAACTACGGTCACCCTGGTCCCGGACCAGTCGCCGACCTACTTGTACCCAGTCTGACCCTTAATCTTTTATCTTTCTTACTCATTGACAAATCATGTGGCACATCTCATGGAATAGTTTCATTCAAAATCCTACTACTCGCGAGCAGCGTCCACTCTGCTCGACTTCTACCGGTAACTATCTGCTAAGTATAGCATACTAGGGGTATCTAAACAAGCTACCGTCAGGGTTTCCTATGGGAAACAAATGCAACTATGGTTTCAATCAACTCCTAGCACCTCATGCACAAACAAGACACACTTAGTGTAAAAGTAAAACTTCAAAATTCGGTTGTGCACCGGGGCTTGCCTGGTTCCTCTGAGTTGATGTTGACTTCTTCGGCGGGGGTCGAGGAACTCGGATCGGCAGCTACCTCGTGAGCGTCAGAATCTACATGATGCAGTAGGATTATGATAAGTTCAATGAAATAGAAACTTATTGTTATTATCAATAATAACCTAGGGTTTAGATTGGCCACGCCCAGAATTAGGGTTAACCCTAATTACTCGACGCCGTCGATTAAATTCAAATCTTAATCTGTGAATGATGTTTAAAGAATCTATTCAACTCTCATGAGGTGACTTTTAGTTGGCATGTTTTAATAACTTCAACTTTAGTTAAGTTAATGCGACACTTTTCATCGGTTAATATTATTTAATTACTTCGGCTATTAAACTAGGGTTAAAATAAAGATTTTAATTCTTCCTCAAGATTATTTTTAGTGGGTAGTACTCTCTGGAATAAGCATTTTGGGCTTTGGATGGGGCCTAGATGAATTTTC
This sequence comes from Oropetium thomaeum, assembly GCA_001182835.1. Taxonomy (NCBI): domain Eukaryota; kingdom Viridiplantae; phylum Streptophyta; class Magnoliopsida; order Poales; family Poaceae; genus Oropetium; species Oropetium thomaeum. The sequence continues at coordinate 450,430 of LFJQ01000093.1, read as the reverse complement.
TATATTTTATAAAAATTCATCAAAATTCCTGTTTTTAGATCTTGTAAAATCAGAAAGCACTAGTAAACATTAGAATAAAATTATGAAACTTTATGTGAGCATTCCGGAGCACCAGATCTACAACTTTGCTTTTGGGTCTAACCTTATAGATGACTTTTACAATGTACTTTAGAAAATGGTATTTAAACTTGGCAGATTGAGGTTATTTAATAGGGTTAGATGCCATTTTGTGTTCCTAAAATCTTCATAAAATTCTAGACGGTGTGCAGTATCATGGTGCACTTGTAGATCAAAGCTTAGACCTAGCATTGCTCTATAATGCAATTTAATATTCATAAATAGAAAGGAGTGTTTCTAATTAATTCTGCAAATGTTTGGTCATTTGTTAAAAAGTACTTTAACAGAAAATTAGTACTTTTCACGAGGGTTCTAATAAATTTGGTTTGTCATTTTTGGATTTTCCTGTAAATTTCTAGGGATTTTAGAAAACAGAGCAATAATCTGGAAAACTAAAAAGAAAAAGAAAAACAGGGGAGGTTGCTCCGAGGAGCTCCGGCGGCCAATTCCCGACGATGGGGTGGTTGCCGGCCGTCGAACCTTGGCTTTTCATGATCCACACGACATGACGAAGCTCGGCAACATGGTAGTTATCAAGCTTGGGCACGGCAGAGGGGGTCCGACCGTGGGGGGCGGCGGTGGCGGCGGCGAAGTCAAAATTCCGACGAGGTGGCTCGATTTTGGAGGAGGGGAAGGTTCTGTGAGCTTCACGGGGTGGAGAGGGAGCGATTTGGTAAAGGAATTGGATTGAGGACCGCCGAGAGTGGAGTTCACCTTGGAGGGGGGAGAAATTGGCTATGGCGGCGGCAATGGCGTCCACGGTCGGGGCAGGGGGGGTGAGCTCGCGCGGGGGAAAAGAGATGGGGAGGGAGGGGAAGATGGAGAGGAATTGCGCGCCATTTATAGGAGGAACAGGGTAGGGGGAGTAGGGGAGCAGGGGGAGTAGGGGCCTGCGCAGTGGGCGGCGTCGGGCGGCTCGGGCGGCGGAGCACAAAAGAGAGAGGGAGGGAGGGAGAGAGAGCGAGCGCGAGCTAGAGAGAGAGTGAAGTGAGGGAGGGAGGAGGTAGGGTGAGGAGGCCGGCGGCAATTAAAGGCGACGTGCACCATGTCGGCCGGGCGGCTGCAGCGCCCTGCCGCGCCGCGTTGTCGGGCGGGCGGGGCACTGTAGCCCGCCCGGCAACAGCGGTCCTTTTCCATTTTTTTTTATTTAAGCTGGAATGCAATTCGATAAATTGGCACATTTTCCGAGCTCGAAAATTTTTGAGAAGTTTTGTACAGGCTAAAGAATTTATTTGGAACACTTTTCATTTAAGGTTCAAGTCATGATTTGGCCTCTAAAAATTCTTGAATTTCTAGGTTGATTATAGCTTTTGTGAATTTTTAAGAGGTCTAAATCTTTTCCAAAACTCTTGAATAATTTCCCAAAAATTATATTTTGAAGTGTACTTAATTGTTATGTAAAAATATGTCTAGGGTTCTGTGGAAATTTTGATGGTCAAGAGTTAGGGTTTGGATGTCTTTCTGTTAACGAGATTTCGACACTGTTAGTTGAGATTTCTCCGGACTTTGCTAAAATGCTCTGTTGTTTGTCAAACTTTTCATAGCGTCTCTTTAAAGCATTTTAAACAATATTTCTTTTTATTTCCATGATTGAATCTGCTTTAAAGTGAGTGAAATTGTGGATTAGGGTTTACAGTTGTCGATTTTTGTCCTGGTGACACCTGGGGTGTCACAAGGAGGCTATGGCAAGAGCTTGAAGTGTACGAGAATTACAGCAGGCCTTAGCGACTGAGGGCATCAGCAACAACATTTGCTTTGCCCGGATGGTAATGAATTTCCAATTCATAATCCTTGATCAATTCTAACCACCTTCGCTGCCTCATATTCAGATCACTTTGAGTAAAAATATACTTCAAACTTTTGTGATCCGTGTACAGACGTACGAGATTTCCCATGTGATAATGCCTCCATATCTTCAAAGCATGAACTACCGCGGCGAGCTCTAAATCATGAGTGGGATAGTTGAGCTCGTGACGCCGCAGTTGCCGTGACACGTAGGCAATGACACGTCCATCTTGCATCAATACGCACCCTATACCAGTGCTAGAGGCGTCACAATAGACATCAAATGGCTTGGTGATGTCCGGTTGAGTCAATACTAGGGCGGTGGTTAAATGCTTCTGGAGAGTCTGGAAAGCTTCATCACAAGCATCACTCCAATAGAAGGTGACCCCTTTGTGAAGCAGTTCAGTCATAGGCTTGAAGATCTTGGAGAAGTTCGGAACGAACCGTCGATAATACCCAGCAAGCCCAAGGAAACTGCGAACATCTTTGACGCACTTTGGAGGCTTCCAATCAAGCACATCTTTCACCTTGCCTGGGTCAACAGAGATGCCTTCGGCGGAGATCACATGACCAAGGAACTGCACTTCCTTTAGCCAAAAGTCACATTTGCTGAACTTGGCGTACAGTTTATGTTCCCTCAGCCTCTGAAGAACAATGCGAAAATATTCCGCATGCTCTTCCTCCAACTTGGAATAAATAAGGATGTCGTCGATGAAGACCACGACGAATTTATCCAGCTCGGGCATGAAAACGAAGTTCATTAGATACATGAAGTGGCTGGAGCATTGGTCAAACCGAAGGACATGACAAGGTATTCATAGAGACCGTACCTTGTAGAAAAGGCAGTCTTGGGAATGTCCTCAGGACGGATTTTTATTTGATGATACCCCGAGCGAAGATCAATTTTGGAAAATACTTTGGCGCCCACAAGTTGATCAAATAAGATGTCTATGCGGGACAAAGGATATTTATTTTTGATGGTGACCGCATTCAACGGTCGATAGTCAACACAGAGTCTCAGGGTCTCATCCTTCTTCTTCACAAATATGGCGGGACAACCCCAAGGAGACGAACTAGGCCGAATAAAACCCTTGTCTAACAACTCCTTTAATTGGACTTTTAATTCGGCCAACTCATTCGGAGCCATCCTATATGGTCTTCTCGAGATTGGAGCGGTACCGGGCTGAAGTTCAATTTTGAACTCAACGTCCCGATCGGGTGGCAATCCTGGTAAGTCCTCCGGAAAGACATCGGGAAACTCACACACCACTGGAATATCCTCCAACTTCTTACTGGAGACTTGATGAAGGCTAGGTGACTTGGGAGTGGGTGGTGTAACTTGAAAGGATATGAAGCCGTGAAGAGGGGAATTTAATTGAATCTCTCGTGGGGAAATATGCAACACGGCGTTATGGTACACCACCCAACCCATGCCTAAAATTATGTTTATGCCATGATGGTCAAGAATAATGAATTGGGGTTTATATATTTTTCCGCCCAGATTCAGTGGTGCTTGGTGGACTTTTAGTGTGGTCGATAATTTCCCGGCGGGTGAGGTGATGATATAGGGTGTTTTAGTGATAGCGGTGAGAAGTCACACCTTTGGACACACGCCCTGCTAATGAAATTATGGGTGGCACCTATATCCGACCATCTGGGCCGGGCTAAATGGGCCGGCACGAAGCCCGGTCATTTTGGCCCGGTACGGATTCGGCACGGCCCAAGCATTAGTGGGCCCGTGCCGGCACGGCCCGGTGATCGTGCCGTGCTTTGGGCCGACACTGTAGCACGTTGGGCTGGCACGGCACGGCACGTTTGTATGAGGCCCGATGTGTCCGGTGGGCTTAAAGTTGGCCCGGCACGGTTTAGGCACGGTGAGACGGTACTCGGTCTATTCGGTCCCCCGCGGCCCCGCCCAGGCGCCCGCACGGCCGCACCCGCACGCCCGCACTCGCCACTCGCCAAGTCGCCAGTCGAGAGTCGAGAGTCTCTTCTCTGTTCTCTCGTCCTCCCTCCCGTCCCTCCCGGCCACTGCTCGATCCCTCCGCCGCCTAGGGTTACGGCCATCGCCTTCCCCGGCTGCTCCCCTTCTGTCGCCGAAGGAGGAGGAGGGTGGTCGGCTGGTGCACGTGATCGAGACTCGAGTCTCGGTGCTCTCTGCTCTCTCCCCAGTTCGCCTTCGGCTCCTCCGGTCCTTACTGCTGGGCATTACCTTGCTGTCGAGGAGGCTGGCGGCAATCCTTAGTAAAGTGCCCGAGACGACGGCAATTGAAACACGGCCTCGGGCCCGTGTTGTTGTACTGTTGCGGTGGGCGAGGAGCTTGGACCATCTGCCTGTGACCCCTGGAGTTGAAGCCAGACTACTGACCAAACTGAGGGCCTTGGCGTGCCATGGGCTGCTGTGAGAATGGCGGGTGATAACTTCCGCCCGGTGGCATTGCAGCTTTGAACTTCTGGTCCGTCAGGGAGGTGATAGCCAAACGGTACCTCTGAGGCGGCTGGTGGCCAGAGGGACCCCCGACTGCGCGCTTGCGCTTCTTCTCCTCTTGGTGAGCGCGCGTAGCATCCTCTTGTGTAATGGCAGCGCTCACCAGCGTGTTGAAATTGGCGCTGTTGTGGAGGGCTAAACGATCACGCAGCTTGGAGTTTAAGCCCTTCATGAAGCAGCTTCTCTTCTTAACGTCAGTGTCCATGTAATGTCCAGCATATTGCGCCAGATAGTTGAACTTGCGCGAGTACTCATGAACACTCATGTGGCCTTGATGCAGTTCTTCAAATTCACGCGTCTTGCGCTGTATGAGACCATCAGGAATGTGATGTGCCCTGAAAGCTTCACGGAACTCCGCCCATTGCACTTGATGGCCAGTAGGAAGAGAGGCAGTGTAATTAAACCACCTCGCTCTCGCTGGTCCGCGGAGTTGCTGCGCCGCGAAGAGAGTCTTCTGACGCTCAGTGCAGTGAAGAAGCTCAAACTTGGACTCAATGGTGTGCAGCCAATTATCAGCGTCTAACGGGTCAGCTGCATCTGCGAAAGTCGGCGGATGGACGGCCGAGAAATCCCCATAGGTGCTTTCTGGCGAGGGTGCCTGGGCACGCTGACGACCACCCTGACGATTCTGCTCAATCAGGATTTGCATGAGCTGCTGTTGGGTGGCCATGAACTGCTCCCACGTTCATGAGGTGGGGGTGGCGGTGGAGGAAGGTTAGAGCCACTAGCCTGGTCCTGCCCGCTTGATCCGCGAGTGCGTCCTGCCATCTGTCATAAGAAATCTCCACTCCATTAGTGGTTGATCGTGCGCTTGAAATACACACAGGCCAACAGAATGCATCCAAACAAAGCATAATCAGAGATATTTTATGACAGTGGAAATGGACAACACATAACTTGGAACACTTCATTAACGGGGAAGTCAACGATCGCATACAAGAGATAGCACCCACATTACATCCCGAAGTGGCATAGCCACATTCTACAAAATTGCGTAGCGACATCGAGCCATAGCTACTGCTCACGAGATGTATGCCCACTTATACTGTTCGATGCCGAATAAAAGATACTACGAGGTCCTAAGTTCTAGTTGCACACACATATGTACACAACCTAGGCCGAGATAAGCAACTAGGGCACAGGGCTATCAGCGTCGGAACGCATCTCCTCATCGTAGGGCAACGGGGAACGCTCGTACTCAATGCCAGACATGCCTGATCCTTCATCAGGAGGAGCGACATCGGGTGCCTGCATCGGTTGTGGGGCCTGATGCTGAAGAGCCATCTCGAGGTCCATCACGACGTCCTTCCACTGTGCATGAATCTGCTCAATGACCTGCTCGGCGTTGTGGAGCTGAGCGCGAACATCATGAGTCTCATTCTCCGCCTCAAGCCTCAGCTCATCCATCCATTCGGCCTCAGCCTCGAGTTCATTGACCTACAATTTCAGGTCGTCGCGCTCACCCTCCAGTTCAGTGATTTGCTGAGCGGTCTGGGTCTTCTGTTCCTGGAGCTGCCGCTGCAACTCCTCGACTTGGGACTTTAAGCCACAGTTCTCCATTTTGAGCTTCTCTAACTTGTAGGAGACCTCAAGCCATTCCAGAAGCACCTTCAGGTGCTCCTGCTCCTCTTTGGAACGGGACTGCTCCGCCTGATCGCGAGCCTGAGCCATCTCCACAAGATCGGCCTCGAGCTCCGCGAGGCGTGCCGCGAGGGCAGCACTGCTGTCGACGTCCGAAGGAGCCATCTGTTGAACCATCGAAAACAAGTAAATCCTTATTTCCGACAGGGAAACAAAAATTTATGTACCATTATGCACAACTGCCCGAACGGAGAAAAAATGGCGAGACCCAACATCAAAAGAATCGGTAAAAGTCAAAAACTGACTTCTGCCTCCAATGTGCAACAGAGGAAACTCCACCTCTCACGCCACTAAGGGCAGAATCATAAAAACTTTTTATTATGAAAGTCGTAGATAATTTCCACACCTTTTCAGGGTTGTGGAAAAAATAAATGTTGGACTGGAAAACTTTAGGCTCGGAGGCGCACTTTCCCCCTTAAGAGGAGCCTAGACAATGAATTTAGGAGATGAAACCCTACGGATCCTATAGGATTCGGGAGTGAGGAACAGGCTGAACGCAGGAGGAGGAATTTTTAAGTTCTTCTTTCCTGGATTATCTTCCTCGATTAATTCATAGGTTCTTATTAGAATTATGGAGTTGAACTTTTTAGTTAGGTGAATTTTTAGTACACATGCAAAAATGAAAGAATGCCACGACCTATTCGTCCTCACAAAAAAGAAAACCCTAATACGACATCCTGGGTGGCACTATTCGTTCTCTCTCGACAAATCATTTTCTACACGGTCTAACGATTGTTAGTGTACCTGCAGAAAATCACATCACAGAACAGGTATGCAAATATGACCATGATAGTCACGACTCATGGCAACCGGCGCAACCAGTAACGCCTTGCCGTTAGCGGCCATAAAAAGCATCTCAGGCAAGATGGGTGAACCAACAACGCGAACACCAAGCGACCGTGAATGTTATCCCACGGCAGGACTCCGTACCTTCATTGTAGTTCGTTGGTACGTCGTTACATAAATATAAATCAACTCAAAGTAAAATGCATGAATGCAAAGTTAGCATTGCCACCTTCCTAACTATAACTTCTAACATGGGCTTTCTATATCGTGTCTCACCGTAACGCAGTTTTTGAAATAAGCCTCGTTAATTAGAGTGCTAATCCTCAAAGAAGCTCTGATACCACGTGTCGCAACCCCGTCCGATAAAATCGTACGGTTGCTCATCCAGGATCACTTTGGGGTGCCGCTTGGCGAAACAAGCGACCATACAGTACAATAATTAACAAGGACACGCAAAACATGATTTAAAGAGTACATAAATTCTTAATATTACATCATTGATTCAGATCACTTAAGTGCGGAAATGTAGTTCGAAAACAAGCAAAAGTCAGCAGAAGCTAATAATTACAACTCAACGAATAATTAAGCACGCCAGCCCGGGGGTGCTTAATCTTCATAGGTCGGAGAAGCGGGAACCCACTCGAAGGTCCACTCCGAGGGTGCTTCCCCTTCCCAACCACCACAACCAAACGAAGCAAGGTTAGAAGAATCACCTGCAAAACATTAATCCACAAAAGCCTGAGCAACTAATACTCAGCAAGGCTTACCCGTCAACAAGGTCATCTAATGACCGACTCCTAGAATGCAGGGAGTATTGGTGGAAGTTGATCGGGCATTGCGAAAACAGCGCTAATAGTCTACTCTAATTTTAACCAAGTTAACAGGAGTCACTATGAATTTACTAAGTGTGTCGCTATTCTAAACAATCAAGAATTCAACATAACCAATCAGGGTGAAAACAAACGCTTTCATCATAATTTCATTATTTACATATCGTTGCGGTGGAAAGGAGCAAGTGCTACTCTTGACCATGAGGAACGGCAATTATAATTGATTTACATCCTGCAGGAGAAACCCGAATGACACAACACGGGCGCACTCGAATGAGTCGCACGTTGCTACCTTTCGCAACATCGTGACAAAGTTGGCCCAACATCCATCCCTCCAAGGACATGGTCCTCCAGGCGATGCCCTGCATCCCTGTACGGCCCCAAGCCTTTCCCACTATCACGAGCCCAAGAAAAACAAAAGCGAATTCATCCACCTTGCCGGTCCGTTCACCCAGAAAAAGGGATGGCCAATCGTCGAACAAAGCACAGTGAGCTACGTCGGTTTCCTGGTCCCATTTACCAGTATGCACTCGGTACACAACTCAAACTTGACCAATGCAACCGCACCCGATAAGATTCTCAAATTTTAATCACATTTAAGATCAAACATATTCCTCGAATTTTTCCTTCTTCGATTAAATACGAATAGTCTCCATACTACTCGGATGCTACCCGATTCCTGTCCTTTAAGCATAGCATTCTATCGAGGGCTCTACCAAAATAACCCATAGGAAAACCTACCAAGTCATGCAACTAGGTTTTCACGGCAATTTCCTCGAAACTTAATGCACAAGCAACCCTACACACATAGTGATAAAAGTAAAATTTATAAAACATAGGTGTGCACCGGGGCTTGCCTTGATCTGCAGAAAAATCAGCACACTCAAGCGAGAAGTTAGTTCCTGCGGTTGCCTCCTCCGGATTCTCGTTCGTCATCGGAAATTCTGGGGCGGTTCCTATATGATGAAAATGCAGTAAGATTGTGACAAGTTAAATGAAAAGAGTCAATGCCTTTATTAAAGGTTAACTATGGTTTTAACGTTTAGGAGTTAGGGTTAGGTCGACACTTTTCTTCGAGTATTAATTATTTAATACTACGACTATTAATCCTAGGGTTAAAAACGAAACTTTTAATTATACCTCAAGATAATTTTTAATGGATAGTACCCTCTGAAATATGCATTTTGAATGGTTGAGGCCTAGATGAATTTCCTAGATTTTATAAAAATTCATCAAAATTCTGTTGTTAAATCTTATGAAGTCAGAAGCTATAAGTAAACCTTGGAATCTCTACTACTATTAATTTCGTAACTATCGCCCGTACACCTCTGGCGAGCGGAATAAGCCGTTGGGCGTCCACCCTGCCAGCCACTGCCGAAAAGTTCTGGCACAGTTCCGGTTGTTCTGGTACTCCAGAAGTAAGGCAAAGGCAGAACAAGGGGTTCTGCATGCCATGACATACTTCTGGCACGTTTCGGCTATTCTGGTACTCAGAAGTAAAGCAAAAGCAGAACAAGGGGTTCTGCATGTCATGACATACTTCTGGCACGGTTCCGGCTGTTCTGGTACTCTAGAAGTAAAGAAAAAGCAGAACAAAGGGTTCTGCATGCCATGATATACTTCTGGCGCAGTTCCGGATCCAGAAGAGTCCTGGTGCTCCAGAAGTAAGGCAAAAGCAGAACAGATGGTTCTGCCTGACATGACATACGTCTGGCATAGTTCCAACACCAGAAGATTCCTGAAACTCCAGAAGTAAGGCAAAAGCAGAACAGAGGGTTCTGCCTGCTATGACATACTTCTGCGCAGTTCTGGACCCTGAAGAGTCCTGGAGCTCCAGAAGTAGGGCAAAATCACAACAAGGGATCTACTCTTTTTGATGATTTCTACAATACACTTCAGAAAATGGTAGTTTACAAGGCAGATTGGAGTATTGTTAAAGTGTTATATGCAACTTTGTGGTCCTAAAATCCTCATAAAAATCCAGAAGGTGTCTACTGTCATGGTGCACTTGTAGGTCGAATATCAGCTTTGGCACTGTTCTAGAATTTAAATTAACATTCAAAAACAGAGGGTAATATTCTAATTGTTTCTAAAAATTTTTGACCGTTTTCTAAAAAGTGCTTTAACAGAAGTTTAGTTCTTTTCATGAGGTTTCTAACAAATTTTGGTTTGCTATTTTTAGAGTAGTATTCTATTTTTGGCGAGTTTTACAAGTCCTAGGGCATTCTCTGGAATTTTGAATAACTGGAGAGGGAATCGGGCCCGCTCGTCAGCGACAGAAAATAGAGGAGCGGCGCTAGGGCGGCACCCGACGGTGCATCGTCGGCGGTTCTCGCTGGAAATGGCGTCGGTGGCGGCCTTCGTGGTGTCCCACGTGACCAGCACGGCGCGGCGAGTCCACTGGACCAAGAAGGGGCGGCGAGCTCACCGGAGTTAGGGCTGGCGGCGGTGGGCCGATGAAGACGACGGCGGCGGCGGCGTTCCAGCGGCTCGGCGGTCGGGGAGGGCCGACCGGGGGCGGTGTGAGCAACAGTGGCGACCGATGGAGCTGCCGTGCACGACGAGGGGGCGGGAAATTGGCCGGGAGGGGGTCGTCGACGGTGAGGTGGTGAGGCGGGCGAGCTCCGGCGATGGCGCGGCGATTTTGTCATCCCTGCTCCACCAAAGTCACCGCGGTCAAATGAAACAGGAAAAGGACTTTGCGAGGGTCTCGCCAGCGGAAGGAATCGAAGAATGACCCACCGGTGATGAGGAATTGAGGGGGGGCGCGACAATGGCGGACCGTCGGCGCTTACGGGAGGAAGAAGAAGAAAAGGGGGCGGGGCGAGGAGGAAGAAGGAGGAGGAACAAGAATTGAGCCCGTAGTGCGAGTATAAAGGAGATGGCGTGCTCGAGAGGTTGACGTGCGCACACTCCCACGAAGGAAGCCGGCGAGCGGTGACAGCACAGGGCTAGTTGGCCGGACGGCGGGGCAGCGGCGCGCGCGGGGAAACTTAATGGCGCCCGTCGCGTAGCCACTGTTTTGCTCGTGGCTAGGGTGTGTAGGCGGCACGCCGCGGGGAATAGCGGCATGGGCAGCGCGGCTCATCGGCAGCGCTAGGACGAAGCCCGTACGGGAGCAGTGCACGGCCGACAGCGACAGATAGAGAAGAAGAACAGAGACAGGGAGGGAGAACAAAATAGGAAAAGGAAAGGGAAGGGGAAAAAAGAGGAGGGGTAGAAAAATTAATTAGGTGAATTGGGAAATTAGATGTCCTTTATGTAATATCCTCTATTCCAGCAAGTAGGTGAAATTCTCTAATTATTTATTTTACACCATAGGCTAGTTTATCAAATTGATTAGCTAGGGTTAAGGCGGGGTGTCACAGAGCTCCCAAAAAAAGGTAGAGTTAGTCCCAACTCCACCTTTTTTTTTCTGGATCTAGAGTTGGTGAGCTAAGATGTTTAGCTAGTAAATTTGAGAGCAGAGCTGAAAAAGGTAGAGTGAAGCTCTCCCAAACAGGCCCTTAGAATTGAAACAACATACACAAAATACTGCTATTAGAAAAAGGATATCTTCTATAAAGGTAGTGAATATAAATTTGGAGTGACAACGAGTGGTAGCCAACGAACTCGTGGATGAGTGGCAAAAAGATGAGATGTTGGCGGTTGAACCCATGAAGGAGGAGCAAGGGAAGGATGAGGCACCACTAGTGGAAGATCCCATGGAAGGAGGCACTAGCAGTAGTAAAGGGAGGATGTAGCAGTAACAGCCGCAATGATGATGTCGTGAAACACAAGGGGAGGGGGTGGGGGGGGGGGGGGGAAGAGGATGACATGGTGGAACACAGTGCAATGGTACCGATTATTAACCCTGATGATAGTCACGAACGAAGGAAGCGCCAGCATCCTTCGAGTACAATGGTCTTAGATGGTAAGCCGACGCAAGATGGCCATGTTCTTCGTCATCTCTTCATTCTGGTATTTTGCTTCATGGAGAACCTACGGTTTCGCCTGATAATGTCTAGCGCTCAAAGGTGCAGGAGGATTTTGTGTTGATCATGCCTTAGGATAGTAGTTAGAATCATGATTTGTGCGCCCATCATCACGGTCCGCGTGATGAGACAGACATGTATAAGGTTTTAGGGATTTCATTTATTCCCTCAATTATGACTTGCTTTTTTCAATGTATATGCATCTGAATTCGATTCTTGAAACTATTTTCTATTTCTAGTTTTTTTTTCATCAATTGAAATTTTATTTTTTTTTCACTTGCCCTGCTCATTAATAAAAAATTCCTGACCATTGTTTTCCTATAAGACTATGTAACTTTCAGTATCTTGATTCTAAGCTTCTGTTATGGGAATGCACTAGCCTTCCTTTTATGTATATAACACATTACCTCTTGCATCTTGCCTTTATGTATGTAACACATTCCCCTTTGGCATCATGATGTAACCAAAGTGACTATACATGACGTGTGCTTCCACCACACATCAAATTTTTAAAAGTTTTAGGGGTTCAAATGAAAATGCATTCAACTAAAAACAACAGCACAAATATATTACGAATTATTAGGATCATAATGAAGGATGTTGGGCTAAAAAAACACTCGCACCCATCAACTAGTATATAGTCATGGGCTTTTGGGCCGGAGTAGATGGAATGTGGCCCCCAAACAACCCATGCGCGTAGATGAGTGAGGTAGGTTTAGAAACCGTATTCCCCTCAAGTACCCCCGCCGCCATCCCTGACTCAAACTTGGTTGCGCCGCGATCACACATTTCCTATCTCCTGCCATTCCAAGTTTCCGACACAACACCACCATCGAAAAAAATGGGGAGGAGGAGGCGACACTAGATCACATTGCTCGACGACAACTACAGCTCCGACATGGTGCCCCAAGACAATTACTCCTCTGATGATGGGCTTTCGAAGGAGGAAGTGAAGAACAGCCATCAGGAGGAGAATCAGGAAGAGATGCAGCACATGCGTAGTCGAGGCAGACCATCGAGGCGCCATGCTCTGCAACAACGGTAAGGAAAAGGCAAAGGCAATTGTGAAGCTGGAGGAGGAGTGGCAAGATGAGGCACCACAGATTTGCCTCTACGATCGAGGGAGGATGCCGAGGTGCGCCACTCTCCGGGAAGAGACAACAAAGCGACGACCAATAAACCCATAGAGCAGCGGACTAAGGAGAAGGTGTCAGCGGTAGATCCCATGGTTCAGCTGTAGGGGCTATATGAGACACTGCAGCGGTAGATCCCTTGGAGCAGCTCCTAAAAGAGGAGGGGTCGATGATAGAACCCATGGAGCAGTCGCGGGGGCAAGAGGTGGCAGCAATAACGGTGGACCTGGTGAAGCAGCGGCAGGAAGAGGATATGGTAGAGCACACTTCAGTGGTTCCAATCGAGAATCTTGTGACTATCAGCAAAAAGGGGGAGAAAAAGAGGAAGCACTATGCATCCTTTAGGTAAAACGGCCTTACATTCGAGTTGGTACACCACTACCCGCTGTCGATCGTCTTCTCCCACTCTTCACTCTTGTATTTGTTTCGGAAGAACGATCAAGGTTTTGTCTGATGGTTTCATGTGTTGCGTTGTGTAGGAGGACTCTGTGTTGATCACGCCAGAGGAGAGCAATCAGAAGCCGTATGCGGCCATCATCAAGGTCCATGATTAGAGAGACTTTGTTCTTGACTTTATATTTACTCTACCTATTGTTCCTTGCCTTTTTTGTGCATATGAATCCACTGGCGGAGGAATCAATATGGCAAGGATGGACGCATTGCTATACCTACTTTTATCAAGTTCTCATATGTTATTAGCACTAGTGTTTTTTTCCTTTATACATTTTCTGTTTTAATATGCATAATAGTTGTTTCTTGGTGTTCATAAAAAAAGTTTATTGTTGTTTGGTTCTATTAATATATTAATGCATTTTCTTCATCATGGCTTGTTTGGTTGATACCATAATTATTTGCCACACCAAACCTTAGTCATTGTGGCAACCACATAAAGTGTGCTGAAGAAAATTAGGGTGTGTTTGGTTTGTTACCAAACTTTGACACGCCACAATTTAGTCATGCCGCAAATTCTAAAGCTACTGTGTAGTTCACTACCACATTTACAGCTTGCCACACTTTCCTAACCTTTGACCCCATCTAACATAGACTCAATTTCTTCGAAATCTTACCACAAGTGTGGCATCCATTTTCTTCACCACACTTTTTACGACTGCCACACTTTGCTTAAACTTTAGTGTGGCAAAGTGTGGCTATCAACCAAACATGCCTGGCGCCACACTTGTGACAAGATTTGGCAAGAAATTGAGTCTATGGTAGGCCTGGAGCTAGAGGTTAGGAAAGTGTGGCAAGCCACAATTGTGGTAGTGAACCAAATAGTAGTCTAAGAATTTATGGCATGGCATGCTGTGATAATGAACTCCGCCACACCTTAAATCTCGTCCTCCACCATTGTATACATATGATTTCGATTGCTGGAAATTGGTTTTCATCTCTAGTTTTTCGTAGTCAGCAGATTTTTTAAGCCATGATTTTGTTCACTTATCCTGCATTATTAAGAATAAGTCCATTATCATTATTCAATCGCCTAGAGGATTAATTTTCTGTATCTTGAGTACAAGTTTCTATTTCGAGAATCTACTAGCCATACATTAATGTAACACATTCCCCTTTTCGTTGCATGGAAGAAAGAACAGAATATAATAGAAGCTGAGGGCAACTTGACTGTAACTGGTCAATGGTTTTACAGGCCAGAAGATGCTGAGATAGGGGAAGGTAAATTTTGTGTAGCTGACACACGGGAACTATTTTACAGCTTCCATGTTGATGACGTTCCTGTAGAGTCAGTTATGCACAAGTGTGTTGTGCATTTCATTCCCCACAACAAGCAAATTCCGGCTCGAAAGGAGCACCCTGGGTTTATTTATTAGAAGGTCTATGGTGTGGTTGAGAAGAAACTACAGAACCTAATAGATAAGGGATATGAGGATCAGGGGCAAGAACAAATTGATAATCTCATTAACGAGACAGTGGACCGGATTGGGGTGCTTCCTAACATTGAACCTGGACGTAGACCTGGTGATAGAACCTACAAGTTCTCAAAGAAGAGAAGCGTTCATAACATGGATATGAACCCTATAGGTGTCACGAGAGAGTCTCAAGCTCGCAAATCCGAGAATTGTGGAAAGATGTCATTATATAAGATCTACCTTCAAAGCCTGCAAGCTTTACAGTTGTTTGATAATGAAGTGCTGATTCCCAACTAAGATTGCCATGGTATAAATCTCTCATCCATAGGAAATCTAGACCAGTGACAATTTCCCTGAAACAAAAAATTCAAAGTTAAGAAAAATATAGTCCTTTATTTATTTATCTTTTTTGACCAAATTGCTAGATTCACAAAATGAATATGATGCAAATCAATTTATATATAAAATATATAAGCAAAAGGACTGCAATAGATACCTTAAGTATGTTCGTAAATTTGAGTTGGGAATATGGCTTATACTGTCAGCACATTTCCTAGTCATCTTAAACTGTGGCCATAAGATTACATCAATTGGTTCAACAAACGCAATAGCGGACAGCAAATCGATGGTGTCAATCTTACTTCGGGCAATTCCCTTCATCGACAAAATATTTTCATGATTCAAATTATGCATAATATACAATGCATGTTGGTTGTCACCTTTTTCCTTTTTCAAGGATACAGTTGGACATCTTATTCCAGATATATTGCTGGTTATATCAGGCTTTACAATCTGTAGAGTGTACTTTCGTTTCGAAGGATTCATAAGCTCACTAGTAACTCTGAAAGGGCAGTCCTGAAATATTTTCAATGGGATGTTTTTATACCAAATATGTTCAGAACTTAACAGAGAAAAAAAAAATTAAGATAGTTACCTTTGGATCGCTTCTTTTCTTATTGTTGCTAGATTGCACTGGAGGAGAAAAGAGAAATGGTAAATTTTATTAAAATCTTAACCATCTGGATTGAACAAATTATCAAAAACAGTTATCCATACACCAAATGTAATACAGTGAAGCAATTAGGTTTTTCTTTGAGGGAAATATAGCAGGGGAAACCCCTACTGTGGTAGAATATATTAAATAAAAAAGAGAAAAGTACACAGGCCCTAAGACTACACAAACTGTACAAAAAAGGTCCCAAACGAAAAAGAAAGCTTGAAAAAAAAGCTATACAGGAGTAGGCTATCAAGAAAAAATTGAACTATCTATTTGTCATCTGAACAAACTGAACTTAGTCTATACCATTCTAGTTTGACAGTATTAAGGAAACACTCTTTCCATGTTTGGAGAACTCAGAAGTCAGCTCTAAAATTCTATATATTCCACAATTTCCATATCTCCTAACCCGTGATGGAAATGCGTCCATGAACAAATTATGATGCCATTCCTGCTTTGCCTTGTGGATAGTGTCAAAGAAATGAAAATGGGATAGTTTCATAGTTAAACAATTGTGATGAGAAAAATTTAGTTGATTATTTGTAATTTTTTCTTTGTGAAGAGATTGTTTATAATCTTCAAATAGTAAGGTAATATAATATGTTTAATTGACCCTGGATCTGGTCGCAAAATCCTTTCAGGAAAGTGGAACAAACTTACTAGATCAAATCACTTCATGGTATAACAAAATAAACAGTATTAATAATGCAAAATTGGTTATAGCACACTATAAAAGTGTGGCTTTAGCAACAACATATTGTAACCCTTTTATTTAACTCTAGCAAACTACAAAAATCTGGTTATTATCTACGACACACTAGGTAGGGTAGGGGACATAAGATTTCAATCTTTTTTACCCCCTTATAGGAAATACATTACAGACTGAAACTCCGAATAAAGATTTGTGCAAGTTATAATGTATTTCATGAAAGGAGATATTAAAAAAAGTTGAAATTCTCATTTTCCTCTACTCTGTGTTGTAGCCAATAATCAAAACTAGAGTTGCAGTGTGCTGTTGTTAAAGCCTAATAACAATTAGTTAGTTCCCAGGAAAATCCCCTTGGTTGCCACATCAACATATATGTTACGGTATGACATTGGATGTACCATGTAGGCTGATGTTGTAACAGGTGACAGATAAGATGAGGGTTTAATTACTCATGAGGGTTCAACAAATTTATCAATCGGCTTTGTGGTTCGTGGAGCTAAGTGAAACTATGCATGTGCTTCCACGAGCTCCATTTTGCATCTAAACCCTCCGCACATGTCTATCTTATAAAGATGTGTGATCTACCCCTAAGAACTAAACAGTTGTATGATCTAAGCCTACTAAAACACATAGAAGTAGATCTCTATAGTTCATGAATTGAAGCAAATCAAACTCTAAATAAGACATAGATCATGTGCATGCATGCACCTTGAAGCAGCCCAGCGTGTGGACCCAACAAACAGTTTTGGTAGCTAACTTAGCGCTGCCACCAGAGCGGACACGCTTGACACTTCAATAGTATAAAAAATATAGACAAAGGCCTCGTTATACTTTTCATACCTGTGTCCATGGTGACTTCCCTCTTAAAAGCTAGTTCCTTGCTACATGCATGGAACAAAATTAGAAATAGGAAATACAGATACAACAGTTGGTTTCATCTCCATGAGAACAACAAAAAATAGTTGCTGACTAGCCAAGCCTATCAAACCCTTTATCCAGGCTAGGGACCGGCTATGTCCAAAAACATAGGCAGAGTTAAATAGGAAATAACAGATACTTCCTAATTTATTGTGCTCCTGCCACGGACAGCATACTTGCATAAACCACTGGAAATGCAAACCAACAGGGATACAAAACAATCCCGAACACGAAATAAGAAACCCACAAGAAAATTTTTGTCTAGAGAGAGCCATGGCGGTTAGCCCACAGGGAAATAATTTCTCATTTCCCTGAAAATCACAAAAGTTAGAAACCCAAAAGCATATTTTCATCTAGAGCAACCCATGCCAGTTAGCCCAAAGGAAAATGATTTGAGCTCAAGTAAAGGGAAACAAAGCTATCATATCCATATCCAAAGTTAGCCATGCGGAGCTTTTGGAGTTGCTTGTTACGGCACGATTGCCCTGCTATTCTTGCCCATGTCATTTAACATTTAGACTCATGACACAGTTTAGAAGCTACTGCTTGCTCTGCTAGCGCTTGGGCATGGTGGAAGCAAGTATGGCGACCTGTGCACCCTACTAGCAGGATCCAGCTACCAAGCTCGGTGACGTTCGTGCATGATCGGTAAGGTAGCATCACAGATCGATTAGGTCAATCGTTGTGGGAAGCACAGCAAGAAGTAAAAATAGACAAGATATGTCTGAATCCTCATTTCCCCTCAATCCATCTCCCCTGTTGGATTATCAATGGGTAGATTAACCCCAACACATTTCTCTTTTCTAGTTATCAAACATAGGATTAGCCTCATCCCATTTGAATCATGGCCTAAATATTTTCAGGAACAGAAACAGAGAATCCATTTCCAAAAAAGAACAGAAATAGATATAAACAAATAAAAAATCACAAAATTTCAAGAATATCAATTAGCTATTAGAATCAAAGTGTTGGCTGATACGAGAATAACTTGCAAGCCTTAGTAGTACAGGATCAATCTGGGTACTCGGGTTAACTAGAAATTTCAGGTCGGGTACTCCGGATTCTTTTAGAATTTGGGTACCCGACACTTCGGGTCAGGAAAAAACATACGCAGCCAATTTATATGTAGCACTATGTGAAATAAACTCATTAATTCATCACGAACTCAAGACCAGTTCAGCAATTCATGATGGGTTCATTCTCATCACATATATTACCTCGTATATGCCAGTCGTGGTGGATGTGGATAGAGAAAGCAATAGCGTCCAGCGGGGACGGGAGCACGACTGCCAATGCCGGGGCGCTTGCCGCCTTGCCGCTCGCCGAGGACGAGGACGAGGACGCTGGATTAGTGAAACCGCCGCCGCCCGCCGAGGCGCGGATTGCGAGTCCGAGCTGAGCCGCCGCGCCGAACGCGTACTGGCCGAGGGCGGCGTGCGCCGCGGCTGAGGGGGCAGGGCAGAGGCGGAGACGGACCAGCGGCTGAGTGCGGCGTGCGCCGTGGCGGAGGGCGGAGGCCGGAGGGTTGCGCGCTCGTGGATTAGGAATCGAACGGTCCGCCTTCGGCGCTGTTTGCCTCTAGCTTCCACGATCGTTTGGATAACATGGAAGAGACGGAGAAAACATGGTAGCTACTCAAAACTTTTTGAGCATCGAAGTACTTGGTTGTCCTATTGTGATGTGAATGAAATGTGTACTGCAGTACTTAATAATTTTGTTGAGTGCATGAAGTTATTCGGTAAAATCATCGGGCCGGACTTCATACGAATCGAGGGCTTCGTAGGTGTGAAAAGCATAAAAAGTCCACTTCAAACCGAATTACGAATCGTATTTGAAAAGCAGAATTCACTTCAAAATATATCATTTCAAATCGAACTACAGATCCACGTGAAAAGGAGAATCAACTTCAAAAAGTGTCATATCAAATCAAATTAAAGATCATAGAAGAGCCCACTTTAGAAAAGAAAATCTACTATTTAATAATTTTACTGAGACCATATGCTCACCGTGGCATGAAGTATGTCACTGGGCCGAATTTCATACGGGTCGGGCTTCGTATGTGAGAAAATATGAGGAGTCCACTTCGAATTAAATTACGGATTGAAAAAAAGATTTCACTTAAAAACGTGCTGCTTCAAATCGAATTACAGATCTACCACGCCAAAAACCTATCACCTCAAATCAAATTAAGGATCATAGGAGAGTCCACTTCAAATTAAAGTACCTGAGACGAAGAGTCTACTTCGAATAAGAGTTCTAGAGGGATGTATCTTGTCCAATTCACCACTTTTGTTATCCCGTTGCAAATGTCAATTAGAATACTAAATACAAACTAATTACAAAATTAATTGTATTATCCATAGCTAATTGTTGAGTACTTCCTCCGAGCTTTTATTCTTGTCGTCCACGGGCACAAATTTCTACTAAGAAATGACATCATTCAAAATACAGAGGAAGTACAACCTATAATCCTAATTAGTTTACAATTCGCTAAATTGTGCAACAATAAATATTAGCTAATCATTCAATAATTAAGATAAATATATTATCTTGTCATCACTTAGCCATGATTAGTGTAATTATATTAAAAATCATTTGAAAGGGGATTAAAATCATAATATATGCTATTATTCTATGCCAACTATAGAATATGCAGAAATTCACTAAGCCATAATTGAAGCATGTTAGCATGGATAAATTGAGTTGTGTTTTTCAGAATTAAGCGCTCAAGATTTATTTTAAGTGACATACAGGTGTCATACTTGGGTTCGTAGATAGCTCAGCAACTGTTCTCTAGCAACGGTGTCAGAAATGTCTGTTGGTATTTCTTACGATCACAGATAAATCCACAAGCGCATGGTGTACCGTCGTAGCACTTCACCCTAGAGTATTTCTAAGGGTATCGAATTTCCACGAAGAACGTGTGTGGGTTATCTACGACTTAAGTCTTGGAAACAACCTCACTAAAATGTGAGCAAATGATAGAGAGGCAACATATGAGATAAGTCATATTCTAAGCAAGAAGGTTTATTCTATCCCCGCTTACTTCGGGGTCCGGTTTACTCCCAATTTAGGAAAAATACTCCGACAATTATAAATACTACTTATGTATCCGGACGTGGAGGATTACCAAGGACTAATAGGGCCGTCACTATCTATGGCCCACTTTTAGCTCCGTGAGATACACACTACTCAGAGGTAATATTCTAACTAGACAACACGTCTAAACAGACTGTTACTACTTTAACCTCACGTAGGGATCTAGCCCATAATTAAGTTAAAGCATATACTAAGCAGTATACGGCGAACCAGCAAGCGAAGAATAAACACTACTTACTAGACTAAGACAGTATATTCATAAAGGGTGCGCGAATACTCACTAGTTAAACGAAGCATCCACCGAGGCACAAGTGTAAACCCGAGTGTTGACAGACCAACACTCTGAACCCGACTTAGAGGAGGTTTTAGACCAAGAGTGCACCGACAGACTGGTGCTACCCCTGGAAAACCTTCGTCTCGCTTTCTTCCTACTAGAGTTCTAAGACTAGAGCCTAAGCCTCTTGAAATTGCAGCAGCACAAGTGTAAGTGTGGAGTGAAAAGTTATTAAGTCGGTGGGAACCGACTTGTCCCAACTTTGACACGTCGGCGCACCCCCCAGATCGGCCGATCTGTGATGGGTCCTACTCGGCCTCAATTTCTTCTGGCTGTCCTTAGATGGCCTTGGTCCTTTCTACATAGTGGGTATGGGTTTTGAGTGATTCTTGACGTGGTAATAGGATGATAAGCCCATGGTCCTTTTCCTTCTTGCTAGATAATTATTTTTCTTCTCTAATTCTCTCAATAAATTTGGATAAATCACCTGCATATAAAAATTCACCAAAACTTATGGAACTAGTTAGCGATAAACTTATTTCTAATTTTAATGTATTTATTTTGATTATTTATACAGAGATTTGACGGTCATATTTAGCACTTAAGGACTGTCAACAGCTACACACGTCATCCATGGTTTCTCTTTTCTTTCTTGTCGAGTGGCATCATGAATCAGAAGAGCATGCTTTCGGCTCTCGCCCTGCCCGAGCGATGGAATCCCCTTTTCTTTCTAACTAGCAGGCCCTCGATGCTCGGTTCTTTCTGTCCGTACAGGCTGCGATGAAGCGGCCCCCTTTTGGGGATATGGCGGGACTCTAAAAGAGGAAATCCAGTACATGCGTCTCTTTTCTCCCACGAAAAATATCTCTATATCGGCCGAAAACCCCAGCCTGGAGCTGGTTGGGCCAATGGAGAGTTTTTGTGACGTCGTCTGTTGGTTCTCCGTTTGTCTTATCGTACGGTGGTTGAGAAGCGAAATATCTTCACGGTTACCGTTTTTTGCCGTTAGTAGTGGAGTGCACGCATCGGCCACCGGTTCCGACACCGTAGAGGCCCGATGCGCCTACTTTTTGTATCCTTTTTATTTCTATTTGTGATCAATTGGCCGTAGTCTCTCGCACTCCACATCGGCTTATCCCTCGGATAAGGCTGTGGGCGAGTATCAGCCCTACATCGGTCCCAGGAGGCTGATGTACTCGGGATTTAATCTGTTTCCACTCTCTCTTTGTCGGTTCGCAGGAAAAACTGATCGACACGCCCTTCTTCCACAAGCAAGGAAGCTCTGGGTCGCTAAACTTGGTCATGTCGGACTTAAGCAGATCTCCCAGCCATGTGTGGTATGGTACACTTTTACCGCCAACGGAGCTGCACTCAACAAGTGAGATCATGTCACTAGAACATTCATACGTTTGGACACAATTGTCATGAAGCTTACACCCATCTTGAACTTTCTGTGCAGTGTACTCTTGCTGATGTTGAGAGCCTGTGCTAAAGACCTTATGGTTGTCCTTTTACGCAAAGGAATGCTGGAATAATCAACTATGTGCTCCTTGCGACCAACTTTTTGGCTCTTTTGTCCGAAACATCCACATCGGTGACCCCTTCTGCAATCTGTTTTTTCGCTACATGCCAAACGCGTTGAACTGTCCGTAAACACAATCCAAGAGTGGTAGCAACTTCGTGGGTGATGTTTTTTTCAGTTTGCCAGGGTTACTGCTACGAATTCTTGCAATGCCTTTTGCACTGAATATCTAAGCTGATTGCTTATGAACTGTCTTTTTCTATGCTCATTTGGTTGCTCATCACCTGCACAACATTGAGCAAATCTCAAAGTTTTTTTTTTCTCTTGAGGATCCTACTTACTCTTTTTTTCATCTTTAGTTGCATTTTCAAGGTAACTGTAGATGGGTTACATGAAGTACATCATTGAAAATGTGATGATAGGTATAAAATCAATGGTATCTCTTTTTCATGTCACGTTTATTGATTCCTTGCGCATTTGGGTCACTATAAGTGTGACACCCCAGGTGTCACCAGGGCAAAAGTCGACAACTATAAACCCTAATTCATAATTTCACTCACTTTAAAGCAGTTTCAATCGTAGAAATGAAAAGGAACATTGTTTAAAATGCTTTAAGGAGACACTAGGAAAAATTTGACAAACAACAGAGCATTTTAGCAAAGTCCGGGAGAAATCTCAACTAACAGTGTCGAAATCTCGTTAACAGAAAGGAATTCAAACCCTAACTCTTGACCATCAAAACTTCCACAGAACCCTAGCTATATTTTTACATAACAATTAAGTACACTTCAAAATAGAATTTTGGGAAATTATTCAAGATTTTTCGAAAAGATTTAGACCTTTTAAAAATTCACAGAAGCTATAATCAACCTAGAAATTCAAGAATTTTTAGAGGCCAAATCATGACTTGAACCTTAAAAGAAAAGTGTTCCAAATAAATTCCTGAGCTTGTACAAAAATGCTTAAAAATTTTCGAGCTCGAGAAGAGTGCCGATTCATTGAATTACCTTCCAGCCTTAATGAAAAAGAAAAGAAAAAAAAAATATAACAACTGTTGCCGGGCGGGCTACAGTGCCTGCCCGCCCGACAACAGGGGCGCGCAGCCGCCCGGCCACGCCCGTCCGACACGGCTGCATGCCCCCCCCCCACGTCGCAATTACTCGGCCCTCTCTCTCTCTCTCTCCCGCGCTCCCCTCTTCTCCCTCCCTCTCTCTTCTCTGCTCCGCCGCCCGAGCCACGCGACGCCGCCTCACTGCCGCCATGACGCCCCCCCTGCTCCCCTACTTCCCCTACCCCGTTTCCTCCTATAAATGGCGCGGGCTCCTCCCCAATTTCCCCCCTCCTCCATTTCTTCTCCCCCCCCCCCGGCGCGAGAATCCCCCCAATTCTCTGCCCCCGGACGCCGCCAACGCCATTGCCGCCCCCCACGGTGAAACGCCGCCTCCGAACCATTTCAATCAAATTCCTTCACCAATTCACTCCCTCTCCACCCCGTGAAGCTCACAGAACCGTCCAATCCTCCGACGGCGAGCCATCTCGCCGGAATTTCATCGATTGCTGCCGCCCCGAGGCACCCCCACGGTAAGACCCCCTATCCCGGCCAAAACCTTGATGAATATCATGTTGCCGAGCTTCGTCTTGTCACGAGGATCGTGAAAAGCCAAGGTTCGATGGCCGACGACCACCCCATCGTCGGGAATTGGTCGCCGGAGCTCACCGGAGACAGCCCCTGTTTTTTCCTTTTTCCTAATTATTTTCCAGATTATTGCTCTGTCTTCTAAAAACCCTAGAAAATCACAGGAAGATCCAAAAATGCCAAACCAAAATTTGTTAGAAACCTCGTAGAAAGTACTAATTTTCTGTTAAAGCCCTTTTTAACAAATGACCAAAAATTTGCAGAATTAATTAGCAACACTCCTTTCTGTTTTTGAATTTTAAATTGCATTATAGAGCAATGCTAGGGCTAACCTTTGATCTACAAGTACAACACGGTACTACAAACCCTATGGAATTTTATGAAGATTTTAGGAACAAGAAATGGCATCTAACCCTATTAAATAACCTCAATCTGCCTAGTTTAAATACCATTTTCTAAGGTACATTGTAAAAGTCATTTATAAGGTTAAACCCAAAAATAAAAGTTTTAGATCTGATTCTCAGAAATTCTCAAAAAAATTTTCATAATTTTATTCTAATGTTTACTAGTGTTTTCTGATTTTACAAAGTTTAAAAACAGGAAATTTGATGAATTTTTATAAAATATAGAAAATTCATTTAGGTCCCACCCAAAGCCCAAAATGCTTATTCCAGGGAGTACTATCAACTAAAAATGATCTTGAGGAAGAATTAAAATCTTCATTTTAACCCTAGTTTAATAGCCGAAGTAACCGAATAATATTAACCGATGAAAATTTGTCGAATTAACTTAACCAGAATTGAAGTTGTTGAACATGCCAACTAAAATTCACCTCATGGGAGTTTGATAGACTTCTTTAAACATCATTCACAGATTAAGAATTTAATTTAATCGACGGCGTCGAGTAATTAGGGTTAAACCTAATTCTGGGCGTCGCTAATCGAAACCCTAGGTTATTATTGATAATAACAATAAGTTTCTTTTTCATTGAATTTATCATAATCCTACTGCATCATGTAGATTCTGGCGCTCACGAAGTAGCTGCGGATCCAAGTTCCTCGACCCCCGCCGAAGAAGTCGACATCAGCTCAGAGGAACCAGGCAAGCCCCGGTGCACAACCGAATTTTTAAGTTTTACTTTTACATCTCCGTGTGTCTTGTTTGTGCATTAAGTACTAGGAGTTGATTGAAAACCATAGTTGCATTGTTTCCATAGGAAAACCCTAACGGTAGTTGGTATAGACACCCCTTTAGTCTGCTATGCTTAGTAGGTATTGCCGATAGAAGTCGAGCAGAGTGGACGCTGCTCGCGAAAGGATAGGTTGTTGATTGAAACTATTTCATAAGATGGGCCACACGAATGTGAATCAGTAAGAAAGATAAAAGTTTGAGGGTCAGACAGGATACAAAGTAGGTCGGCGACTGGACTGGATCCAGGGTGACCGTAGACTTGTCTGATCCGTGTGGTCCGAGACTGATCGAGTGTTGAACGTACTGGTCGTATGCTGGGTGTTATGGGCCCGAGTAAACCTACGTAGCCTAGTGATTGCAACGTCGAACCTGCCCTACGGTGTCTGACTAGGAGGAGATCTGGGGTGGGCAGCGTGGGAACTCCACAGCAACCGTCTGGGACGTATTGTCTGGTGGGATGCGGCGCTGCTAAGGCAGGCGTAGGAGGGAATTGACGTTGCAGGAGCTGGTGTGAACGGTTGCCACGTGCGAGTCCGGGACACGCACGTGTCGTACGGTCAGGTTTCCCCCTGCAGGGTATAAAAATCGTTTCGAACCGCTGTCGCTCCCAGTTAGTGAGCATGCTCGTGAAACGAACCACATTTTAGTAAATAGGTTGAGACACCATGAGAATGAATTATGACTATTAATGCTGTTGTTACTTCTGTTATGTTTGCTTAGTTCAGTGCTAACTAAATTTATTTTCTAATCACTTAATCTGATGCTAAAATTTGACAATAGTAGTATAGGCTCGTGAGTCCTTTTGCAAGTAAACCCACCCGAGTCGGCCAGCATGTCTAGGAGTCGGCTGTAGTCAGCCACTTTTGTCGGGTAAGTCTTGCTGAGCTTCTTAGAAGCTCACGCGTTAGCGTTTTGTGGTTTTTAGGCACCGTCATGCAGGAACCAGCAGGTAGCTTCCATTGGGAGGAGCCTCTCCCCGAGTTTGGAAATCTCCAGTGGGAGTTGTGCGAGTCGCCGCAGTGAATTGTTGAAGTGGCTAGTAGCATGACGCCCGTGGGCACGGCGCGTGCTTTTGCTTAAGTCCGAGTGTCGGAGTTGTAATAGTTCTAGTCTTCCGCTGTCATCATTTTCAAAACTTTTGCGCACTCTGAGACAATGTAATATTTAACTTCAAATTTATAAACCGATGATGTATTAAGTTCTCTCTTCTTGTAAATCATTGCTGTTTATTCCTGCCTGTGTTGTATCGTGTGTACGCTCGTTTCACCGAGCGTTGCCCAACAGGATCTTGGCTTAACGACTGACCGGATCCGTCCCGAGACGAGGTTTTCTGGGTGGGTCGTGTCAATAAGTCTTATCATGTTTGTGTTATGGGCCAAAGTTGGCACAAGGCCCAGCTGCTGCCCAGGCAGGAACTGTTCACAGCCATGAACAGTACCGCAGCTAATGTGGCAGCAGGTCCACAATAGAATTCTTACCCATCAAGTTAGAAAGTATTGGATCTATAACTTTTCATATTATAATAGATTACCTAGGGGTCAAGTTGTACCCTCTTTATTATATAGGCAGTCTATCAATAATGGGCAAGCAAGAGTAAAGGGGTTAAACCCTAATATCTCTCTCTCTCTCTCTCCCTGTCTCTCCAACGCAGCAGCCGTCATGCGCCCGAGAACCATAGCTGCTGCCCCTGCAGCCGCTATGCCGCCGCTGCCCTAGGGCTTTCGCCTTAAATGAGTTTGCCCATAACAGATTGGTATCAGAGCCACCTTCGCTCATGGAGAGCAAAGAAACTATTGTTGTGGGCAAATTCTCGCCAGAGGAATAAACGACACAGTTTAGAAAAAAAATTGGAGGCAATTTTACCCAATATTTTTTCTACACCATCGCCGTATGTGTCGTCGTCTTCCACAACGTCACCACCACCATGCGTCACTGCTGCCTGTGTCGAGCCACCTCATGAAGAAATATCTGTTGTAGGCAAATTCTCCACGGAGAAATATACGACACGGTTTAGAAAAAAAACAGAGGCAATTTATTTCTAGAATACTCAAAGGTTTTTTTTTTCTTTAGGATGTTACTTACTTTTTTTTCCTCTTTAATTTCATTTTCAAGGTAACTGCAGATGGGTTACACCAAGTACATCATTCAGAATGTGATGATAGGTATAAAATCAGTGGTATCTCTTTTTCATGTCACGTTCATTGATTCCTTGCGTATTTGGGGCACTCTAAGTCTTATCATGTTTGTTTCTATTTTAATGTCATTAGACGTGGCCATCCATTGATGCCAAGTCATCTTATCTCCCAATGAAATAGAATTTGCAGAGAAACACCCATCGTCAAACTATAACTCATTTTAGGATAATGACTTCTCTATATCAAACCTTTGCAGTGTATTTACAAAATGGCATGGTGTACAATTTTGGTGCAGATGATTTGCTTATTCAAACTCTATTACAACTTTTTTTAGTAACTCACCTTATGTAATACTATTTCTTTTTTCTCCAACGTACAAGAGAGTTTGCATGCAATTTCATCACAACAAATACAACAGAGCCTTAGTCCCAATCAAGTTGGAGTAAGTTGAGTCTTAGAGATGAAACAATAAGACCCAACACAAACAATATACACCTAAATAATCCATCCTTCTGCATCACGGATCCTATGTAACTAACGAAATATGTCTTTCTTAGGTAACACCTGACCATCAAGTTTGACATCTCCCTCTTGTGTAGTGACACTCAAACCACACTTCATCTACTCTGTTTTAGGCCTACGAAGCCTAAAATCCTTTTGGTTCCAGAGTCTTCCTCTGGAATTCTAACTATGATAGACCCATATATCATGAGCCATAGCACCAAATGACCTGCAAAAAGCATATACCAAAAGGACATCTATTTTTATGTCCCTTTTCATCCATGAGCAAAGCAAAAAGATAAGGGCTCAAAGTCACCACACAAAAAGTTTACAAAAGAAATAAAAACAGCACCACACATGCACATGAGCACAGTGATACTAGTTTATGACAACTGAAGAAATTAGTGCATCATCCACCTGACTCAGAAACACAGCTTAACAAAAAATATTACATCAGACTACCATTTATCTATATGTGTTACTGTATCATGTTCAGAACAAAGGACATCAAGATTATTAAATTCAACCCTTCCCTCAAGTCATCGGGGAAACGTACAGAAGGTATGTCCCTGCACTTCCTCATCAGTTTCTTGTAGTTTATAACTGTGTTATGTATTGCACACTTAAAAGATACATTTTTAAGTACATATATGCAACAAAATTCGATGCATCCTTTGGGAGATGAGAACATGTTTTATAAATGAACTTAGACAAAGCTATGATGAGGATTTGCTGAAACAACATTGTGGAACAAAAATATAACAAAAACTTAGTAAATGACTGCTAAATATGGCATGAGGCGCCTCTTGGATAGCTTCTATCGGACCATTGTGTGATGCCATCGCAATCCTCAATGTTTGCATTCTATCTGGATGAACTGGATTGTTGCATTTGTTTTCTAATCGGAGTAACTTAGTTTTATTTTATAACATATATAATAATTCATCAACAAAAACATATTATGTAATATTTTCAAGCAGTTGCTATATTTGTCGTATTTCACAATTTCGTGTGACAAGGTTAATTGTCTTTTTTGTGGGAAATTACAGTAGGGAAAGCCCTACTGTAATTTTATTGAAAGAGTATGGCCAAAGGCCTACGCCCTACAAAATACGAAAAGTTGTACAAGGTGTGAAGTGGAAAAAAGACCAAAAAGAGAAAGAAATTGTCTAAGCAAACTTGGACTATGTGTCTACAAGGTTCATTGTCCTACTGTGTAATGCATCTATGTAGCAGTGTAGCACTAGAAACTACAAATCTCAATATATCCTTTTTTTAGGTAAATCTCAATATATTCTTTGTTGAACAAATGTCAATATATTTAAAAAAAAGGTGGGTAAGAACCCATACAACTCATTTCACACACACACACACACACGCACGGACGTACCCAGAATATATGACAACTAAAATATCACATTAGCGGACATATATTTGCCTACATCTTAGAAGAGGATGTATAGTATAAACCTTTTGTAAATAACCATTGCACTAATTTGTTTTCCTATGTGTCATTCTATTAAATTCCATTCAATGAACATGTGCCTACAACTTTAGAGGAGGATTAAAAAATTGACAAGTATCCGGTTTTTGTTTTGTTTTTTCTTTTTGTGAAAAGTTGACAAGGATCCGTTGATGCTACTGCTCCACTGTTTCGTTCAATGAACATCTGCACTTAATCATAGATAAGACAGGGAAGCTTTGAATAATTGCTCTAGTTCAGTTCTACTGTAATCTGCCATTTTTCTGACTATGAATTATTGCCTCCTCTCCTCCGCTTTCAACCCCTCCTCCCTCAAGAGGAATTCGTTTGGCTTTGGGTTTCTTCTTCTTTTTCCTCACTCTAGGAAATGCTTTTGTTAGGCCTTTTTGGTGTCAACGAGAGGAGGGGAGACGATGCTGCCTCTTATAAGATTTTTGAGATTTCTCTTTCTTGGTCTTCTGTGGCGGTGCCGGTGCTGTATGATTGCCATCTTTTTTTACTATCTGATTATCTTTTATCAATTTAATAAAAATTTATTACATGTAGGTTATTGTTATTGAGTATAAAATTCAATATCACCATAAAATCATGCTCTAAAAAGTGGAAACTATTTTGTTTTATTTGAAACACTCAATAAATGTTTGTACAATGCCAGATGTTAGTAACACTATTTCTATATAACACATTCGTTAACACGATCTCCATGTGCCACTTCTATAGACACGATTTCCATGCCGTACTACCAATCAACTATCTTTATGTGACAGCTGTCCATAGTGTAAGCTATACGAGTCACCTACCAATAAAAACAAACTCTACACAACACTTTTTTAATAAAATATCAATGAACTATCTCTGTGAACACTTACCAATATAGAATGATCTCCAACACTACTCAATAGAAATATCCTCAAGTTGTATTTTTAGAATTGAAACATTATACACAAAATACTTATATTAGTACAAGGATATCTTCTATAAAGGAAGTGAATATAAATTTGGAGTGACAACGAGTGGTAGCCAACAAACCCGTGGATGAGTGGACAAAAGAGGAGATGTCGGCGGTTGAACCCGTGAAGGAGGAGCAAGGGAAGGATGACGCGCCAATAGTGGAAGATCCCGTGGAAGGAGGCGCTGGTAGCAGAGCCCATGGAGCAGCAGTAAAGGGAGGATGTAGCAGTAACAACAGCAACGACGATGTCATGGAGCACAAGGAGGGGAAGAGCATGACATGGTGGAACATAATGCAATAGTACCATTGGTAACCCGGGTGACGGACACGAACGAAGGAAGCGCCAACGTCCTTTGAGTACAATGGCCTTAGATGGTAAGCCGACACGGTGGTCATGTTCTTCGTCGTCCCTCTTCATTCTGGTATTTTGCTTCGTGGTGGACCTAGGGTTTCGTCTGATGATGTCTAGTGCTCAATGGTGCAGGAGGATTTTCTGTTGATCATGCCTTAGGATAGTAGTCATAATCCTAGTCTGTGTGCCCATCATCATGGTCTACGTGATGAGACAAACATGTATAAGGTTTTAGGGATTTCATTTATTCCCTCAATTATGACTTGCTTTTTCAATGTATACTAGTTGCAAGCCCGTGCGTTGCATCAGACAATGAAAATCATACCATGATAGACAATACAAATGTAGATGAGATAACTCATTGCAACATAGTATTTCTTTGCAGCCATGAATTTTTATATGTACCTTATTTTCTGAAATATTTTTTTGCAATCATATTTTCTGCAACATATGTTCTATAGCAAAATACCACCAAAAGATACGAGCCCTAAAAATTACCAGTAAAACGTGCACAAACATGCACAGGTGCACTCCGTTCCGGATATTACACTTCTATTATGTTCCCGTTATCACATGGTCCTTTTCTAGAAAACTAACATAATCCTAATCCTAATCCTAATCCCTAGCCCAACACGTGAGAGCATAATAATAAAAAATGAAAGGGTTTACATGCAAAATTGCCAAACCTTATCTTCTACCTCCGGCAGTCCACCCGTTCCTCACTTCATACCCATCCATGGCTGCCACCAAGAGCTGCCCCGCCCCCTTCCCTCCTTCATGCCATGCTGCCCCCACCTGTTGACAACTAAAATTAGCACTATGGGAAAACCAGAACTTCCGGTTTGTAAAACCAGAACCTCAGGTTTTGTAGGCTTATAATATTGAAATAAATTGAATTCGAGCTAACAATGATTACTTCACAAGTTTGATGTTTAGGCATATTTTGCATGCTATCTACATCATTATTTGGCATTTTGGCTGAGTTTTCGTCAAAGAAACAAAGAATGGCTTGTAACAGCGAGAAAATGAAGTCAATCTGCATATTTGAAGCTTCCATAACGTAGCCATCGTCGAGATGATCAAAACGGACATATGGATCGCCTAGTTTGACAACTGAATTAAGAAATTATGGCGACTTGAAGATGGTCCAATCTGCAATACCGGACATTCCGGTTTGGGAAACAGGAGGTTCCGGTTTTGTCGTAACCGACTCGGAAACTAGGATTTCGCATGATTCGGTTCAGATCTCGTCTTATAAAGGGATAAGACCACTCCCTATAAATATAAAGGGCTTACGGCCGATTGAGGGACCAACATATCTAATCGAATCAATCTTTTAAAATGTTACTTTCTTTTTCTCTTTTTGCCCTAATCTCTTTCTAAACCCCCATGCTGTTCATTGTTGATCTCCACGACCAGAGATGGCGTCTTAGGCTCGTATCCACGACCTAGGGCACATCTGCCAACGCTCATGCCCTGACGGGGTCCCTCTCGGGCGAGAGGTTCGACAGCCTTTGCTAGTTTGCTCCGAAACTAGTCGTTCTTCATCACGTAAGCACGTTGTTTATCCTTTGCTACTTTGCTCGTAAACCTAGCCGCCTTTTCACAACGAAATCGTGATATTTACCCCTCTGTTTGGCACCCCCGCCAAACTGGAGGTTCTTGTTTCATAAGCCGGAAGTTCCTGTTTCCGCAGAAGCTGCTACATCGCTGCTGTGGATCACACAGTTGCGTGCCCGTGTTCATTGGCATGTTTTCGCGTCAACACACTTTTTGGCAACTCCGCTGGGGAAGAATTACATCGGTTATCGCAAACAATCGATTTTCCTGACCTAGCCAATTCTCTAATTGATCTATTGTCTTATTTCGCCATTAAATCTAGATCGGTTATCATACAACTGATTGTTCTTGTTTTATTGCTTTTTCACTGCTGCAAGTTGCTATTTCCTATACTACGGTGCTGCTGCAAGGGAGCATTTGGCATCATTGTTGGCGGTTGACAAGCAAAATCTATTAAGAGGAGCTCGGTGCATCAACTTTCGTTGTTGTGGTGCTGATGTCAAAGGCGAGGCTGTTGGAAACATGGACGGATATCATTACACTGCATCACAATTTTATTACACCAAGCCCGAGGTACAATTTGCAAATACATTACCAGTTTCTAATAATTATTTTGCAAGTAACATGAATCCTTGTGTTGATGTTGCTAGAATTAATAATTTTCATCTTGCATCGGTTAGTGATTATTCAAATGATAGTTTAAATTATGCAATTTATAGTTCTGAAAATTATGTTCAACAACCGATGTCAAATAGTATGCATCTATTAGGCTCTATTCTTCTAGCAACATTCAACCTACATATTCTCATATACCGGCACTGGAATATGTTCATATGTCGA
Organism: Oropetium thomaeum; assembly: GCA_001182835.1. Classification (NCBI taxonomy): domain Eukaryota; kingdom Viridiplantae; phylum Streptophyta; class Magnoliopsida; order Poales; family Poaceae; genus Oropetium; species Oropetium thomaeum. The sequence goes on along the minus strand of LFJQ01000093.1, from coordinate 417,642 downwards.
TTAACAATTGTTATGGCCGAGCTAAGATGGTGAGTTCAGCCAATTGCTATGAAACACCACATGCTAGTACTTTTCCTTATGTTCAACAAGGTATTTCGTCTTTTAATTCAACGGCATCAATTGCACAATACATGACTCCATCTCATGCCATACCGATAAATGACACATATGGCCATGCAAATGCATATTTTTCATCTAATGATTCACAAATGCCATATCAAACTTCACATGTTACTAGAGTGGAGGTTGCCCCTATAAATTCAGCACTGTATGCGAATATGTATGATCATAATTTGGTTCCACATCTTTTCCTAATTCATAACCGAATTAATGAAAATGCAGCAAACATTCACACACCTCCACATAGTACCGTGACATAAACTTTACCCACAAATTCGGATCCCATTAATAATCATAACGGAATAGGTATAAATTCAGCTAGCACACCTATGTTGTGTCAATCAGAAATTGCTTTGAGAGTTTCATTGCATGAATGTATCGATGAAATAAAAGAAAGTTTGTTACAAAACTTATAGACCTTTATGAAACTTCTAATAACGGAATTATCGGTTACAGATGAGGCAGAGGAACTAAACTTAGTTCTCCAGAATAGTGTTGAATGCAAAAAGCTAGCTACGTTTGGGATTACTAAAGATGTTTCCTCATTTAGTGAGGGTGCTATCATTAAACATCAATCCACAACCGAACAAAGTTCGGTTCATATAAATCATCCACAGGAGCACGCAAATATTATTGAAGACAAGAGGAAGGCGTTGCAATGCCAAACGGTGATTTCTAGCAACCCTGGAAGAACTGCAACCTCCGGTTTCAGAAATCAGAAACTCCGGTTTGCTGAGCTTCACATCAGGGTCCCTCGGTTCTTTGGCAATTCTGACAAGGTATGCTTGCAAGTAATTTATTTAATTCTCGATCAGATCCTATGCTTTTAGTTAATACATCTATTAATGCTTCTATTAAAAATTATTCTAAGAGATGGGTTGAGAATAATAATTTACTTGTTAGCAACAAAGTACCTTCAACTAGTGTCGGGCGGTGCATTGTGAAAATTAGGAGGGCCGACAATTGTAATATTTGGCATTTAAATTTTCTACATCATCATTATCAAAGTTTTTATCTTCATGGTTTGCTTGTGGTCATTCTGGAATTAATAGAAGAAAATAAAAAATTGGTGAGTTCATAGAAACCGATGTTATAGTTAATTCTAAAGCATCGGTTAAAAGAAACACAAGCAAATGCATAGCCGAATGGATAGATAGGAGGTCTGAACCATTCGTTTGCTCAGCCTTGAAACCGTCACCACAAAGGAATCGGTTAAAGAAGGCAAAGTATACTTTTGACTTGACTTTGTGTGATGAGTTATTTGATAGCTTGCTAGAGAACAATCTTATAGATCACAAAGTCATCATATCTCTTGAGGACGTTGGAAAACAAACATATTGTAAGTTTCGTCAAATAGTCAAATAATAGTACTAAGGATTGCAATATGTTTTGTCAAATAGTCCAATCGGCCATTGATAAATGACGATTGAGTTTTAGAGCAACCGAAGAGAATGACCAATTGGTTCCAGTTGGTCCTAATGACACAAATTTATTAAATCGGTAAGAACTGATTCGGCTAGAGGAGAAGGATTAATTCTTTGTGAAGGCGATTTAGAGCCCTCAATTGAAGAGAAGATCATCACCCACGAGACATATGTTGATATGTTGGAGGTGGTGATTTCACAAAGTTTGCAGAAGTTACAACAAGCACTGGGGGGCAGCGAAAGGTTTCTGGGCTTGCTCATGACCATTTTACATCAAATCAGCCAAATTCAGCAAATATAGAAAAATAGGAACTTCTCCGGTTTTCGTAGAGTCAACAAATCAAAAGATTTGAAGTCAGAAAATCCACGAATTAATTCAGAGAAGGCTAAAGGAGGCAGAGGCCATGGTAAGAATGAAGGTAAAAAGCCGAAGATTATTTTTCAAGAACTTCAGGCTAAGTACATAATGGAGGGAGATGCCAAGAATACTTATCAGTCAAACGATGTTAAGCAATCAGCAATGCATCAAAGTACAAATCTAAAGATTGGGATTGGTAGGGGAAGGAATTTTATTCAGCAACATCATACACTTCTTTTGGACAGCCAAGACCAATACTATAAGGTTCTCACCAACCCAAGTTTCATGCTTATCCATCATGGGGGTGGAATGATCCATGCACACATACCTCTCCATATTTAAGGCCATATCATGTGAACTATCCAGCTCCAAGGAGTGAAGCCCATGAAGAGAAAATCATGTCCAAAAAGATCGTTTTAAGAAAAAGAATCGGTCAAAAGCTCAAAGTGAGAGAAGAGTGGTCAAACAAGTCTTCCGTGTCAAAAGGGATGGTCACAAAGACAAAAGTTCATATCTGAGTTTAAATGGAGAAAAGCTGATTAGTGTCTCAAAAATATTGGCTACTAGTGGCAATGAAGTTAAACAATGTAGTATTGATATCTATGATGTCAAATCTGAACTAAAGATATTAGAGGTGCCAAAAATCATGATAGAAGTGCCACTGTCCAAGACAAAGACACAACTGAGACGTCCACTCGATTCATCAAATTGGCAAACTAGGAAGTTGCAAAACCTTGATGCGGAGCAGCTCAAAAGGAAGAAGATGGCATGGGTGTCTAGAGCTAGTATGCATGTTCATGACAATGGTGAAGCTCGAGTGATGGGTGTCAAAAGACCAATGAAGATGGAAGCTAAAAGGAAATTAAGGTATGCACCCAATCATCAAAATTTTGCCACTCCGACATCCTTTTTATTTAGTTATTCCACCAATTCATATGGCATGGAGTGCATCATTTATTGCTTTTTCTTACACCTTATGGCCGTATTTTGATCATTGATACCATATGAGGAACAACAATATCAATCGTTATCACCAAATTATTGTGTACATCGATATTCTACATTGATGATCATTCTAAATTCAAAACCGAATTGATGGTTAACTGCTTTTAATTCAGTTTCTACATTTATTTTGTTTTCAATTTGATTCGGTTATTTATGTTCATATGTATCAATTTTATACAACAGATACTTCCATTTTCTGTTTCGGTAGCTTACATGAATGATGACTGCCATTGTAATCATATTAAGTCATTATCATTTGCTAAAAAATCGGTTAGAGTCGATTCATGGATAAACTCATCCGGTCTGCAATATCGGAACCTCCGATTTTTGTAAAACCGTACCTTCCGGTTTTGAAAAAGTTTCAAATCCTTTGTTTGATTGGACTAATGCGTAGCTCCCATCGAGCCGACCAAAATTCATATATGGATCATCTAATTCAGACTCCTGATGAGAGAGTTATGCTCGGATTAGGGTTGTAGGCTGAGAAAACAGGATATTCCGGTTTGGCATTCTGGAACTTCCGGTTTTTGCTGAACAGATCAAGTTCAAACCAATATTGAGTGTATCTATAATATAGATGTTTTCACACGATGATTTATGTAGTTGGATGGCAACATTACAACATTTCACTGCATAAAAGATTTAGGGTTTAGGGAATGTGAATTCGGTTGAAATTTTGAGATGTGTGAGAGTCAAGTATGCTTTGTATATTCGGCTATAGTTGCTCCCTTTTTTTGTTAAAGCTGAATTGGATGCTTAAAAGGTTCCTATGGCTCATTTTCATATTATCCAACTTGGAGGAGTTGTCGAAAAGTTAACATGGCTATATGAAGGAATTCATATAGGCATCGGTGGATGTTAAAGTACTCAGGTCAAAGTGATTTTTCGCAAGAATTTACTATATAAGGAGGAGGCAATTACCTTTATCATTAAAGCATAGTTCAGTACATTAGACTTTATTCATAGATCAAGATATTTTTATTATTCTTATTCGAGTGCATGCATATACCGAATCATATGGATCAAATTTGTCAAATCATCTCTTTATTAGGCTTAATCTTAAAAGGTAGTTGTTTGTCATGGCAAGCATCCGGCTAAATTGTTAATGAGTGATTGTTTCCAATTATCTAATAACCGTTGTCTGAAATTGTCAATGCTCAAACCCAAAAAAACAGGAAGTTTCAGTTTAGCAAACAGGAAGTTTCGGTTTTGGTAGAAAAACTAAAAATTCGGCTATTTCTGTTCTAAAGCTTTGTAGAGCTGAATTGACACATTGGTAGGTTCCTTAATGACTAGTTATACAGTTCTACCACAGAGTTGATGAAGAAGTTTGGTATTTGGCATATGAGCATGTTTTGATGAATCAAGACTTATATTACTGAATTAGGAAAATTTGCTCTTGAGGGTGTTTTAATTCAAATAGTGTAGCACTCATATGATTAGAGGTTCATGAAGTTACATATATGTGACACTAATAGTCAAATCATGCACTTTGAAGCAAATCGACACTGGAAGTAATAAGAACTATTGTTTGAAACACTTCCAATAGCATGTATAAAAGTTTGGGTGAACTGTAGAACCTTTTTATTAAATCAGGAGATTTAACCCACAGTATCAAAATTAATTCTCAACTGGAAAGAATTCAACCAACTACTTCGAAATCCATCCAAATTCTTATGTAACCCTAGCAATATTTTTACATGGCAATTAAGTCCACTTCAAAATAGAATTTTGGAGATTTTATCAAAATTTCTAGAAAATATTTAGACCCCTTAAAAATTCAAACAAACTACTTTTTAGTGGGAGATTCACAAATTTTTAGAGACCGATTCAGGACTTACTCCTTAAATGAAATTCGTTCCAAATAAATCACTGAGCACACACAAAATTTTTCAAAAGTTTCTGAGCCTGGGAAGTATGATTTTTCAATTGAATTTTGAACAGGGTTTTGAATTAATTGCAAAAAAATCCAAATGAAATCGCCGGCCGCCACGGCGGCCAATCCGGCGCGCCGCAGCGGCGCAGCGGGCCGAGTGCCGGCCGGCGCTCCTTTGCGCACCGAGCCGTCGAGTCGCTGCGCGAATCCCGCCCCTCAGCTCCTCTCCTCCCTTCTCTCTCTCCCTCTCCCTGTTTTCTCCCCTACCGCACGCCACCGCCGCGCTTCGCCACTCATCGGCGTCGCGTGTGCTGCTCCACTCCTCCCCACTCTCCTACTCTCCCGCTCCACGGCACTTTAAGTCGCGCACGACTCCTCCTAGCTTCCCCCCCCCCCCCCCCCCCCCGCGCTTCCCATTTCTCCCCGGCGCGCCTCCTCTCTCTTCTTCTCCTCCGTGCGGACGCCACCACCATTGCCGACCGACGGTCACACGGTGAGCCCCATGTTCCAGCCACCCTCCGCCCTTCTCACCGTGTCTAACGTCTTCCCCTCATCCTAGCACAGCTCCTGGTCCACCAAAAGGTTCTCCGATCCACCAAAAGGTCCACCACGAGGTGTCGTCGCCGACTACTTTCCGGTGAGCTTTGATCTCCGTTGCGGTGTTGCCGGTCCTCTCCATGACACGTAGAAACTCTAGGAACGAACCCTGAGTCAATTTGTGCCTCGCCACGCCGCCAATTGCTCGCCGGAGCTAGCCTTCGCGCCGCCGCCGTCGCACCCTGCGCTCCACCGTGCTCCGCCGGCCGCCATCACGTTTTCAGGGCACCCCTTACCGCGCACAAGCTCGGGGCACTCCCCTGCGCCCTTCCCCATCACCGGCAAGGCCTCCCCCGGCGTCAATTCCTTGCCGGAGCACCGCCGGCAGCCTCCCCTGTTTTGCCCCTTCCTTCATTTTAATTTCCATTTTCTCATTATTTAGTCAATATTGTAAAATGTCTAGTAAATCGAGGAAAAATCTAAAAATGTAAAACCAAAATTTTTTGGAATCCTTGTCCAGAGCTCTAATTTTGTGCTGGAACACTTTTTCAAAAACGTTCATGGAACTTTCACAATAAATACATTACTCATTTCTGTTTTTGAATTTTAGTTGAAGTTCTAGAGAAGTGCTAGGGCTGAACTTTGAACCAAAGCTGCGTCATGGTGGTGTGCAGCCCCTGTAGTTTTCTCAGGATTTAATCTCAACAAATGTTATGCATGTCATTAAAAATACTCTAAACTATCAATTCAATTTGTCATTTTCTAAAATACATTATGAAAGTCATCTAAAAATCAAAACCCTAAAGCAAAACTTTAGATTTGGTGCTCACTGGTGTCTACATCAAATTTTATGATTTTACTCTAGGGTTTATTATTTATTTCTGATTTTATAATGTTAAATAACAGAAAGTTTGCTGAATTTTTATAAAATCTAAAAACAAATTCAACTTGACCTCAACCAAATTCCAAAAATCATATTCCAGAGAGAACTATCAACTAAAAATAAACTCGTGCTATAATCTGAAGTTTCATTTTGGTCCAACTCAATGAGAATAAAAATTTTAATAAAATGCCGAAGTCAGATCGTTAGGGTTAATACTAAACCCTAAGCTGTAATCTATGATGAAGCCACCATATTACATTAATTAGTTTAACTCATCTCAATATTGTTGCATCATGTAGACGCTGAAGCGAACAAGGTAGCTGACGATCCGGAGTCTTCGAATCCCGAAGGAGTCGTCATCACCAACCCCGGAGAACCAGACAAGCCCCGGTGCACAACCCAGTTTTAAAGTTTTTCCTTTTTATAACTATGGGTCGTGATTGTGCATTAGGTTGTCAGGAGTTGATTGAAACCCTAGTTGCATCTGTCTCCCATAGGAAACCCTATCGGTACTTGGTATAGGTATCCATGGTAGTATGCTATGCTTAGCAAGTACTTACCGGTAGAAGACGAGCAGAGTGGACGCTGCTCGCGACTGCTAGGATTTTGATCAAAACTTTCACATGAAACATTACACATGGGTATGAATGATTAAGGAAAGATAAAACTTGAGGGTCAGACAGGGTACAAGTAGGTCGGCGACTGGACCGGGTCCAGGGTGACACAGTGGTCAACTATAGAATATACTGATCATATGCTAGGAATATGGGGCCCAGTAAACCTGATGAGGACATCGACTCTCCAACAGCAGCACATGCGCCTCCACTTCCTCAAGCTGCGCCTCATGCCATGACCGAGTCAGACTCTACTTCGACTTCAGCTGTGGCGCCACATCAAGGCCCAATGACTCGGGCCCGTGCTCGGGAACTCAACTATGTCACGCTGCTACGGAACCAAGGCCCAGAAGCATCGACAGGCGATCAGACCAGCTAGAGCCGCACGTGTGTTCAGCCCTTGTCGCGCGCGCGCCATGTGGGCCCCCACCTAGGGACGCGCACCGTCCTTGGCCGCACCCCCATCTTAGGGTTGCGCCCCCTTTCTTGTGTATTTAGTCCGGGGCTGCGCCCCTATTAGTCTTCGAGTTTTGTATAATTGTTAGCTTTAGCTACAGCCGTCGCACGCATTACAGTGGTGCCACGTGTATTCAGAACTCCACCTTCAAGTAATACATCAGATTGCTTGCATCTCTTTCTTGCTTGTTCTTTGATTGCGCGCAGGAAACAATCTTCATGATCAACATGATCTTGCACCAGCAAGGTTGGTAACCATCGGGAGTTGGTTCAGCGATTGCATTGGCGCCTTGGGCTTGCTCTTCGTAGTCGGATGGTGAGGGTCTACTTCCACCAAATCAAATTTATCTTCACTCACCGAAAGATCGAGCACTTCAGCTCTATCAAAACCTACGTAGCCTAGTGATTGCAAAGTCAAACCTGCCCTACGGTGTTTGATTCGGAAGTGATCTGGGGTGGGCAGTTGTAGGAACTCCACAAAAACCGTCTAGGACGTGTGTTCTAGTGGGATGCGGCACTATTAAGGCAGGCGTAGGAGGGAATTGACTTTGCAGGATCTAGTGTGAACGGTTGCCACGTGCGGTCTGGGACGCGCACGTGTTGCATGATTAGGTTTCCCCTATAGGGTATAAAAATCCTTTCGAACCGCTGTCGCTCTCAATCTATGAGTTTACTTGATCTCTCTGCCACATACATTAGGAAGATGAGCTATGAGGATGATGATTAACCTATGATGATGATTTATCTGTTATTCTAGTTATGATTAATTAGATCAGTGCAAAACTAAAGTTACTATTTTAATCACTTAACCTGAGTTAAAACTTGACCAAGAATAGTTCAGGTAATACGAGTAGCAAAGTGAACCTATCCTGAGTCAGCCAGCATGTCTAGGTGTAGGCTGTAGCTAGCCAATTTGACGGGTCAGCCTTGTTGAGCTTTCTAGAAGCTCACGCTTTGCGAATACATGGTTTTCAGGCGTCGACGTGTTCGCTCACGATGATAGCCAGTGGGAAGAGCCGCTTCTAGAGGTCGGGAATCTTCAGTGGGAACGTTGTGGTTCGCCGCAGTGAATCTTGAGGTGGCTAGTAGCATGATGACCCTAGGCATGGTTCATGCTTTTGCTTTACCGTGAGAGTCGGAGTTTGTACTCGTCAAGCTTCCGCTGTTTGTTTGTGATTTCGAAAACAATTTCGTACTCCCATGTAAGACTTAATTTCAATTTATGGAACCATGATGTATTAAATTCTCTTATCTTATAAAAGATTGCTGTTTATCCTGCCTGTGTTGTACCATGTGTATGTTCGCTTCATCGAGCATTGCCCAACAGGATCCTGGCGAGATACGGGATCCGTCCCGGACTGAGTTTCTAGGGCGGGCTGCATCAATATATGGCCGATGAGTAATGCCAACCATCGTTGAGTGCATATGATCTCCATGCTCGGTGGGCAAACACCACCAAGAGATGAAGAAAAATGTTCTCATATGCCAAGTAGATTTGGTAGTTGATCGTGGACCAAGATGACTCTTTTAACTTTTATTTCGGCTATATTGATGTTTTTATGCAAAGTAGTGATTATATGACCAGTGCTCGTGGTTCATTGTTCCTAGACAATTTTTTGGTTTATAAGAATTGTTTTCTAGCACGCAACAAGCTTTACTAGAAAACGGGGAGGCATATTTTGACAACCAAAATTGGCACTATGGAAAAACTGGAACTTCCAGTTTGTAAAACTGGAACCTTCGATTTTGGCAGGCTTATAATATTGAAATTAATCGAATTGGAGCTAACAATGATTATTTCACAAGTTTGGTATTTAGACATATTTTGCAGGCTATGTACATTATTATTTGGCATTTTGGCTGAGTTTTCATGAAAACAACAAAGAATGGCTTGGAACGGCGAGAAAATGAAGTCAATCTGCATATTTGAAGCTTCCATGATGTAGCCATCGTCGAGACGATCAAAACGGACATATGGATCGCCTAGTTTGACAACTAAATTAAGAAATTATGGCGACTTGAAGATGGTACAGTCTACAAAACTGGACATTCCGGTTTGGGAAACAGGAACTTTCGATTTTCCTGATTTGCACTAGTTCGAAGCCGGAGGTTCCGGTTTTGGAACAGGAGGCTCTTGTTCTGTCGTAACCGACTCAGAAACTAGGATTTCGCATGATTCGGTTCAGACCTCGTCTTGTAAAGGGATAAGACTACCCCCTATAAATGTAAAGGGCTTACGGCCATTTGAGTGACCAACATAATCCAAAAGAATCAATCTTTTTAAATATTACTTTCTTTTTATCTTTTTTTGCCCTAATCTCTTTCTAAACCCCATGCTGTTCTTTGATCTCCATGACCAGAGATGGCGTCTTAGGCTCGTATCCACGACCTAGGGCACATCCGCCAACGCTCACGCCCTGACGGGGTCCCTCCCGGGTGAGAGGTTCCACGGCCTTTGCTAGTTTGCTCGGAAACTAGTCGTTGTCGTCACATATGCATGTTGTTTGTCCTTTGCTGGTTTGCTCGTAAACCTAGCCGCCTTTTCACCGTGAAATCGTGACAGTTACCCCTTTGCTTGGCACCCCCGCCAAAACCAGAGGTTCCAGTTTCATAACCGGAAGTTCCTGTTTTGAAATCCGGAACTTCCTGTTTGGCAAACCGGAAGTTCCTGTTTCCGCAGAAGCTGTTGCATCGCTGCTGCGGATAGCACAGTTGTGCGCTCGTGTTCATTGGCGTGCTTTCGCGTCAACATCATCTCTCCCCTTCTCCACTTGGCACATCAAGCTCGCCATGGCCCCCTTCTCCATCGTATCTCTTCGCAGCGTCCTTTGCTCCATCAGATTTTGCTAGTCCTAGAGTGAGCCAAGAGCAGGAGGATGGCAAGCCTCTCATTGTGGCCTTCACGGGGAGTGAGGTCAATGCAAGCTGGCGGCGCTGGGATGGCTACGGTACGAGCTCGGCAAGGACTTGCGTCCATGATGGCGGGTTGGGGAACGATTCCGCAGGGGCGACGGCGGGATGCGCAGCCCGATGCATCACCGTTCGCACACCAATCCTCATTGTTACTCCTCATTGTGTTCTATGGTGGACTGCTATCTGTCTACTGAGGTCTGGCGTCTAGAGAAGGAGAGGCAGGATTCTGGTGTGAGGAGACGGAGCACTTGGGGTTCACCTGTCGGCGCATCCGGACGGACGACGACCGACCACGGACACCACCAATCAGCATTTTTATGAGTAGTAAAGATGTATCTGAATTCAATTCGTGAAGCTGTTTTCTATCTCTAGTTTTACTTCATTAACAGAAATTTCATCCCTTTTTTCACTTGTCCTACTTATTAATAAAAAATTCCTTACCATTATTTTCCTATAAGACTATGTAACTTTTAGTATCTTGATTCTAAGCTTCTATTATGGAAATGCACTAGCGGTCCCTTTTATGTATGTAACACATTACCCTTCTGTATCTTGCCTTTATGTATGTAACACATTCCTTTTGCAACTTGCCTTTATGTATGTAACACAATTCCTTTTGGCATCATGATGTAACCAAAGTGACTATACATGACGTGCTTCCACCACACATCAAATTTTTAAAAAGTTTTAGGGTTAAAACGAAAATACATTCAACTAAAAACAAAAACACAAATATATTACAAATTATTAGGATAGTAATGAAACATGTAGGCCTAAAAATAACACTTGCACCGATCAACTAGTACATAGTCATGGGTTTTTGGGCCGGAGTAGATGGCATGTGACCCCCAAACGACCGATGTACGTAGATGTGTGGGGCAGGTTTAGAAACTCTATGTGACACCCCAGGTGTCACCAGGGTTTAAATCGACACACCAAAAACCCTAATCGGTAAATTTCACACGTAAAAGCAAAATCGACATTGAAAATAAAAAGAAATGATGTTTAAAATGCTCTAAAGGATCACTATGAAAAATTTGACACACAACAGAACACTATAGCTAAAGTCGAAAAAATTTCATCAACACTGTCGAAATCTCGTTAACAGGAATTAAATCCAAACCCTAATTCGACACTATCCAAGTTTCCACAAGACCCTAGCCATATTTTTGCATAACAATTAAGTACACTTCAGAATAGAATTTTGGGAATTTATTCAAAATTTTTGGATAAGATTTAGACCTCTTAAAAATTCACACAAGCTATAATCATCTTGGAAATTCAAGAATTTTATAAGCCAAATCGTTACTTGAACCCTAAATGAAAAGTGCTCCAAATAAATTTTTGAGCCTATACAAAAATTTTCAAAATTTTTGAACTCAGGAAACGTGCATTTCATTTGAATTAGGGCCTATCAACTTGAGCTAGTAAGAGAATAAAAAAAAAATAATAGACCGACAATAGCGATGGGCTACAGTGCCTGTCGCCCACCTGACAGAGCGGCGGGCGGCAGGACACTCCCGCCCGGCCGGCACAGCCGCGGCTTGCACGCCGCTCTCAATTCTTCCCGCCACCTTTCTCTCTCCCTCTCTCTCTTTCTCCTTCCCCCCCCCCCCACGTCGCGCGCCGCCTAGGTGTAACGCGCCGCACGCCTCACCGCGCCGGCCATGCCCCCCCCCTACTCCCCGTATTTTCACTGCCCCAACTCCTTTAAATCGGTGCACATTTTCTTCCTTCTCCCCCTTCGTCCTTCCCCGCAGCTCCCACTCCCAACTCCTCTTCTTCTTCCTCGGTGCGCCGCTGCCCCACCATTGCCGCAACCGAGCTCACGTTGACGGCACGCCACGGTGAGAAACCTTCACCATTATCTTATTACCGGTCTTCTCCATGATTCCTAGTTGCTGTAGGATCCTCGTGAGAAGGACTAATTTTCTGTAAAATCACTTTTTAGAAAAAGGCCAAAAAGGCCGAGCGTTGCCCAACAGGATCCTGGCTCAACGACCGATTGGATCCGTCCCGAAATGAGGTTTTTCTAGGTGGGTCCGCGTCAGCTTTGGTATCAGAGCCGTGTTGGAAAACGGTACAGCGTTTAAGGCATATTTTCAAAAATCACGTGCGAGTGAGGTACGAGCCCTATTAGGTAATAGGTTATCAGGTGGCAAGCTAACCTAGATCAGGAGCTAACTAAACCCAGTCTAGATTTACTTTTCTGTAACGACGCACCTACGCTAAGGTAAGCAAGGTAAGATACGCCGGTCGACTGGGTGAAAGATCGAGAAATCCCTGTTGCGTCTGCAACAGTAGCGTTCTATGCCATGATGGTATGGAAGGAGGTATTATGTTTGCTGTAATATAGTATGCCCCCTTGCCGGTTAGGGAGAAAAGCGGACCTCTACCGTACGAGGTGTGGGTTACGGACCTGTTGCGAATGCAGACCTTCGCAACAGTGGAGTCTTGTGTCTTTGGCACACAAGAGATGAGTTTGTTCCTCACGACTTCGATTTTGCGGAACACTCTCATACCTCCGCTACCTGAGGTAAAGTGCAGTCTGTCGCCACGCAGGGAAGGTCGGACACGTGATCCCCGTACGTGACCTACTCGAGGCGACCCATTGGCAATGATATGGGTTGTTGCTTTTACTTTCGATATATTACTGCCTGTGATGCCATTTTCTACAGGTACATAACCACGGTATCGTAAGAAACGTGTAGTAACGTCTAACTTGAGTGCGAATTTGCCACCGCATAAGCGTATATCCTCCTTTACTTTTGTGAGGACCTATAGGCCGATGTAGGATTGCATTGCATACTAAAATTGAAAACCTAATAAAATCACCCAATAAAAAGGAAATCAATTGCTGGTTAACAGAAAAAGGCTAACTATAACTATTAACTTGTTGAATTTAAGTGATAACTGGAACATAACTTAACTCAACAATTAATAAGAGGGGTAACTAAATAAAGGGTGTCAAGAAGTCATTTCAAATTGTGGGTATTATTTATGTATAATCATGTTAGGATCAAACCCAAAGCCTTCAGAATCAAAAGAAAAACCAACCTTAAATGTTTTCAAACCATTTCACTTTAAGGGGAAAGGTTCCCCTCAACCTAGAACTTCTTTCATGTCTTAGCAATCTTTTCTAGACTGGCCTCCGTTCACTTGTCATGAGGATGTGAATGAGTGCAATATGGAGGAGTCGGGAAATCCTCTACCACTTGAATATTTTGTACTTATCAATTTTTATTGATAAGTGAACCACCTTGACCAAACCGTGAAACCGTGTCTGGAAGTAAAACCTTGTCGCCTCCTGCGAAGGTTATTAGTCTCGATTTTCTCATTCAGACGACATAAGGTTGCATCCTAGTGTGAATTAAACTTTTCGATAACACCTCCTATGGCGTGAGAAAATGTTCATGTTTTTTTTAGGTCTACTTGTAGGCATACAACTCTTGTGTTCCAGAGCCATTCCTGTACACTTTATCATTCACCTTGTCTCCTTCTTGGGATCCATAGTTTTGTGGTCAATCCTCCGATATCATCTTACTTTTCGACAAAGCTGAGTCGTCACACATCACAATTTACCAAACCTAGGAACGATAAAATCCTTCATACTTATACTAAAACCATCCAGGAGCAAAGGTTTCATCAATAATGGCTGTAGCACTTTCAAGGATAGCAGAGCCTCTCCTAGACCCCCGTCATAGAGTATACGTAGCACCAAATTCCACAAGCAAGTCCCAATAGGGCTCTGTGTCAAAAATTGAGCCTTTTTGCAGTACTGTCCTTGACGAGAAGATTGTCTCCTTGACAGGTCAACTTAGATGGTAAAGCACCTTGGACTATCTGTGTGACTGTCGATGAGAAAAAGGGTCAATAGTGGAGCAGGAAGTGGACCTAACTATGGAACAAACATGGCCATTTGGTCTGCATCAACACCTTTATAAGGAATGCTTGATGAAGTAACAAACTGTCATTACCTAGCTCCAGATTTACCTTTCCACATCCGCCAACTTGGGTGAATCCGAAGCTTTACCTATGCACCAATAAAATGTAAAGAAATGAAGGGAAAATATTCATTAAGGAATAGGGTAGTTATGTGTAACCATTACTTGATCAGGATGAATTTTGTGGTATCCAAGTTAGCATTTGCATGTAAACCCTCTACACTGCTAGAGTGAAGCTTTTCCTTTTGTTGTTCCGAAGCCACATCATAGCTAAAATCAATTACTTCGGAATATCCTTCCAATCACTTGAAATCTTATCTCCTTTGAACAAGCGAGAGTCCCTATAAACTTGTAGCCATCATCCGCAAAACCATCCTTTTACATTTTCATAGACTCTGATGATTCGTTATCCCCTAACTCATCCTTACTGAGAGGTTTTGTTCTCAGAAAATCACAATTTTGCCTTTGAATTGTGCCGGTTCGCCCAGGCGCTTCTCAAAGTCAAAATGGTGATATGATGAGGGCATTGTCCTGTAATCATGAGGGGAAAACCTAATCCTAACATTCTTCTGAACGGATGGCGTATTATCCAGAGTACGTAACCGGAATGACTAATGTTCTGATTAGAGATTCCTTATCTTGACCAATAACCAGGTCCTTACAGAAATACTCTAGCCCATTCCTAGCCATGTTGTGCTTGACTTCTCTCATTTGTACCACTAACCGTATCCTTGGTCCCGCCTACAACTGACCCTTTTGGGAAGCCAATATCTGGGCCATCCTAGTTTGGAGTCAAAAAGAAGATGGCATGCTCTAACACCAGACCCTGCCATATTGCGACCACACTCGAACAACCCCCCCCCCCCCAACCTACCACATCCCCACCATATTTTGTCGTGAAATTTTAAACGACCAGCACTAAGGCCATTGACTTCAACGGGCACAAAGGGGACAATCACCAAAAAGACCACAGAAGAGCCAGACACTAAGTCTGTTGGGCGCAAACTCATATTTTGTCATCTCACTTCAATATCATGGTACCAAGCCATTTTGACCCATTTAAATCATACAGCATGATTCCAACCGAGATCGAGACTACCATATTCCTTCCTATCCGTATTGAACTTTTCACATATCTAAACATAGTCCTTGTGATCTAGTTTTAAAACCATACCTTGATCTCTAGATTTCATCTCTCCCTTCCTGCTCGTAAATCTCGGGATGAGATTTCTTTAAGGGGGGAGGGCTGTGACACCCCAGGTGTCACCAGGGTTTAAATCGACACACCAAAAACCCTAATAGGTAAATTTCACACATAAAAGCAAAATCGACATTGGAAATAAAAAGAAATGATGTTTGAAATGCTCTAAAGGATCACTATGAAAACTTTGGCACACAACAGAACACTATAGCTAAAGTCGGAAAAATTTCATCTAACACTGTCAAAATCTCGTTAACAAGAATTAAATCCAAACCCTAATTCGACACTATCCAAGTTTCCACAAGACCCTAGCCATATTTTTGCATAACAATTAAGTACACTTCAAAATAGAATTTTGGGAATTTATTCAAAATTTTTGGATAAGATTTAGACCTCTTAAAAATTCACACAAGCTATAATCATCTTGGAAATTCAAGAATTTTTATAAGCCAAATAATTACTTGAACCCTAAATCGAAAGTGCTCCAAATAAATTTCTGAGCCTATACAAAACTTTTCAAAATTTTTGAACTCGGGAAACGTGCATTTCATTTGAATTAGGGCTTTCAACTTGAGCTAGTAAAAGAATAAAAAAAATAATAGACCGACAATAGCGACGGGCTACAGTGCCCGCCGCCCGCCCGACAGAGCGGCGGGCGGCAGGACACTCGCGCCCGGCCGGCACGGCCGCGGCTTGCACGCCACTCTCAATTCTTCCCGCCACCTTTCTCTCTCTCTCTCTCTCTCTCTCTCTCTCTTTGTCCTCCCCCCCCCCCACGTCACGCGCCGCCCAGGAGTAATGCGCCGCCCGCCTCACCGCGCCGGCCATTCCCCCCCTGCTCCCCGTAGTTTCCTTGCCCCAACTCCTTTAAATCGGTGCGCATTTCCTTCCTTCTCCCCCTTCCTCCTTCCCCGCAGCTCCCACACCCAACTCCTCTTCTTCTTCCTTGATGCGCCGCCGCCCCACCATTGCCGCAACTGAGCTCACGTCGACGGCACGCCACGGTGAGAAACCTTCACCATTATCTTATTACCGGTCTTCTCCATGATTCCTAGTTGCTGTAGGAAATAGCCGAGCCCTTTCCGTGCAGTGCCGCGCCGCCGCGAGCCCGCCGGAGTCCTCCAGGGGCGCCGCCCGTCGTGCGTCGTGCCTCGCTAGGTCAGTCCCCCTCCCTTCCCCATCGCCGGTGAGGCCCCGGCCGCCCGGAATTGCTCGCCGGAATCCTCTCCGGACTCGCTCATCGCCGCCCCTGTTTCTGCCGCCACTCCTTCTTTTAAATTTCATTCTTCTATTTTCTATCCTGGTTTATAAAATTCTTAAAAGATCACAGAAAACTCCAAAAATAGCAAACCAAAATTTTTTAGGATCCTCGTGAGAAGGACTAATGTTCTGTAAAATCACTTTTTAGAAAAAGGCCAAAAATTTGCAGAATTAATTAGAACACTCTATTCTGTTTTTGAATTTTAATTTGAATTCTATAGCAATTCTACGGCTAATATTTGATCCACAAATACACCATAATATTAGACACCTCCTGGAATTTTATGGAGATTTTAGGACCACGAATTTGCATGTAATGCTTTTAAATTACTTCAATCTACCTAGCTAAAATACTATTTTCTAAAGTAGATTGTAAAAGTCATTCAAAAGGTTAGACCCAAAAGCAAAGTTTTATCTTTGGCACTCAAGAATGCCCACATAAAATCCCATAATTTTATTCTAAGGTTTACTAGTGCTTTCTGATTTTATAAGATTCAGTAACAGAAAATTTGATGAATTTTTATAAATTCTAAAAAATTCATCTAGGCCTCAACCAAAGTTCAAAATGCCTATTTCTGGGAGTACTATCAATTAAAAATAATCTTAAGGTATTATTAAAAGTTTCATTTTAAACCCTAGGTTAACGGTCGTAATTGTTAAATAATGGTTACCTAAAGAAAATATCGAATTAATATTAACTAAAGTGGAATCCTTAATGTTTTAGAACATGCCGGCTATAAAGAAAATGAGAAGTTTCATTGGCACCGCAATGATAGAATCAAAACCAAATAAATCGACGGCGTCGAGTAATTAGGGTTAACCCTAATTCTAGGCATCGCCGATCAAAACCCTAGATTACTACTGTTAAAAGCAATGACTCTTTTCATTAAACTTATCTTAAACATACTGCATCATGTAGATTCTGAAGCGCACGAGGTAGCTACAGATACTGGTTCTTCGATTTCCACGGAAGACGTCAACAACAACGCCGGAGAAGCAGGCAAGCCCCGGTGCACAACCGTTATTTAAAGTTTTTCCTTTTATAACTCATTGTGTCTTGTTTGTGCATTAAGTGCTAGGAGTTGATTGAAACCATAGTTGCATTTGTTTCCCATAGAAAACCCTATCGGTAGCTAGTATAGATACCCCTTAGTATGCTATGCTTAGCAGGTATTGCCGGTAGAAGTCGAGCAGAGTGGACGCTGGTCGTGAAAGGTAGGTTGTTGGATGAAACTATCATTTGATACATTATGATACATGATGATGAGTTAATTAAGGAAAGATAAAAGTTTGAGGGTCAGACAGGATACCAATTAGGTCGGCGACTGGACCAGGTCCAGGGTGACCGTAGACTTGTCTGATCCGTGTGGTCCAAGACTGATCGAGTGTTGAATGTACTGGTCGTATGCTGGGTGTTATGGGCCCCAGTAAACCTACGTAGCCCAGCGATTGCAACATCGAACCTGCCCTACGGTGTCTGACTAGGAGGAGATCTGGGGCGGGCAGCGTGGGAACTCCACAGAAACCGTCTGGGACGTGTTGTCTGGTGGGATGCGGCGCTGCTAAGGCAGGCGTAGGAGGAAATTGACGTTGCAGAAGCTGGTGTGAACGGTTGCCACGTGCGAGTCTGAGACATGCACGTGTCGTACGATCAGGTTTCCCCCTACAGGATATAAAATCGTTTCGAACTGCTGTCACTCCTAGTTAGTGAGCATGCTCGTGAAACGCACCACATTCTAGTAAATAGGTTCAGATACAATGAGAATGAATTATGATTATTACTATTGCTATTGTTGCTTCTGTTATGTTTGATTAGTTCAGGACGAACTAAATTTATATTCTAATCACTTAATCTGGTGCTAAAATTTAACCAAGAGTAGTACAGGCTTGCGAGTCCGTTTTTGCAAGTAAACCCACCCGAGTCAGCCAATATGTCTAGGAGTCAGCTGTAGTCAGCCATGTTGACGGGTAAGTCTTGTTGAGCTTCTTAGAAGCTCATGCGTTAGCGATATGTGGTTTTCAGGCGCCGACATGCAGGACCAAGCTGGTAGCATCCATTGGGAGGAGTCTCACCCCGAGATCGGGAACCTCCAGTGAGAGTTGTGCGAGTCGCCGCAGTGAACATTGAAGTGGCTAGTAGCATGACGCCCGTGGGCACGGTGCATGCTTTTGCTTAAGTCTGAGCGTCGGAGTTTGTAGTCGATGAAGTCTTCCGCTGTTATTTTCAAAACTTTAATTGCGTACTCTGATTCACTGTAAGACTTAAGTTTCAAGCTATGAACCAATGATGTATTAAGTTCTCTCTCCTTGTAAATCATTGCTGTTTATTCCTGCCTGTGTTGTATCATGTGTACGCTCGCTTCGCCGAGCGTTGCCCAACAGGATCCTGGCTCAACGACCGACCGGATCCGTCCCGAAATGAGGTTTTTTTGGGCGGGTCCGCGTCACCCTAGCCCCTCACGTGCCCCCGTGTTCGTATTTCTTGCAATCATAGATAATTTCGCAAACATACGGAGTACCGTTGTAGCACTTCACTCTAGAGTATTCCATGGTATTATAATTTTCACAGGGAACGTGTGTGGGTTGTCTACGCACTAAGTCGAGAGAACAACAATACTAAAGGTGGACAAAGGATAGAGAGGCTGCCTATGAGATAAATCCTAATATAAGTGAGAAGGTTTATTCTTTCCTTGCTTACTTTGGCGTCCGATTTACTCTTAATCTAGGAAAAAAACTCTAGCAATTATAAACGCTACTTAAGTATCCGAACGTGGAGGAATACAAACGACTAATAGAGCTATCACCACCTGTAGCTTACCTCTAGCTCCGTCGGATACACACCACTCGCAGTATTTACACATCACATCTACATAGATTATTACTACTTTAACTCTATACAGGGACCTTATCCTATTAAGTTAAAGCATATACTATGTAGTATATGACGAACTAGCAAGCGAAGAATAAACACTACTTACTAGACTAAGACAATATACTTATAAAGTGAAGCACGAATACTCACTTGAATAAGAGAAGCATCCGTCGAGGTATAAGTGCAACGTAGAGCGTTGACAGACCAACACCCGACCTGACTTAGTGGAGAATCAAACCAAGAGAGAGTGCCAACAGGCCGATACTTCCCCGGAGGACCTCCTTCTCACTCTCTTCCTACTAGAACTCTAAGGACTAAAGCCTACGCCTCTAATTGCAGCAGCACAAATGAAGTTTGGAGTGTTGAATTGATGAAATGAATGAGGAAAGGGGTCCAATTTTTAGGTGGGGTGCCTTGAGGGTGAGTTGAAATGAGTGACTCTCCTACCTCCTCTTCTATGCATCATTTCCCGCCACTCACTCACGCCACCGCCTTTAGGGCCGACTTGGAAAGATGGTAACTCACGCCACGTCAAAGATGGGCCTGAGTGGGCCCACTGGCTTTCTGGCCCCGTTCGGCCCCATTTTCTTCTAGAGTGTCCTTAGGTGGGTCCTTGTTCGTTTTATTTGATGAACGACGGTATTTGGGTAAATTTGGTACGTTGATAGGTCCATGGATCTTTATGCTCTACTGAAATAATTGTTTTCTTCTCCTCTTCTCAATATTTCTAGATAAATCACCTGCATACAAATATTCACCAAAGCTTCTGCAACTGGTTAGTATTAAAACTATTCCTAATTTTAGTATATTCATTTTAATCATTTATGCAGAGATTTGACGGTCGGGTTTAGACCTTAAGGACCGTCAACACCCCGCCGCCATCTCCGACTCCAAACTTGGCTGCGCCGCCATCACGCATTTCCCATCTCCTGTCATTCCAAGTTTCCAACACAACACCACCACCGAAAAAATGGAGAGCAGAAGGAGGCGACAACAGACAATATTGCTCAACGACAACTACAGCTTCGACATGGTGCCCCAAGACAATCCCTCCTCTGATGGTGGGCTCTCGAAGGAGGAATTGAAGAACAACCAGGAGGAGCACAGGAAGAGATGCAGCATAGGCACAGTTGAGGCAGACCGTCGAGGCGCCAGGGATAAGGAAAAGACAAAGGTAATTGTGAAGGTGGAGGAGGAGTGGCAAGATGAGACACCACAGATTTACCGCCGCGACCAAGGGAGGATACCGAGGTGCCATGCTCCGGGGAAATACAGCCAGTTTGTCGTACATTCTTTCAGACGTTAACTTTTATGCCATATTTTGGGTCTCATGAAACTTCTACATAATGCAGATGGACTTCTGAGAAGCATGACTT
Source organism: Oropetium thomaeum (assembly GCA_001182835.1). Lineage (NCBI taxonomy): Eukaryota > Viridiplantae > Streptophyta > Magnoliopsida > Poales > Poaceae > Oropetium > Oropetium thomaeum. Next base: position 396,803 of record LFJQ01000093.1, on the reverse strand, counting down.
TGTTGAGTGGAAGGCAGTTAGTGGAAGAATTGCTTGTACCACTGAACCACAATTCGTTTCCCGAACCTATTATTTAAAACTGCGTGTCATTAATGAATGTGTGCACTGTGCGTCATGGCTAATATGATGCTGGAGGACAGTGAGAGCCAACTAAAGCTGCAGCTGCTGGCTGAGTGCCAACATAGGCCTGGTCCGTGCCGAAAACAAAACAATACTTTTATTACATGGTGATGTCTGATCCAAATTAAGTTTCAATTATCCGGCCGATGGCCCTAGATCCTGATTGGAAAACAATAACCTCACCTCTTACTCGATATATGACCAAGGCGCAAGACGAAGTAAGAAAAAGCGTTAATTATCCTACAGTCTGGCTGTGATGTTGGGGCTGAAACAGGCCTGCGACTGAGTGCTGAGTCCTTCAAAAAACATGATTAATTTCTTACCATGTGAGAGTTAACAATCTAAACTATGTGCTTTCTTTTTGCGAGCAAAGCTATGTAGCTCTTTGGTTTGTTTCCGTTTTTTGTGTGAGAGATTTTATTTTAACAATATAAATTATGTCATTTCCCTCTTTTCATGATTCTTAAATCTATCTCAGTTTATATATGATCATCAAAAGCATATCTGTGCTCATTGTTTATGCTTCTTTCCAAAAACATGAACGGTTAATGTTACCTCTAAAGACCTGTGTGTTAATGGATCTTTCAGATGATGATAAAACTGTTTATCCGTAAACTCGCACGCGTAGTCTGGAGATCTGCTTAACTCCAATGTAGGACCTAAATCATCACCGTAGGGCTTTCTCCGGAGGGTGTGCAGGTCAATTTTTCTGCAAATTGACAAAGAAAAAGAGAAAAATGTAAAATTCTAGGGAACATCGGTCAGCAGGGGCTGATGTACAGCCGATACTCTCTCCAGCCTTATCCACAGGATAAGATCGGGGGGAGGGCAAAAAACTATGGCCGTCAGATGGTTGTAACAAAAATAAATATGATAAGGTAAGTGCATCGGACCCTGTAATATGGGGGCCCGTGGCCGATACGTGCGGTGACCGGAAAAGTAAACATATCAGTCTCTATGATGCGAGGACCTGTGGCCAATACATGCGATGATAGAAAGACATTTGGTATGAAGGTAGGTGCCCATTGGCCCAAAAGTCAACAGACGGAGCTCGGCCATGGACCTCGGAATCGGATCATCATTAAGGAATAAGATAGGGTACGACATCATGGTTATATAAATATGTGCGGTTGATGTATAAACACGGGTAGAAAGACTTCTCGCGCACAGCGCAAAAGACAGACAAAGTGAAGAAAACCGAAAGAAACAACTCCCTCCGTCACCCAAATCGAACTTTAAGCATTATTTCACTGCTCTAAGGCACGGATCTGGTCCTATTCTGAGTCAGTCCCAGATCCTAGGGTCAAGGTACTTTACCACGGTTCATGGGTCTCATTCGACGGAATGAGCGTACTGGCCCAAGACTATCGTCATCAGTCGGACAACGTGCGCAAGTGAAGCAGAGGAACCCAGCTAAAGAGAAAAAGAAAACCCCCATACAGCCAGGCAGAACGAACAATCAGAATCCTGCTGACGATGTAGTATCAAGATTCATTCCGAGACAACAGAATATCAAAGGAAACCGTATCTTGGACCCGCTTGACGATTTCAGACCAAGACATGTTCCGAAATATCTTCTGTCACCCAAGGGGGAAAACACGCATCGGCATGGATCCTATAATGTAATAATGAGCAGATATCCGGCCGATGGCCCTAAATCCTGATTCGTGTACTAAGAAAAATAAGAACGCACGGACTGAACCCCGCTGACTCAACGACCAATCGCTACTGGTCTCAAGCCAACATGACCCTCCGCCTATGCACGGGTGGGTGAAAATTGCTGGATTGACTGAGAGAAAGGTATGGCATATGACCTTCTGGCCGACCAGAGCCCGGATTCCACCCGTGACACAAAGAAGACACCAGATAAGCTACCGGCTAAACACCCTGGTAGAAACGCAAGAAGAATGAGAAGAAAACGACAAAGCGATGAGTGGATCGAGGCCCTTCTTCCATACACACGGGAGATCGGCTGAACCGTTGCAGCTCCGAGCACGATCGGAGGGACCTGGACGCATCCTGACCACTGCACGTAAAGAGGTACTTGCGATGACTCGAGTATCAAGATCTAAGCACCGGAACAACGTATCGAACGCAGGCATGCTGTAGATCAAAACATGAGAATGAGCTAGTACGGGTCATATGGTTCTAAGGATGATTCCAAAACAAGAGACCTATGACAACAAATAACTAGCAATCTGGGCACGACAATGATCAGAATATCGGACTCAACCGAGAAAGCACTGATCAAGAACACGCTCAAATTGCAGGATGGCGGGGATCCGTACCTCTCATGGATATTGATGTCGATGCAGCCCACGCGAGACAAGACCCCACCAAGTAGAGTGGCGATGCGCTGAAGAGAGTTTGCTGCTTTCTTGGAAAATTGGTTGGTTCTCTTTGTTTACAAGCCCGGACTCCCCTTTATAACGTAGGTCGGAAAGGGCCTTAACTGTAATTGTCCAGAGGCTACAAGAATCAAAGATTTGATAAAAAGAAACTGAAAAAAGGTAAAAAATGATAACTTGCAGACCGGGCTCCCGCGGACACAACTTCTTTAATGCCAACCTAGTCCTCTGTTATGGATATTCATGGATCTGATCTTGCGGGTGAACTGCTGCCGCTTCTTGACCCAGGACACTTCCGATCCAGCATGACTGACCCGTGGACCAAGCTCAGCCGATCTGTGGGCCAGGCCAAATTCTGGTGTCAACAAAAACAATCTCAACTCCTGCAATCTTATTATATTGATTGATTTTTTTTTGACACCATGGGGCATTGTACTGGATAATTAGTACTAGGAGCTATATGCTCATAAAAAAACATTAGCATATTGAAGGCATATCAATCAAGAAGACCACATCTGGCATGTTTAGGCCATATGGCTCGCTAGTTGCCTATTGTGTCCCGTCTATGTATCATCCGGGGTTGGGGAGGTGAACCATGAGCTAGCTTCCGTGCATGCTCATGTTATCCAGCTGTGTCGTCCTTTTGTTATCCAGCTGTGTCATTACAAATTTATCATGTTCCAAACAGAACAAGCTATAGCCAAGGCACAGCTACATATAACATAACAAATATAGTTGCATGCCGACCATCTAAAAAATATTGACGGCATGTAGTTACATGCACCTATCACCTCATACAAAAATCTAAGCTGATTGGGGTAGGGTAATTCACTTCAACACTCCCGATATATCTAGCCTCTTATGGGGGTGAAGAAAGTAAAATATGAAGTGCATCTACCAACTCACCCAAAAGCATAACCTGATAAAAAAAAGACGTCATTCTGCTTATACTTGAACTGTCGACTCGTTGAAGTCACTATGTATGCGAAAAATGTTCAAATGATTTTTTTTCCAAGTGTAAATAATCGATCTACTCATATAATACGTTGTACTCTATGCTGCAGAATAAATGAAATTGACCCCATGCTCTTGAATATATCCATAAGTTTGTAATTGTTTCTTGCTTATTTTCCTTAAGTTTCAGTATATTGAAATTCAGAATTTTGAAAATGATCTCATGTTACTAATAGATCCATAAAAAGCAACAACATTTTTTCCTTACTATGAACAGTTGTTAATTATTCTGCAGAATTTGAAGTTTAAACTAAATTGTGCAATGACATGACAAAAATATGTTATATTTGTCATATTTATTGAATAAGTCAAATACAAATAAATTTGATGTTAAGTCAACACGAAAACAATTTAAGAACCGAGATGGTTGATTCACAACTGGTAAACTACAGTATCGATGCATCATGCATGAGTGGAGCAACGGCTGGATTTCGAATAGTCCAGCCCCTGCCTCTCCCTAGTTTGACCACATCACCACTCTTCAGTACTAACACGCAAAATAAAGTCTAGGTTCTAAAGTGGGATTCTTGCTGTTATAGGTTATAGCTCAAATAACAGCTCAGCCTTAAATTATTGGTGCGTCACATGCAAATAGTGCGGCCGACTAGATGCAAGGAAGCCTATCCAAGAAAAATAATATTGGAAGACAGATGTTATGGTGCTTGGAATTACTGTCTTCGGTTTTTTTTTTTTTACACATGTGACTTTTAACATCACCTTTAATCATTCCTCTTATTAAAAAAATTATTTTAAATACGTAAAATTATTAGTCATGATATAAATACTTTAAATAATAAATTAAATCATAAAGAAATTTATAATATTTAGTATATTTTTTGAATAAGATGAATGATTTGTCAAATGTCTAAAGTGTCAATAATAAAAAGATGGATACAACAGTCTGTTTTCTGAGAACTAAAGGTTGAAAATGTGAAAACTACTATTGAAGATACTTTAAGTTGTGAAACTGATACTAGGACAAGGTGCTTAACTATTTCATTTTTGCACAATACTACCACCAATAGACACGGAGTTGGAAAATACTATTCATTATTCCGAAAAAAAGGAAATACTATTCATTTTTGCACAATACTACCACCAATAGACAAGGAGTTGCACAAATACATGGTATTTTCCAATTTTATGATCTTTACAGTGACAGTAACATAATTTTTTTATATATCAATGGTTTGGATTAACTTATAGGAGTTGCTCAAATTCGCAGATATCTCTAGAGAATATGTATAACTTTTTAAAACTACCAGCCATTGTCACTGACAGATGGCCCCTGTGCAACAAAAGTGAGGCAGACTACTCGAATTTGAGACGTCTTTGTTGACAAGCTAAATGAATATTCGAGGAGTGCAGCCATATCCACACGCATGCTTTCTGAGGAGCAGACAAGCAGCAAAAGACAAAGTGATCACCTATTTTTTATAAGAGGGAATAACTTAACCGGTGAGGAATTGCAGAAACAAACTGCTATAAATAGAAGGTGTGAGTCTGAGCTGCTTGTATGTTCTCATGTCTTCCTTCTTCCTTCCCTCTTATACACTTCGACAGCGCCATAGCATAGATCAGAGAAGCTGCAGGCCGGGCAAGACGGATGAGCAGAGTCATGGACGTCAGAACCGGCATGAGGGCCACTCTTCTCGCCCTGACCTTCCTCTGGGTGGGCACTTCGTTGCCGCATATGTACTCCAGCGCAAGGGCCTTCTTCCTGGAGTCCCTCCCCTCCATCCTCTCGGCAGCCATGGCTCCGAAATGCCTCTTCGTCTTCTCCAACATCATCGTTGTCTTCCTTGTTGGTGAGTCCAAGCTCTCGCACAGAAGAGGTAAGCCCCTCAACAACACCGATAACCTCGCCACCGCAACCGACAACGGCATGCTACCGCAGAGGAAGGAGGAAGAGGTGATGGCAGTAACGGAGGCCTTGCTCCCGACGTTCACCGGAGTGAACCACCAGCAACAAGAAAGCAATATGGTCATGGTAACAGATGAAGGTATGGGAGGAAGGCCAGAATTGAGTCAATTTCTGCACATGGATCAGTGTGAGGAAGTAGATCAATCGTATCTACATGAGGCTTATGAAGTGCAGGATGAAGTTGAAGAAGAGGGAGAAGAAGCAGAGGTTAGGCCTGGAGAGGAACTGATGAGATGGGAGCAAGAACAGGAATGCGCAGCGATGCAGGAGTCACAGGAGACTGACCTGCCGCCTGCTGATGAGCTCAACCGGCGCGTGGAGGACTTCATCGCGAGGTTCAACATGGAGAGGCAGTTAGAGGCAAAGATGCTCGTGCCCTGCTACTAATAAGAAGCCTTGTTGTGTGATATTTTCGTATCACGGGTAGGAAAAGTTTCTCCCTTCTGTACAAAACATGTTGCATCCTTTGTAAATTATATTAAGCCGTTTTGAAATGAAACGAGCGATGGTTTTGTACGTTCATCTCTTTTTTTTGCTTTTTTTTTTCCTTCCATCTCAAACTACAGTGAAAATTGGGGACCTCTCCAACACCGTTGATACTAGTGTTTGGATTTGCCAAACGAGTGTTCATTTTTTTGTTTTTGCGAAGCAAACGAGTGTTCATCTTTCTTGCTGCTTGAGAGTTCACGTTAATACTGATGAAAAAAACATTCTTCCTGTATATATCTGAACGCAAAATAGACGCTGACAACGAACATCCAATCCAAATATCGAAAACAAAGGTTCCTTAGTGTACGGTGAAGACGCACCTTTTTCGTGGAGATCTTTTACGGCAGTATTATCAAATTGGAAAAGTTCCGGTGAAACTGTGGCATCCTGTTCTTTCCTTTATTGTGATAGTAACAGGAGGAGAGGCCACCCCTACTAGTTAGAACATATCAGAGAATAAAGTCAGAAAAGTGTACATATATCCAATATTGAGAAGTAAAAAAGAATTGACAGAATAAAACATAACGGAAGAAATTAAGAGATTGAGTCTAGACGTGACCGAATGTAAGAGTTAATATGTCTATATCAATTTTTTTGTGAAGGTTTGAATTGCCGTCACGATATATATATTTTCCTATAGGCTACTAAACACTCTCACAAAATTTAATTTTCCTGATGGTTTTATACCACTCTCACAAAAAATGACATTCACTGTGGTGGTTCAGCTTGGCTCTCACGAAAACAGATGACCCTCGTAAAAATTTCCATTGTGTGGTACTGTATATATTCTCTATAAAAATAGCGGTAAACTGTTTGCATAAAAAAAATATCCACCAACTTCACAAAAAAAAAATTCCACCCAGTATATGCGCTAGAGATCGGGAATTAATCAAGCACGGATATGACTAAATGTCCTTTAGCGGAGCTTCCTCACAAAGATTGTAAAAACACTGAAAAAACTAAATATTACAGAGTTGCTGTCCTAGGGCGCCGCCACATGGTAGACAAACTGCAGCTGAATTCGGGTGCAAACTCTAGCCCTCAAGCATTAGCCAAGGTTAATTATGCTGTAGAATTCCATAATTATTAGAAGTAATATTAGAACAGTGAGGCTACTTGAAGCTTCCACTGCCACCTCCCAAGATTCTTCCATCTTTAATTTTCTTTGTATGCAATAAGAAAGGAACTTTAGTGGTACTGCTGTACGATTCTTATTCTGTGACTGTAACTTGGTAGAGAAGAGAAAAAAGCTATCTTCTTTTCTCTCTTCTCTGTCAAACGATTAGAATATATTCCATGGCTGATTGCAATAACCACTTATTGCTTCCGAGAAACTGATATCTTCTCTGTGATTCCTCATATGAGTGAAGTGGGGCTCTGGTCTGTCGATTATATCGTAAAAACGTCAAAATACCCATACCCATATGTCATAGTCCGGTTATGCAATTAAGTAGCCAATAGAAGAAAGAAGCTGATAAATACAAGACATGAAAAATGGAATATTGGTGCCAGATGCAATGCCAGATGCATGGTAGGAATATGGTGATTAAATTGGAACTGCATTCACTACCACATTACGGGACTTCTCCTAGTGAAGTTAAATAGTATTACAAACACATGACACATGAACATTTTCAGTAGGAGACATTTACTAGAAAAAGTTTAGTACAAATTATTGTGAAGATAAAACACTAGGTGAAACCCAATACACTAGGAGAATTAACAAATTCTTGTAGTGATTGTTGCGTGCACAGCGCATGTCGGCATGTGTGGAGAGTAGTTGCAGAATACATCACATGTAGTTCACATGACAAGAACATGTTGGATTGATCTAAGCTTGGTTAAGACAACCAAGTCTAGCTAAGCGGCATAACTACCTAGTAATTCTAGAGTTTAATTAATTGCTTGCTAATTGTTTTTAATTAGGGACACTTTTCTAACCAACTTGTGACTAGCTATTCCCAGGCCTGATCTACACTATAAGAGCCTGTTTAGGAGAGCCCCACTCTAAAAAGAATAGCTCTGCTCTACAACTCCACTATATAGTAGCTCGGGCTCGAAATTTAACTCCATCTTCAACTCCACATTTTTTTTAGATCTAGAGTTGGTAGAGCAAGGTGTTTTGCTAGTAAATTTGCAAGCAGAGCCGAAAAAAATAGACTTTTTAAATGGAAAGACTAATTTTCTATGTCAGGATACGCTATGAGCCACTGGAGCAGGCCGGCCCAACACTACTACAAAAACCATCAAATATACCCCTTCATCAATGCCGCATATTTCCAAACTGCTATAAATACATTTTCAATACCGGTTCCAAAGGTCCTGGCGCAAATCAATAATTGAGCCTATAGAACCGGTACTGAAAATGGGCTATTAGTGCCGATTCACAACGAAAACCGGCACTGAAAGTGCGGAAAAGTATCTATACCGGTTCTGACAGGAACGGCACTGATAGCCTATCTTCAGTACTGGTTTCTGTTATGAACCGGTATAGATAATGTACAGAGTATATATACGGTGCTTCTTCCACCTCCAAACCGAGGAGGTCATTGCTGGTCGGGAACAGGAGATAGCTCCATTGTTGCGGGTGGATAATTCAAAATTCGGAAGAAATCAACCTATCTAAAGCTGTCTACGGTTAGTGAAGCGCTCTTCCTGCTTATTTCGATGACTTTTGCTCTCTAAGCTTAGCATCCGGTTTTAAAATTTACGGTTAGTGGATCGAGCTCTCTACACTTAGTGCTTGCTCTGTACTCTCTAAGATTACTTACATTAAAAGATTGACCTATATTACTCCTAAGATTACTCATTAATTGAAGATTGCTTTATCTCGATATTGCTCAAGTTGACTGAATGGGTACTCCTCTAATTTTTTTTTAATATATATATGTCGTTCATGCATATTTTTGCTGTTCAACTTTGTTGTTCAACTTTTAGCTATTCAACATTGCTGTTCAACTTTTAGCTCGATCTTATGTAATTTCTACGATGATATATATATATATATATATATATATATATAATTGATTTTTTTATGCTAATAATTCTAATGTACCAGATGGATCGATCGTGGATGTATGATGGTAGCACTCTTACTAAACGCTTCCTCGTTGGATTGAAAACTTTTTTGAAAGCCGCCACAACATACAAGAAGCCAAAAAACAAGTCTGACATTCATTATATATGTTGTCCGTGTCGTGATTGTAAAAACTTGAAGAAGTTTTCAGATATAGAAGAGACTCGTACACACCTGATTATAAGGGTTTTATGTATGGATATTTATGTTGGACTAAACATGGTGAAGTTGAGGAGGATTTACAAGCGAATACTCCTACTACATATTGGTCAGACATGGATAGCGAGCATGTGACAGTAGAGAGGCAAAATAATGTTGATGACCTAGATGAAACGTTGCACAATGATGTTGATGTCCTAGATGAAACATTGCACAATGATGTTGATGACCTTGATGAAATGTTGCGTAATGTGGAGGATGATTTCTCTAGTGAAAGTGAATATCAAAAGCTCTTAAAGATGAAAGAAGACTATGAGACACCCATGTACTTGGGTTGCAAGAAAGAATACAACAAGTTGCATGTTATTCTCACATTGCTACAAATGAAGCTAAGCAACTGTTGGTCCGATAAAAGTTTTACTGTATTATTATAATTTTTGAAGGATTTCCTTCCTACCAATGTTATGCTTTAAAACACATATCAAGCTAAGAAGATTGTTTGTCCATTAGGACTGGAAATGGAAAAAATACATGCATTTCGGAATGACTGCATGTTATTTCGCAAAGATGATGCAAATTTGGAGGAATGTCATGTTTGTGGTTCATCACGCTACAAGTCCAACAGTGAACATATTGATGGAGATGATATGGGTGAGAACAATAGGGCTAAAAGAACACCTGCTAAGGTTGCTTGGTATTTTCCAATAATACCTCGTCTAAAGCAGTTATTTGCTAACAAAGCAAATGCTGAGTTGATGCAATGGCACGAGAAAGGATGCAAGAAAGATGGAAAGCTTCGACACCCGGCTGATGGAATTCAATGGAGGAACTTTGACAACGAATACAAGAACTTTAAAGCTGAATTAAGGAATATAAGATTGGGGTTGAGTACAGATGGGATGAATCCATTTGGAGACACAGGACACACACATAGTGCTTGGCCTGTGACCCTATGGATCTACAATCTTTCATTGTGGCTGTGTATGAAGCGCAAGTTTTTTATAATGCCTTTGCTGATAAGCGGACCGACTCAAGTCGATAATGACATTGATGTATATCTAAAACCATTGGTTGATGATCTTCTTGTACTGTGGAACGATGGTGTACGAGTATGGGATGAGTACAAAAAAGAGATTTTTACTCTGCATGCGATGCTTTTTGTAACGATCCAAGATTTGCCAGCTCTTGGTAGCATATCAGGACAGCTCACAAAAGGATACAATGGATGCATATGGTGTATGGATGAAACTGGTGGCATATGGTTAAAAAACTGTAACAAAGTGATATACATGGGTCATCGTAGGTTTCTACGTGCAAATCACCCATATAGAAGAAATAGAACAGCTTTTGATGGCACAGTCGAGAATCGTCAAGCTCCTAAGGTTCGTGATGGAAAACAAGTATTCAAGATGGTACAAAATCTGAAGGTTGTCCTTGGAAAGGAAAAACGAAGTACAAAGGCTCCACCTGATAGTTTGTTCAAAAAGAGATCAATATTTTAGAACCTTCCGTATTGGAAAGACTTAATGGTCCGTCATGCAATTGATGTCATGCACGTGGAGAAGAACGTATGTGAGGCGGTGGTTGGTACCTTGCTTAACATACCTGGCAAAACAAAAGACACACTAAAAGCACGTTTGGACCTAAAGGATATGAAACTCAGAAAGGATCTCCATCATACAGTCCTCGAAAATGGATCAAAGAAACTTCCAACAGCTTGCTACATCCTTAGTAAACAAGAAAAGATGAGTCTATGCGGTTGCTTGCATGGGATAAAAGTTTCAACTGGTTACTCTGCCAATGTCAAGAGACTGGTGAACATGAATACACTAAAGTTCCGCTTCAAGAAGTCCCATGATTGTCACATGATGATGGTTCAACTACTAGCTGTTGCAATTAGAGGTATTCTACCAGACAAGGTCCGAGGTACAATAATAAAACTTTGCTCATTTTTCAATGCAATCTCTCAAAAGATCATTGATCCGAGGAAGCTAACAAAGTTACAGGATGATTTGATCAACACTATGTGCAACCTCGAGACTATTTTTCCTCCTTCCTTTTGTGACTCATGCCGCATCTTCTCATGCACATTGTTCATGAGATGAAATACCTTGGTCCTGTGTTTTTGCATCAGATGTATCCGTTTGAAAGATTCATGACGGTTCTCAAAAAGTATGTTCGTAACCGAGGTCATCCAGAAGGTTCCATGGCACAAGGCTGGGCAATAGAGGAGGTTATTGAGTTTACTATTGACTATATGGATTTAAATTCAATTGGTTGCGCCCATATCAAGACATGAGGGGCGACTAAAAGGGAAAGGAACACGAGGACACAAAACAATCAATGTCAACAACTATGTTTCATTCATCCAAGCACATTTTTGCATTCTTCAACAGTCCGTAGTGGTGGGCCCATATGTCAACAAGCACGTACAAATGCTACGGACCAAAAATCTAAAAAGTCAGAGGACTGGATTGCAAAGGAGCACAGAGATAATTTTGGCACTTGGCTGCGATTACATATGATGGAAATAGTTCACAACGATGAAAAGAGTGCAGATGAGATACTATTAGAAATGCTAGCTAACGGGCCGTCAACTATGATCCATACATATCAAGCGTATGACATTAACGGCTATACATTTTACACAAGGACGCAAGACACCAAAAGCTGTAACCAAAATAGCGGTGTTCGCATTGATGTCTATGATTGTGATGGGAAAAAGGAGACCTACTATGGCTTCATAGACGAGATATGGGAACTTCAGTATGGAGAAAAATTAAAGGTCCCTCTGTTTCCTTGTCAATGGGTTGTACTACCATATGGACTAAAGATCGACAAGTACGGTATGACAATCATCGATTTCAAATTTGTCGGCTATAGAGAACAACCATTTGTGCTTGCCAAAGATGTCACACAGGTCTTCTATATTAAGGATCCAAATCCTTGTAACAAAGAGGAGCACCATAACGTTCTACAAGGAAAAAGAAATATTGTTGGTGTTGAGGATGTTATCGATGAGGAAGACTACAATCAATTCGATGACCTACCTCCATTCGGAGAGGATATCATCCTCCCCCTCATTGATGACAATGAGGAACCTACCTACATACGTCGTGATCATGACGAAGCTATCATTATTAGATGAAAGAAACAAGTTTTCATGTAATATTTAACTAAGTATTATATTACTCGTATCCAAAATTAATACCAGACAAGTAGGGCACTCCCCTGCTTTCATCTTAAAACAAATTACTACTCATATCATGCATGGTACTGTTGTAACAATTTTCATGTAACGGTTCTTTCAAAAAATTATTCAAAATTTACAGGGATTTTATTAAGTAATTAATTAGTTTCAAGTATTCAGTGAGGAGATAGTCATATTTAAAAAAAAATAAAGAGAGGAGAGCTTTTTTCCTTTTACAAAAAATTAAATTCCACTGTCAATACCGGTTCCAATTTAGAACCGACATTGATGAAGTATCAATGTCGGTTGCACCTCGAACCGACACCGATACTTCTCTATCAATGCCGGTTCCGCATTAGAACCGGCATTGATAGTGGATTATCAATGCCGGTTTAGAACTAGAACCGACATTGATTTAATGGACTATCAATGCCGGTTCCACTTGAACCGGCATCGATAGTAAAGTATCAATCCCGGTTCTTGGTGGAACCGGTATTGATAGTGAAGTATCAATGTCGGTTTGTTGCGAACCGGTATTGATACTGTGTTTTCATCAAAAGTTATAAGACCCGCCCGCGCCCGTTCCTCACTTTCACCAAAACAAAGTCGATCCCTTCGCGCCTCTTCCTATTCCTGCCGGCAACCCTGCGGCTGTCACCCGCCGCTGACGATGATCCCGCTCTCGGCCGCCGCCTCTGCCGCACATGCCGCCGCCTCTACCACCCGCGCAGCCGCCGGCCCTGCCACCTCTGCCGCTCGCGCCCGCTGTCCCTGCTGCACACTCTCGGCCGCCGGCGACCCTACAGCTCTCTCCCACCGCTGCCGACGCTAACGCTCGCGGCCGCCGCCTCTGCCGGTGAGATTTCTTTTTTTACCAGCACATTGGGATAAGGAGGTCGCGATCATTGGGACAAGGTCATCGGGAGTTTATGGGTCAATTTCGATCAATTTGAGCCCTTGTTTCACTACAGTATATACTTGGAAGGGGAGCCCTGGCGCAGCTGTAAAGCTGTTGCCTTGTGACCATGAGCTTTTAGGTCTCAGTTTGCCGTGTAAAGTTTGGATTAGTTTTAGGTTCAATTGTGATGAATGGGACGATTAGCACTCGCTCAGCGGAGGTAGCTTCAGAAGAAATCCATTCTAAAACCTCATTCATAGCACATGCTGCAACAGGGGGCTTATAATGGACGCCTGAAAATTAAAAAGCATTGCTAAAATACAACCATTTTTTTGTGCTTGCAGATTTTAAATTTGTGGTCATTAACACAAGTCATGTACCAAGTTATATGGTACTAATAGCTGATTGTTGGTATAAAAATGGGAGGGAAGCAATATGAAAACAATACAAAAGCCTTGTGAAGTATAGTGCTTGTAGTGTCATGGATATAGCCTTGTGAAGTATAGTGCTTGTGAAGTCCTGGATATAGCCTTGTCAAGTCCTGGATGTAAGTCCTTGTAGTATGGATTACCTCACAAACCTTTTTGATAAATGTGGGGTAACATTGTTTTGCACCCTTCGGCACTCTTCCACGGTTGCTAGTATAGTGCTTTGTGGCATGTCCTGTTGTGAAGTTGCTGATAGAAAATTAATGGATCATGCTTTTCTACAAATAAACAAACTCATGTTTCATTTGTTGTAGGAATGCCACATAAAACACGAGTACCCCAACCCATCGAGGGTCCAGATCATGAGCTACATGAAGCCACTGGGGATGATCGGATGGATAGGCCAAGTCACCACCCCTTACAACATATTCAAGCGCCAGACGGAGAGTATAGTGATGAGGATGTACACGGGAGCCCAAGTGATTACCGCAACTTCGAGCAAGGTGCAATTGCAAATGAAGATGGTGATGGAGAGGATCGGGGGGAAGAGGACATGAAGGTGATGAAGAGGGTCATCACAATGAGAGCCTAACAACACAAATCAAGCGTGGGCGTAGTCCGAGCAAACTCCCTGATGGGCATTTTATCATCACACATGTCCACCAAAACGGGGAACCCCTTGAACCTAAGCGTGCAGCAACTATATGGAAGACAACAATTGGAAAGCTCGTAAGAGACCATGTGGCCATAACTTATCGATTTTGGAGGAAAGATGCAAGTGTCGATAAGTATGCAGTGCCCAATAGTGTTAAAGAGTTTCTGTGGCAACAGCTGATGGACAAGTTTGAGTTCCCGACTGGATGTGACATGGAGGTAGTGAAGCAGAGGGCCCTTTCCTCATGTGTCCTTTCTTTCAAGACATTCAAGGGTACATTATATAGAAAATTTCACTTGCAAGGTCTCACACCAGACTGGAATCAATATCCAGCAGTGAAACCTTTTTGGAATGCATTCACAAAGTATAAGGATTCGGCTGAAGCTCAAGCCGTCAGTCACAAAAACAAGACAAATACAAAGAAGAACATGTATCCCCATCGAACATGATCACGGGGTTACGCAGGCAAAGAAAGCCAATTTGAAATGATGGAAGGAGAGGTAATCCGCTTGGGTGGTACTCCAGTGACGCTTAACTGGAACCCTCGATGTAAGAGGTTTTTGTGGGCTAGAGGAGTTACTTTATCACCAGAGGGAGAATTAATCTTCAAGGATGAGAGAGATAAACATCTAGCTGACCTTTTAGCAAAAGCCAACTCTGAATCTTCGAAGGGTACTTTCAAGCCACATAGGGATTACGATGAGCTAACATATGCATTGGGCAATAAGGAGCATCCGGGCCGCACAAGAGCCTTTGATAATAAGTCTTGGAAGATTGCAATGCAATCAAACGCTGATAGCTATAGGAGAAGAAGGAACACAGATGATGACATCATGCTCATATTAGAAAATGAGAGGCGAAAGACAGCTGAGATGATACAACAGGAAATAGCCAAAGCTAGAAGCGACTGGGAAAGGCAATCAAATGCTACAAGTCAAATTGTCAATCAGAGTAGTTGTGCATCCACACCATTGGTAGAAGAGGACAATGCTCATTATGCCATTGATGACCTTAAAGAGAGTGCACCATGCAAATTGGTTTCGTCTCTATTGGGTGACCCGATTATGGTGGGTTCTGGATTGGCTGAGCCTACGGATGAAGGGACTACCTTCAATGGTCAGCCGATACCAAAGGTATGCAATGGTACATTTGGACAGCGTAACCCCGGCTGGCCGTAAAATTCAAACTGGAATTCTCTGGACAAACGGGTGAAGTTATGCTTAAAAAGAATGTTGGCTCATACGTGTTGTGGCGAAAGCGTGACATCGTGTTTGGTGACTTGGACTCTGATAGTAATTCAAGCTCCGCACATTTGCCGCACGTACGAGGCAAGATGAAATGCCGCAACAACAACCATCACCCAAGAGCCTAGACGACGTCGAGCAGACAGATTCATCACATCAGCAGTTGTCATCCGAGAGGCTAAAGGCAACCAATGTGGCAACCTCATCACAACCGTCGCCTAAGAGGTTAGGGGTGACAAGAGCAGCAACATCATTACAACACCAACCATCGCCCAAGAGGTTAGCCATACAAAAGCGACCAGCTTCCCAAATGCAACAAGGAAGACTGGGAAAGTCCACTATGTCACCACAGCAAGGCAAGAAACCACATTCAGCACGACCTAAGAAAGCACAACCTAAGCTATCTTATGAGAAGACCGATACGAAACTTAATGAATCGGTGCGTGCTGATGTCACAAAGTTTTTTGAGAAGCCAACAATTTTCGAGAGGACAGAGGTCGATCTACAGAATGAACTTAGCTTTCTACGAACGTTGAGCAAACCTCCTCGAGGTTCACCAACTAACTTTGCACGCATAATATATAAAAAGTCCTATAGGGAACGGTCAAATGAGATTCTAGAGCAGAGAACCCAAGAGCAAAATCTTGATAAATTTCTTGCCAGTGCTAAAATAACAAAAAATCAATATATGGATGAATCGAGGATCGAAGTTGCAAAGCCTACCCGTAAGAGTTTTGTTCTTGGTCAACCAATGGTTGATGAATTTTTGTCTGATGAAAGCACGCAAACACGGAAATTCCATAGTTGGTACATGGAACAAGCAAAAGAAGGTAGAGAGATGTTTGCATTTCAATACAGACACAAAGATTTTTTACATGGTGATGGTAAGGAATATGTCTTTTGGGATGAACTGTATCAATTATTGCAAGGAGATGCTCTTGGAGCTCAACTCATCTATTTGTGGACATTGTAAGTCACGTCTTTGTCTAGTTCTGAGTATATTTTGATGCACCCTATCTACTTAATCTTAATTATTTTAGTTTTTTATAGAATAATTTTAAAAATGTGCGAAGACAAGAAAATCGAAGATACTGCTATAATGGATCCATTGCGTGTCGACGAAACCATGGTATCTTCTCAGCCGAAAGAGACAGAGGAATACATATTCGGCTTTCTCTTGACATCACAAAACAAAAACAAAATTTTACTACCTTACAATTTTGGATATGTGTTCATCACTTATGAATAACTGTTATATACACTTCACTTTGTTTATTACTTATGAATAACCATTTGCTATGATTCTTTTGTCTTTTTGTAGTTTTCATTGAGCCCTTTTTTTGATAGACATAGCGAATAGCAAGGTCATTGTCAGTGACTCCAAAAGGAGACCAGAAACAGATTGGAAGAGTCTCAAAGATGTCTTACAAAGGTAAATTCATTGTTTTGTTTTTTATTTATTATATTATGAACACTAATTATAACTTCTAAGAATATATGTACAGGGTGTATCACAGATATGTTAAGGCTAATGGGAGGTGTCTTCCATTCACAAAAGATCTCAGGTTCGAAATTAGCATGAATTGTAGGAGACAACCTGATGGAAACAATCAGTGTGGCTTCTATGTATGTCTCAATATGATTGAACCCATTAAAGAAGCTATGTATTCGTCCGTCCATTCGAAGGACTATGCAAACTTCACAGTTGACGTAAGACAAACATCATGTTTAAACAACTTTCAATTTGCACATGTGAAAAGTGATTGACTTTGATTACTGAAATTGCAGGTAAATGATCGAACCGAAGGAATCTCACCACAAAGAATTCTAGCAGTTCAGGAACAACTTCTAGGATTTATCAATCAACACGTCATTTCAGATTCCGGTGTGTTTCATGTGTCCACAGATGGCCAACAACAATCAAAATCTATGCCGCAGTCTTCTAAAAGATCTAGGCCATCATCTTCAAAATACAAGAAGCGTATTTAACTTGCATCAGTTAGTTACAAAAAAGGTTGTGAGGCCTATGTTGTGTGAGAGTTTTTGTTGCTCCTGGTGTTTATATGTAAGACTTTGTATATAGTACATGTGTTCATCAAATAATATTTCTGAGATTTGTAGCTGCTACTAATTTCTGTGACTACTATCTATGTTTATGATATGATGATGATACTTTTAGATGTCAATAGTGATGCTACTGCTAGTTTGGATTTTTAATTTTTATTATGGAACAAATCATTAATACCGGTTCTTAACAACAACAGGCACTAATAGACTTGCCATCAGTGTCTGTCGTCGTTATGACCGGTACTGATGTGTTAAACATCAGTACCGGTTCGCACCTGGAACCGATACTGATAGTTAAACATCAGTACCGGTCCACAACTGAAACCGGTATTGATAATATGAGTTCCAGTACCGGTTTATGTCGTGAACTGATATTGATGATCTGCTTATCAGTATCGGTTATATACCGGCATAGATAAGTCAATATTATCAGTATCGACATATTGCTGCTGATCCAAAAACCGGTATTGATGACAGTTATGAACCGGTACTGATGAGTCTTTTTGTAGTAGTGCAAGTAGTAGGCCAAGTAGAAGAGCTTGAAGATACTCCGCTCCTTTATTTAGGTGATCCATGGACGGTGTGCTAACAAGTTCTAGAGACATCATAACGCACAGACCACTCTATCGATTAAGAGTTTTGTGGATCAGCTTGAAGACCATGCATGACAAGCAGCACACTTCCTTGTTCACCTCACACGTCTGCTTCACTCAGCAATCCATTTTGGAGGAAACCTGCAACCGGATTTTTAGTGCTTAGGATCGACTCAGTGTAACTCAGTGTGTTAATTAATCAGGTGATTCTGTGATTAGACTAAGAACGTGTTTGTCGTAGATTCTAAAATTATTTCTGCTTCGGCTTTTTTAAAAAAATTGTCAAAGAATTTTAGAAGAAGCACTTCTACATATCCACCTTAAAAATCACTTCTCTACCTTGTACTAGAGGCTAAAAGCATAAAAAATATAGCTTTTCATGACTTCTACGTTCACCTTTGTATTAGAAGCTATAAAAGCAGTTTTGCCAAATATTATTTATGATAGAAACTGTTTTTTTTAAGAGAAGCTATTTTTTAAAAAAAAATAAATTATTTTTATAAAAGTTGTTTGCTAAAGAATCTCTACCAAACATGCCCTAACTAAGATCCCTATTAAGTAGCTTATTGTGTACAATATCCGACTGTTGCAACTAATACAGCAGGACCATTTGTGTCTATATATATGGCATGTGGACACAATAGCATAAAATGGATTCTGAACTTTAGCAGGTCCATATACAATTAAGGAATGTTTCCTCCTAAGAAAACAAGCATCCAACAGAGAGTTGCTGATGCTTCATGTTCCACAGAATCGTTCATATATCATCGATCCATGTACGTGAACAAAGTAACTACGCGTCCTCAAGAACGGGACTGAATAAAGCCTTTGTTACCATCATCATTCCAATTTCCAAGGTATCTAGACGTACCATTAAAGTATAGGTAAGTATAAATCTGGTATATATCCAAAAATGGATAGGCCATGTATCCTACTATATTAGAAGCCGTATATTGCGTACGTGCATGTGTACGGATGGGTGCTGAGCAGTACGTATTCGTGTTTTCCAGCAATACGTATATATATAGGAGCCTAGGAGGTACGTCAACGAAAGTACGAGACACATACATACAGTATATAATTACAAAAATTAAAAACATTAACTTAATCCACATGTGTCTGTACAAAGTCATATACTATATTTATCGCAAAAAAAAAGCCATATACTATAGTATTAGCTAGGTCAATCGACAAATGCTCAGGTTGTTTGCATGCCACGTCCCCAGATGCTCCAATAGATTTCCTTCTCATCGAAGGAAGGAAACTTGAGTGGTTCTCCGACCTGCACGGTTCTTCTTCTTTAACGTGATAGAGAGCCCATATTCCTTTGTGTTCATAGCCAAGCGTGAGAATATATTCCATGGCTGATTATTATTGCACTGCAGAGGTATATATACGTGTTGCTACCAGGGAGCTGCTTGCTTTCGGCAAGGATTTTTTTCCAGGCGAATTACACTATATATTGAACGACCAGTGTGTCAGACATTCTTCCCTTTTCGAACCAAAAGTACTATAACAAATATGTGAACTAGAAAAAGGAACATGACGAGTACTTAACTCCCTATCTATGATAATCTAGGTAATCTGTTTTACCACCACAAATACAATCTTAATTAAGTCAATTAAACCCACTCCTCCTCCATAATTGGTTTAACTTTTAACATCACTTATTTTACAAGAAAAGAGTTCAATGTCTAAAATTATAAGTCACGTTCCAAATATACCTCTAATAATAAAAGACATTACAACAGAACAGACAATATATATCAAAAAAATTGAAATTAGACGACTGATCAAGATGACTTAAAGTCAATGATGACAACAATTAAAAAATAGAGCAGTGCAATTTTCTTTTCTATTTCTTCATGATCAATTCCAGTTTTAAGCTTAATTTTCATATGATGGTAGCCAGTCACAGACGAGAACAATCTTCTTAATTAAAAAATACTGACAAAATTTTATCTTTGGATCTACAAATATTATTTGAACAGAAAATTTTTTCCAACAAGAGTGGTAGATCAGGGAAAAAAAATTTGAGCAGAAAAAATATGTTCTGAAAAGGAAAACTTGTTTTTTTATATAAAGACACTATATTTTGTTAGTATTTCATCACAACAAATCAAATGCACTATATTTTGCTCAAAAAATCTTTTTCTTTCCAAAAAAATATTTTTCATTTGAAAAATATTTTTTGCCTGGTCTACCCTCGTGGTAAAACAAATATCTTTTTCTATTGAAAATGTCTTTGTTTTCTACACAATTTTTTTCGCAATCTACCTCAGATTGTTAAAAAAAAAAATCTTTTTACTCTCTTCAAATAATGTTTGTACAATCAAATAGAAAAAAACCTCTCACGTTACTTTGGAGTTCACAAAGTTCCTTATTTCGCCCAGGCTCGCTTCACACCGTTCGCATGATCCTTAATGGAAGGTCAGATAAGGCACATGACAAAGTTGAGGCGAAATAGGGAACTTCATTTAAAAAGGGCCAAGGAATGAAGTGAAAGTTTTTTTAGGCTAAAATACGTAATTCTCTGGTATAAATGGTGACCAAGGGTTGATGAGTATATTACATGATGTGTCAGCTGATTATGATTTATTGTAGCCAACTATCGGTGTTCATTACAGCCGACAAGTGATTTATCGTGGGATGCGTGTTTTGGGTTCTGATGGTGCGCAAGTGGACACGGATTTATACTGGTTCAGGCAATTGTGCCCTACGTCCAGTTTCGAGCTGCTCGTGTTATTGCGATTGTTTGTAGTAGGAGGTTACAAACGGGCGAGAGAGGGAAGGCTTCCCAAGTCTCTGGATGAAAAACGTGTGAGTAGAGAAGTGTTGGTTGTTCTTCTTCTCCCCGAAAGAGATCTTCGCTCTGATCCCCGGTCTCTCCCCTTTTATACCACAAGAGGGGTGTCCTAGGTTACATGGCGCAGCGGTGGTCGTGTCCGTACGCCCAAGTTGGGCTTCGTCGCTGTGGACGGGGTCATCGATATGGCGGCGTCCTCCCGATCCGGTGGCGTGGTGTGACACCCCAGGTGTCACCAGGGCAAAATCGACAACTGTAAACCCTAACCCATAATTTCACTCGCTTAAAAGCAGATTCAACCTTGAAAATAAAAAGGAATATTGTTTAAAATGCTTTAAAGGAACACTATGAAAAGTTTGACAAACAACAGAACACTATAGCAAGTCCGGGAAAAATCTCAACAAACAGTGTCGAAATCTCATTAACAGGAAGAAATCCAAACTATAACTCATGGCTATTCCAATTTCCACAGAACCCTAGCCATATTTTTACATAACAATTAAGTACACTTCAGAATAGAATTTTGGTATTTTATTCAAAATTTTTGGAAGAGATTTAGACCTCTTAAAAAGTCACACAAGCTGTAATTATCTTGGAAATTCAAGAATTTTTAGAGACCAAATCATGACTTAAACCCTAAATAAAAAGTGCTCCAAATAAATTTTTGAGTCTACACAAAAATTTTCAAAAATTTTGGAACTCGGGAGGCATACCTTTCATTTGAATTAGGATCTCAAACTTTGAATTAGCAAAAAAAAAAAAGAAAAAAAAAACGACAATAGCCGGGCGGGCTATAGTGCCTGCCGCCCGCCCGACCGAGCGGCGGGCGGTAGGGCATGGCCTCCCGCCCGACACGGCTCAGACCCGGGGCGTGCCGCCTTCAATGCCCGACGCCTCTCCTCTCTCTCCTACTCTCCTCTCTCTCCCTCTCTCTTCCTTTCTCCCTCCGGCGCCGCCCCTCCCTACGTCGCGCCGCCCGAGCCGCACCGCGCCGGCCGTGCCGGGCGTGGCCGGCCATACCCCCCTGCTCCCCACTCCCCTACTCTGAGCCCCTTAAAACGGTGCAATCTCCTCCATCCCTCCCCTCTTCTTTCTTCTTTCCGCGCGTGAAGCTCCTCCCTTCCCCTGCCCCGGCCGTCGCCCGCCATAGCCGCCGCAACCACCTTCACGGTGAAAACCCCCTCCCGGCCATCCTCCAATCCTTCTTCCTTGACAAATCACCCTCTCTCACTCCCATGAAGCTCACCGAACTCCCCAATCCTCCAAATTCGAGCTCGGCCGTCGGAATTACGACTTCGCCGCCGCCACCGTCGCCCCCTGCAGTGAGCCCCCCTTTCCCGTGCGAAAGCTCGACCTTCATCGTGTTGTCGAGCTTCGCCATGTCATGTGGATCGTGAAAAGTCAAGGTTCCCCTGCCAGCGACCACTCCATCGCCGTCAATTGCTCGCCGGAGCGCGCCGGCGCAATCCCCTGTTTTTTTCTTTTTTTTATTTATTTTCCAGATTATTGCTCTGTTTCGTAAAATCTGTAAGAATTCACAAAAAAATCCAAAAATGGCAAACCTAAATTTTTTAGAAACCTAATGAGAATTTCTAATTTTCTGTTAAATCAATTTTTAGAAAATGTCCAAACATTCGCAGAATTAATTAGAAACCTCCTTTCTCTTTTTGAATTTTAGTTTGGATTCTAGAACAATGCTAGGGCTGATATTTTATCCACAAATACATCATGACCACACACATCTCCTGAACTTTTATGAAAATTTTAGGAGCACGAAGTTGTATGTAACCCTATTAAATCACTTCAATCTGCCTAGTTAAAATACTATTTTCTAAATTACATTGTAAAGGTTAGACCCAAAAGCAAAGTTTTAGTTTTGGTGCTCCGGAATGCCCACATAAAATTTCATAATTTTATTCTAAGGTTTACTAGTGCTTTCTGATTTTATAAATTTAAAAACAGAAAACTTGATGAATTTTTATAAAATCTAGAAAATTCATCTAGGTCCCACCCAAAGCTCAAAACTTTATTTCAGAAAGTGCTATCAACGAAAAATAATCTTGAGGTGGAATTAAAATTTTCATTTTTACCCTAGTTTAATAGCCGAAGGAATTAAATAATGTTTAACCGATGAAAGATGTCGAATTAACCTCAAGAAAAGTTGAAGTTGTTGAACATGCCGACTAAAAGTCTCCTCATGGGAAATTTGAATCAGATTTCTTTGAACATCAATCATAGATTAAAAGTGAATTAAATCGACGGCGTCGAGGAATTAGGGTTAACCCTAATCCCTAAACGTCGAAATCCTTAGTTAATCTTTAACAAAGGCATTATGACCCCTTTTTCATTGAACTTATCATAATCCTACTGCATCATGTAGATTCTGACGCTCACGAAGTAGCTGCAGATCCAGTCGCCTCGACCTCCGCAGAAGAAGTCTTCAACAACGCCAAAGAACCAAGCAAGCCCCGGTGCACAACCGTTGTTCAAATTTTGCTTTTATAATTAAGTGTGTCTTGTATGTGCATTAAGTGCTAGGAGTTGATTGAAACCATAGTTGCATTGTTTCCATAGGAAACCCTAATCGGTAGCTGGTATAGATACCCGTAGTATGCTATGCTTAGCAGATACTTGCCGGTAGAAGTCGAGCAGAGTGGACGCTGCTCGCGAGTGGTAGGAGATATTGAATGAAACCATTATATGAGATGTGCCACAGGTTTGAGAATAAGTAATAAAGATAAAAGATTGAGGGTCGGACCGGGTACAAGTAGGTCGGCGACTGGTCCGGGACCAGGGTAACCATAGTCTGGTCTGATCCGTGTGGCACAGCTGGGCAAGTATTGAATGTACTGATCGTATGCTGGGTGATATGGGCCCAGTAAACCTACGTAGCCTAGTGATTGCAACGTCGAACCTGCCCTACGGTGTCTGATTAGGAGGTGATCTGGGGCGGGCAGCGTGGGAACTCCACAGAAACCGTCTGGGACGTGCTGTCTAATAGGATGCGGCGCTGCTAAGGCATGCGTAGGCTTGAATTGACGTTGCAGGAGCTGGTGTGAACGGTTGCCACGTGCGAGTCTGGGACACGTATGTGTCGTACGATTAGGTTAACCCTGCAGAGGTATAAAAATCGGTTCGAACCGCTGTCGCTCTCAGCTATGAGCTTACTTGAACTCTCTGTCACATTCTAGTAAATAGGTTGAGACACAATGAGAATGAATTATGATGAATACTATTGTTATTGTTGCTTCCTTTATGCTTGATTTAGTCTAGTGCTAATTAAAGTTACATTCTAATCACTTAACCTGTGCTAAAATTTGACCAAGAGTAGTACAGGCCTGCGAGTCCTTTTTGCAAATAAACCCACCCTCATCAGCCTTCATGTCTAGGAGTCGGCTGTAGTCAGCCATATTATCGGGTCAGTCTTGCTGAGATTCTTAGAAGCTCACGCGTTAGCGTTATGTGGTTTTCAGGCGCCGGCATGCAGGACCAAGCTGGTAGCATCCATTGGGAGGAGCCTCTCCCTGAGATCGGGAACCTCCAGTGGGAGTTGTGCGAGTCGCCGCAGTAACACATTGAAGTGGCTAGTAGCATGACGTCCGTGGGCAGGGTGCATGCTTTTGCTTAAGTCTGAGCGTCGGAGTCTGTAAACGTTCAAGTCTTCCGCTGTTGTATTTTCAAAAACTCTCGCGTACTCTGATTCACTGTAAGACTTAAGTTTCAAACTATGAACCAATGATGTATTAAGTTCTCTATCCTTGTAAATCATTGCTGTTTATTCCTGCCTGTGTTGTATCGTGTGTATGCTCGCTTTGCCGAGCGTTGCCCAACAGGATCCTGGCTCAACGACCGACCGGATCCGTCCCAAGACGAGGTTTTCTGGGCGGGTCCGCGTCACGTGGAGAGTGCATGTCCATCGGGAACGTCTCGTCCTTATGGACGAATGGCTTTCGGCGGGGGCCGATGGAGTGGCGCCGTCGTCGTGGCCGTCGCTTAGAAACGTCTTGTTCTAGTGGAAAAGTAGGCTTCTGACAGGAGCTGCCGCAGCAGCGCTCGTCCTTTGGCCGGTGCACGTCGTATGTATTTACCGCCCACTTGCTCAAGTAATCATTACCCTTTTCTGTCCGTGGGCGTGGCGGTGCAGTCATATATTGCCCAACCGCCACCGTCCCGCCTACCCGCGGTGTGGTAGGCGGTTCGTCCGACCCTAGGGCGGGCGAGGCGGAACCGTGTGCGGTCTCCCGACCCCAATGCGGGGAGGTCGAGCGCATCTGATGAGCTGGGGAAATCCGACCCCTATTCGAGAGGGATCGGGCGAGGCGGAGGTTACCCGTGGGCCTGATCCGTTGGGTATTCGCGCGGTACAGGCGTCGGGCGAGACGGAGATTGTTTTGCCTCCCTCGTGTTATTAAGGCCGTAGACCGTTAATGATAATTACCTCTAGTTTGACCCTCGACACCAACCTTATAGGAAAATAAATTTAATATAGAGTTAGGTAAAATGTCTAATAAACCTATCAATAAAATTGTTCTGATAATTTATTTTAAATTTAAAATAAATCAGTTGAATTCAACTAATGATGTTTGTATTAGCATTGAGGTATCTCATTCGTATCAGTCAGGATAGACATATTTGTAATAAATGTAGAAAATAATGAAATCCAAATTGCATCCAGGAAGTTTATCAAGATGCAACCATATTATAAATATAGACATAATGTAAATAAATATTAATTTTTTAGCACAAAAAAATCAGATATTAAACTCTCTCTCATACAAAAGCAATTTCAGATAGAGTTTTAATACAATCATCTAACTTCACAGGTTTATCTGATATTTGATTATAATATTTTCTGTCATGAGACTGATTATCAAAGGTAGATACACATCATGTAATTGTAGGATAGGAACATATTTTTATAAGCAATTTGATGATTATATGTGGTGAATGTTTACAACTAGGTATTTTTTTAACTCAGTTTTCTTGTAACAAGCATTTCAATAACAATGTAATAATGAAATATAGAGAAAAATTGAATATGAGGATTGAACGTATGAAGAGATCAATTCAACCTACTAGACATCATAAGAAAGATTATTCTCTATTTATTTGCGAGACTGAAGAATTAAACCTGATAATTGAAGTCATAAAGAGATTAATTCAATCTATTGTAGACAAAATAAAAAAGATTTTTCTCGTTCATTAGGAGAGGGGGTCGATTGAAAAGGAAGGGATACGCTAATAGGACCTAACTATAAGGGTTAATTTGAGGTTTGTTTGAATATTTTATAAATAAGTTATGAAACATATTTAAATAGACTATTTTATAAATAAACCACTCCGCTTTAGAACATGAAAAAAACTCTGAAAATGGTTCACCTTTTTTAACGTTACAAAATCAGTTCATTTCGTTAAAGAGTTGGCCACATGACACAATACAAGTGTGCCCTTTGTAGTAAGACATGAAAGTAAAATTCTTTGGCTATAAGACAGATCATCTAATTCTTTTATTTTTTGTCTTATAGACAATAAATTTCATTTTTTGTGTCCTGTGACAAATTTGACATTGTCAGAATCCCCACAAACAAAAATCCTCTTTTTTTATTAAGGACAGGCTGTTAGTTCCAAGTTCCAACCATATTTCCTAAGAAAAAGCAAAAAGACTTCCTTGCCCTCACGTCCGATATTGTATTTTTTACACCATTCTGAGGTGCCGTTTGCATAGCAGCCGTTTGATGCAAGTCATGAGGTGGTGAATTGAGTAAAAATAGGAAGACCGACGTAGAGGTTAGCCACCCATGTTCGTGCATAGTATTATGTGCTCGCCGAACAAGAACAGAAAACGACGCCTATCAGCTCGCACCGTTGCTTACTTCGGTCGCTGGCTGCACAGCCGCCCGCATGCGCCGCGTCGTGCCGTATACACAAGCACCTGCATCGCCGCCATCCACGTGCGCTGCCCGCATAGCTGTCTGTTTCTGCCGCCTATTTGCGTCGCCGCTCGCTCGCACCATCGTCCGCACCGTCAGCGCCGCCGTATGCTTCGCCGGCATCGCCGGGCGCTCTCGCACCGTCGTCAGCACTATGGCCTACCCCGCCGTCTGCTTCGTCGGCACCGCCGCTCGTGACATTGTCCGCACCGTGACTTGCGTTGCCGTCTACTTCGTCGGCGCCGACGGCCGCTCTCGCACCGCCGCCCCGCCGTCGTTGGCATTTGTGCCTGAGCCGCAGCCTACTATGTCGGCGCCGCCGGCCGCGTCGTTGTAGGCGTCGTGGGGTGCTCTGCACCCTGCTTCGCGCGCACTGCCTCCCACGCTATCACCGTCACGCGCTCTCGCGCCGTCTGAACCGCCATCTGTGTCGCCGTCGCTCACACCGTCGCCGGCAACAGAATTTTAAATCCTCGACTACATCTGTCACTCGGGAACAAAATTTCCAAATCGGCTCTACCTAAGGAACATGATCTCAAACTATCTTGTTCAGTAGTCCACACACTCCGCCCACCTAAGCACCTACACCAGCACTAAACTAACATCTAATTGCTTACATCCAACGGTCCCTACCCCAACAGCACCTCGGGCCGATGTAATAATATCCTCTTTGACCTCACCTTGTCATTCTCTCTCTCTGGATAATCGAACTGGGCCTTCTCTCACTCTGTCTCTAGTCACGATGGAAAGGTCTGACCCTAACCGTAGGCAGGGCAGTTTTTTTCTGAAATATTATTATTTAACTGGTTAATTTGCAAAACTAAGAGTCTATTTTGAAAAACTGCACAAATAGATGCCAGTCCGTCATTGGAGTCCCGATAGGACCCTAATCAGCATTCAGGTGCACGAGTAGTGAGCAATCGGGCATTCGGGCTTCAGCTGTCGGGTACGCCTAGCAGTTACCGGGTGTTGCGTGAGAATAGGCCACCTAGGACATATCGGCAGTCCGGTAAGCGATAGGCTTTGGGTGCTCTGCTTACGGAAGGCTGCCAGATCAAGAGTTCAGGAGCAGTCAGACACTTCATTTTTTCTTTTCTTTGTTTAGCAGTCGGACAATTGGTAACCAAGAGGAGCACATAAGTCGGAGTGCTACCATTGTTAACTATTGTCTACTACCAAGTATAGGTGCTTTCTTAGCTACTCTCACCTTTAAAAATATATTGAGTATATGTGCATACTTAGTTATCATTTTTAGTATCTGTATATATATATAATTTAAGATTTTTCATAAACATGAATAAATTTCAATGGAAAACATATTTCTCATTAGAGTAAAATTCATCAGCGGTCCCTAAATTGCGTCAAGGTGTCACTTAGGTCCATAAACTTGTGTTTTGAAGAAGCGCATCCCTAAACTTACAGAATCGTGTCAGTTAGGTCCATACTGAAGCGGAGCGTGTAATTGTGCCGACGTGGCTTGCCAACCTGGCCCAAAAGGCACCAGAGTGCACGTGAAGTGTCGGATGGCTTAGAAAAATATGAACAAAGCTCCCTGAGGTTTTCCCATTCACATTCATTCCCATCAGCTTCCTTCCTCACGAAACTAAGCAGGCATCCATGGTTCCCTCTCATGATGGCTCCACTAGGAGTTGATCCGCGGGGATTGCTAGCGATTCGCAAGGACTTACCGCCACCAGGGCTAAGGGGCCCCGAGGTGCACCCGTTCTGCTCCACAATCGCGCTGTAGATACTACAGATGGTGCCACGATTAAGGAAGGAGGGTGAGCCGCCTCCTGTATACGGTGAGTCCAGTCTGCCATCCCCTAATCTTATTGGATTGTGTTCAATTTGATCCTTCTTGATTGCAGTTTTATTGGAACAGATAATTTTCTAGAGATTAGGGTTAGGGTTCGTAGTGGATTACAAATTAAATTGTAATCATGGAGTCCAATCTGTCGCCCCTATTCTTATTGGATTTTGTTCAATCTAATCTTTCTTGATTGCATTTTTATTGGACCAGATAATTTCTAGAGGTTAGGATTAGGGTTCGTAGTGGATTAGAAATTAAATTTTGATCGTTCTTAAGTATTCTGATGCCAAGTATTTTGATGTAGAGTCTAGTCGTGATAAGTTCACGGTCGAGATACATCATAATGGTTTTTTCTGCGGTATTGGCAAGAATCGTATGTATCTTGGCGAGAAGATTAGTTTCTTTGATGGAATTGAAGCAAATTCTTGGTCTTACGTCATGGTAAAGGATCTTATTTTGCTACTTGGGTATCGGTTAGAGCAAAATCTTATGGTGTATTGGCTGCTTCCTGGGAAGGACTTGTCAGATGGTTTGAGAATCATCATGTCAGACACTGAAACTAGTGTCATGAGTGCAATTGTGAACAAAATGACAAACTTTGTCCTGTATTTTGATCATCACAACCATGTTGCAGCCAATCAACAGTGGGAGGATATAGTGACCAATCCTGTAGTTCCGTTGCCGAAGGTTCTTAGCCCGAGGAAGGTTCATCAAATGAAGAAAAATGTGGGAACCAACAACGTAAATGAAGGCAGTGACAGTGAGGATGATGCTGACTTTTGTGATACTGACTACAAGGTCATGATGGCGATGATGATTTATTTGTGAATAATGTGGACGAAGAAGTACCAGACAAGGTTATAAGCAATATAAATAAGAAGGCAGCAGGCAGTCAGCTCAAGGGAAAGGAGGTAGTAAATTACAATCCAAATGGGGAGCAAGTGGACACAGATGAGGATGGGCTAGAGTTACCAAGCTCAGATGATGATGGTGAACTAAAGCTGCAATTCAAGACATTCATGCCAGAGGACGTAAGCAATCCTATCTTCAAGATAGTTATGATCTTTGCTTCTGTGGAGATGTTGAGAAGTGCTATCACCGAATACAGTCTTAAGCACAGGGTTGATATCAAGATGCCCAGGAATGATAGGGAACGAATTAGAGCACATTGTGCTAAGGGATGTCCTTGGATTCTATTTGCTTCCGAGGACAAAGGAGCAAGACTTTCATGGTTAAGACCTATGTTGGCGAGCATAATTGCAGGAAGGAATGGGACCTGAAGAGCTGCACTTCCAAGTGGATAGCTGAGAAGTATATTGATAGTTTTAGAGCTGATAATAAAATAACTCTTGCAAACTTTTCAAGAACTGTCCAGAAGGAATGGAATATGACTCCTTCCAGAAGCAAGTTAGCTAGGGCAAGGAGGTTGGCAATGAACAAGATTTATGGTGCTGATGTCAAACAATACAATCAGTTGTGGGACTATGCTACTGAATTAAGGAGGTCCAATCTTGGAAGCTCTTTCTATCTTAATTTGTGTAATAGTTGCTTCAACACACTATACATGTCATTAGATGCATGCAAAAGGTGATTTCTTGCTGGGTGTAGGCCACTGATATGCCTAGATGGATGCCATATCAAGACTAAATTTGGTCGCCAAATATTGACAGCTGTGGGGATTGATCCCAATGATTGCATTTATCCAATTGCAATTGCAGTGGTGGAGGTGGAGTCCTTTTTGACATGGAAATGGTTTCTTGAAACTTTGAAGGATGATCTTGGAATTGACAATACATATCCCTGGACTATTATGACAGATAAACAGAAGGTATGCATAGTTTTGAAGTTGTCTTTCTAACTTTTCACAGTTTCATTTCTTGTTTCTTTTTCCCCTAACTTTGTAGGATCTTATTCCAGCTGTTCAACAAGTCTTTCCAGAGCTGAGCACAGATTTTGTGTTAGGCATCTAATTCAAACTTTCAAACAAAATTCAAAGGTGAGAATATCAAGAACCAGCTTTGGGCTTCTGCCAGATCCAATTCTGTACAAGAGTGGAATGCAAACATGGAAAAGATGAAAGCTTTGAATTCTGATGCATATGCCTGGTTGGAAAAAATGCCACCTAACACATGGTGTAGAGCATTTTTTAGTGAATTTCCCAAGTGTGATATTCTTCTCAACAACAATTGTGAACTGTTCAACAAGTACATTCTGAACCGTTGCCGCATAGTGCATTTATCAGCTCAAACCGCCCTGCAACTAGGCCACAACCCATTACTACAGCAACCAAAGAAGGGAAGTCCATGGCTCAGAAGCGCAAGGCTACTACTGCAAAGAAGGCCACTACTGCTCGAGCAAAGAAAAATGCACCTACTGGAGCTAATGACGATGCTTGGCTTAAATGATGCATACGTAGTTGAATTACTCTAGCGATACGATAGGTTATTTTGGTGACATATAGTTGTCTTTTGTAAAGCAAACCCACTGCTTTAACTAGGTTATTTTGGTGAGATACAGTTGTCTTTTATGAAGCAAACTCACTGCTTTAACTAGTAGTTCTGGATACTTTCACGTGCTAGTTCGTTCTTCCAAATTTCAGTTATATGCAAAGTACTGCTCTGGTCAGACCGTGTTAATATATGATATGTTAGCTCTTTCCAGTCTCACCATGATATGCTAGTGAATTGATTAATTTCAGTTGTACACTGTCGCCGGACAAAAAACAAGAGCACACTCAGTTCGAATAGCAAGTTGCATTGCTATTGTTCTGTTCTCAGAACACGTAACAAAGGTGAAGAGGATCATATGTCTATTTGCACCTTGCTCTAGGGGGGTTACTGCATAAAAAACACCTTTCTGATGGCGCGTAAACTCCCGCCAAACCAGGTTGGCCAGCCACGTCGGCTAACTAGGGGCTGCTTCCTTAGTATGGACCTAAGTGATACAATTTTGTAAGTTTAGGGACGCGCTTCTTCAAATCACAAGTTTATGGACCTGTGACACCGCGGTGCAACTTTAGGGACCGTCAGTGAATTTTACTCTTCTCATTATCTGTGTAATAGCTGTATAAATACACATAAATAGTACAACATTTCATTGTTATTACTTGAGAACATATTGAATTGAGTATGTACACATACTCAGATATGCGCATATAACTAAGATGTGTTTAAGAAAATGAAAGTAACTATGGCCCAGAGTGAAAAAAAATATATAACAAAGAGATGAAGTAGAATTATATAATTATTAAAATACATTTTCTTAGGGACGGTTTTAGTTAATTTATGTACTTTATAGATTAATATTTTCTTAGGAATGAATACATATTCACATGTTCAAAAAAAAAAAGAATGATTACATATTCACAATCTATGTATATAATATAGGTCAAATGTTTAATGCAGTAAAAGAATGAATTACGTGCATAAAATGTTGTCTGAGTCCTATTGGTTGTCAGATGAATGAAAGGAATATCAGTAATTCAACGATAGACAAGATCTCCCAACACCCGACTGGACACCATGCCTTGTCATGGTAATTAATTAATTGGTTAATTAGTCCTAATTACCGCACTAATGACACCTTGATCGGGGGCACTTTCCTAACCAACTGTGGCATGGTCCCAGCCCTCACACACCTATATAAAAACACTACTACAAAAAGACTCATCACTACCTGTTCATAACTTTCATCAATACCGGTTTTTGGGTCCGCAGCAATATGTCGATACTGATAATATTGACTTATCTATGCCGATATATAACCGATACTGATAAGCAGATCATCAATATCGATTCACAACATGAACCAATACTGGAACTCAAATTATTCAATACCAGTTCCCGTTATGAACCGGTACTGATAATTAACTATCAGTACCGGTTCCAGGTATGAACCGGTACTGATAGCAGTACTGGTTCCAGTTGTGGACCGGTACTGATGTTTAAGTATCAGTACCGGTTCCAGTTGTGGACCGGTACTGATAGTTAAGTATCAGTACCGGTTTCAGTTTTGGACCGGTACTGATAGTTAAACATCAGTACTGGTCATAACGACGACATACACTGATAACTAGTCTATTAGTGCCTGTTGTTGTTAAGAACCGGTATTGATCGTTTGTTCCATGATAAAAGTTAAAAATCCAAATTAGCAGTAGCATCACTATTGACATCTGAAAGTATCATCATCATATCATAAACATAGATAGTAGTCACAGAAATTAGTAGTAGCTATAAATCTCAGAAATATTTTTTGATGAACACATGTACTATATACAAAGTCTTACATACAAACACCAGGAGCAACAAAAACTCTCACACAACATAGGCCTCACAACCTTTTTTGTAACTAAGTGATGCAACTTAAATACGCTTCTTGTATTTTGAAGATGCTGGCGTAGATCTTTTAGAAGACTGTGACATAGATTTTGCTTGTTGTTGGCCATCTGTGGACACATGAAACACACCGGAATCTGAAATGACGTGTTGATTGATAAATCCTAGAAGTTGTTCCTGAACTGTTAGAATTCTTTGTGGTGAGATTCCTTCGGTTCGATCATTTACCTGTAATTTCAGTAATCAAAGTCAATCACTTTTCACATGTGCAAATTGAAAGTTGTTTAAACATGATGTTTGTATTACGTCAACTGTGAAGTTTGCATAGTCCTTCGGATGGACGGCCGAATACATAGCTTCTTTAATGGGTTCAATCATATTGAAACATACATAGAAGCCACACTGATTGTTTCCATCAGGTTGTCTCCTACAATTCAAACTAATTTCGAACCTGAGATCTTTTGTGAATGGAAGGCACCTCCCATTAGCCTTAACATATCTGTGATACACCCTGTACATATATTCTTAGAAGTTATAATTAGTGTTCATGATATAACAAATAAAAAATAAAACAATGAATTTACCTTTGTAAGACATCTTTGAGAGTCTTCCAATCTGTTTCTGGTCTCCTTTTGGAGTCACTGACAATGACCTTGCTATTCGCTATGTCAATCGAAAAAAGGGTCCAATGGAAACTACAAAAAGACAAAAGAATCATAGCAAATGGTTATTCATAAGTAATAAACAAAGTGAAGTGTGTATATAATAGTTATTCATAAGTGATGAACACATACCCAAAATTGTAAGGTAGTAAAATTTGTTTTTGTTTTGTGATGTCAAGAGAAAGCCGAATATGTATTCCTCTGTCTCTTGCGGCTGAGAAGATACCATGGTTTCGTTGACACGCAATGGGTCCATTATAGCAGTATCTTCGATTTTCTTGTCCTCACATATTTTTAAAATCATTCTACAAAAAACCAAAATAATTAAGATTAGGTAGATAGGGTGCATCAAAATGTACTCAGAACTAGATAAAGACGTGACTTACAATGCCCACAAACAGATGAGTTGAGCTCCAAGAGCATCTCCTTGCAATAATTGATACACTTCATCCCAAAAGACATACTCCTCACCATCACCATGTAAATAATCTTTGTGTCTGTATCGAAATGCAAACATATCTCTACCATCTTTTGCTTGTTCCATGTACCAGCTATGGAATTTCCGTGTTTGCGTGCTTTCATCAAACAAAAATTCATCAACCATTGGTTGACCAAGAACAAAACTCTTACGGGTAGGCTTGGCAACTTCGATCCTCGATTCATCCATATATTGATCTTTTGTTATTCCAGCACTGGCAAGAAATTCATCAAGATTTTGCTCTTGGCTTCTCTGCTCTAGAATCTCATTTGACCGTTCCCTACAAGACTTTTTATATATTATGCGTGCAAAGTTAGTTAGTGAACCTAGAAGAGGCTTGCTCAACGTCCGTAGAAAGCTAAGTTCATTCTGTCGATCGGCCTCTGTCCTCTCGAGAATTGTTGGCTTCTCAAAAAACTTTGTGACATCAGCACGCACCGATTCATTAAGTTCCTCATCGGTCTTCTCATAAGATAGCTTAGGTTGTGCTTTCTTAGGTCGTGCTGAATGAGGTTTCTTGCCTTGCTGTGGTGACATAGTGGGCCTTCCCAGTCTTCCTAGTTGTATTTGGAAAGCTGGTCGCTTTTGTACGACTAACTCTTAGGGGACGGTTGGTGTTGTAATGATGTTGCTGCTCTTGTCACCCGTAACCTCTTAGACGACGGTTGTAATGAGGTTGCCACATTGGTTGCCTCTAGCCTCTCGGGTGACAACTGCTGATGTGATGAATCTGCCTGCTCGGCGTCGTCTAGGCTCTTGGGTGATGGTTGTTGTTGCGGCATTTCATCTTGGCCTCGTACGTGCGGCAAATGTGCGGAGCTTGAATTACTATCAGAGTCCAAGTCACCAAACACGATGTCACGCTTTCACCACAACACGTATGAGCCAACATTCTTTTTAAGCATAACTTCACCCGTTTGTCCAGGGAATTCCAGTTTGAATTTACGGCCAGCCGGGGTTACACTGTCCAAATGTACCATTGCATACCTCTTTGGTATCGGCTGCCCATTGAAGGTAGTCCCTTCATCCGTAGGCTCGGCCAACCCAGAACCCACCATAATCGGGTCACCCAATAGAGACGAAACTAACTTGCATGGTGCACTCTCTTTAAGGTCATCAATGGCATAATGAGCGTTGTCCTCTTCTACCAATGGCGTGGATGCACAACTACTCCGATTGCCAATTTGACTCGTAGCATTTGATTGTCTTTCCAAGTCGCTTTTAACATTGGCTATTTCCTGTTGTATCATCTCAGCTGTCTTTCGCCTCTCATTTTCTAATATGAGCATGATATCATCATCTGTGTTCCTTCTTCTCCTATAGCTATCAGCGTTTGATTGCATTGCATCTTTCAAGACTTATTACCAAAGGCTCTTGTACGGCCCGGATGCTCCTTATTGCCCAATGCATAGGTTAGCTCATCGTAATCCCAATGCGGCTTGAAAGTACCCTCCGAAGATTCAGAGTTGGCTTTTGCTAAAAGTTCAGCTAAGTGTTTATCCCGCTCGTCCTTGAAGATTAATTCTCCCTCGGGTGATAGAGTAACTCCTCTAGCCCACAAAAACCTCTTACATCGAGGGTTCCAGTTAAGCGTCACTAGAGTACCACCCAAGCGGATTACCTCTTCTTCCATCATTTCAAATTGGCTTTCTTTGCCTGCGTAACCCCGTGATCCTGTTCGACGGGGATACAGGTTCTTCTTTGCATTTGTCTTGTTTTTCTGACTGACGGCTTGAGCTTCAGCCAAATCTTTATACTTTGTGAATGCATTCCAAAAAGGTTTCACTGCTGGATATTGATTCCAGTCTGGTGTGAGACCTTGCAAGTGAAATTTTCTATATAATGTACCCTTAAATGTCTTGAAAGAAAGGACACATGAGAAAAGGGCCCTCTGCTTCACTACCTCCATGTCACATCCAGTCGGGAACTCAAACTTGTCTATCAGTTGTTGCCATAGAAACTCTTTAACACTATTGGGCACTGCATACTTATCGATACTTGCATCTTTCCTCCAAAATCGATAAGTTATGGCCACATGGTCTCTTACGAGCTTTCCAATTGTTGTCTTCCATATAGTTACCGCACGCTTAGGTTCAAGGGGTTCCCCATTTTGGTGGACATGTGTGATGGTAGAATGCCCATCAGGGAGTTTGCTCGGACCACGCCCACGCTTGATTTGTGTGGTTAGGCTCTCATTATGATGACCCTCTTCATCACCATCACGTCCTCTTCCCCCCTAATCCTCTCCATCACCATCTTCATTTGCAATTGCACCTTGCTCGAAGTTGAGGTAATCACTTGGGCTTCCATGTACATCCTCATCACTATACTCTCCATCTGGCGGTTGAATATGTTGCAAGGGGTGGTGACTTGGCCTATCCATGCGATCATCCCCAGTGGCTTCATGTAGCTCATATAGCTCATGATCTGGACCTTCAATATCCCTAATTGCAACAGCCAGTAGTTGAACCATCATCATGTGACAATCATGGGACTTCTTGAAGCGGAACTTTAGTGTATTCATGTTCACCAGTCTCTTGACATTGGCAGAGTAACCAGTTGATGATGGGATTAAGTGAAGAAACATCATCGGGAGGCACTCTAATCTCCACCGATCTAGAGAGGTGTGCAGGGGGCTGAAGGCCAACGCCAGTCACCGGCGACCTGCCGGTATCCACCAACTGCAGAAACAAGAGGAGTAGATCGACATCCACGACGACTGCCTGCTACACCGACCAGGCACGGAGACTTCGCTGGCCACTATAGCTTTGTCTGTCGGTGGTTTGTCTACCAATCTATTCCTCATTTCTATGTGTTCATAATAGAAGTTAGATCCTGCTCAGGTGTATGCAAATCACGAATTAACAATCGTAAGATTATTCAGACAAAGCATGAAGTCTCTCACTAGCTGCGTTTCCTTAAAGCTCTTGCTGTAGCGCAAGATGGATTATGAACCAGTGCAGAGGAAAACTTCCTCACCGACCTTCCCAGCTGCCATTCCCTATAGTCTCCATGGTGTATTGGGACGGGACGGATACCAAAGGGCAACGATCGATGGATGCTACCACTAGATGAAATCAGAAGTGAGTCCAGTGGAGATTGACTGGAATCACATATCCGAGGGAGAAGAAGGCCACGCGCAAGTACTTCCGGTTGCAGCGGTGGAGGATGAAGCAATGGAGGAGGAGGACCGACAGTCCGACATCATCTTCGTGGAGACCAAGAGCTGGAGCCGTCTTTGCCTTTCCTCGTGCGAATATGCGAGCCGGAGCCGCCATTCCTTTCCGCGTGTGATGAGCGAGCCGATAGCAGAAACGTTGGATCTCCACTCGGCAAACATATGAGCAGGGTCGCACAGAATTTTCTCCGTAGATGGAGATGGGAGGGAACCTGCGGATTGATTTTTCTAGCAGATCTTCATCTCTTGCACCATATAATGCTTGCATTGAAATTCTTCGCTGCTTGTGGAAGGACACTTCTATCAAAATTTTCATCTAAATTCACTGTCATATTTATGTTCGTCTTTTGGATTAATATAATGCTAATTGAAATTCATTTAAATGCTGCAATAAAAACTCGGATACTTAAAACTGGGCCAAATTTGCAATGCTTCATCCAAATATGGCTGATTCAGCAAAGGGCGTTTTGTCTTTTCTATGTCATTTAACATTTTTAAGTGGTCTAAACGGAATATGACGACCTTCTCATTTTTGTTTGGATTTGAAAAACTAGACAGATTTTGCAAAGTTCAGAAAAGTGCACCATTTTAAGAATTAGAATCCATAACAGGACAGGTTTCGCTTCGAATTAAAAATTTTTGGATTTGCGATGCATCTCACCCATTTTTCAAAAATAAAACTCACTGAATAATTATACTAGAGCTAGGAAAAAGGATGTTTGGTTTAAATTTAAAATATTGCGATCAAGTGCTTGCTCGTAGTTGTATTTACATGGTTTATTTAAGAGGTCGATCCTTGTTTGAATTTATTTGAAGTAATTCGGTTGGATATTAAATTTGATTTATTTCAGTGAGTTAAGATTTGTTTGAATCTGAAATATTTTAATTGAATTTGGAATTTATCTCGATGTTTTGAATATTTATTGACTCTGAATTTAATAGGTATTTTATTTGAATGCTGAAACTCTGTTCGAATTTGATTTGAAATATTTCAATTTGATTTTAATCCTAAAATCCAGAAAATAGTAAGCCTTTTCACCTCTTACTGGGCCGCTCCCCTCTTCCCTTTCTAGCCCAGTCCTGCGCCAGCCTGGCCAGCTCCCTCTCTCTCACTCTGAACCGCAGAATTTTTTTTATTTTTAGCATTATTTTTAAATCAAATTTTATTACTAACAGGCGGATCGAAAAATTTGCAAAACTAGCGTGCCAGTCGCCCACAAAGTGGGTGATTTATTCTTATCGCCCAACTGGTGGGCGACTTTTGGACGCCGGGAAAAATCGCCCACACGGTGGGCGATTTTTTAGAAAAATCTCCCACCGTGCGGGCGACTTCTCGGGCTCGCCCCCGCCCTATAAAATCGGCGCCTGGCGCGCCGCCCGCCCGCCCGGACAACACAAAAGAGAAGGGAGAGGAAGGGCCGTCGGCGCGCCGAGAGAAGTGAGAGGAGAGCAAGAAGAGAGGAGAGGAGAGGAGAGAGAGGAAGGGAGGGAAGAGAGAAGAGAGAGAGGAGGAAGAAAAGGAGGAGAGAAGAGGAGAAGAAGAAGGGAGGGGTGGTCTTCTACATATTACGACGGTAATATTTTTATCTATATTAAATTTATATAAATTAATTTTAATATTTTAGTATTATTAGTGTAGTTTTACTGTATTTATGAAAATATGTTAGGATTAGTAGCGTAGTTTTGCTTAGTGTAATTTGTTAATAGAATATAGGATTATTAGTAAATAGTTGTAATAAGTTGTATTAGTGGAGTTGTAAGATTGTGTATTAATAGTGTAGCACTAGTTTATTACGATTATAGTAGTATTTTTATTTATATTAAATTTGTATAAAATAATTTTAATATTTTAGTATTATTAGTGTAGTTTTTATTGTATTTGTGAAAATATGTTAGGATTAGTAGCATACTTTTGCTAGTGTAATTTGTTAATAGAATTTAGCATTATTAGTAAATAGTTGTAATAAGTTGAATTAGTGGAGTTGTAGATTTTGTATTAATAGTGGAGTTGTAGATTTTGTATTAATAGTGTAGCATTAGTGTATAACGATTTTATTAGTATTAGTGTATATTTTGTTTTGTAGTATATTTTAGTTTTAATAATGAAATTAAGAAATACAATGCTATATGTTAGGTTATTGTAATAATGGCGGTAGTTCAGGAAGGCTGTCCGGAGTTGCTCGATCCACAGCAGGATCAGCGACACCGATCGTACTTGAGTGCGGTGAAAG
The DNA here is from genome assembly GCA_001182835.1 of Oropetium thomaeum. NCBI lineage: Eukaryota > Viridiplantae > Streptophyta > Magnoliopsida > Poales > Poaceae > Oropetium > Oropetium thomaeum. Next base: position 357,169 of record LFJQ01000093.1, on the reverse strand, counting down.
GACAGGACCTACCTGTTTTGCGGCCTCGTGTGCCACTTGAGCTGCTACCACTAGACGAGCGTTGGATTCCCAGGTAAACATATCATTTATAAAATCCGACTTTATGTTGCTATTATTAGTAGTACGTTTTGTTCATGACAGAGAAATTAATGGTACGACGAATATTGCAGATTACGCAGAGCTGATCTTCTTTCGTTGTGCAGACTTGTGGAGGCCACGGCAGCTGATGGTGAAATGCAGGATCCTGCGAAGCGGTTTAATTTTGACCGCCCCCTTATTGCTGCATTTGTGGATCGATGGAGGCCTGAGACTAACACGTTTCACTTACCGGGTGGGGAGATGACACCAACACTTCAAGATGTGTCGTTCTTGTTCGGGCTTCCTGTAGCTGGTGCTGCTGTCTGTGCTCCGGACGTGCCTGTCACTTGGCGCGAGGAGCTTGTTGCCCGCTTTCAAGGCGTTCTTCGTCGGCCAGGGTTGCCGCCTCTCCGTGGTTTAGATGCCACCCAGCACCATGGACCTTCGAAGAAATGGTTGCTACAGTTTCAGGTAATCATATGTTAAAATACGAAAATATTATCACCAAGTTAATGTTACATTTCTTCATTTTCGGTACTCAAAAATTGCATGCAGGCTGACTACATTCACCCAGACGCTGATGACGCTACTGTGTCACGGCACTTGGAGGCGTATTTGTTGTGGTTGTTCGGATGGATCATGTTCACAACTTTGCATGGGAACTCTGTGGGCAAGGAGCTGATCCACTTTGCTCGGGAGATCGCTGATGCCCCTGTAGACGAAGTGCCTCAGTATAGTTGGGCCTCCGCTGTACTCGCAGCGACGTATCGGGGCCTTTGTGTTGCTTGCACAAAGGTGGAGCCGAACGCGGTGTTCACTGGGTGCCCTCTGTTACTGCAGTTGTGGTGCTATGAGCGGTTCAGTATCGGGAGACCGACAGTGCCGCTACACCCTTACGGCAACAGTTTGTACGGTGACGCTGACGAGGACGGACCGACAATGGGCACGTTATGGTGCAAACGTCGGGTACGCCACATTATTAATAAATTATTACTTTACATATAATTCTTCTGCAATGAGTAACCAAATTATTATTTCATGCAGCGTCGTTGGGCTAACATGCAGGTGCATAAGGCGTACCCGGAGTATGTCATGGAGGTGGACCGCATGCACCCGGAGGAGGACGTGCTTTGGGAGCCGTTCAGTGAGCACGCTGTGTCCTCTAGAGCACCAGCTGGTCTGTCCTCTTTGTGCACGCGGGACAGTCAGTACTGGTTGACTCGGAAAGCTCTAGTTTTTGATGTGATTGTCGAGGAGTACTCACCCCATCGGGTTATGCGCCAGTTCGGTCTTCACCAGCCATTCCCAATCCCCATGTGCCGTGCGGTTCCACCTGCAGTGCACTCGTAAGTTACTTCATTCCTTATTTTGCTACCTCCACATTTTAATACTGTTTGTTGATCATCGTATGAACGTGCACTATAGGTACACACGTAGAGGACAGGGAGTAGGGGCGCTGTGGTACGCGCGGATGGAGCCATGGATCCAGCAGTGGGCTGAGGCGCTCGAGGATGTGACTCAGCCCTCCGGACCCTTCACACCTCACGCGTTCGAGGAGTACCTGCGTTGGTACACACCTCGCACACGCATCAGGGTGACCTACACACCACAGGAGCCACAACGTCACACGCCATCCTTACGTGACTCCTACCCCAGACATAGAGATCGGAGCTCGTCGTTGGCGGTACGATGTACTATCCACTTTTGAATTACTTCAATATGTCGTGATAAATGAACTTACCAGATTGATATGTACATTTTCCAGATTGATATGCTAAAGGACATAGCCGTGGAGTCTGGATCGTTGTTGCACCGTGTGCGACAGGGTATTCAGCTCACCACTGAGGAGTTGTCAGCGACACTGAAGAGGATCTATGACAAAGCCATTGACGCTGTCAGGTGCAGCTCTTGTCGAGCGGACTCAGACGTGGTTCGGCCACCTGCACACTCAGCAGGTACGCGTCCACGCACTACAACTGTGGAGACCAGGGACACAGCTCCTCGACCAAGTTTTCCGCAATGTAAGCAACATATGGCGTATGTAACAGTATAGTCTTTTCAAACTCATGTTCACACTCCATATTTATTCCCGCAGCACATACTTCTACCTGTCCACCTCCATATGGCGCCCCGAGCAGTTCACACGTGCCACCTGCGGCACAGACTTGGACCTGGCCACCTCCATATGGCGCCCCGAGCAGTTCGCACGTGCCACCTGCGGCACAGACTTGGACCTGGCCCCCTCCATATGGCGCCCCGAGCAGTTCACAAGTGCCACCTGCCGCACAGATTTCGACATGGCCACCTCCATATGGCGCCCCGAGCAGTTCACAAGTGCCACCTGCGGCACAGACTTGGACCTGGCCACCTCCATATGGCGCCCCAAGCAGTTCACACATGCCACCTACGGCACAGACTTCGATCTGCCCTTCTACATATGCCGCACCGAGCTCTTCTCACGTGCCACAGATGGCACCAGGTAATATGTAACTTTCATCCAACATTTGTAAATGATATTATCGTATATATGGATTCATATAATATTTCAAACTTCGCTTGTATTGCAGGGTCTTCTGCCCGTGACTACGACGAGGACGAGGTGGAGGACGAGATCACGCCACATCAGCAGCGGTACGGCCGATCACGGACGGCAGGATACTCTTATTGCATCGCAGTTAGGTGGTGCACCACCACCTACACAGGCGTCGCAGGATCCGTTCTTGACTGCAGCACCTTCTGGCCGTCCTACGCGGGAGACAGTTCCACCGTCGCCACTCACGTACTCTGCAGACCATGTGCGCGCGGGACGTCGGGATAGGGTACGTAGGCCTACCGCTAAGCGTGGTAGGAATTAGGATTCCTAATGTATGGCATATGATATTTGTATGCTACATGGTACTATATTCGTATTTTCAATCTTCTATGACGCGTTTAAGCTTCATTTATATTGTAACAATTTGAAGTGTGCACTTATTTTTCATTTAGATACTTCGCGCATTTCACGGCCATTAAAAAGTTTCTCACATGGTCATGCATAAAGTTCGTACATCAAATTTGACAAGCCGCAATACAAGAAAGGTCGTACGTAAAGTTGAAACTATGGAATTACATGTTCAACGAGCAATGCCATCATTGGCACGTCTTGGACGACGTTGGCGAGGACGACGACCATCCTGTGCAGTACCGGAGGGACCAGCTTCAGCCGCACCAATTGAATTCATCTTTGTGCAATGCTTGTATGTATGTCCTGACTCGTTGCACTTGGTACATCTTTTTTCTTGTCTTCCTACTTCAGACTCATCCATATCATTCCGAATACGCCGAGTGTTGCGACGACCACGCTTCTGCCTCAATTTATTTTTATCAGGACCACGAAGGAAGTTAGGGCCTGGATTGTTGGTGAAGGTCCCGAATATTCCGAAGCCATATATCTCAGCATTCCATGTTGTCATTATAATCTCTTTGAAGAAGTAATGTGACACATAACGCCTCGGAGAGAAATTTGTAAGAGAACATGCCGCTATGACATGTGAACATGGCCTGTGCAACAACTTCGGCTTCATGCATGAACAAATGCATTCTTCATTACGGAGAATACATTCTTGCACTGTCCTCTCACGATTCGCACCCCGGCGACTCCTGTCTCTACACAAAATCTCAAATCGATTCTCTGCAGTGCCCATAGGTCTTGCACGGTGCAAACTTGCCCTTTGAATCTTCTCAACCATATACTTTGTCATAAAGCCTGAGTACACTAAATTTGCATCGGCCATAGCATTAGTTGCTGCTGCATACCGCTCTCGAAAATACTTGCATGTGCCATGAAGAATCCCTTCGACAATAGCGACAAGGGGTAAACCCCGCAAACCACGTACAACCCAGTTATATACCTCTGCCAGATTAGTTGTCATGATTCCATACCTTGCACCGTCGGTGTCATATAGAAGTGCCCACTTCTCTTTAGGCTCCTGCTCAATCCAATGCGAGAAACATTGGATAGATGACCCTGCCCTTCGAACAATATTTCTAGGACCATCTGTTGGCAGGTCACATAAAGGAACTGGCATTTCATCTGCATTAGGATTCACCCGACCTGATATCTCCTCAGTGTGTTTCGTTGTTAATTCATCCAAACGCTGCCACATAGCATTGAATTTCCTCTGTTGGTTCTGGCTACACAATCTCTTGAACAGGTTCATCAATTGTTTGTTCTTGAACTGCCTGTAAAAGTTTGCACCCATGTGTCTCATACACCATCTAGATTGTATGTCGGTCCAATATGCTGGAAGACCACGTTCAGCTGAACCATATTTCATATCCATTATAGCTCTTAAGAGTCCTGCATGTCGGTCATGTATGACACAAACATTTGGGCGGCCTTGCACAACTGCCAACTTGACCCGCTCAAGGAACCAGTACCAACTATCAGTGCTCTCGCTTTCAACGAAAGCGAAAGCCACCGGCAACACTTGGTTGTTCCCGTCTACTCCAATGGCTGTCAGAATATGACCTTTGTACTTTCCAGTTAAGAACGTACCATCCATACACAAGATAGGCCTACAGTGCCTGAATGCGTTGATGCATTGGCCAAAAGCAAAAAATGCCCGATGAAGTATTAGCTTCCCAGATATAAGAGGGTCTTCCAAATCCATTATGTCATAATACGTACCAACATTCCTACTTCTGATGGTATCTAACAACCGCGGAAGGTTGTCATAAGATGCTTCGTACGAACCAAACCTTTGCTCCATCACCTTCTGCTTCGCTTTCCAGGCCTTCGAATAACTAATTGTGTACTTGAAGTCCTCCTCTATAGTATTGATTATAGATTTCGGTTCGTAGTAGATGTTCTCCACAATTCTAGCATACATGTAGTTTGCAATGAACTCTGAGGTCAGAGCACTATTGCACTTCTCCAATTCTTGTAACTCACATGTATGGTCTTTCACTATGGAACATGATAGAACTGGAGTGCCCGATCTTTCGGTGAGTGGAGATAATTTCGATCTGTGGAAGCTAACCCTCACGATCCGACTACGACGAGCAAGCCCGAGGCGCCAATGCAATCGCTGAACCAACTCCCGATGGTTACTAACCTTGCTGGATTGCAAGATCAGCCTGATCACGAAGATCAATCCCTGCACGCAATCGAAGAACGAGCAAGAATAAGAGGCGAGCAATCTAATCTATTACTCGAAGGTGGGGTTCTGAATACACGTCGTATGACGGCTGTAGCTAAAGCTATCAATTAAACAAAACCCAGAGAACAAAAGGGGCGCAGCCCTTGACTAAGTAAGGTGGGGGGGGGGGGGAGGCGCAGCTCCCTGGTGGAGGCAAACCCTAGGGCGTCCACGTGTAGGCCTTTAGTTGGGCCGACTATTCTCCAGGCCCGTCGTTCCTTAATAGCGTCACAAAGTTGAGCTCTCTTGCCCGGGCCCGAGTGAGAGGCCCCTTATATGGAGTCGCTGCTGGGATTGAAATAGAGTCCAATGCTGTCACGGCTGGAGTTGCATCCGACTCGGTCGCAGCTTGAGGTAGAGGCGCGGCTTGATTTGGTGTAGGCGCAGGTGGAGTTGAACCCGTGTTGGAGTCGATGTCCTCATCATCCTCCCCTTCTTGAACTGAAGTCGTCCTCGACGACAGCTCCTCATCCTCGCCCGCATACGGTTTCAAATCTGCAACATTAAAACTAGTGGAAACACCAAACTCCGCAGGCAGGTCAAGAACATAAGCATTATCATTGATCTTGGTTAGCACTTTAAAAGGACCAGCAGCACGAGGCATCAATTTAGAGCGGCGCAAAGCAGGAAACCTATCCTTACGCAAGTGCAACCAAACCAAATCACCAGGCTCAAAAGTAACATGCTTGCGCCCTTTACTACCAGCAATTTGATATCTAGCAGTAGCAGCAGCAATGTTTTGTTGTGTCACGTCATGCAAATGTTTCATGAGATCAATATGAGCAAGCGCATCAACATGGGGATCATCCTCAGTAGCCAGTGAAAACAAGTCAATAGGCGCCCGAGGAACATACCCATAAACAACCTCAAAAGGACACATCTTAGTGGAAGCATGTGTAGCACGGTTATAAGCAAATTCAACATGAGGTAAACAATCTTCCCAAAGCCTCAAATTTTTATCCAAAACAGCCCTAAGCATGGTAGACAAAGTGCGATTCACGACCTCAGTTTGCCCATCAGTTTGAGGATGACAAGTGGTGCTAAAAAGTAACTTAGTGCCTAGTTTATTCCAAAGACAACGCCAAAAATGACTAAGAAACTTAGCATCACGATCAGAGACAATTGTTTTAGGAATTCCATGCAAGCGAACAATCTCTCTAAAGAACAAATCAGCAATCATGGTTGCATCATCAGTTTTATGACAAGGTATAAAATGAGCCATTTTAGAGAACCTATCAACAACGACAAAGATGCTGTCCCTCCCCTTCTTAGTGCGAGGCAATCCCAAAACAAAATCCATCGAAATATCATGCCAAGGAGCAGAAGGAACAGGGAGAGGCAGATACAAACCATGGTTACCTAAACGAGACTTAGCTTTTTGGCACGTAGGACAGCGAGCAACGAAGCGCTCGACGTCACGACGCATCCGAGGCCAGTAGAAGTGGTCAGCCAGCAATTCTTGTGTTTTGAAAACACCGAAGTGACCCATGAGACCCCCTCCATGAGCTTCCTGCAACAATAACAAACGAACCGAACCAGCTGGAATGCACAGCTTGTTAGCACGAAACAGGAACCCATCCTGTATATGAAACTTGCCCCATGGCTTGCCATCCTTACAATGTGAAATAATATCATGAAAATCAGCATCATCCACATATTGATCTTTCAATGTTTGCAAACCAAAGATTTTAAAATCTAATTGGGACAGCATGGTATAGCGACGAGACAAAGCATCAGCAATGACATTTTCCTTCCCGTTCTTGTGTTTAATGATGTAGGGAAAGGACTCAATAAATTCTACCCATTTAGCATGTCTACGGTTCAGATTAGTTTGGGTACGAATGTGTTTCAAAGCCTCATGATCAGAATGAATAATAAATTCGCGAGGCCACAAGTAATGCTGCCATGTTTGCAAAGTGCGCACTAAAGCATATAACTCCTTATCATAAGTTGAATAGTTCAGGGCAGCACCGCTCAATTTCTCACTAAAGTAAGCAACAGGTTTACGATCTTGAAGTAAAACAGCACCTAAACCTATGCCACTAGCATCACATTCTAATTCAAACACTTTATTGAAATCAGGCAATTGTAAAAGAGGAGCATGAGTTAACCTGTCCTTCAAAGTGTTGAATGCATCTTCCTGTGGTGCATCCCAAGCAAAGGAAACACCTTTCTTTGTGAGCTCATGCAACGGGGCAGCAATGGAGCTGAAATCACGCACAAACCTTCGGTAGAACCCGGCGAGGCCAAGGAAACTCCGAACCTGCGTGACCGTCGTCGGTGTAGGCCAGCCCTGAATGGCATCCACCTTGCTGCTATCCACCTCAATTCCCTGTGGAGTAACAACATAGCCAAGAAAAGAGACGCGTTGCGTGCAAAAGGTGCATTTTTCCAAGTTACCGAACAAGCGAGCAGCACGCAAAGCATCAAAAACAGCACGCATATGTTCTAAATGCTCATCCATAGACTTGCTGTAAATAAGAATATCATCAAAGTAAACAACAACAAACAGTCCTATGAATGGCCTAAGAACTTCATTCATTAAGCGCATGAAAGTGCTGGGAGCATTAGACAAACCAAACGGCATAACCAACCATTCATATAAGCCAAATTTGGTTTTAAAAGCAGTTTTCCATTCATCTCCCAGTTTCATCCTAATCTGATGGTACCCACTTCGCAAATCAACTTTAGAAAATATAATGGCACCACTAAGCTCATCAAGCATGTCATCAAGGCGTGGTATAGGATATCGATAACGAATGGTGATGTTATTAATTGCACGACAATCTACACACATACGCCAGGAGCCATCTTTCTTAGGGACAAGCAAAACAGGAACCGAGCAAGGACTGAGAGACTCACGAATGTAACCCTTATCAAGCAGCGCTTGCACCTGGCGCTGGATCTCCTTCGTCTCATCTGGATTAGTGCGGTACGGGGCGCGGTTTGGAAGCTGCGCGCCGGGGATGAGATCAATCTGATGTTCAATGCCACGGATAGGAGGAAGACCCGGTGGCAAATCCTTGGGAAAAACATCGGCATAGTCCTGCAAAAGGTTAGCAACAGCAGGGGGAATATCCGAGGATGGTGCCTCATGAAGTGAAACAAGCATGCGAGAGCAAACAAGTGCATAGCAAGGCAGGTTATCATCATGTAGCTCAGCAAAATCAGCACGTGTAGCAAGTAAAACAGGGGTATGCAACTTGATTTCAGAGTTAGCAGGAGCAAGTGGAGGTGATGTGTGAGACTTTGCTGTCTTAGCCGCCCTAGCCATGTCATCTTTTAGAATTTGTTCCGGGGTCATGGGATGAATAATTATTTTTTTTCCCTTAAACATGAGTGAATAATGATTCGAACGACCATGATGCACACAATCAGTATCATATTGCCAAGGGCGACCAAGTAACAACGAACATGCTTCCATAGGGACAACATCACAATCAACATAATCAGAATAAGCGCCCAAAGAAAAGAGGACACGTACCGAGCGTGTTACCTTAATTTTGCCGCCATCATTAAGCCACTGAATGTGATATGGATGTGGGTGATGTCGGGTGGGCAATGATAATTGCTCCACCAAGGCTGCACTGGCCAAATTATTGCAGCTGCCACCGTCTATGATGATTCGAATCGCCCGTTCTTGTACAACGCCCTTGGTATGGAAGATGGTGTGTCGCTGATTTTGCTCGTGCTGGGAAACCTGTGTACTGAGAACACGCTGCACAACAAGACTCTCATACCTATCGGCGGCGCTGGAATCAACGTGAACCTCCGTATGATCTGCATGGTCAGTGGAAAGCATAGCATGTCTAGTCTCCTCAGTATCACTAGCGGAAGAGTACTCACCATTGTCACGGATCAGCAAGGTACGCTTGTTGGGGCAGTCCCGAATCACATGACCGTAACCTTTGCAACGATGGCACTGAATGTCCCGAGTGCGCCCTGTGGAAGGAGAGGCACCGTGGGCCGGAGGTGCTGTCGGCTTGGCCGGCTGCTCGCGTGGTGATGCGCTTGAAGTGGACGGCGCACGCTCGCGCGGCGTGGAGGACGACGTGGAGGACGTCGGGCGGGGGGCTGGGGTGGAAGCTTGGCCGCGTCCTGCAAAAGAGTTAGCGCGTGTCGACGATCGCCGTCCCTGCACTTCACGTTCAGCTTTGCAAGCAAATTCAAACAAAGTGGTCATATCATCATATTCCTTGTAATCAAGGATGTCCTGAATTTCACGATTCAAACCACCCCTAAAACGTGCCATAGCAGCGTCCTCCTGCTCAACTAAACCACAACGAATCATGCCCTTTTGTAACGCTTGGTAATATTCCTCAACAGTTTGGGAACCTTGCTGAAATCGTTGCATTTGGTTGAGCAAGTCACGGGCATAATAAGAAGGAACAAATCTGTGACGCATGGCAGTTTTTAGTTCATCCCAAGTGGTGGGAGTGTTATCAGGAAACTTTTGTTTATATTCACGCCACCAAATTAAAGCAAAATCAGTAAATTCACTAATAGCAGCCTTAACTTGTAGATGAGCAGGAATATCATGGCATGAAAATTTCTGTTCGACCTCTAATTCCCAATCAAGATAAGCAGCAGGATCATATTTGCCATTAAAGGATGGAATGCGAAATTTGATCTTAGCAAAGGAATCAGGAGGTGGGACACGTACCCTGCGTGCACGACCGCGGCGACCACCATCGTCCAGTTCCGTATCACCGCCATAGTCGCGCGCCTGCTGCAACTCCGTTAGCTGCGTGGTCAAGGTCTCAAGACGAGTCATGATCGTCTCGAGTGTGGCGTGGGCGGCCGTTTGAGCGAGGTCGATCTGGTCGAAACGCTCGGTCGATGAAGCAACCGTGGAATCCAGCCGTTCATGCAGCGTCTTGATGTCGCCGGCAAGGCCTTCGACGTGCGCGTGCACGTCCTGTAGTGTAGTGTCCGTCTTGGCGTCATCTCCTGCCATTGTTAGTGCAAACACGAAACAGCAACGGAGAGGACACTACGATAGCAGGTGTATGGTGGGGAAAATCGCTCAAAACAACGCTCTTATCAAATTCTTACCCGTTCTTACCAAGCACACAGGGGTGAGCTGCAACCAACAGGTAAAACCGGTGAAAGATTGGAGGAGCGATTGCCTGGATAACAGAACCTGCTCGTAGTAGAAATATGTGTAGTTCTGGGCAGGCTGCACTCAAGACAAGGATTAGCACGATCAAACAATAAGTGCAAAGTTGAATAAGAGTGCTAAACACGTATGAACGCTGCTGGAAACAAGTGCGAGAGGGAGGTAGGGTTGTAGGGAAGACAGGGGTAAAAAGGTAATTAAAAGATCGGTTGGCCCAAGGATCTTCGAAACTAATCAATGTACGAAACTGCAGTGACCCAAGATTCACGAGTCCAACGAGGACACACGGCGAAACAGATCGGTTGGCAAACTTCTGCTATTCGGTTTTCTTTTTTTTTTTTTTTTCTTCTTTTTTTTTTTTCACACACTCTTTCTGTTTTTTTTTTTTTGTTGATTGCACACTTGGCCTTTTATATTTTGTTTTTCCTTTTTCTTTTTGACCGGAAAGAAAACACGGCAGGAGTCCGGACCGAACGGACACAGCAGGGCCGAAACCGACCTGAACTCAGCGGCGTACACGGCGCGTCCGAGCAGGATTCTGTGCACGGCGCGGCCGGCAGAGATGCAGCCGAGGCGTGACCAAGGCAGGCGTGATCGCCTGGGACTCTTGCGGAGCGCGGCGTGACCTGGTAGGAGGCGCGCACAGCAAACACACCGCGGCGGACACGACCTGGACTCTTACGCGCGCGGCAGCACACAGCAGATGGAAACAATCTGGACTCACGCGCACCGCACGGGAACGAGCTGGATTCTCGCGCGCGGCAGCAGATTGCGTAGTACACGACAGCGGGGTTGGTGGGGATGTAGGGTTTGTGGTGGCTATAACAGATGAGAAAAATCAAAACACAAGTAACCAGCAACAACGAACGCACAAGCACACAAATTCAACAATGCAAATTACTGATCGAAAGTGCGAGGCGCAAGGGGTGCTGGGACAAAAGATCTAACCTGAAAATTTTTGGTTGTTTGTGGACTAGGATGAACGAAAAAACACACGATAAACTCACCGAGAAACACTGGAATCTGATACCACTTGATAGAACTGGAGTGCCCGATCTTTCGGTGAGTGGAGATAATTTCGATCTGTGGAAGCTAACCCTCACGATCCGACTACGACGAGCAAGCCCGAGGCGCCAATGCAATCGCTGAACCAACTCCCGATGGTTACTAACCTTGCTGGATTGCAAGATCAGCCTGATCACGAAGATCAATCCCTGCACGCAATCGAAGAACGAGCAAGAATAAGAGGCGAGCAATCTAATCTATTACTCGAAGGTGGGGTTCTGAATACACGTCGTATGACGGCTGTAGCTAAAGCTATCAATTAAACAAAACCCAGAGAACAAAAGGGGCGCAGCCCTTGACTAAGTAAGGTGGGGGGGGGGGGAGGCGCAGCTCCCTGGTGGAGGCAAACCCTAGGGCGTCCACGTGTAGGCCTTTAGTTGGGCCGACTATTCTCCAGGCCCGTCATTCCTTAATAGCGTCACAAAGTTGAGCTCTCTTGCCCGGGCCCGAGTGAGAGGCCCCTTATATGGAGTCGCTGCTGGGATTGAAATAGAGTCCAATGCTGTCACGGCTGGAGTTGCATCCGACTCGGTCGCAGCTTGAGGTAGAGGCGCGGCTTGATTTGGTGTAGGCGCAGGTGGAGTTGAACCCGTGTTGGAGTCGATGTCCTCATCAGAACATTTCCATGGTTTTGTCCATTTCTCCTCATAAGCGTGCACCCGAAATGGACAACCTGTCAATACACATGTCACATCATATAGCTTCTTTGTAGATCTTGCAACAACAAATGACCTTCTCACTGAAAGAGACCAATACTTTACAGCATCTCGAACAGCATCTTTGTTCTTGTAAATAGCTCCCTCTGTTACTTCATTCTCATGGTACTCCCATGGAACAGAGTACCCCTCGGTGACACGAAGATTTGCAAAGTTCATATTATTCCACTCTGCAGGAACAGGCACAATATCCTCGTCGTCGGATGAGTCACCTTCAGAAATATTTTCATGCTCCATATCCTCCCTACGCATCTCATCAACCAAATGCGCAATGCGCTCCCCTTCATCTGCTTCACCAGTTGGTTCCATACCAATAGGGTTCTCTTCTTCGTCATCATTTCGCTGATCGTTCCCCATCCTTTCCTCTTCTTCCGTACCATGTTCTTCCTCTACGTCAACCAAATCAGCAGCAGCCACCTCTTTCATATGTGCTTGTGCCAGAAGCATTAGAGGCCACCCACGTTCTGTTGCCTTCTCTATATACTTCCTCCATATGGTTGTTCCATTCAGATCAATTAACTCCCAATAAAATCCCTGCCTTGCACGACTAATAAGACCCTTCACATGCATTGTGTATTGGTCTGTATCGAGCTCAAAAACACGCATCAACCAGTTCTGAACACCCCTAATTGTCCTCTCCTGTGGTCTTGATATACCCTTTAATATGAACGGAAATGATGACAGATCAACCCCACATGGACCTTCCACAATGCCTCCCTGACCATAGAAAATCTGAAATACTAGCTTATTTGACATTTCTACCTACAACCATGATCGATTATTTCAATTATTGTCACGGTATTTACACAACATAATACTATAACTAACATATCCAAATGTACACTCTAAGCAACACAAACATAATATATAGAAATTTTAATACCTTCGCTATACACAAGGCAGCACCCCTCTTTCTCTTCTCCTCTCCTTCTTCCTCCTCTCCTTCTTCCTCCTCTCTCCCGTCTCTCTTTCCCTTCTTCCTCCTCTCTCCCTTCTCTGTTTTCCTTCTTCCTCTTCCTCCACTCTCTCTCTTTTCTTTACGTCAGCAGCACTGCGGGACCAAATTTATTCGGAGGCCAGTGGGCAAAAAGTCGCCGACAGGGACCACAGCCGCGTGCTGCAGAGGAGCCAGGGAAAGTCGCCTACTAAGTGGACGACAAGCATATTCCTTACAGTGAACGTTTAATCATGAACATTGCCTACGTACAGGCATCCAATGCATCGGATTCCTTGGTCCATGCAGCTTGCTTTATGTTATAGGCTAGACATAGTCTATGGACCAACACACGCGCCCTCTATATAACCCATACTACCGCCATAGCTCAAGTCATCCAGTAACCGTTTGACGAGAATACTCTTTCCACCTGCAAGTTATGTCGACATGGAGGGATGATCCAAAAGCGACTCCTCCATGGAATGAGCGGCCCAAATGCCATTGCGGCTTCCGTAGCTGGCTGCAAGTTTGGACTGACCCATTACCTTGGGGCAAGTATGGATGTAGGTTCTTCAAGTGTCCTGACATAGATGATGATTTCAAGGTGCTTCCATTCGTACTCTTATTTGCATCATTAGTTTCTTCGTGTGCACTGTAACTAACCATAATATATATGCAGGCTTGCACATTTATGCAATGGGTCGACACAAGGCCACTCGACCCTTTGCCCAAAGAAGTTGAGACCAAAGTCCAATACTATGCGATGCAGACACAAGCTCGAGACAAAACACGTCTTGCCATGGAAGAACAAGAGCGACGAGTCATTCGACAACAGATCCGTTTGAAAGGCAAAGAAGATGAGCTCAAGAGGCGTCACGCTCAGCTAGTTGAGCGAGAGGTAACACTTCAGATTCAGGAGGAACAATTCCAAGCTCGTGAGGCACAACTAAAAATGAAAGAGGAGGCACGGAACAACCGACACAACGAACCTCCGCAATCTTCATCGACTAGTGCAAGGAAGGAGAAGGAGAAATTTCTTCGCTTCACGCAGTAGATTTGGCATTGTGTTCCGTACTTTTCAATTACCTAAGACATGTTATGCATAGACACGCTAACCGATAGATTTAGGTTATTAATATTAGTTACTGCACATGCCATTGTATCACCACTCTATATATTAGTACTATATTGTTTCCTTTCTCTAATTTCTGTATGAATTTTATGTATTAGTACACGTATTTTTTTTTTGCCAGGTAAAAATCGCCCCCGTAGTGGGCGACTTTTAGAAGTTGTGCACTGTGTGGGCGACTTCTAAAAGTCGCCCACTACGCGGGCGACTTTTACGTGGGCCCATAAAAGTCGCCCTCCATTGGGGCGACAATATCAAATCGCCCACACGGTGGGCGACAGGCATGTTAGTTTTGCAAATTTTTCGATCCACCTGTTAGTAATAAAATTTGATTATAAATTAATGCTAAAAATAAAAAAAATTCCTGAACCGCGCCCCTCCTTTTCTCCCCTTCCGGCCCAGCACCCCTTCAGCCCAACTGATTTCCCTCTCCTTTTTCCCGAGCAGGCTGCGCCTCCATCTCTCTCGCTTGGCCCACAATCGAGCTAGCCCATCTCACGCCCATCTCCTTTCTCCTCTCCTCCGGCCCAATGTCGCCCGAGTCGGCCCGGCCTGCCACCGCAAGTCGTCTTCTCCGATGGGACGACTCGGGCGCCAGCCGTCGCCGCGCCGCCGCCGCCGTACGCGCGCGCACGCCGCCGCCGTACGCGCCCTGTCGGCCGTGAGCTCCACGTACGGGATCACCGCGCGCAACGCTCCTCCACCGTCCACGTGCCTGGCATCGCTCGACTGCCCGACGAACCGCCATGGTCACATCGTCGCGGGAGAAATATCTCCGCCACCACCGCCTTTGCGCCGCCTATAAATAGGCCGGCCACCTCCGCCACCTTCACCGCACTCCAGAGCACGCTCTAGTGGGCCCTACCGAGCAACAGCAAGCCAAGCGCACCGCGTTTTCTCCCTCTCCCCTCTTCTTCTTCCCGGACGGGCCGTTGTCGTCAATCACCACCGCCGTCCAATCTCCGGCCGAACTGAGCCCTTGGTGAGCTTCCCCGTCATCCCCTCCTCCTTCCCAAGCCCTCTATTGACCTCCTCCGGCCTCTCCTCCCTCTAGCACCGTGCCGCGCCGCCCGCCGTCGCCATTGTTCGTCGCCGGCCACTGTCGAGCTTCCCCCGGCCGCGTTGACCACCCAAACGGTTCCCCAAACCCCCGCGCACCTCCCAGACCCCTTAACCCCAAGCTAAAGCGCACGCGCGCACGATTCCGCAATGCACCCCGCCGTTCCATGCTCCGGCAAGTAGCTGCCGCCGCTAAGGCCACTGGCGCAGGCCGTAACATCACCCACGGGTCCGCATCGTCGTGTAGATGCCCGGCACGCACTGCTTCAACTGAACCGAGCTGCTCTTCCACCGCCGGTGAGGATTCCGGCAAGGCGCCGCCACCTAGCCGGAGTCCGGCCGCGTCCATCCCCCGTCGACACGCCTCAGCCGTCCATCTGAAGTCAACGGCCAGATTAAAACACCCCATGGCCCTTCGTTCTGGTCCATCGCGGACCCATGGACCGAGCCCTGCTCCTGATTTATGAGTTCCATGAACCTTTTCCAATCCAAAAATAATCCAAAAATTTCAGAAATATCCACATTTTTACACATGAGCTCCGGAGCTTTTTACAAATCAACCCGCCATCCTCTTCAGTCTTGTTTTATTAGAACAAAGATCCTTGTATCTATTGAATAATTGTGTTTTAGCTCTTAATTATGATTTTCATGCTTTAAATCCTAATCCTTTGTATTTAAACTTAACTGTTTACTGTTATAACTTAATATTTTGTGATTAGTATTAGTAAATAAAATTTTTATAAAATAAATTAATAATATATCTTCAAAATAATTATATAACTAGAAAGCTTTTTAGAAATTATAACTACTGTTAATAAATATTTCATAAAATAAAAATTAGTACTCTTTCTTCAAAATAACTATATAATTAGGAAGTTTTTCCGAAATTATGGTTAGTCTTTATAAATGAGGTTTTTATAAAATAACTTATTCTTAAAATAATTTTATAATTAGAAAATCTTTCTAAAATTGATTAAACCTTTTCAAGCTTATAACTTAGTCATTTTAAGTCCAAATTTAAGGATTCTTTTGCTAATAATTTTCTAAAATTAATTTCTTTCCAACCGACCATGATTTATACTCGATCTTATCGGTGTTTTATTGAATCTTAATTGAAGTTCATTTGAGGCTTTATATGAAGATCTTATATTCGGTTTTATTATTCGAATTTGGTTTTCTTTTGTGAACAGATTGTGATGGTAGTAATTACGTATTGTAGATTACGTGGATTTCGGAGACGATCGTCAAGACCCGGAGTTCGAGGACAAGCGTGAAGATCCCGAATTCGAGATAGAGATTGAAGACCCATTCTTCGAAGAATAATTAGGAAAGCAACTTGCGAGGCAAGCCCTAACTTCCTTGACCATATTTATTCTATATTTTGCAACCGCACCTATTGGCCTGTTGTAAATTATAATGCATAATATTTTATTACTTTACTGATTGAGTAGTTATGATCCTACTTGAATTATTATGATGATGTTACGTCAATAGTTAGACATTATATCATGACCTCCTTGAATATCCATTGATAATCCTATTCTTGATGACCATAGGTTTCTCCGTTATTAAATCTTTTAATGAACGGAATGTGCCTTGATGTTAGTACTACTTAGGACCCTTGCAATGACCTGCTATGGTAACATTGCCACACCATAACTCATGCTTTTGCGAAAACGGGTAAAATGTGTTTGGTGGTGTTTTAAAAGCGGGATGGGTGATAACAACATGGTGATTAAGTGAAGTGGTGGTTATTGGCTGAGGGCGAGGCAAAGGTGATTGTGATAGTAGTGTAATCTTCGGTATAGTCCACCTGTTGTGGAATGATGGTGCTCGCCCTAGCCGCAAAATAAGGATTGGTTTGTTGGACCTCAGCCTGGTGATCTTCGTACAACCATAGAATCTGATGGGCATGACTCTTCCCACCTTCTTGGTGTCTACCGCATGAAACGCCTGGAGGCTGGTAGGTGGCATCAGGAGACCAGGAGACTGAGTCGAAGAAGTAAAGGTCTGTTAAAAAGGCCCCATGTGTCTCGGACGGGCTCATGTGATGTCCCTGGTTGCGTCCTAAGGTGGAATTGCCGAGCCACTTGGAGAAGATGGTTGAGCGTTATATCACTCCCTTGCAAAGAGTACATAGCCTATAGGTAAATTGTACAACCTTTGCAGAGTGTATATCCGGATAACCGTTGTCACAGCATGACACGCTATGGTTTTGAGCTTAAAGGGAGTAGTCTCTCTGTTTTACCTCCTTGATGTGTGTATGGGCAATGGCCCATGTTTTTAAGAGTATTGGCAGTGTGTGTCAGAAGTCGGTAGGACCTTGGTGTCTGAAGGTTCAATTAAAATATTGAGAACTAGCGGGATGTACAGTAACTCCCCCAGGGCTAACCTATTAAAATACTAACAATAAAATTACTTTTCAAAAGTGATTTCAACTGCTTTCTAAAGAGCCCTGCATGAAATATTGCTTTATACAAGCAAGCCCTAGAGCTTTATCCTTGCTAGTGCCAACTATGCATTTATATTTTCCTTAAGTAGTGTTAGGGCTCGGAGTACCTTATGTACTTACGTTCTTGCATTTATTGGTTTTAGAAGATGAAAATTGTGTAGAAGACGACATTAACGAGTAGGGTTTCGTTCTGCCTCAAGTTTGCCTGTGGAATTGGTGTGAAGCTTGCTTTGTTTGTTCAAGTTTTTTGGCTATCTCTGATAGTCTTTTTTGTTGTAATCTATCAAATGATTGTAAGTTTGTATTCTATATCTTATAATTTAAAGTATTTGCATGATATGTACTTTATCTGTGCATATCAACTGCTGATCAGGGATTGATAGGGAAACATAATAGATTTTAGAAATGGGGTCTGACAAAAAACTAAAATAATGACAATATAAGTAAGAACTATGACAGTAAATAGTTAGAATAATGAAAATATATAGCTAGAATATAACACTGTATGGGTACAACTACTTAAGAAAAAATTGTAAGAAAAATAGTCGAACATATGTTAAAACAAAAAACAGCGATTATGAAACAACTGTTAAATATGGGTATGATACTATATTATAACTTAAACTAGGAAATAGATTTTAAGGAAAATAAAACAGAACAAACATGAACTGGAATAGGTGCAGACGGCCCACATAAGCGGCCAAAACATCGGCCTCGGCCAGCCATGCCACGCGAGCGCTCTAGCACTCTCGCGCTGCCCTCCACGTCTCCGAGTCTCGTAGCTACGTGTCTCGACGTCGCCCTCGCCCACCCATGCAACCCACCTAAAACGTCAGCGTCCCCCTCTTGCTCGAGCCCGACCACATCCACACTCCTGCCACACCTCGGCTTGCACAGTAGTATACTGCGCTTGCTTCTTCCAGGTTTGGAGAGAAGCGGCCATGGACCTGGTGAATGGGTTGCTCAACTGGGTGGGGACGCCCACCATGATCGCCAGCCTGCTCCTCTTCTACCCGCCTTACTACCTCTTCAAGACCTGCTACTCTCTCCTGTCCTGGATCTTCCCCGAGGATCTCGCCCGCAAGGTCGTCCTCATCACCGGCGCGTCCTCCGGCATCGGCGAGGTGACTCATCACTACCTGTGTCTAACATCACTTCCGGTCGACGGCCATTTCAGTTCGGACGACAGCTCTGTTTTGTATCCAATACCTTCTTGCGTTTACTCTGTTTACGCTTGAGGAACGAGTTCCACACTTCACTCGTGTAGGTAACTAATAGCATGAAGTTGCCATAAAACTTGTTTTGGTCCGTCCCGAAAGCATGGATTCACCGGTGACCCTGAAATCTTGCTTGCAGCACTAGTATACTACGTACTCTGTTGTCCTCGATAAGAAAAGTAGGAGCGTACTCTGTTTCTAGATTCCTGCCTGCAGTAAGCCAGTTATAAAATCCACTGGGTCAATGAGAATTGGAATATACCTTAATTGAACCCTGGTTTATGGATATGTACTTGTTTTCGGAGGGATTAACTGTAGTAAGCGAGATGATTTTGTCATGTACTTAACACAACTATCTGTTGTTGTAACACTGTCAAATTCGCTAAAAGCTTTGATCTTCTCTGCAGCAATTAGCCTACCAGTATGCTTTGAAGGGCGCTTCCCTTGTCCTAGTTGCAAGGAGGGAATCGAGCCTCCGTCAGGTTGCGGACAAAGCATACGAGCTCGGTGCTCCGGACGTGATCATTCTCCCGGGTGATGTCGCCAACCCAGACGATTGCAAAAGATTTGTTCAGACTGCAATCAGTCACTACGACAGATGTAAGACTTTTACAAATTTGTCTTGTGCCAACTTGATGCAATCTCATTGTTGTGTACCGAATAAATGTCACTTTGATTGTTGTGCTTCAGTGGATCATCTTGTATGCAACGCTGGCATCGCAAGTGTGGGCGCTTTTGAGGAGATTCCAGAAGTCACAAACTACATTTCTCAGCTTGTAACAACATAATTCTCAGCTTGTAACACATATGTTAGTTTATTTGATCGTGTATATCCACAAGTGCTGGACTAACAGGGTACTACTTTTCCAGGATGTAAATTTCTGGGGCTCAGTTCAAACAACATTCGCTGCACTTCCTTATCTTAAAAGGAGCCGTGGAAGAATAGTGGTCACTGCATCGGCTACTGGATGGAACCCTGTTCCAAGAATGAGCTTCTATAATGTACTTAAAAATTTTATCGTTGCTTCTCACTGTTTTTTCAGCATGGTAGGTCCTGAATTTGGCGTCAGTGATCATGTCTTGTCTGTTTCAGGCTGCCAATGCTGCGCTGATAAACTTCTACGAGACGTTGCGTACCGAGATCGGCAGCGAGGTTGGGATCACCATAGTGACGCCTGGGTGGATCGAGTCAGAGATGTCCAAAGGGAAGTTCCTGAAGGAGCATGGTGAAGTGGAGGTTGATCAACAAATGCGAGATGTAAACACTCTACACAAACTCGCAATGCATATAGCTCTGTTTGTTTTCAGAGGATTCTCAATATACTACTTGTCTTTGCTCACCATATGTAAGTTACTACATGTCTTTACTCACCATATGTATCTTTCAGGCTCAAATCGGATTATTTCCAGTGGAATACGCCAAGAACTGCGCCAAGGCCATGGTGCAGGCAGCTAGCCAAGGCGAGCACTATCTCACTGTGCCGCCGTGGTTCAGGGCAATGTACCTGTGGAGGGTGTTCGCGCCGGAGGTCGTCGAAACCTGCTACCGCCTCCTGTACATGCACGGCCGCGGCGCCAGCCAGAGCGATGCACCGAGCAGGGCGATGGCTGAGGCCGGTGGGAAGAAGATGCTGTACCCGACCTCACTGCGCTCTGATGAGATCAAGAGCGACTGAAGAAGCAGTGTCCACAGCCGCTTCACTTAGGCTTGCCCGTTCGTCGTGAAGAACAGCTTTTGTACTCCTTTTGATGGACATGTCATTACTCTGTAGTCTGTAATATTCCTCAACGGTGAATGAATAAGCTACAGTTCTGGTGCTTCTGTAATATTTGCACTGAAAGTTTTCATACGGACTAGTGGTGTCCCTGAACATCTGAGACGTACGGGACCGAAGAGGTGGTCAGGTGGATGTGTATGTTTTGTCATACCGTACTGTATGACTAACCACCCACTTAAAAAAAAACAATATTTTATCGTATCATACATCTTGATTCACAAGCAAAGATGAGACTATTTCTTTTGGAGTTCACAAACTGCTCGTCTGACACTGATTTTCAGAAGTACAAAACTCAGGTGACTTCTTTGTAGATTAGTCAATCAATCTACTTACCGCCATATAGGAACAATAATGTAGTACAATAATAATTTGTATGCATTTAACAGCAATAATAACAATAAATTTTTTTTGGTCGGTCAAATGGTCCTCCGAACATGTTGCAGAATCTGGATCATCATGATTGTAATCCCCCATGCAGGTGTGCTCTTGATTTAGTGAAGAGAATTTCAAATCTTGGGCAGCCGCGGGGTGCTTTCGGGTGTGTGGTCACTAACACTAGTAATGGATCGGCCAAATAATAAGCCTCTTAGCTCATCTTTTTCCTCTGAGCCATTAGCTGAGTTGACCCAAGTACGATTTTTGAATAAGATAAAATAGTACGATTTTTTAGAGCCTGACATTGTTGCTTAGGTGCGACTAATTACCTGCATCAAGCCCGGCCAGGCTGAGCACATGTTTATTTTCCGCGTGTGACACCCTAGGTATCACCGTTGAACGAATCGACAAATTTAAAACCCTAGAAGTCAAATCACACACTTAAAAGCAAAATCGACATTGAAAGTAAAAAGAAATGTTGTTTGAAATACTCTGAGGAAAACACTACAAGAATTTTTGGCAACTAATAGAACACGATTAGTAGGATCGGGAAATTTTTTTTAGCAGTGTCGAAAACCTTCCTCATTAGGGAAGAAGTCAAACCCTAGTTAGTAACCTATCAAAATTCTCATAGAACCCTAGCAATATTTTTATATAAAAATTAACTACACATTAAAATAGAAGTTTGGAGATTTTATCAAAATTTTTGGAAGAAGTTTAAACCTTTTTAAATTCCAACAAATTTGAACTAAGTTGAAAATTCACAGATCTTTAGAGGCTGAATCAGGGAATCTTCCTATAAGCAAAGTTGTTCCAAATAATTCATTTAGCTCACAAAAAAAGTTTCAAAAATTCTTGAGCTCGGGAGATAGGGTTTTCAATCAAATCAAGAAGGAGCAATTGAAATAATTAAAAAAAATCAAATTGAAAATGGCTGGACGAGCTACAGTGGCACCGCCACGGCCGACCAACCGCCGTGGCTGGCAGCCCAGCCAGCCGCCGGTGCCCTGCGTGCCTTTACTCCTCCTAGCAAGATCTTGGCAAAGATCTTCCTCTCCCATCTCTCTCCCTCTCTCCTCCCTCTCTCTCTTCTCACTGGCGCACTGTTTTCTCTCTGCTGCACGGCATCCCCCATGGCAGAGCACCGCCTCACTGCGCCTATCGCCGCCTGCCGCCCCTCTGCTCCAATCTGCACGTGCACTGCTCTCTCTCGCCCTTGGCTCCTCTCCTTCGAGCATAAAGCCGAGCGCCGCCCCTTCCTTCTTCCTCCCCCTGTTCTTCCTCCACGCGCAAGCTTTGCAGCCGCCATTGCCTTAGCCGACCGCCGCTCCACGACGCCAGCACAGCTCAGCACTTCCCGAGCCCCGCCACCTTGCTGGTTAAGTCCCTCCCCATCTCCTGAAGCTCTTCAACCACTAAGAGCCCCGTCCGTGCCCTAGTTTCCTCGGAACGCCATCGTCCACCGTTTCAGCCGAGAACCACGCCGGCGGCCCCAATTTCTTGAAATTCCTCGCCACGGTACAACGATCCTTCAATTCTTTTCACCGGCTAGGTCCTCTCACCATGGCGCACCCAATCGACATGATTCCGGCCACAGGTGATCATCGTTGACGAAGAACACCTCGCACCATCTCTTCGGCCGCCATTAACGCCGCTTCAAGCTCACGTCGCCGGCCCTGTTTTCCTCTTCCCCGTGGCCATCTTCGTCGACCAATCCGTTCCTTGGGTCGAGGTGAAGCTCCACGACACTTTGATTCTTGCCCTAGCCTTCTTCTCCGGCGAGGAGCTCACCGGAGCACCGCCTCTGCCATGACCCATGTTCTGTCCACTGTTCCATCCATTTTTCCTTTTTTTCCATTAATTAGCTAGAAATTAAAAAATATGTAAAAAACAGTGGAAAAATCTAAAAATTCCAAAACTAATTTTATGTAAATCCATGAAAAATGAAATAATTTTCTGTTAAAACACTTCTTTAAAAATGTCCCTGGAATTTCCTCAATAATTCACTGAATTATTTTTGTTTTTGATTTTTATTTAAAGTTCCAGAAGGTTTCTAGGGTTGGTTTTTGAACCATAATTGTATCTTGGCATGATACATCTCCTGCATTTTTCCAGAATTTTTCATCAACATTTTTGCATGCATGTCATCGGTAATATCCCTAAAATCCTAGTATATTTGTCTTTTTCTAAAGTACATTAGGAAAGTCATCCAAAAGCCCAAAACCTTAAGCAAAATTCTATTTTAGAAGCTCACTAGTATCTTCTTAAAGTTTCATAATTTTTCTATAAGTTTTAGTATGTGTTTCTGATTTTATAATTTTGAAGAACAGGACATTGTTTGATTTTTAGTAAATCCTTAGAAGCTCAACTGGACCCGAACCCAGAGCCAAAAGTCTTAGTTTAGAGCCTACTTTAAACTAAAAATGGTTCCAGGCCTGTAACTTAACTTTTATTTTTACCAGAAAAGTCGTTACGACTTTTACGGTATCGTTACGGTTTTTCCCGATGTCGTAAACGGGCAACGACAGTCGGAGGGCTCGTGTTCCTACTAACGCGAGTCGAAACCATTCAAACTTAGTATCGTAGTAACACCAAGCCACCTAGTAAAGCCAGTACATGAGATGTGTTTTGAGATTTTTCCCGGAAACGACATCCGTGTACCACCCGATATCGGAACCGGAGCCCGGGAACCGGGAACCCGTATCCAGAATCGGTAAAACTGTTTTTGGCATAACTTGAGCTATAGATCTCCGATTGACATGGTTCTTTTGCATTGTGTTCGTAGTCTCAATAGCTACCTAATGTCAATACTAACAATTACCTTTATGGTTATTATTTTACAATAACCAAACATTGATAAAATCGAACAATAAGTATAATACTAATGCTAATAATCATCTAACTCTAGTAAGTAAATCTTATCAAACTTAAGGCTAATAACAACCTTGCCCCAACCCATTCTCTTAGAGCCCTTAAATAAATGCAAGACTAATCGTGACGTTAATCCTAATAGTCATCCTAATTAGAGATCTAATACTAGTGGCAATTCAAATGATTGAACAACAACTAACGACAAGCATCTTAAACATGCCCCTTTAAGAATAATTAGGATTTCAATCATGAGCTAGACTCTTGATCATCATTAATTATCTCTAAATAGTATCAGTAGTCTAAGTAAATTAGTTTCCTAAAGTGTATTACAATGATAGTGACCCTAACTTAATAAAAATTTCTATTTTATCATTTCTAGTCTATCTTGTAAAATGCCTAGTAAATCGAGGAAAATTCTAAAAATGGTGAACCCAAGTTTATTGGAATCCTTGTAAAATACACGAAATATCTGCTGAAACACTTTTTCATGAAACTCCTTGAAGCTGTCTAAATAGATAGGTAGAGACCTTTTATTTTTACCTTACACCTATAGAACCAGGACTTCTGGTAGATGTGCGTCATGGCAAGCAGAACGTTAATGTTCTGATTTCGCCTAACATCTGAACTTCCAAAACTTTCTCAAATTAGAGCTTATGTCAGAAGTGCGTCATGGCAAGCAGAACGCTAATGTTCTGATTTCGCCTAACATCTGACCTCACAAAGCTATTCTCAAACTGGAACATCCGTCAGATGTGCGTCCAGCTCAGCAGAACCCAAGTGTTCTATTTTTGCTCGACATCTGGGGAATTCAAAACATTTGGAATGGGAACTTCTGTCGAATGAGTGTTGTGGTACTCAGAACTCAATGTTCTGATTTTACATAACATCGGGCGTTCCCGAACTCATCTAGAGTTGGAGTTCTATCAGATGTATGTCACGACACCCGGGACTTAAATAATGTCTGGAGTTTTAGAGCTCATCTGGAGATGGAGCTTTTGTCAGATGTGTGTCTCGGCAAACACTCCTCCTGTAAATTTTTCCCAGAACTTGACCTCAATAATACCCCCTTTCCTACATGTGAATAACCTCCTAACAGAAGATCGTTAGAATTGCTATAAAACATAGGGACTTCAGTTCAAACAAACAACCCAACCCCAAAAATCATCTTTTCGATAGCACCATCCGATGAAGATCACCTCCTAACAAAAGCTAGAAGATTTCATAATAGGCCATGGTTGCTAAGCAAATAATCAACTTATCTAACAACCGAAGTCAAAATAATAAACGATAGTTGAAACCACCTTGTCAAAAGTAACCTCTTGATTACTCTTTAACAGAACCACCCTATTTCCTTATTTAAAATAACACCTCATCTCCCTATTGCATCATGTAGACATCAAAGAGACCGTCGAGCTGACAATCCCGAGTCTTCAATCCTCGCCGAAGTCATCATCATCAACGAAGCAGGAGATCCAGGCAAGCCTCGGTGCACAACCAAGATTTAAAATTTTCTTTTATAACTAAGTGTGTCATGTTTGTACATTAAGTTGCTAGGAGTTGATTGGAACCTTAGTTGCATTGTTTCCATAGGAGACCCTATCGGTAGCTGGTATAGATGACCCCTTTAGTTTGCTTTGCCTAGTAAGTCTTACCGGTAGAAGTCGAGCAGAGTGGACGCTGCTCGTGATTGGTAGGATACTAAATGAAACTATTACTTGAGACATACGACACATGATGATGGATTGATCAAGGAAACATAAAAATTTGAGGGTCAGACAGGGTACCAAGTAGGTCAGCGACTGGACTGGGTCCAGGGTGACCGTACACTTGTCTGATCCGTGTGGTCCGAGCCTGGTCGAGCCTTGAATGTACTAATCATATGCTGGGAATAATGGGGCCCAGTAAACCTACGTAGTCTAGTGATTGCAAAGTCGAACCTGCCCTATGGTGTCTGATTTGGAGGCGATCTGGGGCGGGCAGTGTGGGAACTCCACAGAAACCGTCTGGGACATGTTGTCTGGTGGGATGCGACGCTGCTAAGGCAGACATAGTAGGGAATTGACTTTGCAGGACTGGTGTGAACGGTTGCCACGTGCGAGTCTGGTACGCGCACGTGTCGTATGATTAGGTTTCCCCTGCAGGGTATAAAAAATCATTTCGAACCGTTGTTGCTTCTAGTTTGTAAGTATGCTCGTGAAACGCATCACATCATAATAAAGAAGCTGAGATACAATGAGGATGAAGTATGATGATTACTATTACTATTACTACTTTTGTTATGCTTGATTAGTTCAGTGCTAACTAAAGTTACATTCTAATTACTTAACCTGTGCTAAAATTTGATCAAGAGTAGTATAGGCTTTGCAAGTCTATTTTTACAAGTAAACCCACCCCCAGTCAGCCAGCATGTCTAGGAGTCGGCTGTAGTCAACCACTTTGACGGGTCAGCTTTGTTGAGCTTCTTAGAAGCTCACGCTTTGGCGTTATGTGGTTTTCAGGAGCTGACATGCAGAACCAGGATGATAGCATCCATTGGGAGGAGTCTCGCCCAGAAGTTGAGAACCTCCAGTGGGAGCTGTGTGAATCGCCGCAGTAACACTTGAAGTGGCTAGTAGCATGACGCCACTGGGCACGGTGCATGCTTTTGCTTTAGTATGAGTGTCGGAGTCTGTAACCGTTCAAGTCTTCCACTGTTTATGTTTCGAAAAACTCTATTTGCGTACTCTGAATCATTATAAGACCTAAATTTCAATTATGAATCAATGTTGTATTAAATTCTCTCTCCTTGTAAATTATTGCTGTTTATTCCTGCCTGTGTTGTACCGTGTGTACGCTCGCTTCGCCGAGCGTTGCCCAACAGGATTCTGTGACGGCAGGATCTGTCCGGAAATGAGGTTTTACGGGGTGGGTCCGCGTCACCGCGGCATCCTCAACCAGGTTCGGATGACGCAACCGGAGAGTGATTGATTGTTTTCTGCATGCAAAAAAGCATGTCCTATGGCCTCGGCTCGCGGGATACATATTTGTATTTCGTTGCTCTCTGCCTCCCCACAGGATGGCCAGTAGGGGAACGAGCAGGCAGTGCTGGAAAGAGGACCCAGCACGCCCTTAATTGCGAACAACATATGATGACTTATAAATCTCTTATTAGAGCAAGGAGTCATTGGTAATTTAATTCGTTGTTCAATAAATATGCACGGTAAGGCAAATTCTTTAGTCATTCATAAATAAGGACTGGCCTTTGATTGAGGAGAAATTTCAGAACAAACTTAGTAGTTGGAAAGAAAAATTATTATCGGTTGGTGGGAGACTTGTTCTAATTAATTCGGTTCTTTCAAGTTTGGCCATGTTTATGCTTTCCTTTTTTGAAATCCCTAAAGGTGTCCTTCAAAAATTTGATTTATTATCATTCCAGATTTTTTTTGACAATGTGGTGAGCATAAGAAGAAGTATAGACTCACTAGGTGGAGCATATGTAGGCCAGACTATGATGGGCTAGGTATTAAAAACATGGAGATCCAAAACAAGTGTCTCTTGAGTAAATGGTTATTTAAATTATTGAATGAACATGGAATTTGGCAAAATCTTTTTAGAAAGAAATATTTGTCTAAAAAAACTTTAACAGAAGTACATGCTTTTGGTCAGGACTCATGAAGATTAAAGATGATTTTTTGGCCGGTGGAGTTCTCAAGACTCAAAGTGGAGCAGAAATTAGATTTTGAGAGGATACATGGTTAGGAGATAGACCTCTTAGTGTGGTTTATCCTTCTCTCTATACAATAGTAAGAAGAAAAGATGATACTATGGCTAATGTCCTAAGGACCATATCACCACTTAATGTGTCATATAGGAGAGTGTTGATTCATGAAAATTTTGATGCTTGGCATGATTTAGTTTCAAAAATAGTGCATATTAATCTCTCTAATGAGAGGGATGTATTTGTTTGGAAACATAATAAGAATGGCTCATTCTTGGTTCAGTCTATGTACATGGAAATGAATAGACAAAGAGTTATTCCAGAAAAGCTTCTGCTTTGGATGTTAAGAGTACCTTTGAAAATTAAGATTTTACTTTGATATCTTTAAAATGGAGTAACTCTTACCAAGGATAATCTAGCAAAGGAACTGGCAAGGAAGCATTAAGTGTTGTTTCTGCAACTGTTTACAGACTATACAACACTTGTTTTTTGATTGTCATTTTGCTAAATTTGTTTGGAATACGGTGCATATCACGTTTAGAATTCAACCCCCCACTAGTATTTCACATATGTTTGGATCTTGCTATGTGGTGTACAACCAAAGCTTAGGAACCAAATTTTATTAGGTGCAGCAGCACTTTGTTGGGCATCATGGTTGAAATAGAAATAATATAGTATTCAATAAAACTAAGACTAATACCTATTTGCAGGTAATTTTCAGGGTGACCTAATCCGGCAATGGTCCATGCTTCATAAAGAGATGGAGAGTCCGGCGTTCAAGAACGGTTGCAGGAGGCTAGAAACAGTGATCATGGAAATTTTTGCCAATTTTGGATGGAGCTATCGAAATAGAATTGAAGCTTAGGTTTAATTCTTTTGAATTGCCAGGTGCTTTAGTTGTCTTGATGTTTGTAGTGTGTTGCACTCTCTTATGAGAGAAGTTTGAGCCTTATGGTTATGTTTTGTACTCGACGCTTAAGCTATGTACCATTTTATGGTACAGGCTGGAACCCCGTTCCATTATTAAAAAATGAAGATTCGTAACTATTCCTCGTGGTTGTGGTGTTGGAGGAATGGTTAGTCTCTGTATCCGACAATGGGGGCAGAGGTGTAGAAGGTGGTGCAGTCGTACGTGCTGAGCGGCACTGGGCCGATGATTTGGAACCTCTTGGGCAGGTCCATGTTGGCGAGGAAGATTCAACCAAAGGACATGGGTTCGTGTACCTTCCTCCACCACCTTGTTCCCTTCTTCCCTGTCATACCCTCTGCAGTGATGACCGTCCTGGGGAAGGCCTTCCTTTAGGCCTTGTTCGGTTAGGCCTCGTTCGGTTGGGCTTGGAACAGCTGGTAACGCAGCCCGTTACCCGTGGAATGGCTAGACGGGGAAAGAAATCAAGCCCACATGGAAATGACCATTCGGTTATGTCTCGTGGAGAATAAAATTCAGCCCATCCCGGCCTTTCCCCACCTCTCGAGCCTTGTTTCCAAACCCTACCACGAGAGTCATGGAACGGAAACCACTCGCGAGTCGGGCGGCGGTGGTGAGGCGTGAGGCTGAGACGCCGTAGGCTGCGGTGCAAAGCGAGCACGCGGCCCTACCACAACGAAGGCAAAGCAGAGCACGGTGGCAGCCGGACTCCGATGTCCATCCCCTTCGAAGCCAGCCCCTCTTGCCTACTTTGCGAGGAGGCGCGAGGAGAGCACAACGGCAACCCAACTGCAACAAAGGCAAAGACAAGCATGGCGGCGGCCAACTCCGGCGTCCACCCCCTCGCGCCTGCTTTTCTCCGGTACTCCATCGCTTCCTTCCTCTCCTCTCAATCTCTATTCATTTTCTCGATTTGTTCTTGTGTGCACTGCCCACCGCCGTGCTTCTGCTCTAGCTCCACTGCGTTGCTGGCGCACGTGCGCACACGAGCCTTGAGCACTGCGAGCTGTGCACAATCACCTTGCTTTCGCCGGTGACCACTGACCAGGATCCACCTCTCCACCAGATCTTTACTGCTCCTCCGGAGATCGTCGTGCAGCGACGGAGGACCCGTGCGCTCGCCACACCTTGGTGCTGGGGGGAAAATTTTGTGCGGGATGCTACTGCTCCTAGCGTGTGTCAAGCTTGTTGCTTCGGGTTCCTGTTCTTGGCGAATCTATGGATGTGCAGAGCTGCATGTATGCGTTATTGCCCCTGCTGGCTCCTGCGGCTAGCTGCACACTCCAGGACGCGGCAAGGCGTTAGGGTCACTACTGCTACTACTGTTTGCATTAGATTAGATTCTTCTTGTCTATATTTCCTAATTGTCAATCGTCAGTATTCTTCTTGTCCATGTTTAGTGAGTGTGTTTTGATGCCTGGATGTAGCGTGTACCCCACTCTTTTAACGCCAACAGCAGCTGTGATTGTCAAATGAGTGTGTTTTGTCTTCAGCTAGAAACTGTAAGCAGTTAATTGAAAAATGTACAAATGTAATTTCAGGTCTTGTTCCTTTTTATCATCATTTTGTATTTCTACACAATATAGATGAACAGTACAGTAGAATGTTATAGTTATTTCTTCAGAATATTGTTCCCTGAATGTTCATTTTGAATGAATCAAATGGTGTTCATTATCACTCTAAATTTTGAATGACTGTCATTGTTTTTTTGGTGGTTAAAAATCCTGAATGCCTTTTCTTGGTTCTGATTTCAATCTCAGTTCAACACCATTATTTCTAGTGTATATCACGAACTTCTGTTAGAATCTATATTCCTTGTTATGGTAAAAATGATATGCTGCTAGTAAGAGCATCTTCAATCATTTTTCAAAATTTTACTTCCAAAGAACTGGTTTAGGAAGTTTATAAATGAACATAAGGAGTAAAAAACTCATGTACTCCAACAATTCTCAATATAGGTTCTTATATATATTTTAAATCTTTTGCCATGTATGCAAGCCTGGTCCTTTATGAGTTTGTTTTGATTTTTGGACCTTTAGAAGCTGTTTGGGAGAGCTCCACTCTATCTTTTTTAGCTTTGCTCTCAAATTTACTAACCAAACATATTAGCTCCACCAACTCCAGATCCAAAAAAAATGGTAGAATTGGGGCTAACTCTACCTTTTTTTGAAGCTCATGAGGAGTTGCTCTAAAAAATAAAAATCGTGGAGTTGATAAAAAATTATCAACATGCCACTTATTACAAAACATATTCATTGGATTCTTTTGTCTTTCTCATGTTTTTCTTCCAAATCAAATGCATCTCATATAGATACAGAGGAGCTCACACCGTTCAAAGCATATTGATTTATATGAGAAAAACATAGATTTTATTGGAGGAATATTAGACCTTTTCAATCAAAACCTTGAATATCTAGAGCTGGAGTTAAAATTTGCTAAACGTTTGTCATCTAAAATTCATTCTATGTTCAGTCAATTTTTAAACCAACAGGAGCCTGATTGCTAGAGATTTGCTACACTTGCGAAATGATTACGGAGTGCATCGATTATCTCCTCTCAAAAATGATTGTTTTTCCGAAACTTGAAATTAAATTTGAATTATTTGATTGTGCATTCGTGTTGGATTAGATGCATTAGATTTCTATCGTGTGAATTAGCCCTTTTAAATTCTTAGGTTTGCTTTAGAATTATTTTTATGGTTTGTGTTTAATTTATTTTAATTGATTTTTCTTGAATTTGTCGTGCTTAACCTAATTTTAATAAGGAAAGTTTGAAAGTAAATGAAAATAAAATAAAAACCCTAAACCATCCTATTAAACCCTTGGGCCATTTTCTTCTTCCTCCCTCCCTTTCTCTCCACTGTAGCCCACCTAGCCAGCCCGCCAGCAGCAGCCTGTCGGCCTGCTCCCTTCCGCTCCGCGCCTCGGCCCAGTCCAGCCGCGCAGCGCACCAGCCCAGCAAGACAGGCTGCCAGCCTGCTTCTGCGGCCCAGCGCCGCGCTCACCCTCCTTGGGCCGCCTCCACGCCCACTCGGCCCAGCAAGGCCAGCAGCAGCAGCCCCGCTCAGCACAGTCGCGCGCGCCGCGGCTCGGCCAACGCAACACGCGCGCCGCGGCTCGGCCCGTAACCCTAGCGCGCCGCCGCCGTCACGTGTCGCCATCCGCGCCGCCCGCGCGCGCATTCAATAAGCGCCGCCGTTAATCCTCGGGGTTCGCGCCCAACCCTAGGTCCCTCGCCTATAAATGGGTAACCCTCGCCCTCCTCTGCCCTTTTGCCCATAGCGCCGCCGCTCCTCGCGCGCGCCGCCGCCGAAGCTCCGCCACCGCGCGTCGTCGCCGACCGTCGCCGTCGACGCTCGCCGGACCTCACCGACCCCACGCGGCGCTCCGCGCCTCCGCGCCGCCTCCACGAAGCCCTGGGTCGAGCCCAGCTGACCTCGGTAGCGCCGCCACGACGCCGCCGAACGTCGTCGCATCGAGCTCGCCGTCGCGCGTCGCCGTCCCCTTCCCGTCGACGCTCATCAACGCCACGCCGAGCTCTTCCCCTCCGCGCCGCCTCCGTCAGGGCTTGGATCGAGGCGCGCCTTCCACTGTACCGCCAGCGACGCCGCCGACCCTCCGCCGCCACAGCTCGTCTTCGCGCGCCGCCGCCCGCCGCTCGCCGGCGACCGTTAACCCCCCAGTGAGCTTCCCCACCGCCTCCGCTTCCCCCTGGTACCCACGCCGCCACCGGAAACCCACTGGAGCTCGAGGCAGCCGAGCTCCGGCGAGCTCCCATGGAGCGCCGCCACTCGCCGTCGTCCATCGCCGCCACTTGCGCCGCTACCTTGCTATGGGCCGTCCGATCTCAGATCGACGCCTGAGATCAAATCTAGCCTTTGAACCCGTGAACCAGGACCACGAACCCATAGACCATGAACTTAATTAAGTCCACCCCGCGAGCCATGAACCTGGTCCATATGTTTTTCAGTATAAAATTAATTCAAATAAAACCTGGAAAATCCCCAGCCTTCATCTTTGCAGATTAACCCCTGAACTTTGGCTTAATTGTGCTCTGGTCCTATCTTTTGCATAGCCTGCCTTGTGTTTAATTAATTATGTTGTAAATTTTACATTTGCATAAAAACCCCTCTCATGTTAATAATTCGTATCTGTCCGTGCTATTTTACAGAAAGCACCCTATACTTGTAAATAATAATGATTGATAAATATAACAGTCCTAGTCATTTTACATAAAGACCCCTATTCTTTAATATAATTGCGTAAAAGACCTAGTTTTCAACTAAGTTGTGTTGAATCTATTCTTTTGCATAAAAATCCTTCTGCTTTAATAATTTATAATTTACCTATTAATTTACAGTAAACACCCTGAATCTTTTAATAATAATATAATATAATATGAACCTAACCTTTTTACAACAAAACCCCTTTTCTTTTGTAAAATTGCATGTAAGTCCCTGAATTATGCCGTTTTCATAAATAAACATCTTTAACCTGCTGTCTTTGTAAATAAGCCCCTGGTTTAGTCTAATTACATGAATGCCCTTTTCTTTATGTTTCTGTAATTACAAATAGGTCCCTGTTAGTGATGTTTTTGTAGTTTAGTCCCCATAGCTTCAACGAGCATATCATTTCACTCGTACTCCGTTTTTAGTGGTTTTCGCACTCACGAACTCGTAGCAATGAGTAGAATCTTTTAGAATAGTTGTTTGTAGCTTTTGTTGCTGTTTTAATCTGCTTTCTCATTATTGTTTGTTTGCTTGTCTTGTTTGCGTTGTTTGACGTTGCGATGCTAGAAGGCGAGCAAGTGAAGATAATTCAATACTTGAACTTTGCAGATCTTGATCAGCAGCAGTAAGGCGAGAACAGGCAAGTGTCCTTGACTATAATGCTCCTACTTCTTTCTATCTGTCAACCTGCGTGCAATAATTTGAATCCTATGAGTCATGCCCTTCCTGATTATCCTTGTCGCCTCGATTTGGGGTAGATGATATATGATTATTCCATGCTTAGTCTTGCTATGGTTGGGATGGGTAAAACCATGAACTTTATTGATAAACTTGATTAATGCTCAACTTCAATTAGTGATCGCCATGGGTAATGGAAGTTGGTAGCAACTTATAGTATGGGTGATCCTGGCAGGCGGATGTTGAGGTTGTTGGTTTGCACAGTGGTTCTGTGTAGTACCTTGGTTTGTGAATAGTTCCTGCTTGGGATCATAGGAAACCAGTTCGTGGAACGCGTAACCATGACTACAGCAAATCACAAGTTGATTATGGAAAACTTGATTAAGTAGCTTGTAGGTTCCTTTGTACCACTGCAATCAGGGAAAAGGTACGGATGGGAAGTCCGGACCTAGGGGATGTGTATGTGGATAACATACACTACCCATGGCGTAAGAGGGGGCTGCCGTGGTAAGGGTAAGCTTCCACGTCAGTGAAACCTTAGCGTGATTGCAGGCGGTCTAGGAATCTCTTTCGAAATATCATGCGGTGGTCTCTTGGCCTCACACCATAGGAAGTATGCGGGTAACATGGAGACATAGTCACTGATGGGTGACGGAATCACCGACTTGTGGGTACAGTTGTGCACCTCTGCAGAGTTATAAACTATCTGGATAGCCGCGCTCAGGGTCATGAGCGGCATGGACACTTTCATGATTAGATGGGATGGGATCTAGTGGGGTACATAGATCTTGGTGGATTCTGGTAGGGAGCCAGGGGGGGGGGATGTTACAGATAGTGTAGTCTGTAACATAGTACGAGGTAGGGTACCCTCTAGGACGGCAAGTTGCTAGCTTGCCATGGTGCACCGGTGTGTACCATAGATTTATCACCTAGTAATAGGTTGCTCAAAATGAATCTAGACATAGATGCTTTCTGCAGCATACCATGTTATTAACCTTTTTGTTGTTAAGCCTCACATGTCATATATTTCCTACACTTGAGGAGTACAATTTAATAAATTGTGTACAATTTAATAAATTGTACTCACACTTGCTATTTCCTCACTCGCTAATCTTTGCTGCTCAGAAGATAAAGAAGAGATGGACTACATCGAGGAGGACCACTTCTAGGCGAGCTGTTCCCTCGGTTGACTGCCTGTGGAGTTTGGTGTTGTCTTCCGTGTTGCTCTGATCGTTGTTTCGTGTAGTCTTTGGTAAGGCTCTAGTTTCGTTTCGGTTCCTTTTCGTTGACATTGGTTTTCTCTGTGTATCACTTATATTGTCAGGTATGTGTGAAACTGCGTCCTGGGCACACATACGGGACTCCTGGTTTTCGTTGTAAAACCGGGTGTGACACTCACCCCACACACGGCAGACACGGGAAAACCATCAAAAAACAAACAAACTGCAGGACACTGACAACAATAAAAAGGCCTAAAATGAAAACAATTTCGGTCCAAAAGCTAACACAAAGAAATAAAACCGACGTTGGTTTGTTGAAAAAAATGTGAAACATGTCGGGCTCCTGTTGGTTTAAAAATTGACTGAACATAGAATGAATTTTACTTGACATGTTTCACATTTTTTGCAACAAACCAACGTCAGTTTTATTTCTTTGTGTCAGCTTTTGGACCGAAATTGTTTTTATTTTGGGCCTTTTTATTGTTGTCAGTGTCCTGCAGTTTGTTTGTTTTTTAATGTTTTTCCTGTGTCTGGCGTGTGTGGGGTGAGAGTTAGTTTTGGAGTTTGTATTTTTTTTTTCAACATAGTTTTTCTTAATGAAAATAAGTAATGTGTTACTGCATTAAGCGTTGCTGTTTTAGGGATGTGCATTTTTTCTTTTGAGGAACAGGGATGTATATTCTAGGTCTGCATGTTCTCTATTGCCTTTTTAAGTGTATGCTTGGTACAGAATTTTTTGTTGCATCAGTTTGGTAGGGATCGCTGCTTATTTGTGCATAGCT
The DNA here is from genome assembly GCA_001182835.1 of Oropetium thomaeum. NCBI lineage: Eukaryota > Viridiplantae > Streptophyta > Magnoliopsida > Poales > Poaceae > Oropetium > Oropetium thomaeum. Next base: position 321,663 of record LFJQ01000093.1, on the reverse strand, counting down.
AGGTAATATTTTGACGCAATCACTTAATATTTTAAGAGATTGCTGCTCATAATGAATTAGGAGGGAGTACTCCACTTCTTTTTTTTCTGGTTAAGGGTTTTGGTTATATACACCCAGTTCAAATTTGACTGTTTGTGTCATGAAATTCAGTCAATTTTCTGTTAACATTGTGCTAGCTAAGTAATCATTTTTGACTGATCTCCTTGCAAATTCTAGTCAAATTCCAGGAGGGATCTTTCTTTTCTAAAAAATGACTGAAAATGATAATCAAAACAATCACATGGGGTGGCTCTACTGGAATGACTTGTCACCATGCTGTTGGCTAAAAAAATTGACTGAATCAAAAGCAAAATTAGCTAAGTAATAGGTAGTCACTCCCTACAATTTTAGCCAAACAATTTGTGGTGGGTTCATCCAACTTGAATTTGACCAGTCGCCACCCCTAGTTTGACCACAAAATCTTCCAAATCGACTTACGGAAGATGGTACCGACCAACACCAGTATGTTTTGATTCGTCACACAGGTCGCCGCGGCACGCCTTGTTGCTTTGCACCTCGTACCTGCCCTTCGCCACCCAAGGAAGAGCGGCTCCGGAAACCTGAGTATACGCCTTCTTGTATGCATTGTTGATTCACAGTTAACGTTTTCAGGAAACCATTACGTATTCACGGCTCCGGTGTTGTGAGCGCATTTTTGCCTCTTACCCCTTGACAAAGGTCTGCCACCGCCGCCCGTCTCGCTCCCTGTAGATTGTTGGCCGAGGCAGCCATGGAGGAGTACGGCGGGGGAGACCTTCTTAGCGAGGCAATGGGCTCCGGGGCGCGGGTGGTGGTGTTGGAGGACTGCGTGGAGGTGCCTGCGGCTTTCGTTCTCCATCTCCTCCTCAAGCGTGTGTTCGTCAGCGGCGGCGCAGCAGCCTTCCTCGCTCTCTCGCAACCATTTTGTCACTACGATCGTGTCCTTCGCAAGATGGTAAGCGCTGCGCCTTCTCATAGTGGTAACTGCTAACCGCCTTTCTTAGCTTTTTAGCCCATGATTATCTCTCTGCAAAATTAGCTTATATACCTTGTGTGCTTACTAAATGAATCTATTTTGCCCAAAAAAACAAGCTATATTTCGTCAATTTCACAATGAATATTGCTTAATATTGATGGCTAGAAATGATCCAAGTTGGTAGAATCAAACTGATTTATCTGCTTGAGGATGGGATCTGTAAGCTCTTGTTCAGTTGTCTCACACGAACCTTCAGAAGTTCAAATTATTTCCATATGATATGCTCAGATGGGTATAATATCTTTACCGTTGGAATGGCCTTCAGGACACATGCTACATTACTGCTATCATAATCCAACCTAGTGGCCACTGGCTAGTGCTATGCTGTGTAATTTCCAGATTTTATATCTGTTCTTTTCATTTGCTAGCACCAATAGCTGATGTAGCAGGAAAAAGACATGCATCAATATTTTTCGGATCCGCACAGTGGGATTGGTTTTTACTGCTTGATGTTAGATTCCTGATTCTTCTACTGCAATATTCACGCTAGATTCCTGTGCTACTTGAATTTTACTTTTTCTCTTCTGGAATCTGTCAGGGCTGTAACCTTTCTCTGCATAGAAGAAATGAGAGGCTTCATTTTTTTGAATTGCAAGCGTTCCCAGGCATGCAGTTATTTTATTACCTTGTCTTGTTTGGAGAAACTGTCGTGTAACTACTATCTTGTGAGACGCCATTTTGTTTGCTTCTTGCTGCAGGTGGAGCAAAGGAAGCCACCATTGGCAACAGCTTCGTTCGTCTATACAGTCAAATTCAGAGAGCGGTGGAGGCAAACTGGACGGCAGAAAACACGGGAAAGTTCACCATCGTGGTGGATGATGTCTCACTCTTGGAAGTTGCTGCCCACGGTTCTGTAAATGATGTTTTGGACTTTTTGCATTATTGTGTCACACTCACATCTGAGATGGTAAATGATCAAAACATGGCCAGTACCATTGCCATCTTTTACCTTGGGTTTCATGCCTTCCAAACTCTGTTTCCCTTTGCAGAATTGCAAGCTACTGATCCTTATCCATGAGGATATATATTCGAGCGAGGAAAATATGGGTCTTCTTGTACAGCTGCGCTACATTGCAGATCTTGTTATTAAAGTGGCACCTTTGAGCACCGGTCTGGCTGCTGATGTTCATGGACAGGTTTGGCACTTGATCCTAATCTCACGCCTGCACGAGCCATGGGTTAATTTGTTTCATTTTGAGTTGATATTTCGATGAACTTGCATGAGCAAATCTTATTATTGGGGTAGACAATTTTCACCGTGCACTGACTTAAATCATTGTTTCCAACAGCTGTCGGTGGTAAAAAAGTGTGTGTTCAACGAGCAAAGGACAAAAGACCAGAAAGTTTGGAACTTCCATTTTAAAGTGAAGGAAAACGGTCCTGAATTCTTCTATCCTGGGAGCAGACATTAGGATATTGTAACGCCTAAGAACAACTTTTGTCATGAACTTGCGGTTGCAAGTTATCTGCCACAGCAAATTTCTATCGCAAAATTCTCAGAGGGTACGGCTAGTTGTAGGTTGAATGCCCACCCTGTATATTAATGAATACTGTCAATTTCTTTTGCAAATTTCAATCCGTTCAGGTCGCCAGAACTTGGGGCAGATGAGGATGAACTGGATCGAAACTACAAAGCGTTGTAGTAGCAAAGAAAGTAATTACATTACTCCCTCCGTTTTTTTTGTTATCACTGATTAGTTCAATAGAAGGGAATAGTTGACTTAGAGAAAGAGTTGAGCCACTCAACATGTCAACTCGATCTAGTATGCTGCTGGTTTGGACTCTTGACAAAGATTCGTGCAATGGAACTGAAGATAGCAAATCATCATAGACATTTTCTAACATAGTTCAGCCGATAGCCATTAACACAGCTGACTCCAGAAGAACCACCAGAGAATAATAGTAACTGGAGTTCTTATTTACTGAGCACTAATGTGGAAACCAATGAGCTGCTAAATTCCTAATTCTCAGATCATCCGACTTAAATGCGGTGCACTGTGCGACGAATCGAAACATACTGATGTTGGTCGGTACCACCTTCCGTAAGTCGATTTGGAAGATTTTGGGTCAAATTAGGGATGGCGACTGGTCAAATTCAAGTTGGATGAAAACCCGCCCGTGATAAAAGAGAGCTCCGCTCTATAAAAATCAATTCTGCTCCACAACTCCATCATGGAGTATCTCCGCTCCAGATTTATAAACCCACCACAAATTGTTTGGCTAAAATTGTAGGGAGTGACTACCTATTACTTAGCTAATTTTGCTTTTGATTCAGTCAATTTTTTTAGCCAACAGCATGGTGACAAGTCATTCCAGTAGAGCCAACCCATGTGATTGTTTTGATTATCATTTTCAGTCATTTTTTAGAAAAGAAAGATCCCTCCTGGAATTTGACTAGAATTTGCAAGGAGATCAGTCAAAAATGATTACTTAGCTAGCACAATGTTAACAGAAAATTGACTGAATTTCATGACACAAACAGTCAAATTTGAACTGGGTGTATATAACCAAAACCCTTAACCAGAAAAAAAAGAAGTGGAGTACTCCCTCCTAATTCATTACGAGCAGCAATCTCTTAAAATATTAAGTGATTGCGTCAAAATATTATCTAGCTATGCACAAATAAGCAGCAATCCCTACCAAACTGATGCAACAAAAAATTCTGTACTAAGCATACACTTAAAAAAGCAATAGAGAACATGCAGACCTAGAATATACATCCCTGTTCCTCAAAAGAAAAAATGCACATCCCTAAAACAGCAAAGCTTAATGCAGTAACACAATACTTATTCATTAAGAAAAACTATGTTGAAAAAAAAAACACACAAACTCCAAAACTAACCCTCACCCCACACACGCCAGACACATGAAAACATTAAAAAACAAACAAATTGCAACGACACTGACAACAATAAAAAGGCCCAATATAAAAACAATTTTGGTCCAAAAGCTGACACAAAGAAATAAAACCGACGTTGAGTTTTTAAAAAAATTGTGAAACATGTCACGCTCCTTGGTTTAAAAATTGACTGAACATAGAATGAATTTTAGCTGACGAACGTTTAGCAATGACGAAATTTAACTCCAGCTCTAGATATTCAAGGTATCGATTGAATGAAAGGTCTATTATGTCCCCATAAAAATCTATATTTTTCTCGTTATAAATCAATATAGTTTGAACGGTGTGAGCTCCTCTGTATCTATGTGAGATACGTTCGATTTGGAAGAAAAACGTGAGAAAGACAAAAGAATCCAATGAATATATTTTGTAATAAGTGGCATGTTGATAATTTTTTATCAATTTCACGATTTTTATTTTTTGGAGCACCTCCTCATGAGCTCAAAAAAAAGTGGAGTTAGCCCCAACTCCACCTTTTTTTTTGAATCTGGAGTTGGTGGAGCTAAGATGTTTGTCTAGTAAATTGGAGATAATAGCTGAAAAAGGTAGAGTGGAGCTCTCCCAAACAGCCCCTAAGGGTCCAAAAATCAAAACAACCTCATATAGGACCCAGGCTTGCATACATGGCAAAAGGTTTAAAATATATATAAGAACCTATATTGAGAATTGTTGGAGTACATGAGTTTTTACTCCTTATATTCATTTATAAACTTCCTAAACCAGTTCTTTGGAAGTAAAATTTTGAAGAATGATTGAACATGCTCTTACTAGCAGCATATCATTTTTAACATCATAACAAGGACTTTAATATAGATTCTAACAGAAGTTCGTGATATACACTAGAAATAATGGTGTTGAACTGAGATTGAATCAGAACGAAGAAAAGGCATTCAGGATTTTTAACCAACAAAAAAATACAGTCATTCAAAATTTAGAGTGATAATGAACACCATTGATTCATTCAAAATGAACATTCAGGGAACAATATTCTGAAGAAATAAGTATAACATTCTACTGTACTGTTCATCTATATTGTGTAGAAATACAAAGTGATAATAAAAACAAACAAGACCTGAAATTACATTTGTACATTTTTCAGTTAACTGCTTACAGTTTCTAGCTGAAGACAAAACACGCTCATTTGACAATCTCAGCTGCTGTTGGCGTTAAAAGAGTGGGGTACACACTACATCCAGGCGAAAAGCAGGCGTGAGGGGGTGGACGCCGGAGTTGGGCCGCTGCTGCGCTCGTCTTTGCCTTCATCGCAGAGGTTGTCATCGTGCTCGCCACGCGCCGCCTCGCAAAGTAGGCACGAGGGGCTGGCTTCGAAGGGGATGGACGCCTGAGTCCGGCTGCCACCGTGCTCTGTTTCGCCTTCGTCGTGGTAGGGTCGCCACCGTGCTCGCCTCGCACCGCAGCCGACGACGCCTCAGCCTCACACCTCACCACCTCCGCCAGACTCGCGAGTGGTTTCTGTTCCACGACTCTCGTGATAGGGTTTGGAAACAAGGCTCGAGAGGTGGGGAAAGGCCGGGATGGGCTGAATTTTATTCTCCGCGGGGCATAACCGAACGGTCATTTCCGTGCGGGCTTGATTTCTTTCCCCGTCTAGCAGTTCCACGGGTAACGGGCCACGTTACCAGCTGTTCCAAGCCCAATCGAACGAGGCCTTATGTAATAGAACTGGAGTGCCCGATCTTTCGGTGAGTGAAGATAACTTGATTTGGTGGAAGTAGACCCTCACGATCCGACTACGACGAGCAAGCCCGAGGCGCCAATGCAATCGCTGAATCAACTCCCGATTGTTACCAACCTTGCTGGTGCAAGATCAGCCTGATCACGAAGATCATTTCCTACGCGCAATCGAAGAACGAGCAAGAAAGAGATGCAAGCAATCTGATGTATTACTTGAAGGTGGAGTTCTGAATACACGTGGCAGCGCTGTAATGCGTGCGACGGCTGTAGCTAAAGCTAACAATTAAATAAAACTCGAGTCTAAACAGCGGCGGCTGTGTGGAATATAAAGTAGGGACGTCCTAGGGTTGAAGGCGGCCAGGGGTTGGACGCCCACAACTTGGGCTTAAGGCCCAACACGTTACATGGCCAAATTGGCCCAAACAGGTGACGCAGCACCTTGCTGTGGTCACACAGAATAATCCACGGACCTTCTGGAGCTGGGACCAGAACCAAAACGATGGCGTCGTCGTCCCCTTTCCAACGAGTCCAAGATCTCCCCGTTTCGACGTCGTATGAGGGAGTTATGATCGAAACATCGACGACGTGTCTGCTAAATCCGAGGGCGACGTGGCAGTTGAGTTGGAGATGAGTTGCAACTTGGAGAAGGCCATGGCGTCGGTGTGTTCGTTCCTTAGCAGCATGACGAAGTTCAGCTCTCGTGCACGGGCTCGAGTGATTGGCCCTTGATATGGAGGCGCCACTGGAGTTGCGTCCGACTCGGTCACAGCTTGAGGGAGCGCAGGCGCAGGTGCTGCTGTCTGAGAGTCGATGTCCTCATCATCCTCCCCTTCTTGAGCTGAAGTCGTCCTCGACGGCAGTTCCTCATCCTCGCCCGCATACGGTTTCAAATCTGCAACATTAGAACTAGTGGAAACACCAAACTCCGCAGGTAGGTCAAGAACATAAGCATTATCATTGATTTTAATTAACACTTTAAATGGACCAGCAGCACGAGGCATTAATTTAGAGCGGCGCAAAGCAGGAAACCTATCCTTACGCAAGTGTAACCAAACCATATCACCGGGTTCAAAAGTAACATGTTTGCGCCCTTTACTACCAGCAACCTGATATTTAGCATTAGCAGCAGCAATGTTTTGTTGTGTTTGCTCATGTAAATGCGTCATTTGATCAACATGTGCAACGGCATCTACATGTGGCTTATCCTCAGCATCAACGGAAAACAAATCAATGGGCGCCCGAGGTATGTAACCATAAACAACCTCAAAAGGACACATCTTAGTGGAAGCATGTGTAGCACGTTTATAAGCAAATTCAACATGAGGTAAACAATCTTCCCAACGTCTTAAATTCTTGTCTAAAACAGCCCGAAGCATGGTTGACAAAGTACGATTCACGATCTCAGTTTGCCCATCAGTTTGAGGATGATAAGTGGTGCTAAAAAGTAACTTAGTGCCTAATTTATTCCAAAGACAACGCCAAAAATGACTAAAAAACTTAGCATCACGATCAGATACAATTGTTTTAGAAATTCCATGCAAGCGAACAATGTCTCGAAAGAACAAATCAGCAATCATGGATGCATCATCAGTTTTATGACAAGGTATAAAATGAGCCATTTTAGAGAACCTATCAACAACGACAAATATGCTGTCCCTCCCCTTCTTAGTGCGAGGCAATCCCAAAACAAAATCCATCGAAATATCATGCCAAGGAGCAGAAGGAACAGGGAGAGACATATACAAACCATGGTTACCCAAACGAGACTTAGCTTTTTGGCACGTAGGGCAACGAGCAACGAAGCGCTCGACGTCACGACGCATCCGGGGCCAAAAGAAGTGTTCGTTCAGCACCTCTTGTGTTTTGAAAACACCGAAGTGACCCATGAGGCCCGCTCCATGAGCTTCCTGCAACAATAACAAACGAACCGAACCAGCTGGAATGCATAGCTTGTTAGCACGAAACAGGAACCCATCCTGTATATGAAACTTGCCCCATGGTTTGCCATCCTTACAATGTGAAATAATATCATGAAAATCAGCATCATTCACATATTGATCTTTTAAAGTTTGCAAACCAAAGATTTTAAAATCTAATTGGGACAGCATGGTATAGCGACGAGACAAAGCATCAGCAATGACATTTTCCTTTCCGTTCTTGTGTTTAATGATGTAGGGAAAGGACTCAATAAATTCTACCCATTTAGCATGTCGACGGTACAGATTAGTTTGGGTACGAATGTGTTTCAAAGCCTCATGATCAGAATGAATAATAAATTCGCGAGGCCACAAGTAATGCTGCCATGTTTGCAAAGTGCGCACTAAAGCATATAACTCCTTATCATAAGTTGAATATTTCAGGGCAGCGCCGCGCAATTTCTCACTAAAGTAAGCAACAGGTTTACGGTCTTGTAGCAAAACAGCACCTAAACCTATGCCACTAGCATCACATTCTAATTCAAACACTTTATTGAAATCAGGCAATTGTAAAAGAGGAGCATGAGTTAACCTGTCCTTCAAAGTGTTGAATGCATCTTCCTGTGGTGCGCCCCAAGCAAAGGAAACGCCTTTCTTTGTGAGCTCATGCAACGGGGCAGCAATGGAGCTGAAATCACGCACGAACCGTCGGTAGAATCCGGCGAGGCCAAGGAAACTCCGAACCTGCGTGACCGTCGTCGGTGTAGGCCAGCTCTGAATGGCCTCCACCTTGCTGCTATCCACCTCAATTCCCTGTGAAGTAACAACATAGCCAAGAAAAGAGACGCGTTGCGTGCAAAAGGTGCATTTTTCCAAGTTACCGAACAAGCGAGCAGCACGCAAAGCATCAAAAACAGCACGCATATGTTCTAAGTGCTCATCCATAGACTTGCTGTAAATAAGAATATCATCAAAGTAAACAACAACAAACAGACCTATGAATGGCCGAAGAACTTCATTCATTAAGCACATGAAAGTGCTGGGAGCATTAGACAAACCAAACGGCATAACCAACCATTCATATAGGGCAAATTTGGTTTTAAAAGCAGTTTTCCATTCATCCCCCAATTTCATCCTAATCTGATGGTACCCGCTACGCAAATCAACCTTAGAAAAAAGAACAACGCCACTAAGCTCATCAAGCATATCATCAAGGCGTGGTATGGGATATCGATAACGGATTGTGATGTTATTAATAGCACGACAATCGACACACATACGCCATGAACCATCTTTCTTAGGAACAAGTAAAACAGGAACCGAGCAAGGACTGAGTGACTCACGGATGTAGCCCTTGTCCAGTAGTGCTTGCACCTGGCGCTGGATCTCCTTCGTCTCATCGGGATTAGTGCGGTACGGGGCGCGATTGGGAAGCTGGGCGTCGGGGATGAGATCGATCTGATGTTCGATGCCACGGATAGGAGGAAGACCCGGTGGCAAGTCCTTGAGAAAGACATCGGCATAGTCCTGCAAAAGGTTAGCAACAGCAGGAGGAATATCCAAGAACGGTGCCTCATGAAGTGAAACAAGCATGTTGGAGCAAACAAGTGCATAGTAAGGCAAATTATCATCATGCAGCTCAGCAAAATCAGCACGTGTAGCACAAAACAGGGGTATGCAACTTGATTTCAGATCTAGCAGGGGCGGCTGGAGGTGATTTGTGAGATTTTGCTGTCTTGGCCGCCCGAGCCATGTCATCTTTCAGAATTTGTTCCGGGGTCATGGGATGAATGATTATTTTCTGACCCTTAAACATGAGTGAATAATGATTTGAACGACCATGATGTACACTATTAGTATCATATTGCCAAGGTCGACCAAGCAACAAAGAGCATGCTTCCATAGGGACAACATCACAATCAGCATAATCAGAATAGGCGCCCAGAGAAAAAGGAATACGTACCGAGCGTGTTACCTTTATTTTGCCACCATCATTGGGTGTACGGGAAGGTACGATGGAAAACAACCCGCGGCTGAGCGCCCAAAACTGATTATATGAACAAGGAAAAGCAAATGAATAAGTCACCACATGCACTTTTTCCGGAGATGGCAGGGGTAAAAAGGTAATTAAAAGACACACGGCGAACCAGGTCGGTTGGGATTTTCCCAGCAAAACCGATCACGAGCAACAAACGTCTCCTGTTCGGGTTGTTTTTTTTTTTTGGCACACTTGCGTGCTCTTTTTCTCTCTTTTTCCTTTTTTTTCTTTTTTTTTTGATTGGACTGTCACGAAAACAAAACAGAGACGGAGACTAGTGGAATTCGGCGGCGTGACTGGCCGGGATTTGGGTTCTGGCGCGGCGCTGAGATAGCAGATCGCAACCGAGTAGGACTCGTGCGCGGCGCTGAGATAGCAGAGCGCAACCGAGTAGGACTCGTGCGCGGCGCTGAGATAGCAGAGCGCAACCGAGCAGGACTCGTGCGCGGCGCGGGGGGAACAGATCTAGGCGCGTACGGCAGGAGAGCAGTGTTAGGGTTTGTGGCGGCTAGAACAGATGGATAAAAACACAAGTAATCCAGCAACAACGAAACGCGCAAGCACACAAATTCAACAATGCAAATTACTGATCGAAAGTGCAAGGCGCAAGGGGGTGCTGGGATAACAGATATAACCTGAATTTTTTTTTTGTTTTTGGTTTTTTGTGGACTATAGGATGAATGGAAAACACACGAAAAACTCACCGAGAAACACTGGAATCTGATACCACTTAATAGAACTGGAGTGCCCGATCTTTCGGTGAGTGAAGATAACTTGATTTGATGGAAGTAGACCCTCACGATCCGACTACGACGAGCAAGCCCGAGGCGCCAATGCAATCGCTGAACCAACTCCCGATGGTTACCAACCTTGCTGGTGCAAGATCAGCCTGATCACGAAGATCGTTTCCTACGCGCAATCGAAGAACGAGCAAGAAAGAGATGCAAGCAATCTGATGTATTACTTGAAGGTGGAGTTCTGAATACACGTGGCAGCGCTGTAATGCGTGCGACGGCTGTAGCTAAAGCTAACAATTAAACAAAACTCGAGTCTAAACAGCGGCGGCTGTATGGAATATAAAGTAGGGACGTCCTAGGGTTGAAGGCGGCCAGGGGTTGGACGCCCACAACTTGGGCTTAAGGCCCAACACGTTACATGGCCAAATTGGCCCAAACAGGTGACGCAGCACCTTGCTGTGGTCACACAGAATGATCCACGGACCTTCTGGAGCTGGGACCAGAACCAAAACGATGGCGTCGTCGTCCCCTTTCCAACGAGTCCAAGATCTCCCCGTTTCGACGTCGTATGAGGGAGTTATGATCGAAACATCGACGACGTGTCTGCTGAATCCGAGGGCGACGTGGCAGTTGAGTTTGAGATGAGTTGCAACTTGGAGAAGGTCATGGCGTCGGTGTGTTCGTTCCTTAGCAGCATGACGAAGTTCAGCTCTCGTGCACGGGCTCGAGTGATTGGCCCTTGATATGGAGGCGCCACTGGAGTTGCGTCCGACTCGGTCACAGCTTGAGGGAGCGCAGGCGCAGGTGCTGCTGTTTGAGAATCGATGTCCTCATCATTATGGTAGCAAGCGGTGCGGGATTTGCCTTTGCTCATCGATGAGTGTCATGCAGTGCTTGATCATGTGACAATAGAGCACGCCCATGGCGCCGAGCCTCTCCATGAGGTACATGCTGCAGCAGAACAACATGGTCGAGCATCGTAACTAGATTGTGCTAGCGATCGCGCGTGCCTTGCTCTAGCAAAGGGGCATGCCAGCTGCATTCTGGGGTGAGGCTGTGACGATGGCCATTCACTTGCTCAACTGCTCGCCTACCAAGAACCTGGAAGGCAGGAGCCCGTATGAGGCTTGGCATGGACGCACGCCGGTGGTCAGACACCTTCGTATGTTCGGCCGCCTGGCGTACGTCAAGGAGTTGAACCACATCGGCAAGTTGGACGATAGTGATAGAGAGATCGAATCGTAATAGATTGATTGAGGAATACAATCCAGGTACATAAAGGCCGGGCTCGCGTATACATCGCACGGCTTATGGAAACAGATACCAAAAAGGTTACGTGAGACTCTAGACTATTGAGATATTCCCGTGCGCGCTATACGTGCAACTGATCAACCACCTAATACAAGACTAAGCCCTGTTGTTTGTATGTCTAACACCCCGCAGTCTGAGCGTCGCTAGCCACAGGGAAGAATGTTCAGACTGGACCTAAACTCAGTGAAGACAGACGACAAAAGTCCTTTGATGAAGATGTCCGCGTACTGAGAAGATGTAGGGACATGTAACACGCGGACAGTACCTGTGGCCACACGATCACGGACAAAGTGAAGATCAATCTCGAATATGCTTCGTGCGTTGATGTTGCACCGGATTCGTCGAGAGATACACTGCACTATGTTGTTACAATTAACAAGAATGGCTTGATGAATGAACATGTGCAGTTCCTGAAGGAGTCATTGCAACCAAGTCGTCTCAGCGACTGCATTAGCGACAGCGCAATACTAGGCCTCAGCACTGGAGCATGATACCGCGGGTTGACGCTTCGAGGACCAAGAAACCAGAGAATCTCCCAGAAAGACACCGTAGCCAGAGGTGAAGCGTCGTGTATCCAGACAACCTACCCAGTCAGCACTGGAGTAGGCTACCAGAGTCGACAAATCGGTGCAACGGAGCTGAAGGCCGATGTCCAAGGTGCCGCGCAGATAACACAGGATGCGCTTTACCAAGGCATAATGAGGCTCTCGAGGGTCGTGCATGTGGAGACACACCTGCTGGACAGCATAAGCGATGTCAGGACGAGTGAATGTGAGATACTGCAGTGCTCTAGCTAATCCACGATAATGAGTTGGGTCAGCAACAGGAGAGCCCTCAGTGGCAGAGACTTTGGCAGATGTATCAACCCGTGTAGAATATGGCTTGCAATTGGTCATGCCTGCGTGTTCAAGTATCTCAAGAGTATACTGGCGCTGTGAAAGAAGAAAGGCATCATCTCGACGAGTGACAGACAGGCCCAAAAAATAGTGAAGAGGGCCGAGATCCTTCATAGATAACTCCTGCTGCAATGCCATTATAACGCGACAAAGAAGAGACTCTAAGGAGGCTGTCAACACAATATCATCCACATATAGAAGCAAATAAACTGTCTCACTGCCGCATTGATAGACAAATAACGAGGTGTCGGACTTGGCCCCCCACAAAGCCAAGGGAGAGAATGTGAGAGACGAAGCGACTTTACCAGGCGCGGGCAGCTTGTTTCAAACCGTAGAGAGACTTGTTGAGGCGACAAACAAAATTCGGCCGACTACTGTCAACAAAATCAAAAGGCTGCACACAGTAAACAGACTCGTCAAGAGTGCCATGAAGAAAAGCATTTTTTACGTTAAGCTGATGAACTGGCCAATTATGTGAGAGAGCAATTGTAAGCACTATGCGAATAGTAGCAGGCTTGACAACAGGACTGAAAGTCTCATCGAAATCAACTCCAGGACGTTGTGTGAAACCGCGGAGTACCCAGCGAGCCTTCTACCTCTCCAAGGAACTATGTGCATGAAATTTGTGACGATAAACCCATTTACCAGAGACAACATTAGCGTCAGACAGTTGAGGGACGAGATCCCAAGTTCCATTGGTCAATAGTGCAGTGCACTCATCAGTCATGGCGTCTCTCCAATTCAAGATCCGCCAAAGCCCCTCGATAGGACATGGGAATCGGAGAGAGAGTGGCAGCATGGAGGTCAAGGATGGCCTTCGGTTGGCGGAAACCATGCTTGCCGCGCATGACCATGTCATGCGCTTTGCTGATGGGTGCGACAGGTACGACAGTAGTTCGGGGCGGGGACAGACTGGCGGAGGGGGCAACTGGCGCAGCAGTCGACGCCGCGGTCCGTCCCGCAGCAATGTGGCATCGCGCTCAGCCAACAGGTGCAGCGGCCACGGCGGCCCGGCCCACGACAGGCTAGCTAGTGGCGGCCTGGTCAGCCTGAGCGCCGGGTGAAGAAGCCTGGCCTGGGCTCGCCAGGGAGTTAGCGTCAACCTGGCCCAAGGCAAGGCTCGCCAGAGCGTCGGCCTGGTGCGGGGATGGCCCTGGAGTAGAGGAGGCCGGCGCAACCCGTGGCAGGGACACTGGGCTGGATGGACCAGCCGATGGCGCGCGCGGGGAGCTCGGCGCTGGTGTCTCACTGGCAACAGCCTGTTGCGCGACGGCAGCAGGGGTAGCAGAGGCACGTCCTGGACCTGCAGTACCTGCAACAGAGAGAGGTAATATCAGATTCCGTTAAGAAGTCAAAGTCGGATGAAGGAGACGATGCAACCTCAAAAAAAGGAAATGGGGATTCATCAAAGGTAACATGACGAGAGATGATAAGTTTATTGGTGGCGAGATCAAGGCAGCGGTACCCTTTATGGTCAATCAGGATATCCAAGAAAGACACAAGCTACAGACCAAGGAGCAAGCTTATGAGTTGCAGTCGCGGAAGTGTTGGGGTAACAGCAGCACCCAAAAATGCGAAGATGCTCATAGGATGATTGAGTGCCGTAGAGTGCGTAGAACGGTGTGGCAAAGGCTACGGTTTTGGTGGGATGACGGTTTAGGAGGTAGGTGGCCGCGTGACCCAATAAGATGGCTGCATGCTAGCCTGAAATAGAAGGGAGCCGATGATGTTATTAACAGCGTGGATAATACATTCAGCTCGACCATTCTGTGGTGAGATGTATGGACAGGACATGCGTAGTGTGACGCCCCTAGAGAGAAAGAACGTGCGGGATGATAAGTTGTCGAACTCATGACCGTTATCGCACTGGACGCTCTTAATAGTGGCACCAAATTGTGTAGAGGCATATGAAAAAACTTGGGCAAGGGTGGAAAATGTGTCAGACTTGAGACGCAGCGAGAACGTCCAAGGATAATGTGAGCAATCACCAAGGATGACTAAGTAATAGTTGATACCAGAAATACTAGAAACCGGAGATGTACAAAGATCACAATGAATTAAATCAAACTTGTTGGTTGCTCGCGAACTAGACGGACTAAAGGGGAGCCGTACATGACAACCCAATTGACAGACATGACACAAGTTTTCAGGCTCCCTTTCATTACAGGAAATAGTAGAGGAGGACACTAAATGTGACAAAGCCTCAGGCCCGAGATGACCGAGACGGCGATGCCAGGTGGTTGAGTTGCAGCCGGGTGCGAGCGCTAGGGGCCAGAAAGTCAATGACAGGAGGGGGTACAGCGAACCAGAACTATTGCACCTGACGATCACGCTCTAAGTTCGAAGATCCTTTACAGAAAAATCATAAGGATCAAATTCAAGAGAGCAATTATTTTCAATGGTGAGTTGGCGAACAGAAATAAGGTTTTTAATAAGTTTGGGGGAAACATGAAGGGAACCCAAAGTGGTCGGGAAGGTTGTGGAACCGGTGTTAGTAACCGGTAAAATAGAGGCATCACCGACAATGATATTGGGTGGAGTGGAAAAGGAAGGGGGTTGGATAGAACGAAGATTACCGGAGTCTGATGTCATGTGAGTTTCAGCGCCAATATCCATGTACCACTCGTTTGTCCGTGGTGGCTGTAGAGCTAGGCAGAGGCGGTGGTAGCTGCTGATATGGCCCATGTACTCACCATATGAGTGTGGCCCAGGTAAGGGAGCCAGCGGCAGCGGCCCAGGAAGGGGCGCCATCGGTGCTAGGCCTGCTTAGAGAGCCTACGGTCCCGGTGCGTGGTGAGGTGGTCCAGCCCAGTACGCTTGGAAGGTGTCGTAGGCGGGTTGCCAGCCAGGAGACGCGCTAGTAGGCCGAAACGGCGTCCCGGCCCATGAAGCGCCTGGTGGAGCCGAACCAGAGGCGGCACCGGCAGACTTCTTTCCGCCGCCACCATGGTGCGTGTTCTTCTTGCCGGTGGGAGCGCCGGGGCCCGGGGAACCAAGGTTGTTAACGCCTGCGCTGGGGCTCCGTTCTTTGCCTACATAGAGATTACGGCGAGGCGCAGATCAGAGCGCACATCGATGAACCACGGGAACGGCCGTGGTCGTTGAATGAGGGCCACCATGTAGGTGAAGCGCTCATTAAGACCACGGAGCGCGTTGAGGACGAGAGTGCGATCGCGCACAGGTTCACCAAGATCCACGAGTTGGTCGGCCATAGCTTTGAGACGGCCGTCGACGAACAGATCACCCTAGACAAAGGTGCGGAACTCAGCATCGAGAAGAAGGGCACGGGTCTCCTTGTTCCCAATGAACTGCTGTTCCAGTCCCAGCCAGATGACGCGAGTTGTGGTGGGCGGACCATCCTCGAGGTTCATGACCACCTCAAGAAGCTCGGGAGTGATGGTCCCATAGAGCCATTAGAGGACAGTCCATGCGCTTCCATGGGACGTCGACGGTGGAGCGATCGTCATCGGAAAGAACATGGTCGGCCAGCGTGTACCGCTCGAGCGTGTTTAGGAAGAGGCCACGCCAGCGATTGAAGTGCGGCGAGGTAAGATCAAGGACGATCAACATGAGGGCTTTGATGTTGATGATTGCCGCTGCTTGGGCATGCAGGGCGGCAGTAGCTGCAGCTACCTCAGCAGTGATCATCATGGCGCGAGCATCAGCAACGCAGCGCTCCTCCTCCAGGTGGGGAGCCTCCAAGCTCTCAGCCTCGACGCACGCAGCCTCCAGACGAGCAGCTTCTTGGCGCTCAGCGGGGTAAGGGCGGCAACGCGGCACTCGAGGGCGAGATGAGCGGCGACAGCCTCAGCGTCGTCGGCCATGAACGCAGCAGGTGGCGGCGCAGCTAGGGTTTGTGGAAGCGGTGGGTTGGAACGAACCCTATTGATACCAGGGTTCACAAAACCACTGGAAACCGAGCGGTTTTCGCGGTTTCCGCTGAAACCGCTCCGGCTCGGTTTCCAGCGGTTTACGGTTTTCAAATTTAAATTTGAGGTTTGTTAAAAAATTTGAAAATTTTGTAAAAAAAAACATATGTAAAAAAACTAGATGAAAAATGAGGAATTATGGTGTAAGCAAAACTTTAAAATTTTTTAGTTTATGGAGGTAAAAAAAATGGTAAAAAAAAGAAAAAAATTATATAACACACTTACCTTATTCACTCCTTCTCCTCCACTCCTTCTCCACCTCTTCTCCTACTCTTCTCTTCCCCTCTCTCCAGCACAACGCCCCCTCCAAATCCGGCGACGAAACCGCCGGAGAAGCGGCGGAAACCGCCCCCAAACGCCGGCTAGCCGAGCGGCTTGAGCGGAAGCCGCGGTTTTCGCACGAGCGATGGACGCGGAGAGGAAACCGCGGCTCGGTGGGGGGAAACCACGGCTCCGAGCGGCTTACTGCGGCTCCGCCGAGGAAGCCGCCCTTTGGGGCGGTGCGGCGACAGGCTAGCGGTTACCGTGGTTTGAGCGCGGTAACCGCGGCTTCGGCGCGGTAAGCCGCGCACTGCCACCAGGAGCCGCAGTTTGGAGCGATTTCTTCGCAGGAGCAGTGGTTGCCGCGATTTGAGGTTCAACCGCGCGGTAAGCAGCTCCCTTTCCTCGATTTAGTGTCCAGTAGCCGCGATATAGTGCATTTTGGATTGAATGTACCGAATAATTTCGTGTTTCTCGTTGAATGGTGGATTGAGTCATGTATGAATAATTTCTTTTTCATTGCATTGTAGAATGGCATCACGGAGGGACGGTGATTCCGTTTGGGAGCATGGCCAGAACACGTACCCTGGATTTGTCTGCAACTATTGCAAGGCAGTAAAGAAAGGCCGCAGTGCGACGAGGTTTAAGCAGCACTTGGCGGGACGCGGCACCAGTGTGGTGCATTGCAATCATGTGCCTGCGGATGTTCGTGAATATTTTCATCGTGAGCTTGATCGAACTTCCGGTCAGAGGAAGGAGAAGCAAGCAGCAACCTTACGAAGTGAAGAAATAGCTGCGGAAGGAAATGTTAGGTCTGATGAAGATGAAGAGCTGCAACGTGTCCTACATGAGTCGCGAGTAGAAGAATCATATGTCAGACAGACTCGAGAGCGGGGTGGGCAATATGAGCGAGGTGGTTGAAGTGGAGCTAGTGGAAGTGGAGGTGGTGGTATAAGCGGTGGAGTCATGGGCGCGTTGAGGAGATCGATGTCTCAGACTCAGAGAGGTAGTAACGGTGGGAAGGAACCCGTTCAAACAAGGATTGACACCGGGCCATGGACAACTAAAAATAAGCTTGCCAAGACGGCAATTGGTAGGGCTTGGTCAAAATTTTTCCACACTGAAGCTGTCGCTGGAAGGAAGGCCGACAGTCCTTACTTTGTATCCGCTATAAAGGAGACACAAAGATGGGATAAGATTATTTAATTGCATATAAAGTGATACTTATTTTGTGTTGACCTTTCTCGTATATTGTATTTAATAGACGAAGGCATCAGAAGCCCATCTGGTAGAGACATTGATGGCAAGTATTTAGATGAGAACTACGAAGACATATTGAAGCAATTTGCACGGTTTAAACTAGATTGGCCGTTGCATGGTGTTACCATCATGTGTGATTCATGGACGGGTCCAACAGGGATGAGTCTAATTAATTTCATGATTTACTGCAATGGAATAATGTTTTTCCACAAGTCAATCGATGCCATTGGCCGCAGCCAAGATGCAAAATTCCTTCTGAAGGTGCGTTCGTTTTTTGGCAAAAGTTGAAACATTTGTGTGTGACTGTAATGGTTTTTGTTGCATGTAAATTGTAGGAAATGACCAAAGTGGTTCAAGACCTTGGACAAGATAACATCATTCAGATCATAACCGATAATGGCTCGAACTAAAAGAAAGCAGACAGGCTTCTTAGGGAGAAGTATGCAATTGTATGGCAGCCATGCGTAGCCCATAAAATTAATCTTATGCTGAAGGCAATAGGTCATTTTCCTGAACACAAAGCTATGATTGAGAGTGCTCGTAATATTTCGCATTGGCTTTACAACCACAAACAATTACATTCAATGATGAGAAAAGCTATTGGTGGTGAGTTGATCAAGTGGAATGCTATTTGATTTGGAACAAATTATATGTTCTTGGAAAGCATGCTTCGACGAAGGGATAAGTATATGTCCTGGATGGGATCAGAATCATTTTTGGAGAGTCGTTTCAGCAGCACCGGTATTGGACGTTTTGCTCATTCATGTCTGAGTAATATATCATGGTGGGATAACATCAGCCATGTGGTTCGATCTGTTGAATCACTATATGAATTCCTACGCTTTGCTGATCAGGATAAGGTTCCAAATTTGAGTGAGGTACTTCTAAGGTACAACATGGTGCATAGCAAATATGAGAGTATATTCGGAGCGGATTTACCGGATTTTACTCGTTATATGGAAATTATTGATCCTAGGATGGCGGACATTGCAAACGATACTTATGTCAACGCAAGTGACATATTGCTACTTATGCGTTTTATATTGAATTGATATAATTGTGTTTAACCATTGCTTCATTGCAGCTGCCGCGTTAAACCCCCGGGTTCATTATGTTCATGGGACGTCGCATGCCATTCTCAACGACCTCCGTGAGGCTTTCGAATTTATGAGTGACAGTGACAGCACAATGCTAGCACTTCAAGAAGTTGAGAGTTACCGGAGGAAGCTAGGTGCATTCTCCACCGATTTGGCTCGAAGGAAGGCTACTGATAGTAATACTTCCCCTTGTAAGTTATTCATCCAGTGAAAATTTTGTAATATTGATTGAATTAATGAAACCTAACACGTTCTGTCTAATATTTCAGCACAATGGTGGTCTATGTTCGACGGTGATACACCCAATCTGTAGAAGTTTGCTTTACGCCTCGTATCACAGTGTTGCTCGTCAAGTGGATGTGAGCGTAATTGGAGCACTTTTGCATTGATCCACACAAAGGTTCGCAACAGGTTGTCATATGAAAAACTACACAAGTTGGTTTATGTCAACTACAATCTTTGAATCCGACTCAGAGAATCTGGACTATATAGACCAACATATAATACAGATGATGACCCCTTCGACCGTCTTATGAAACTTTCCCTATATGATTATTCCAATCCTATTCGAGAATGGATGGAAAAGGGTCGTTCAAATTCAGAACCATTACTTGATGAGGATAACGATGATAGTGAAACCCCCATCCCCTCTCAGCTTGTTCAGGATGAGAGCACACAGTTGCTAAGGATTGGTGGCGCATCTTCTTTGTCTGAGTGGTCACAAAAGCATGTGGGTGACACTCATATAGGTAAGAGGAAAGAACAACGAAGACCCCGCAAGCAATCAACAAAAAAGCAAAAGCAAACTGTTCAAAGGGAACGAGAGGTGCTCAGTGATGAGTTCACAGATGACGGAGAAAAGAGAGATAGCCCCCCGTACCAAGAGTCAGATGATAGTAGTTCACGGACCTCATCCGATGATGACGATGATGCAGGGAATGCCGGCGCAGGCCATACGGGCGGTTCGGCAGCACAACCCATCTCACCCTTCGTTTCACGGGTACAAACATGTGTCTATTATTTAATATTTTATATTCATCACTGACGATCTTCATATTGGCAGGTGAATCACAATTCACCCACGCTACCCAGGATCAGGACCACGGAGCTCCATCTTCACAGAGGACTACTGTGCCTGCGAGTCGTACACGTCAACATGGCGCATATCTGTTTCCCCAGTAATGTGAGGGCTCAATTAACACAGGTAGTGACTCCTCTTATGACTACAGTTGTCCTGATTTTAGTAGTCAACCACCTACCAGATGGGTCTATCAGTGGCAAGAGCCAGAATTTTATAGAATGTTGCAACATGAATGGGAAACAACGGCCCCGTGGACGGGTCAATCTTGGAATGAGTACAAGGCACAATTGATGGCTACTTGTGGCATTGCACTTCTGTCAATTCACGAATGCAATATGGCCTACCATGATTGGAATAATATTCCATGGGAGTGAAGATATTTGACCTGTATCATGCTATGTATCATATTATTCGAACTATATATTTCTTATTTATGGACTATGAACTACTTAATCATTTCTATTTTATATTCTATGTCTCTGTGTTCTTAATTGCTGTATCAATATATTAGAAAAATTAATTCTAGAAATTTTTATTAATATTCATCTTATTCACTTTTTTCCCCTCCAAACCGCGGTTTCTGGGAAAACCCAGCGGTTACCGCTGCAAACCGACCGGTTTTCGCTCCGGAACCGCTGTTTCTATTCAAATCCGGTTCAAAAATTCAAATTTGTAATTTGGCCGGTTTTTCGAGCGGTTACCGCGGTTACCGCAGTAACCGTTTGTGCGCACTGGCCCGGTAACCGCGGCCAAAGCGGTAAGTTCAACCCTGATTGATACCGTGATAGAGGGATAGAATCGTAATAATTGATTGAGGAATGCAATCCAAGAAAATAAAGGCCGGGCTTCCGTATACACCGCACGGCTTATGGAAACAGATACCGAAGGTTACAGGAGACTCTAGGCTGTTCAGATATTCCCGTGCGCGCTACACGTGCAACTGATCAACCACCTAATACAAGACTAAGCCCTGTTGTTTGTATGTCTAGCAGATAGGAGCACTGCAGGAGTGTTCATCGGCTACGCGAAGGGCGTGAAGATGTACCATCCTCGACCCAACGACTCGATGCGTGCGCACGGCGTGTGATGTCATTTTCGACGGAGGACGTGGTTGAGACTTGTCTAAGGAGACCGGCTATGGCACGTAAGCGGCGCCGGATTAGGAGTTGAGGGAGCAGGTGGCTCTACACCTGCACCTGGCTCACCTTCTCCAGCGCCTTGGACGCAGCTCCAGACCAGGGGAGCACGTCGCGCACGCCGCTGCCCGATGGTCTGAAGTGGACACAACTAGTTAATTGTGGTACCCACTAAGTCTTCTAGAGCCCGCTGGTCTGAAGTGGACGTAGCGGCAACATAGCGGATGCCCGCAGCCCGCCCCACCTGTAGATGACTCATGATGACTTGAAGGAAGAGGTGTACGTGTGGTAGCCTCCCAGTTTCTTCATCGCTGGCAAGGAAGGCAAGGTGCTAAGGCTGCAGAAGGCACTCTACGGCCTACGACAGACACCACAAGCTTGGAAGACCAAGCTGGACAACACGCTCAAGGAGATGAGCTTCTATGTCGACAACCTCATCATCACCGGCACAGAAGAAGCAAAGGTTGAGTCATTCAAGGCTCACATGAAGGCCACCTTCCTGATGGGGCGATCCGGGCCTCCTCTATTTCTATCTAGGCATCGAGGTCCGACAAGACAACAGCGGCATCACTTTGTCAAGCCCACTACACCAAGCACATCATCGAGTTGGGAGGCATGGATGGCTGCAATCCTGCCCACACTTCGATGGAAGAGTGGCTGAAGCTAAGCCACTACAGTGAGGAAGAAGAGGTTGACCAGATGCAGTAATAGTGCATTGTCGGCAGCCCACGTTACCTACTCCACACCCGGTCGAACTTGGCGTTCGCCATCAAGTATGTGAGCCGGTTCATGGAATGACTAACAATGGAGCACCAGCAGGCCATCAAGCGAATCCTGCGCTACGTCACGGGGCTCTGGACTATGGCTGCACTACGCAAGGCGTCCTTGTGTGGCACACTTCGTTGGCTATAGCGACAGCTACCTCGTTGGTGACATTGATACAAGCGGCACGTTTCTTTCTCAGCAATTGTCTTGTGAGCTGGCAGTCCTCAAGCAACGGGTGGTGGCACTCTCAAGCTGTGAAGCAGAGTACATTGCTGCCACCTCTGCAGCAACTCAAGCACTATAGCTTTCTCGCCTGCTGGGCGAGCTACTTGCAAGAAGGCCGAGGCAGTCGAGCTGAGGGTGGACATCAAGTCTGCCCTAGCCTTGGCCAAGAATCCTATCTTCCATGAGAGGAGCAAGCATATCCAGATCAAGTACCATATTTAGAGCTTTCTAGAAGGAAGCGTAAAAGACCAGCTACATCAACACTATGGACCAACTCGCAGACATTCTTATTACATCACTTGGATGGGTGATGTTCCAAGAGCTGCGAGCTTTGAATTGGACTGGTCCACATCAAATTCAAAGGACACAAGTCTTAGAGGGAGAAATGTTAGAAATAGTCCATGTCTGTCCTTTTTAGTGTTTCCTTAGTGTGCAAGCAAATTCATGGCTGCAAGTCAAGTCTATGTGAAGACCTCGAGTCAAGTCAAGTCAATAAGCCTTGTAGAAGGGCAAGTAGCAGCTGACTTAGCTTAGTCAAGGAGCAATTGATGTATATATATATATATATATATATATATATATATATATATATATATATACCTAGTGTAACAAGAAAAGGTTGATTTCACTCGTGCTCGCTTCCACCCGTGAGTTTAGACTTTAGTTGTGTCCAGTTTCTAACAAAAATTGTAAGATGTAGAAACCATTGCTGAGTTTATTCATATGTGAGACTTGATGCAGCAGGTACAGCTAGACAATCAAAGGCATCATCATTGCATGGTAATGGATAACAAATGGACAGTAGTGCCAAATCTGCATATGCCATACTACAATGCCGTACTATCAATTTGATATGAGATTTCATTTAAAGATAATTAACATTGGAAGGACAACATAAATTCTCCACATGGCTTCAGTACCAAACAGTGTTAACAATAGACAGATTGGTGATGATGTGAAGATGAATTGGAGTGCAACTCAATATTAACATCTGTGCCTACACTGCTACACTGTGCAAATAAAGGGTGGTGCCCAGTGAACTTATTGTTTCATGAGGAACTGCTACACTATGCTCCAGATTTCAAGAAGTGGTGGAATGACACCAAATGATGAGGACATCGCATCTATGGTTACACATAATCCTTCTCCCACTACGACAAATGAAGGATCAATCACTAGAGCTCGGGCACGACAATTGAATCTAGAGGAATCATGGAGAGGTTAAGGAAGGCCCTGGAGACCAGCGACAAGTCGGACAAGGACGTCCAAGCCAAGTAGGAGATCCAACTCACGTCGACTTCGAATCCAACTTAGAGTCTAGGAGCAGTCCGCACTAAAACGGGTGCCCAGGTCGCATATGGACTCCGTTTTAGACGATCTACCACCTCATGGAAAGACGACGAGATTATCTTTCCAATGGGACAAGTCCCACGTCCAAATTCCTACAGAGTCCACAGGAATCATCAAAACATTGGACAGTCCAGAATCTGTCAGGGTGCTGCGACACCGACTTTGGGCTGGTTGGTCTTGTACCGAGTTAGAGCCGTTAGGGTTGTGTCTAGGGGACTTGAACGTTCCCAATTTCTTAATATCCAGCCATCACCCCACCATTAGGGTTAGGGTTTTGCTTAGATTATTCCTGTTAAAAACAGTGTCGCCGTTTCATCGGTTTGTGAGACCCCAACTTTGTGAGTTTAATCTTCATCTGCAATTTGGTTGTTTTCTACTTCGTTCTTGCTTGTGTTCTTTGATTCGCAGGCAAAGACTAGCCTTCTCGATGAGGTCATCCGTGATCACGCGGGTGATAACTAGAGGAGACGTGGTGCTGCGATTGCGGGGTTCGGAACGTGCCGTTTAGAAGCCGGATCGATTTGTGTCGCGACTCCGCTCAAATCGTTGATTATCAGAACTTGTAGAAAGATTGGGACCCCGTTCCCATCACCAAATGAATACAAATGTTCACCTTTCAGGCATGAAGGTCCAGTCCATGTTCTGGAAAAGTATAGTGATCTTAAAATAGTCAGAAGCTAGAAAAAGTTTTGATGAAAACTTAATGAGCACTTAGTGCATTGTCTACGGTGTGAGATCAACTGAAGTAACTGTTAAAACATACTTCATCACTACTAGAAACTTGAAATTTCCTGTGTCCCAAAAACCGATAGAAAAATTGAGAAAACCATAGGAAAATATTTTCCAATCGACCAACCGACAGGAAAGAATCACTAGGAATAGAGCGACAGGAAAATTCGTTTTTCCTGATGGTTAGCCGACAGGAAATAGCTTTTCCTAACGGTTGGACTGCCCACAGGAAATTGTATCCGTCAGATTTGAAACCAAAATTTCCTGTCATCAAATACCGACAGAATAAGACTCACAGTATATTCCATATTCCTGGTTCACACAAAGGAAAATGTATGATTGGAATATAAAAAAACTCACACAAAAGAAAACGAGATTTATCAATGAAATGTCAGATTTTAGAAAACACCAAATTGCTCATTTAAATTATAAACAGTTCCCACAAAGATCATAGTCCAATGTCCATATTAAAGATCAATAATGCCCACATTGGCAAAGTTCATTTGGCATATACAACAATGAAGTTTATTGTCACATACAACATTGATCCAACAACTACCAATATCAAGTACCTAATTAACACTGAATCTTAGTATGTGACCTACAAAATATGATTGCTATATCCACCTCTTCATGCAAGAGTCTAAACGCAAGAACGAAAGAAACAAGATCGGCGAGAACAAGAGACGGATGGGAAGCCATCCAGCATGCCCGCGGGAGATCGGACTGAACCGTTCCAGCCCCGTGCACGATCGGCGGACCCCGTATGCGTCCATGCCACCACACGAAACGAAGGTTCTTACGATGACTCGAGTACCAGGATCCAGACAGGATCCAGACACCAGAACACCGTATCAAATGCAGAAATGCAGAGACTGACACGTCAGGATGAGACAATTCGCTTCTCTAATGATAATTCGAGTAACCAAGATCCACAGCACCAGATAACTAGCAACCTAGATAACGCAAGCACAATCGGAATATTGAACCCAACCAAGAATGTACTGATTGTAAACACACTCCAGATTGCAAGGGGGTGGGGATCCATACCTCTAGTGAGGGTCGAAATGCTGATTCAGCCTACGTGTAGACGAGATCCCCACCAAGAGTGCGCCAAAAAAGGGTAGTTGTTTTCTTGTGGAATTTTTCCTCTGCTACAGGTTCGGCCTCCCCTTTATACTGCGGGTAAAGGAGGGCTTTAACCATAATTGCCCAAGGCTACAGACACCTTAAAAGATATTTGATAAAAATAAGCTAGAAAAAAGAGAAAAGATAACTTAGCGGGCCGGGCTCCCGCGGGTCCATCTTCCTTCGCACCAGCCTGATTTTTTGCTCCACGCTTTCATCGGCCTTACCGTGCAGCCCATTCATCTTCGTTTTCCTGAGTCCAGTCTCTCCCGAGCTGACGGGGCCAACCCGTGGGTCAGGCTTCAAATGGTTCGTGGGTCCAGTCAAATCTGGTATCAACAGATCCATATTCAGATTTCATTACTCCAACATCATAATATGTCATCTTATTTGAAAGTCAAAATCCTTATCAGATTTACCTCATTAACTGGAGGCCGATGGCAGAAGCAGGCCATGCAGGTCTCACAACGAGTAAAGGGGGCACCAGTGCAACAGTGGGGCAGAGAACTTTCATGCTGCTGATGAGCATGGTGTTCGTATTGTAACAAATTGCCTAGAAGAGCTACCCCAACCGCCTTGGCCGAGCTAGAAAAATTACAACCAAGAAGTTAGTATATATTCACAACTCTAAACCTAGAAGTTATGAACCTTGCAACTATTTGATCCCTATATCCCAATTTATTGGATCATAGTGACGTGATTGCTCCCGTAGATGCCAAAGTTTACTAGATATGTTTGCGTTTCTCTACTAGATTTGTATTGTACTATTCATGATCAGTCTAGCAATACTGGGACATGGGATCGAGCAAGACACTTGCTACGTGAAAATATCCGAGAAAATTATAGCTTACATTGTAATTCTATGAGGATATTGTTTGTATTAAAAATATGAGCAATTATACCCGTAGCAACACGCAGGAATATTTTTCTAGTAATTCATATAAGTAGCAGACCTGTACAGAAGTCATAGCTTCTGAATATTACATGTTAGAATATTATGATGGGGCTCCTTACAACCTGCTTGTCAGAGACCCACTTGAAACTTCTTTCCGCATGCAGAGTCTTGCTAGGATCCCAACTTAAGCTGATACTAAACGTTTTCCTTTCATTGGCCTGGGTAAATTCGAGCTTTGTTGGTGACACAATAGTTGTAACTTCCTTGGACATGTCAATATCTATGGTGTAGTATGAGCCAGCATTGCCGACATGAGTTATGGTCCTATTCACCAAGAGTTTTCCAAAGCTCGCCCTTACTGCTATGGAAGGGTAGTTGAGCTCAGCTTCAGTGATCTTCCTTCCAGTTTTGCAGGCACCCTTCTGATGTGTAATTGTCTCAACTTCAGAATCTGTTATCCTAGGCCGCATAGATAACATACATATTCTCCTTGATCGGTGTCATAACTCAGACCTGGATTAGTAACTTTGGAAGGGTTGACATGCCCTGCTCCGAGAGTGAAATGTCCAGCTGGATCGAGTTTCTCATCTAATATTGGCTTGTTGTTATCATATACAACGTACGTTGTCGTCATAATTGCTGATTTTATAGCTGCGGTGACCAATCTGGATGCGCGCTCCTGATAAAATAGCTGCAATGCCACTAAGGTGAGGTGTAGACATTGATGTTCCAGAAATCAAATTAAACGTCCTGGCTTCTTCATCACCATGGAGCAACTTTCAAAGGCCAAGCTGCAATGTCGTTCACTCCAGGCCCTATTATATCTGGCTTAAGAATACCTGGGCTTGCCGTACTCGGCCCACGAGATGAACCACTATTGGTGCTAGAGAATTTCCTATTGAAGTTCCATTGAATAGAATCGATGTTGTAGGCTTATCGATGCTATTGATATACTTCCTAATCTCTTCACCATCTGGAGAATTAACGTACGATGCTGGTAAGACATGGGCATCAGCAAAAGTTGTGTGACCGCTATTTTTACTTCCAAGTAGTATCATCCCAGCACCACCAGCGTCCTTGATAGCTTCTCCAACTTCAATATGAGCACCATCATCTGTAGCAACAATCCTTCCTGTGACATTTCCAGTTTGTTGTAGGCCAAAAACCAGCGGTAAAGAACCAAGGTTCAATGGTTGATAAGCAGACTCACCAAAACATAACCGACCATTGCCCAACTTGACAATAGCCCATTTGCCGGTCCATTGTGCTTGCACCAACTGTTAGGACCCATGGGGCCTCATTGCTAAGCGATCCAGCAAATGGGCCTGAATTTCCTGCAGAGCAGCTCACGAATATCCCCTTTTGACGCCTGAAAATGTTCCCATGGCAATAATGTCTTCATGGAATTGTTGTGCAGGACCCCCAAGTGATTAGACAAGATGTCAACACCATCGGACATTGCGGCTTCTACTCCAGCAAAAATGTCGTACCCATAGCATCCTTGTTCATTACACACCTGGTACATGGATATGTGTGCCTGGGGGGCCATTCCGGCAGTTGTACCGTTCCCACTGCCAAGGACCCTTGCACCTTGTATACACTTTCCACCAGCAGTGCTTGCAGTATGTGTCCCGTGGCCAGCAGTAGGATGAGAACCCTTCTCTCCCCCAATCAATGACCTTGCACCGATGAGTTTTTTGTTACATTTAACATCTTTAAAGTTGCACGACCCATGCCATTTTGCTGGGGGTAAGGACATGCCCTCATCATCAAAGGAGGAGTGCCCAAAGTCTATACCAGTATCAAGGAGGCCTATAATGGTTCCTTAACGCATGCCTAAGCTGTTCCAAAGCCCACCATTTGGCTGTAAGCCAAGGAAATCAGGTGTGTGGGTAGTCAAGAGCGGAATCTGGTTGTCATGGTATATCATAAGAACCCCATCTTTGTTTTTGATATATTCAACCTCATCTTTTGTAAGGCTCACAGCAAAACCAAATATGGCTTCTTTATAGGTATGGATAATGGAGATTCAATCTTGGTTTGACTCATTTGTGGTGGGAGGAACGATCTGTGCCACATCTCGAGATTCATAGGGCTTTGATCAATAAAAAAGATGGGTGGTGGATGAACAGTACAATGTATTTGCATTTACCAGATGGTTTACAGTTTCAAAAATTGGTGGCTAGACTTGTATTGGAAAGAAACCCAACAAGAACAAGGGAACTCAATAGGAGTATGTCAAGCAAGTCCATCTTGGAATTAGGCAATGGGCGGATCTCAGAGTTGTGTGAAAAGAACTAGATAGATGGCTTATTTATAGGTCACTAGCTAGAAAAATCTAGTATCACTAATAACTTTATTATGTGGAAGGCTGTACGTATACATTTCTTTCTCAACTAGAATAGTTATGAACTATGATTGATGTGGTTGGGAGGTTCATTGAATGCATGACAACAAATTTTCTATGACTACGACTTTGTACACCTAACTCTATAGATACATTAGTTTCTCAACTAGAATATTTATGAACTATAATTGATATGGTTGGATGGTTGCTTGAATGACAATAAATTTTCACGACCACGAGTTTGTATAGTTCAAGAGTGTATAGATACAATGGTTTCTCAACTACAACATATATGAACTTTGATTGATATGGTTGAAGGTTCCTTGAATGAAAATAGGTCTTTATAATTGTGACTATGAGCACTTCAAGACTGTACAGGTACAGTGGTTTCTCAACTAGAATATTTATGAACTTTGATTGATATGGTTGGGTAGTTCCTAGAACAACAACAAACTTTTAACACCATACTTTGTATACGTAGTTCCAAGACAAATAATATTTGTCTCAACTATGATAAATACTGCTATAAAATTACAAAGCATCTAATGGATATAACCATTATGTTAAGGAAGCGGTCCATTATCACTTAAGGCACATATAGTTGAGTGTTGTTTATTGAATCTCTTAAACTATATTTTAGCTATTATATTTTCTGTACACAATTTCAAAACTCAAATGAAGTGACTGCCTAAGACAAACATGGTTGATTGAGTGTTATATGTTGATGGTTTGGAACTTCCTGTGGAACTTATGGCAGCAAAATGATGCAGTTTGGTTATTTGTCTCCATATGTTAAAGAAAATCGAAGAATTTTTTATTGTCATCTAAAAATGTTTCAGTTGGTACTTCCAAACCATTAAAACTATAGCACTCAAGTGTGTTTTGTCTCAAGTAATAAATGTTGGTACAAGATTACAATACCAACCCAACTTGTGTAGGTACCTAATGTGTTATGGCGTTAATTATTACATAAGACAAACAAAATCGAGTGTTGTTCATTGAATCTTTTATCACTATATTTGTAATGTCGTTGACATGGAGACATTTCTTTTTGGCATAGATATAGTTGGCATTTTTTTTTATATGGACATAGTTGGCATTTTTTTTTGCGACAGACATTGTTTTTTTCCTTCTATATAGAATAGAACTAAGA
Source organism: Oropetium thomaeum (assembly GCA_001182835.1). Lineage (NCBI taxonomy): Eukaryota > Viridiplantae > Streptophyta > Magnoliopsida > Poales > Poaceae > Oropetium > Oropetium thomaeum. Next base: position 291,761 of record LFJQ01000093.1, on the reverse strand, counting down.
TTTATGACTGCATGGACCATTTCATTCTATATTAAGCAGAGCACTCATACCTTTCCAAACAAATAATCCTCAACGGTATCTATCGCCAATATCATATCAAATAACATTTGAGATCCTGAATTGTAAAGGTAAATGCAACAATTCTGATCGCTATGCGACCTGTGCTAGAGTGGAAGGCAAGGCCGCATCAACATTAATGTTCACCCTCCCATCTGGAGGTCTACGCCACTTCGTCACTGCATTTTTCTTAATTGCCTTCTGTTTACAGAATCGATCCTGGACCTGCTGCTTCTCTTTCCCCGTTCAATTCCTGGTTCCCCTGAGATGTAATAGATAAATTCATAGCGTCCTGAAATCTTCTTGAGCTATCGGCACCCAAGTCTGCTCGTGTATTATTAGGTTTCTGACATACCAAATGCTCGTGCATCTACCGAGCAGCAGTAGGAACCAGACCTGTCAGATACAGTTCCTCATCCCATATTTCCACCATCGCCTGCCTCAAACTAACTGTGAAGCATGGTATTCATTCTCTAGTTCAGTACCACATATATATGACTCGTTCTCTCCGCATTCCTCCAGGGTTCTAGCTGTTAAAGTATATTTAGTAGTTAAAGATATAATATCTAGAACTATCATATGAATCCAAGGTGGAGTCTTGCCCCCCAAGTCTTGTATCCTTTATATACCGGCCGAGGCCTAGCAATAATACAATGATCCACCGCATCATACCACAACCTTATCCTTCTACATGGTATTATCGAGCGGGTTCCGATCGTGAACCCTAATTCGCTTCCGCCCAAATCCTAGCGCTGCTGCCGCTTCTCCAGCCGTAGTGCCGCCACTTCTGTCCCCCATGGCGCGCCATTCACGCGCCCCCTCCACGACGCCCTAGCGCACCCCCGAAGAGATCACCAATGTCGATCTCTGCCGGGGGCCTCGCTCTCCAAGGTCTCACGGCGGATCAATTCGATCTACCGTCATCGTTATCAAGCATAGTAGATCGTGAAGAACTCACCTAGGGTATCTCCATCCTCGATTCGCACAACTTTCTCCACACCACCGTCGCCACCAAGCTCCGGCCACAATCTTCTACTTCCCTGCTACACATCTTTGCTAGCAATGTTCTCATCACGTCGTCGTGACCAGGCTGGTCTACATCCTGCTACATCTCTGCTCGTGTCTCTTCTTCTTATGGCCTACTTCCTCTCGTCTGATTGTCTCTCTCCCTCTCACTAGCATTGACCGTGAGGGAGCAAGGAGGATGTGCGTATCAGGTGTGGATAAGCTCATGTGCAGTCTAATGCTAGGCGTACTCAAGAAGTTCTACATGAGAAATTGCTGCTGGTATTCTTTTTAATTTCTCTGATTTTACTCAATCACTAATCGAGATTGCATCGCCCACCGCACATCGACTGTGCAGGCCTCTACATCGACATCATTACCGGCCTCTCTTCGTCATCCATGTGGCATGTTCTGGTGCGCGGTGCGTGCAGGAGCGCCCCTCCCGCGGCACCGCTGGGCACCTCCTCCACATGGTCTTCGCTTTGGTCATCCTCGACATCTTTCATCGCCACGCCTTGCACCCTTAGTCTGATTAGCCAATTTGTTGCCTCGTAGCATCGCCGCCTGTGATCTTCATCATTGCATCTTCATTGCCGTCTTCGCGCATTGATGATGCTAATCGTCCACGAGCATGGTCTTCGTGAAGTTGATGAATCTTCTTCGCCTACTTCGACACCGCCGCCGCGCTTCGTCAGGATGCTCGCGTTGCCACTTTTGGCCGCCGGTTCAGTCACATCTTCAACTTCGTCTTCGTCCACCACAACGACGTCACTAGAGTTGCAATCTACTACCTCGACTCTTCTTCGTCTACTCCGGCAACAGTGGGCTGCATTGGCACTCTCTTATCGCCGCTTTGTGCACAACGCGATCGCTTCGGAGGCCTTATCTGCTGGTCTACTTCAACCACTATACCACAGTACATTATCAGCAACCAACTGAAGCAACTGAGCGTGGGTTGCTAAAACTGTACGATGAACAAACGGTTGCTAAATCCATTCGTAACGATGCACAGCCAGTCGCTAAAAGTTGCAATATTTGCATCGTATTGTCGGTGGCTAAAACTTATCAATAGCATCATTGGAATAGTCGCTAAAAGCCTCGGACGCAATTGGAACCGAAAAAGGGCAAGCGCGGCATAATGAAGCGGCAAAACAAAAAATTCCTAACTTTTCCCTCGTCCCGGCTCGTTGCTTTTCCTCTTTCGCGCGAGCATTTCCCTTAAGTGACGCGCCCCAGCCTGCAGCACTTCAGCCCAGCCTGCATACCTCCCAAGTCCTTTCGCGCAGAGCATTTGCTGCCGGCCATCGCCTCCGCCGTCGCTGGTCGCCGGGCGCCGCCGTCGTGGGACCAAGCCACGCATCAGCTGGCCGCCGTCGCCACCGCCACCTGGATCTGGGCGCTGCCATCGAGACCGAGCCGCAAATCGGGGCGCCGCCGTCGAGAGCAGGACACAAGTCAGGGTGCGCTGCCGTCGGGGCCAGGCTACACGTCGCCAGGATTGAGCCACACGTCGGAACACCGCCATCGGGATGAGGGCTACGCGTCGTTGAGGAGGCGCCGTTAGGGCCAGGCCGCGTGTCGTGGTGCCACCGCTGCTATTTGGGCCGCGCCTTGTCCAACTCCACCAGGACGCCATCGATCTGAAAGCATCTAGGTATTCTACGGTATAATCCCTCTGCCTCCATCGATCTACTTGCCAATTCCTCTGTGCTTGAACTTGCATGTGTCTACTGCAGAACCCAACCGAGTTTCAGACGCCAAGACATCCCCATTAACGTGGATCTTAGTGCTCATCTCAATCTGTGAGTTTCCTTCTCTTTGTTTCACTAAACAAAATACTTTTTACAGATGAATAAATGAATGCATATGTTTCCATCAGTCTGCATAGCTTACATGCTGAGATTAGATGTCCGTCCTCTGTATTAACCATTTAAATATAATCTACTTTTTGCAAGATTCTACATTATATTAAGGTTGAGGTGCTGGTAGCAAAGGGGTTTGCAGGAAGGGATTCAAGGGTACGGTGCACAAGCTTAAGCAGAAGATAATGTTACCAAATCTCAATAACTACTTATGTCTATTCATTTCAGGGTGTTACGTACTTGTCTGTGAATTACATGCCTTTATGTGTGGAGATGATTGAGCCAAATTGTGGACATTTGTTTTGATGGTTGCTATATGTTGCTTAGATTCTATTTTGAGAGTTGCATGGATAAATCGTGGATTGACAATGAGGCTAGGTACAACACAAAGTTTTCACAATAATTAGAAATATTGCCTATAGATATTATGAGATTTAACATTAAAATTGCATGTAGGGAGACAAAGGCCTACCAGCAAGGGGTGAACAGTTTTATAGCTTTCGTATTTAGAAATTCAGCTGTAGGGAGCCAAATATTATGCCCCTGCAGAAAGTGTGTTAACTCTTTTTGGATGGAGGCCAATGAAGTGCGAGAGCACTTGTTATGTGATGGATTCCTAAAAGGGTATAGAACCTGGACCTTACATGGAGAAGCTAGTTCCTCTTGTGTGAATGATGAAAACAGCATTCCTGTGGAGAGTACAGAAGATCCTAGTGAAGAGGATGATATATCTGAATTTTTAAGGGATTTAGCTTGTGGTTTAGATGATGGAGGGGATATGGAAAATGATGGGTCCTCTGAACCACCTAAAGATGCAGCAGCTATTCACATGCTTGCAGCAGACAATAGTCAACCGTTTTACCCGGGTTACGAAAAGTACTCTAAGCTACGATTTCTAGTTAGATTACTTCACATTAAACTTCTTGGAGGATGGACTAATACAAGTTTTAATTTGCTGGTTGACTTACTTGCTGATTCGTTGCCTAAGGGTGTAGCACTTCCTAAAAACTTTTATGAAGCCAAGAAATCGGTGAAATCCATAGGACTCGGGTACACTTCAATTCATGCATGTCAAAATGTTTGCATTATCTATTGGAAGGAGCATGAAAACTCTAATTTGTGCCCTAGATGTAAAGTTTCATGTTGGAAATCTGAGAAGAAGAGCCTTGATGGAAGGCGTGAGTACAAGGTGCCTAGGAAGGTTCTTCATTACTTTCCAATTAAGGAAAGTCTTCAAAGATTGTTTATATCCTCTAAAACTGCAACTCTCACAAGGTGGCATGCTGAACACCAAAAAAAGGATGGTTTGCTTAGGCATCCTGCAGATTCTCCTTTGTGGAAGGATTTTGATGAAAAGCATCCTGAATTTGCTGCTGATAGCCGTAACATCCGTCTAGCATTTGCTACAGATGGTTTCAATCCATATAGGACTATGAATGTGAATTATAGTATTTGGCCTGGAATTTTGATTCCCTTCAATTTTCCACCTTCGATGTGCATGAAAGATCCAAATTTTATGTTGTCTGTGTTGATTCCTGGTCGATCTGCCCCTGGTAGTGATATGAATGTCTATTTTCAACCACTTGTTTATGATTTGGTTGATATGTTTGTTAATGGTGTGAGAACTTATGATGCTTCAAAGGGTGAATACTTTCAACTGCGTGCTGCAATAATGTGGACCATCACTGATTACCCTGGTCTAGGTAGTATGTCTGGGTTTGTCGTATCTGGTGAAGCAGCTTGTCCTGATTGCCACTCCTTGATCTGTTCACTTAGACTTGGTAATGGTAGCAAGTCTTGTTATATGGGACATCGAAGGTTCTTGCATCCAGATCACCCATTTAGGTTTGACGTTGATTCATTTGGTGGTGAAACTGAGCAGAGGGCAGCACCTGTTCCACTTTCAGGAGAAGACATTTTAGAATACACAAAAAATCTAAAAACAGTTTATGGCAAGAACCCTAGTGGTAAACCAGGAAAGAGATAGAAACGCATGGAAGGGGAGTCCTTAGTGTTTTTAAAAAGGAGACCTATTTGAAGTTTCAACTTCCATACTGGAAAGACTTGATGTTGCGACATAATTTTGATGCGATGCATATAGAGAAAAATGTATGTGACAACATAATTAATACTTTATTGGATGTAAATGGAAAATCTAAGGACAATTTAAATGCTCGCTTGGACCTTCAAGCATTAGGTATTAGAAGTGACCTTCACCCGATTGAGCTAGAAAACAACAAATTTTATTTGCCTCCTGCACCATACTCAATGAGTCCTGCTGAGAAGAAATTGTTTTGTCAAGTATTAAAAGGGGTCAAGTTTCCTGTTGGCTATGCAGCAGATACACGGCACAATGTTCTTGTAAATGAGAAAAAGATAATTGGTCTTAATAGTCATGATAACCACATTCTTTTACAAGACTTGTTACCGCTTACTGTGAGGAGAATCCTTCCTACACAAGTTAGTGCTGCTTTGATTCGTGTAAGTAACTTTTTCAAGACATTGTACTCCCCTGCTATTCGAATAAGCGACATGCAAAGACTGGAGGGTGAAATAGCAGAAACCTTGAGCCTTCTTGAAACAATTTTTCCTCCATCATTTTTCACAATTAATGTGCATTTAATGGTTCATCTTCCTGCCCAAGCAAGAATGGCTGGTCCAATCCACTTCCATAGCATGTGGCCAATTGAGAGGTACTCTTCCTAGGCAAATTGCAACTTTCTTAGGACATAAATATGTGATATTTAAGTACATTGATGTAATTACTATATAAATGCATAGGTTTCTTAAGAAGTGTAAGGCCTATGTTCGCACAAAATGTCACCCGGAGGGGTCTATCATGGAGGGTGCAATGTTTGATGAAGCTCTCACACTTTGTTCTCGGTACTTAGAAGATGAGGATCACTTTAACCAAAGAGTTAGAAATCATGATGGGCTCCAATTAGGTAGTCATAATACAACTCCTTTCTTTCACACAATTGGTCACGGATTAGCGGGAAGGCAGATTGTCAATCTTGATCACAAGACATGGCTGCAAGCGCATAGATATGTCCTTTTCAACTATGCCAAAATAGAACCTTACTTGAAAGTAAGCCATGAAATTATGTTGGAATTTCTTGACTTTTTTTTTCTTCTTTGCTGAAGTTTTTGTGGCTGTTGCAGCAAGCATGCTCTCTACCTCTCCTCAATTGGTGTTAGAAATCAACGTGAGATCAGCCGCATGCAGCATGAAACCTTTCATGAGTGGTTTAGGTTACATGTAAGTAGCAAACAAAATTGCAGTGTACAATCTCATGAACATGGATTTTATTTTAACTTTACTAATTGATCTAATCACAGGTAGAGGGAATTGGTGAGGAAGCCTCAGATGAGATTAAAATCTTAGCTAAGGGCCCAATGACGATTGCACATCAGTATAACAGCTACATAATAAATGGTTTTAGCTTCCACACACACTCATATGATGAGAGTAGATCTGTTCAAAATAGTGGGGTAGCACTAGTTGCGGAGATGACATGCTTTCAAACATGCAACAATGATAGGCATACTGTTGGGAAAAACATCTACTATGGTATGATAAAACAAATTCTTGAATTGAACCATGACCACAAAGGTACTGTCGTGCTTTTCAACTGTGATTGGGTTGATAACCGTGTGCAGAATAAGTGGGTCAAAATAGATCAATTTGGGATAACCACTGTTAATTTTAATCATTTGTTCAATACCGGGGAAAAGATATCAGATGAACCATTCATATTAGCATCACAGGCGGCTCAAGTTTTCTATGTTCGTGATCCCATTGATACTGAATGGGCTGCTGTTGTTCAGTCAAAACCTCGAGTTCTATACAGAGTAGATGATGATGAGAGTGAAGTTGTTGCTGATGATAATGAAGCATGTGCGCCAATGCCTGATCTAAATCATAATATGGCTTTAAATGTGGTTCCTGGACATGTCCATTCTGTTAGAACAGATATAGATGATGTAATTGTTAGTGGAGTAAAACATGGGAAAAAAACTAGAAAGTAAGTGATATCATGTTGCCTTTGGATGTCAGTTCCTTCCTACATCCTCTTGCAGTTTTAATATAGATAGCTAATCTCTAACCTATTTTTCAGGCTAAAGAATGCCAAGCACAAAAGGAAACAACTCTGATGGATCACTTCCCATACATGAGCAGCGAAGGCTTGCACAAATTGAAGATAACAAAAGGAGGTTGGCATCTTTAAACATCCAATGTATTGTCAATAGTATGGCCCCACAGCATTGGCGTAGAAAGGTACGGTCAGTTGCTATTTATATGTTGTGTACCTTATAATTGCTATCATCTGCCATTGTTCACTATTTCAACTCGAAATAGGCCATTTTTGACATGTCATTTGCTTGTAGAGGAAGCATAATATGATTGCTGAAACAACTTCACCTCCAAACTTGCGCCCAAGAACAGAAAGGAGGAAAGATCAGCACCAAGAGGATGTAGTGCTTGCTGATTTGGAGCCGGACGGAGGTTTCCTTACTAATAGTGAAGGTACCATAATTCTTTTAATGTTGTAAAGCTTCTGATTCTTGAAAAATACTCAAATGTCTTAACATTGAGCTTGTTCTGTTTGCTATATTTGTGTAGGTCATAGCAATGTTAACCTAAGCAATGGTACAGAAAAAATTAGGAAAGGAAGGGGTGTAACTAAGAAGGATGACATATTCTCAAGGACACCTGATATGCCTAAAATCACAATTTTACTGAACGATCTAGGTCAGCCCGTAGGTAAACATTATAGGCAATTTTGTAGCGCCATTGGGTGTCAAGTTAGAAAAAAATTTTCCATTGCATGTGTTGACTGGAGGCTGCTTGATGCTGAAAAAAAATATGAGATCTGGACTGATATGAAGGTAATTTATTGTACAATTATTCATCTTCTAGAAATTTGTGATGATGACTAAGTAGTATCTGTGTGCTGCCTAATTATGTGTACTCCTTAATTATGTGTACAACAGAAAATTTATGACGTTCATGATGATGCGTACAACTGGTTTATGTGTACGATTGCAACTAAGTGGAAACAATTCAAGGCATATATTAAGAAGAGATATTTCAATCCAGAAATGAATATAGAAGAAGTTGGTGCTAGTCCTGATAGAAGAATTAATGATGATGATTGGAAATTGGTTTGGAACTATTGGATGTCTGAGGAATTCCAAGTAAGAAACCTACATGCTATTTAATTTCATGGTACTGCTGAATTTTTGTGTAAATATGACCTTAACTTGATTGCTTAGGCTCGATCGAAAATAGCCAAAGCAAACAGGGCAAAGTTGACGTCGCTCCATACTTTGGGCAGTGTGAGTTATGCTTCATCAGCAGATGATCTGGTAATTTTTAGTCTGTTTTAGTATTTCAAATATCTAATTCTCATTTGTTACTACTAACAAAAAAATATACTAGGGTGTGAAACTAGGACGACCCCCACGAAGAGATGAAAACTTTATCAAAAGCCACACAAGAAAAAATGGAGTTCCATTAATGCAGGCAGAACCAATTATAGTAAGTTCTTTCCTGAAATAGATATATATAGTATGTTGTTCCTGCATGCTATCCATTTTCAAATAACATCAATCATGTTTCAATTCCTAGAATCAATTGAAAGAAATTGTTGAAGCCCGTCCAGAGTTGAAGGAGCGAACAATTCGGCAAGGTGATGCATTTTCTGTTGTTTGTAGAGAGAAGGAGCCAAAAGGATATGTTCGTGTTATGGGACTAGGCCCAACTCCTCAGCAAATGGGGATGCCGGGGTTGAAGTGTTATGCACCAACAAGGCTTCAAATGGAGATTCTAGCCCGCAAGAAGGTTCAAAGGGAGAAAGATGCTCTAGAACAGTGCATGGCTCTGATGGAAGATGAGATTGACCTTATAAAGCAAAGGCAACAGCACAACAGGGGAAGTGAAGAGCCTATGTCACAACACGGTTCTACCTCACGTGTACAAGTACAATATTGTTCTGTGTTTGTTCACAATGAAATACTTATTTAGTGAATAAAAAACAATTATTTAAATGATCAATACACATGCAGGACATTCCTGATGCTAACTTGGATCAAGAAGATGAGGATTATACTTCTGAAGAGGAGGAATGCAATGATTATCATATTTCACATAGGGATATGGCAGCCCAACCAAGACCAGCATGCAGTAATGCCCCTAGCTTGCAACATGAAGCTCTAGTAATGCAAAAAAATTTATTTCCTATTTTCTGATACTCTGATGCATCAATTTCAGTAACATTTACTATTTGCATCAGGTGGGAAAAGAAGTCATACTATATGCCATATTGAGGTCTGAACAACCTGTGCCTAAAGGTACAATTGTTTCAACCAAACCAAGCACAACTGTTGCAGGTCAGGCCCTTGGAAAGGAATATTGTGAACTCATTGTGACTCATGTGCTGAAAAGAGATGCAACTCTGCCTCGTCCTTATGCGGACGTGCGAACTATGGGTGATGCTGAAATGATGTTAATTGCATGGCCATACAATAAAGTAAAAAATTGAACTTTATTTGCTTTACTTCTGATTTACAATAGTGTTTGATGACTTATAATGAGTCACTTTTACAGCTGAAGTTTACCAAGAAGGCAGGTACACCACCTTCAGGTATACTTATTTCTACTAGTTCTCATATGATGATTTTTGTGTTGGAAGGATCATTTTATGATACCAAATAAAGCCCTGGATGTTATTTTGTGTGATGCCAAGTGTATTTTTTTACACTCAATTGATTTCAGAACTGCTACATGTTACTTTCCTTGTAACTGAATTGTTTTGTGCTTGCTGATGACTATAACAGGAAGTATTGGCAGTTGATAGCTACCAAGAAAATTGTTGAAACCTAAAGAGCGACCTCCCCAACATGGTCATGCATTTTATGCTGTTTGTGGAGAGGAGCCGAATGGATATGTCACAGTAGCTGTCATGACTTTTGTGTTGCATGTATCATTTTGTGCTACCAAACAAGTGTTCGAGTTGTACCTGTTATATATGGTCACATTTTGTAGCTAGCAACTAATGTGAGGGATATACAATGTGATGCTCTATTAGTGATTTCCTCTCAATTAGTGAAGATTAATGACTTTTATGATCTCAATGTTCTGTCTGTGGACAATTACCTCTATAATACTGTCAATGGAAATAGCTTATTAGCACTGAGATTATTTCAATTTATGGTGTATCACTGCTGTGATTCTTTATAAGGTGAAGACAGACTGTTAGTTGCTAATTCTACATATACCAATAAATAGTCAGTCGCTATTTCTAATGTGAGTAGCTACTTACGTCAGTCGCTAAATAATGGGTCGGTTGCTAAAGGCTTTAGCGACCCCGGTTACAGCGACCGATGGCATATGTCGCTATATCTCTTTAGCGACTGATCATCAGCTGCTGCAAGCCGTTTTAGCAACAGACCGCGTGTCCCTAAAAACGTTCCGTGGTATAGTGAACGTTGGCGGTTTGTTTGTGATGGTCCCTATCTTCGTGCGCTTGGTATTGGCAACACCGGTGTGTGCCTTTGTCCACGATGCGTTCTCGGGCTTGGCAAACCCGAAGCACGCGTCGTTCCTGGTGGCTTGACAGCGTCACCTTCAGCTTCAACCTCGACGCGTCGCCGCTTTCATCTACAGCGCCTCTTCCTATGCGCTCCACATCAAGGCGCCTCCCCGTGCACCCGCGGCTTCATGTACGGTCTCATCGGCATCATGGACTTCGACTACTTCGACCATGGCTACTTTAAGCACGGCGCCATCAATCACGGCTACCGCCTTCCTCTTGGCTTCCTCGACATCGGTTTTCGCTCTAAGCACAGCAACGAGTTATGACTACGGGGGATGTCATTGGCTTCTTCTCCTGTCTCACTGTTTGTGGTACTCCCGCTGTGACTGTGGGGGATGTTAGAGTATATTTGATAGTTAGAGATAGAATATCTAGAATTGCCATATGTGTAACCGGGATGGAGTCTTGCCCTCCAAGTCTTGTGCCTTTTATATACGGGCCGAGACCTAGCAATACAATGATCCATCTCATCGTACCACAATCTCATTCTTCTACACTAGCACTACTCGGTCTTGAATTGTTTTCACCTTTCTCATAAGTGAACTTTTCATTAAAGATCATCTTACACCCCACTGTGGACGATCGAGTAAATTCCATTTTTTTCATAGTGCCACGCCACAAAATCCTATGAATCTCGATGGCTAAACAATATTATTGAAATACAAATTAGCATCGCCTCATGCATCACCGTTCCAAAGACACTTTTTTCTGCGAGTGTCCAAGAGTGTTCTCCCACAATTAACATATGCAAATATCTTCTTTTCTTGTGAAAACATATGCAAATTTCATTTGGCCATAGTTGATTAAGACATGAACCAGTTTTTCACAAATACTAATGAAGTACTATATCGTTAGAATTGAAAATTAGAGTTGGAACTTGTGCTACAACACTGAAAAAGAATAATTTCTCAGTTTCTCACTCATATACTCTTGCCTGAAGATTAAAGGATTAAGTACAAAGAAAAAAGTGAAACTGAAAGAATAAAGAATTTGTTTACAGAATGAAATTTATTGCAATATTATATACGAGACAGTTGCTCACTGATGTACTCTTGAACAAACCATCCGGAATAGTATTATCAAAGGAACAATTAATTATTGCTGATACAAGAGGTGGTATAGTCAACCTAGCTAAGACTCATTTTACCAGGCGTATCCTATTGGATAGGATCATCTAAGGTCACTGTAGAAAACAAGTTATAGGTAACAAGTTATAGGTGTCTTATGAGAAGTAGTATCAAGTATACTACCCGCAGGATCATATACGTCCACTTAAATTGAAGCCAGTTATTAGCAAGTTGAGTTCGTCTCAGGGTCCTTTTAAATTTTTAAATCCTTGTCTTTTTTCTCTCGACTATACTCGTAGTTATCACTGCAAAATGTCTTATCCTCCGGTGCATATAAATTCATAATAATAATCTCTGAAACAAATATCACCATTTTTAACACTGCAATATTAAATCCAGCATCTAAAAAAAAAAGACAATTAGTGGGAGGTGATTTTATACAGGATGCCACGAACCGTTGTCGATGGAGAAACACGGTTCCTGCAATGGAGGTGCACCCGGTGATTATTTCGTTTAGGAGCACAGGGCAAAGCCGTCCTCTCGCGATCCTAATAGGACGTGAGCGCTTGCCGCCCACCCCCTTCCCAAGCCATCTCCCGACACCGCCTCTTTGTCGCGCCGCCGCACAGCTCGAGCCGCTCGCCCCCGGTGGTCGGCAGGCCTCTCCACCCTTGGCCGCCAACTAGTCATGCGCGCCGCCCCCCCCCCCCCACCCACACACACACACAGACAACGATTCACTCCAGCAACCTTAGAACCCTGCTAACCCCTCCTTAAGCGATGAAAGGAAGAACGCTAAGGAAGGGAGTAAGAATAAGGGGGCTGGGGGCTGGGCGGACAAAGGCTTGGGCCCAACTGGGTGACCTGATACATTCCATCCTCTCTATTCATTACAATCACATCGGATATGAGTAAAAAACGGCTTTGCAGATGTACTAACTATAGGATTTAATTAGGTTAATAGACTCAATTAAATCAATGATTCAAGGTTCACTCTAATGCTAAGAGTATACGTGTGAGAAATGAAGACTGCCGTTTTAGTTTGAGAATTGATCATGAGATCAATAGCCTGAGGCAATGCCGTTTGTAATGGATGGAGTTACACGCGCAATTAATTTGTATGTTACTAGTAACATATGGCTGAGGTTAAGGATCACTGATTATTTCAGATTATCACGGAGGTGGTCTGGCACCATTGGGCAGTGTAATATGTTGGACATGTGCGTTGCCCGTCAGGACAATGCAGTGGCGAGGATGCTCGGTCTCGGTTCCTACATGTGGACTATTGATATTCCAGAAAACGTCAAGGTTTTTGTGGTAAAATCTATAAAGTCAATCATCAAGCAGGGGACATGAACACACTGGGAGTGATCAGGAAGCACTGGTGCCAGGCAGCACTCAAGCGCTGGGAAGCGAAGAATGTTGTTGTCCACCAGCAGTTCCTTGGTGCTGAGCTCCAGGAAGCCATCATCATCTGGCACAGTGGCACTGATATCTTCCTCGCGCAAACAGGCAGGCTGAAGATGACGGACGACGATCATGTGGAGGCAGTTAAGGCATTATCCAATTATATGATGTTCCTCCTCATGAAAAGGCCCGACATGCTTCCTGGACTTGCTCAAACTAGGTTGTACGAACGGACAGAGAGAAGCATGGCCAAAGAATGGAGTAAATGTACAGCAGTGAAGTCGTCCCAAGATAGCAGCTCAAGCTGGATCAAAAGCATCAGGACAATGGTGAATCCGGCATCCGTTCTACATGATGCTCATCGGCTCAAGCAAAGAGAGAAACTTGCCAGCCATCTACATGTCAGGACACCATCATTGGACAAGGAAAATCCTCGGCTTAGACTTGGGATCTTCCTTGCTCAAGAACTGCTAAAAATGAAGGCCGTGGATTCATTGGCATTAGTCCTTGACGTATGGATAGATATTTTGATATATACAGCCAACCGATGCAGCAGGGAATCACATGCTAAGAAGCTTAAACAGTGGTGGTGAGTTAACTACCATCATATGGCTTCTATGTGAGCATCTTCACCAAGAATCCAACTAGAACCCGACCTATCGCTATATACCAGTAAACAAAACCCAAGATAGCATTGTCTCTCCCTCGAACATGCAGTACACGCATGTTCTAGGGAGAGACATCTTGTACCACTTGTGTGCCCCTTTTGTTTAGGGAGAAATGCTTCGATGGACCTGATTCTTAAAACAGCAAGATGCTAAATCACAGTTGGTTAATGAAACAATTAGTTCCATTTCTTAATTGATTAAGGCCCAACCCTGTATTACCCAATCCAGCCCAGACTTAGCTTATGGATCTGTGCACAATTTCACAATACACGTGGGTGAACAGATGTTGCAAGTTGATCTTGGCTTGGTCAAATGACCGAGTGTTTAAGGGCTTAATATTGCCAATTTTATTAGGCTCACCAAATCCAGTCGCTTAGTCCGAGCTGCCCACAGCTATAAAAATGGGTCATGATTTCTGATACAAAATTAACGTGACTAATTGGCATCCCTAATCCCTATAATTGTGATGGCTAATCAAGTTTTAGTTGTTGGTCAGATCGAGTATCCGAATTTAATCCGATCTTACGGGTTTATAATGATTGTCCTATAATTTCATATTAGATACGGTTAGTATTATCTTTGAACCTTATGATCGGATTTAAATTTGGCGACTCAAAATTAAGGTTCGATAATGTTTGATTCAGTCTTAATTCTCTGTTTATGTTCCTCGCCTTCACAGCCTTACGAGACTTGCGAGGTTGTTTAAATTGCACATATATATGACATTTAGATTTTTTGACCAAATTAAATTCCGAAATCAAGCGTGTCATACAACTAAAATTTATTTGACAGAGTCATGAATGCCAAACATTTGATTCATTATCATCAACCACATGGTTCACAAAATTAAACAAGCATGAGTCAAAGATAAGTGGAACAAGCCTCCGCTATCATAGTCTTTACTAACAAATGTCCTGTACTTCGAGAATACACATTTATTCGACTCAAACACAATCTTAAAACCATCTCTACGGAGTAAAGATCCACTAATGAGATTCTTCCTTATTAGAGGACATGCTGCACGGTCTTCAGTTGTATGGTCTTTCCCGAAATAAGCTTCAGATTGACCATACGAACACCATAAACAGCAGCACGCGCACTGCTAAAGTATTAGCAAGGGTGAAGTCTGTCCGACCTGATAAGAAGAAAATAAGGAGATATCAACACACATATGAGTATCGACGCCTGTGTCAACCCACCAATCTGTTGATGACAAACGGAAAGAAATGTAGGTAAAAAATTATCATAACCTGATATTCCTCCATCAGCCTCGATCATGTTTGCTGACTTTTTAATGTTGTCCTGCTTACATTTGCGATCCGAACACTGCCTAGCCTTACTAAATCCACACTCCCACAAACAAAGCAGTTAACTTTTTCCTTATTATTCTTTTTCTTAAAAGTCGTAGATACCTGTTTGAGTTCTTGCTTGAATTTCTTCTTGTTTCAATTTTTTCCACGGACGTCTTTTGCTCTTGTCTTCTCCTCAACATCTAATGAGCTAATGAGATTAGCAATACCAAACTCTTGTCTCTTATGTTTTTAGAGAAGTAGCAAAATCAGTCCAAGTCTATGGTAATTTTGCAATAATACAACCTACCACAAACTTATCTGGCAGCACACATCTAAAATTATCAAGTTCCTTTTCTAGAGTTTGTATTTGATGAGCTTGCTCCACTACAGAACGGTCATCAATCATTTTGTAGTCGTAGAATTGTTGTATGACATACAATTCCCTGCCAATATCCGAAACTCTGAATTTGGCCTCAAGTGCATCCCACATATCCTTGCCTATAGGCAACCACATGTATGCATCGATAATGGTGTCTGCCAGCACGCTTATAATTGCCCCCTTAACATGTTATCAACCTCATGGAAAATTTGTTCCTCCCCGAAAGTATATAGTCTAGCTGATCTTTTTTTCAACAACAAAAAGATTGTGACGCCAAATCATGCATTCACAAAACTAGTAGCCAAAAAATGTCTATAATAAGGTTTTTGGATAGTTAGATATTTAGCCAACTTACGACATATTCTAATTCTAAAATAAATTAGATAAATCATGATATTATTTTGTGATCGACGTGTGTTAGCGTTTATGTTTAAACCGTTGTTTAAAATCAACAAAAATAAAAATGAGACAAAGCTCAGGATGTACCCAAGGCGGGACGAGTGCCGAGGATATCAGCGGTGCCGTTCTCACTAGTCAACATAGTGAGTTGTTCAATATAGTCGATTGAAGTTGACGCAGTACGAGGTGCGCAGCGCAGTCCCTCGAACACCACCCGGAAGAAGACGTACGCGCACTGCTTTTTGTTCGTCGGGAAGAAGACGTCGACGAAGAATAAAGCGAGCAGTCGCACGTGAAGTGCGCTTCCAAAAACCCTTATTGTCCTCCTATCTCGATGCAAGAACTTGAAAAGGCAGAGATTCCGGAGGCTTGCTCTCTCACCGTCCAAGAGAATATATATTTGTGTGAATCTCTCTGGCAAGTCCAAGAGAATATATATTTTCTTGACCGTATACAGAGAAGGAGTATTGAAGAAAATATTCAAGGTGCATGAAAGAAGGCGAAATCGAAGCATTCACTCACGCAACAAATGACCAACGCCATTCATCTTTTGCATTCTTCCACCGTACTCTATTCATAAGCACCTAATGACCATTAATATAATAATACACCTAATGACCACTAATACAATAATTCTTCAGTTACAAGTAACTCCAATAGCATCAATTGAGTCTTGAAATTCTGATTTATTTGTTAGAAAAACTAATTAAATCCAACATCATGCATTTGAAGTTTGTTCGTCAGTCTCATAGAATGTATGTTCAATTGTAATACATTACTCGGTTTTCTGTTACCTTGCTCATGTGTTTCGCCAACAAAAGAGGAATAGTTCTATGTATGATGATAATAAAATGCTGCACAAGTCGTGGATGCAACATCTGGGCTATGAAGATGTTTACAAATAACTTGGGTTGTCTCTTATCCTCATCTGCAGCTCTGAACAAGTCGCCCCACGTACATTAAATTAGTTATGGAGCTCCGTCGCATCGTCTTCATAATCTTGAGCTGCAGGGGCATCAAGAAAATCGTCCTCCATGATCATGCTCTATTAAATTGCTGTCACCAGTGAGTTATTTTCTATGGCGTGTATCAACGCCATTAAATATATACGTACTGCGCATGCCACAAATATATATCTTTGATCTGCCATTATAAGTAAATTTCCATGTTTTCTTCTCAGATCTGATCGAAAATGGGCAGAGTATATTTAAGCATTTACATCGAAACACCCACAAACAAAGTGCATGAAGCCTTCACTCCATTGATATATCCAGGTAAAGGAAAACTATGTACAGTTTATCCATGACTTATTGACAGCACCTATCCAGACTTCGCATTGTAAATGTTTTTCCGCTGCTTAAAAGAAAAGAAAACTTTCCAATTTATTCTCTTTATAATTGTTTCTGCACCATTCAACTAATCTATGTTTGACTCATAGCTCGTAAGCCAGTTTTAGACAATGCAAAAAGTAGCCCTAAGCCAGACTTGCTGAAAACGAATATTTTGATCATACAAGCTAAGCTTAGCTTGGCTTAGCTCACCGTACACCAGCTTTCTTTCTATCATAATGTAAAACCACCCTCCAGCCACTATTACAAAAACCATCAAATATACCCCTTCATCAATGCCGTATATTTCCAAACCGATATAAATATATTTTCAATACTGGTTTTAAAGGTCCTGCCGCAAATCAATAATTGAGCCTGTAGAATCGTTTCTGAAAATGTACTATCAGTGCCGGTTCACAACAAAAACCGGCACTGAAAGTGCGAAAATGTATCTATACCAGTTGTAACAGGAACCGGCACTGATAGTATATTTTCAGTAATGGTTTCTGTTATGAACCGGTATAGATAATATACGGAGTATATAAACGGTGTTTCTTCCTCCTCCAAACCGAGGAGGAAATTGCTGGTCGGGGACAGGAGCTAGCTCCATTGTTACGGGTGGATAATTCAAAATTCAGAAGAAATCAACCCATCTAAAGCTGTCTACGCTCAGTGAAGCGCTCTTCCTTCTTATTTGGATGACTTCTGCTCTCTAAGGTTAGCACCCGGTTTTAAAATCTACGGTTAATGGATCGAGCTCTCTACACTTAGTACTTGCTCTGTACTCTTTAAGATTACTTACATTGAAAGATTGATCTATATTACTATCTAAAATTGCTCATTAATTGAAGATTGCTTTATCTTAATATTGCTTAAGTTGACTGAATGGGTACTCCTCTAATTTTTTTTTTTAATATATATATGTCGTTCATGCATATTTTTACTGTTCAACTCTTAGCTCGATCTTTTCCACTGTAGCCCTGATTGAATAAGGCTACAAAGGCTATAGCTGCACAAAATACTGTACAAGAAGTCAATAAATAAATAATAAATAATAATAATAATAATAATAATAATAATAAATAAATAAATAAATAATAGGCTGCTGTAGCAGCAGGTAATTACAGTCTTTGTAGGCTCATTCGAACATTTTGTGTTAAACGAAATGTATTGAAAAAAGTTGAACTACAAATTTTGAATATATATAATTTTGGTTTAAAAGCTTGAATTATTATATGGTTGTTGAGTTGTTACTACTAAATTATTAGTAATTATTATACGATTGTTATTTGTAGTAATGAAAAATAGATGTAATAATTTTGTTAGTAATTATTGTATAATTGTGAATTTTGGTTTAAAAACAATAAGTTTGATTGAGATTATGTGATCTCACCTTTTTTAGGAGTTGATGATGCGATCGTCTAGTAGTCAAAAGAGACAACGAGAACCATTACACGGTGGATCCCATCAGTCGAACCTACCCCCATACGAAGCTTGACAATCAAACATGGAGGAACAAAGATCTTATGTAATTTTCGTTATGAATATATATATATATATATATAATTGATCTTTTTTTATGATGCTAATAATTCTAATGTATCAGATGGATCGATCGTGGATATATGATGGTAGCACTCTTACTAAACGCTTCCTCGTTGGATTGAAAACTTTTTTGAAAGCCGCCACAACGTACAAGAAGCCAAAAAACAAGTCTGACATTCATTATATATGTTGTCCGTGTTGTGATTGTAAAAACTTGAAGAAGTTTTTATATATAGAAGAGATTCGTACACACTTGATTAGAAGAGGTTTTATGTATGGATATTTATGTTGGACTAATCATGGTGAAGTTGAGGAGGATTTACAAGCGAATAATCCTACTACATATTGGTCAGACATGGATAGCGAGCATGTGACAGTAGAGAGGCAAAATGATGTTGATGACCTAGATGAAACATTGCACAATGATGTTGATGTCCTAGATGAAATGTTGCACAATGATGTTGATGACCTTGATCAAATGTTGCGTAATGTGGAGGATGATTTCTCTAGTGAAAGTGAATATCAAAAGCTCTTAAAGATAAAAGAAGACTATGAGACACCCATGTACTTGGGTTGCAAGAAAGAATACAACAAGTTGCATGTGTTCTCACATTACTGTAAATGAAGTTAAGCAACTGTTGGTCCGATAAAAGTTTTACTATATTATTACAATTTTTGAAGGATTTCCTTCCTACCAATGTTATGCCTCAAAACACATATCAAGCTAAGAAGATTGTTTGTCCATTAGGACTGGAAATGGAAAAAATACATGCATGTTGAAATAACTGCATGTTATTTCACAAAGATGATGCAAATTTGGAGAAATGTCATGTTTGTGGTTCATCACGCTACAAGTCCAACAGTGAACATATTGATGGATATGATATGGGTGAGAACAATAGGGCTAAAAGAACACCTGCTAAGGTTGCTTGTATTTTCCAATAATACCTCATCTAAAGCGGTTATTTGCTAACAAAACAAATGCTGAGTTGATGCAATGGCACGAGAAAGGGCGCAAGAAAGATGAAAAGCTTCGACACCCGGCTGATAGAATTCAATGAAGGAACTTTGACAACAAATACAAGAACTTTAAAACTGAATTAAGGAATATAAGATTAGGGTTGAGTACGGATGGGATGAATCCATTTGGAGACACAGGACACACACATAGTACTTGTCCTGTGACACTATGTATCTACAATCTTCCATCATGGTTGTGTATGAAGCGCAAGTTTCTTATGATGCCTTTGCTAATAAGTGGACCGACTCAAGTCGGTAA
The DNA here is from genome assembly GCA_001182835.1 of Oropetium thomaeum. Classification (NCBI taxonomy): domain Eukaryota; kingdom Viridiplantae; phylum Streptophyta; class Magnoliopsida; order Poales; family Poaceae; genus Oropetium; species Oropetium thomaeum. The sequence goes on along the minus strand of LFJQ01000093.1, from coordinate 271,875 downwards.
TGACATTGATGTATATCTAAAACCATTGGTTGATGATCTTCTTGTACTATAGAATGATGGTGTACGACTATGGGATGAGTATAAAAAAGAAATTTTTACTCTACATGCTATGCTTTTTGTAACGATCCAAGATTTGCAGGCTCTTGGTAGCATATCAGGACAGCTCACAACAGGATACAATGGGTGCATATGGTGTATGGATGAAACTGGTGGCATATGGTTAAAAAAGTGTAAGAAAATGGTATACATGAATCATCGTAGGTTTCTACGTGCAGATCACCCATATAGAAGAAATAGAACAGCTTTTGATGACACAGTCGAGAATCGTCAAGCTCCTAAGGTTCGTGATGGGAAACAAGTATTAAGATGGTACAAAATCTGAAGGTTGTCCTTGGAAAGGAAAAAGGAAGTACAAAGGCTCCACCTGATAGTTTGTTCAAAAAGAGATCAATATTTTGGAACCTTCCGTATTGGAAAGACTTAATGGTCCGTCATGCAATTGATGTCATGCACGTGGAGAAGAACATATGTGAGGCAGTAGTTGGTACTTGCTTAACATACCTAGCAAAACAAAAGACACACTGAAAGCACGTTTGGACCTAGAGGATATGAAACTCAGAAAGGATATCCATCATACAGTCCTCGAAAATGGGTCAAAGAAACCTCCAACAGCTTGCTACACCCTTAGTAAACAAGAAAAGATGAGCCTATGCAGTTGCTTGCATGGATAAAAGTTCCAACTGGTTACTCTGCCAATGTCAAGAGACTGGTGAACATGAATACACTGAAGTCCCACTTCAAGAAGTCCCATGATTATCACATGATGATGGTTTAACTACTAGTTGTTGCAATTAGAGGTATTCTACCAGACAAGGTCCGAGATACAATAATAAAACTTTGCTTATTTTTCAGTGCAATCTCTCAAAAGGTCATTGATCCGAGAAAGCTAACAAAGTTACAGGATGATTTGGTCAACACTATGTGCAACCTCGAGACTATTTTTCCTCCTTCCTTTTTTGACTCAATGCCGCATCTTCTCACGCATTGTTCATGAGATGAAATACCTTGGTCCTGTGTTTTGCATCAGATGTATCCGTTTGAAAGATTCATGACGGTTCTCAAAAAGTATGTTCATAACCGAGGTCGTCCAGAAGGTTCCATGGCACAAGGCTGGACAACAGAGGAGGTTATTGAGTTTGCCGTTGACTATATGGATTTAAAATCAATTGGTTTGCCCATATCAAGACATGAAGGGCGACTAAAAAGGAAAGGAACACGAGGACACAAAACAATCAATGTCAATGACTATATTTCATTCATCCAAGCACATTTTTGCATTCTTCAACAGTCTGTAATGGTGGGCCCATATGTCAACAAGCATGTACAAATGCTACGGACCAAAAATCTAAAAAAGTCAGAGGACTGGATTGCAAAGGAGCATAGAGATAATTTCGGCACTTGGCTGCGATTACATATGATAGAAATGGTTTACAACGATGAAAAGAGTGCAGATGAGATACTATTGAAAATGCTAGCTAACGGGCCGTTAACTACGATCCATACATATCAAGCGTATGACATTAACGGTTATACATTTTACACAAGGACGCAAGACACCAAAAGCTATAACCAAAATAGCGGTGTTCGCATTGATGCCTATGATTGTGATGGAAAAAAGGAGACCTATTATGGCTTCATAGACGAGATATGAGAACTTCAGTATGGAGAAAAATTAAAGGTCCCTCTGTTTCGTTGTCAATGGGTTGTACTACCATATGGACTAAAGATCGACAAGTACGGTATGACAATCATCGATTTCAAATTTGTCGGCTATAAGAACAATCATTTGTGCTTGCCAAAGATGTCACACAGGTCTTCTATGTTAAGGATCCAAATTCTTGTAACAAAGAGGAGCGCCATATCGTTCTGCAAGGAAAAAGAAATACTGTTGGTGTTGAGGATGTTATCGATGAGGAAGACTACAATCAATTCGATGACCTACCTCCATTTGGAGAGGATATCGTCCTCCCCCTCATTGACGACAATGAGGAACCTACCTACATACGTCGTGATCATGACGAAGCTATCATTATTAGATGAAAGAAACAAGTTTTCATGTAATATTTAACTAAGTATTATACTACTTGTATCCAAAATTAATACCAGACAAGTAGGGCACTCCCCTGCTTTTAGTAACAATTTTAATGTAACAGTTCTTTCAAAAAATTATTCAAAATTTACAGAGATTTTATTAAGTAATTAATTAGTTTCAAGTATTCAGTGAGGAGATAGTCATATTAAAAAAAAATAAAGACAGAAGAGCTTTTTTCCTTTTACAAGAATTTAAATTTCACTATCAATACCGATTCCAATTTAGAACCGACATTGATGAAGCATCAATGTCGGTTGCACTTCGAACCGACACTAATACTTCTTTATCAATGCCGGTTCTAGAGTGGAACCGGCATTAATAGTGGATTATCAATGCCGGTTCAACACTAGAATCGGCATTAATTTAGTGGAGTATCAATGCCGGTTCCACTTGAACCGGCATTAATAGCGAAGTATTAATGCCGGTTTTGAGTGGAACTGGTATTGATAGTGAAGTATCAATGTCAGTTGGTTGCGAACCGGCATTGATGCTGTGTTTTCATCAAAAGTTATAAGACCCGCCCGTGCCCGTTCCTCACTTTCACCAAAACAAAGTCGATCCCTTCGCGCCTCTTCCTGTTCCTGCCGGCAACCCTGCGGCTGTCACCCACCGCCGCCAACGATCCCGCTCGCGGCCGCCTCCGACGCTCCTGCTCTCGGCCGCCGCCTCTGCCGCTCGTGCCCGCTGTCCCTGTTGTGCACTCTCGGCCACCAGCGACCCTACGGCTCTCTCCCGCCGCCGCCGCCGACGCTACCGCTCGTGGCCGCCGCCTCTGCCGATGAGAATTCTTTTTTTACCAGCACATTGGGATAAGGAGGTCGCAATCGTTGGGGCAAGGTTAATCATCGGGAGTTTATGGGTCAATTTCGATCATTTTGAGCACTTGATTTACTACAGTACTTGGAAGGGGAGCCCTGGCGCAGCTGTAAAGCTGTTGCCTTGTGACCATGAGGTTTAGGGTTCAAGTCCTGGATATAGCTTTTAGGTTTCAGTTTGCCGTGTTAAGTTGGGATTACTTTTAGGTTCAAGTCCTAGATATAGCCTTGTGACCATGAGGTTTAGGCTGTAAGTCCTTGTAGTATGGATTACCTCACAAACCTTTTTCGATAAATGTGGGGAAACATTGTTTTGCACCCTTCGGCACTCTTCTACGGTTGCTAGTATAGTGCTTTGGGGCATGTCCTGTTGTGAAGTTGCTGATAGAAAATGGTTAATGCTTTTCTATAAATAAACAAACTCATGTTTCATTTGTTGTAGGAATGCATCGTAAAACACGAGTACCCAAACCCATCGAGGGCCCAGATCATGAGCTACATGAAGCCATTGGGGATGACCGGAATCAGATGGATAGGCCAAGTCACCACGCCTTGCAACATATTCAAGCGCCAGATGGAGAGTATAGTGATGAGGATGTACATGGAAGCCCAAGTGATTATCTCAACTTTGAGCAAGGTGCAAATGCGAATGAAGATGGTGATGGAGAGGATCAGGGGGGAAGAGGACATGATGGTGATGAAGAAGGTCATCACAATGAGAGCCTAACCACACAAATCAAGCGTGGGCGTGGTCCGAGCAAACTCCCTGATGGGCATTTTACCATGACACATGTCCACGAAAACGGGAAACCCCTTGAACCTAAGCGTGTGGCAACTATATGGAAGACAACAATTGGAAAGCTCGTAAGAGACCATGTGGCCATAACTTATCGATTTTGGAGGAACGATGCAAGTGTCGATAAGTATGCAGTGCCCAATAGTGTTAAAGAGTTTCTATGGCAACAGCTGATGGACAAGTTCGAGTTCCCGACTCGATGTGACATGGAGGTAGTGAAGCAGAGGGCCCTTTCCTCATGTGCCCTTGCTTTCAAGACATTTAAGGGTACATTATATAGAAAATTTCACTTGCAAGGTCTCACACCAGACTGGAATCAATATCCAACAGTGAAACCTTTTTAGAATGCATTCACAAAGTATAAGGATTCGGTTGAAGCTCAAGCCATCAGTCAGAAAAACAAGACAAATGCAAAGAAGAACCTGTATCCCCATCGAACAGGATCGCGGGGTTACGCAGGCAAAGAAAGCCGATTTGAAATGATGGAAGAAGAGGTAATCTGCTTGGGTGGTACTCCAGTGACGCTTAACTGGAACCCTCGTTGTAAGAGGTTTTTGTGGGCTAAAGGAGTTACTTTATCACTAGAGAGAGAATTAATCTTCAAGGACGAATGAGATAAACATCTAGCTAACCTTTTAGCAAAAGCCAACTCTGAATCTTCGGAGGGTACTTTCAAGCCACATAGGGATTACGATGAGCTAACCTATGCATTGGGCAATAAGGAGCATCCGGGCCGCACAAGAGCCTTTGATAATAAGTCTTGGAAGATTGCAATGCAATCAAACGCTGATAGCTATAGGAGAAGAAGGAATACAGATGATGATATCATGCTTATATTAGAAAATGAGAGGCGAAAGACAGCTGAGATGAGACAACAGGAAATAGCCAAAGCTAGAAGCGACTGGAAAGGCAATCAAATGCTACAAGTCAAATTGGCAATCGTAGTAGTTGTGCATCCACACCATTGGTTGAAGAGGACAATGATCATTATACCATTGATGACCTTAAAGAGAGTGCACCATGCAAGTTGGTTTCGTCTCTATTGGGTGACCCGATTATGGTGGGTTCTGGGTTGGCTGAGCCTACGGATGAAGGCACTACCTTCAATGGTTAGCCGATACCAAAGGGGTATGCAATGGTACATTTGGACAGTGTAACCCTGGCTGGCCGTAAATTCAAACTGGAATTCTCTGGACAAACGGGTGAAGTTATGCTTAAAAGGAATGTTGGCTCATACGTGTTGTGGCGAAAGCGTGACATTGTGTTTGGTGACTTGGACTCTGATAATAATTCAAGCTCCGCACATTTGCCGCACGTACGAGGCCAAGATGAAATGCCGCAACAACAACCATCACCCAAGAGCCTAGACGACAACGAGCAGGCAGATTCATCACATCAGCAGTTGTCACCCAAGAGGCTAAAGGCAACCAATGTGGCAACCTCATCACAACCGTCGCCTAAGAGGTTAGGGGTAACAAAAGCAGCAACATCATTACAACACCAACCGTCGCCCAAGAGGTTAGCCGTACAAAAGCGACCAGCTTCCCAAATGCAACAAGGAAGACTTGGAAAGTCCACTATGTCACCACAGCAAGGCAAGAAACCACATTCAGCACGACCTAAGAAACCACAACCTAAGCTATCTTATGAGAAGACCGTTGTGGAACTTAATGAATCGGTGCGTGCTGATGTCACAAAGTTTTTTGAGAAGCCAACAATTCCCGAAAGGACAGAGGCCGATCGACAGAATGAACTGCTTTCTACGAACGTTGAGCAAGCCTCCTCGAGGTTAACCAACTAACTTTGCTTGCATAATATATAAAAAGTCCTGTAGGGAATGGTCAAATGAGATTCTAGAGCAGAGAAGCCAACAGAAAAATCTTGATGAATTTCTTGCCAATGCTGGAAAACAAAAGATCAATATATGGATGAATCGAGGATTGAAGTTGCAAAGCCTACCCGTAAGAGTTTTGTTGTTGGTCAACCAATGGTTGATGAATTTTTGTTTGATGAAAGCATGCAAACACGGAAATTTCATAGCTGGTACATGGAACAAGTAAAAGATGGTGGAGAGATGTTTGCATTTCGATACAGACACAAAGATTTTTTACATGGTGATGGTGAGGAATATGTCTTTTGGGATGAAATGTATCAATTATTGCAAGGAGATGCTCTTGGAGCTCAACTCATCTGTTTGTGGGCATTTTAAGTCACGTCTTGGTCTATTTCTGAGTTCATTTTGATGCACCCTATCTATCTAATCTTAATTATTTTTGATTTTTTGTTGAATGATTTTAAAAATGTGTGAGGACAAGAAAATCGAAGGTACTGCTATAATGGACCCATTGCGTGTCAACCAAACCATGCTATCTTCTCAGCCGAAAGAGACAGAGGAATACATATTCGGCTTTCTCTTGACATTAAAAAATAAAAACAAAATTTTACTACCTTACAATTTTGGGTATGTGTTCATCACTTATGAATAACTGTTATATACACTTCACTTTGTTTATTACTTATGAATAACCATTTGCTATGATTCTTTTGTCTTTTTTAAGTTTCCATTGGGCCCTTTTTTTGATTGACATAGCGAATAGCAAGGTCATTGTCAGTGACTCCAAAAGGAGATCAGAAACAGATTGGAAGAGTCTCAAAGATGTCTTACAAAGGTAAATTCATTATTTTTTTATTTTATATTATGAAAACTAATTATAACTTCTAAGAATATATGTACAGGGTTTATGACACGACCCGTCCAGAAATACCTCGTCTCGGGACGAATCCGGTCAGTCGTTAAGCCAAGATCTTGTTGGGCAACGCTCGGCGAAGCGACCGTACACACGATACAACACAGGCAGGGGTAAACAGCAATAATTTACAAGAAGAGGGAACTTAATACATCATTGGTTCATGAATTTAAAGTTAAATATTACATTGTTTTAGAGTACGCGGAAGTTTTGAAAACGAAAAACAGCGGAAGACTAAAACTATTACAACTCCGACACTCGGACTTAAGCAAAAGCACGAGCCGTGCCCACGGGCGTCATGCCACTAGCCACTTCAACATGCAACGCGGCGACTCGCACAACTCCCACTGGAGGTTCCCAAACTCGAGGGGAGGCTCCTCCCAATGGAAGCTACCTGCTGGTTCCTGCATGACGGCGCCTGAAAACCACAAAACGCTAACGCGTGAGCTTCTAAGAAGCTCAGCAAGACTTACCCGGCAAAAGGCTGACTACAGCCGACTCCTAGACATGAAGGCTGACTCGGGAGGGTTTACTTGCAAAAGGACTCGCAACCTATACTACTCTTGTCAATTTTTAGCATAAGTTAGGTGATTAGGAAAAATAAATTTAGTTAGCACTGAGCTAAACAAACATGACAAAAGTAACAATAGCAAATGTTAATATTCATAATTCAGATCTCATGGTGTTTCAACCTATTTTACTAGAATGTGGTGCGTTTCACGAGCATGCTCACTAACTGGGAGCGACAGCGGTTCGAAACGATTTTATACCCTGCAGGGGGATACCTGACCGTACGACACGTGCGTGTCCCAGACTCGCACGTGGCAACCGTTCACACCAGCTCCTGCAACGTCAATTCCAGCCTACGCATGCCTTAGCAGCGCCGCGTCCCACCAGACAACACGTCCCAGACGGTTTCGGTGGAGTTCCCACGCTGCCCACCCCAGATCTCCTCCTAGTCAGACACCGTAGGGCAGGTTCGACGTTGCAATCGCTAGGCTACATAGGTTTACTGGGGCCCATAACACCCAGCATACGACCAGTACGTTCAACACTCAATCAGTCTCGGACCACATGGATCAGACAAGTCTACGCTCACCCTGGACCCAGTCCAGTCGCCGACCTACTTTGTATCCTGTCTGACCCTCAAACTTTTATCTTTTTACTGATTCATATGGTGTGGTCCATCTCATGACATAGTTCAATCAACAACCTATCCTTTCGCGAGCAGTGTCCACTCTGCTCGACTTCTATCGGCAAAATACCTACTAAGCATGGCATACTAAGGGGGTGTCTATACCAACTACCGTTAGGGTTTCCTATGGAAACAATGCAACTATGGTTTCAATCAACTCCTAGTACTTAATACACAAACAAGGCACACTTAGATGTAAAAGTAAAATTTGAAAATTCGGTTGTGCACCGGGGCTTGCCTGGTTCTTCGGTGTTGATGTCGACTTCTTCGGCGGGGGTCGAAGAACTTGGATCGGCAGCTATCTCGTTAGCGTCAAAATCTACATGATGCAGTAGGATTATGATAATTTTAATGAAAATGAAACTTATTATTATTATCGATAGTAATCTAGGGTTTAGATTGGTGACGCCCAGAATTAGGGTTAACCCTAATTACTCGACGCCGTTGATTAAATTAAATTCTTACTCTGTGAAAGATATTTAAAGAAGTCTATTAATCTTCCATGAAGTGACTTTTAGTTGACATGTTCATCAACTTCAGCTTTAGTTAAGTTAATATGACATTTTTCATCGGTTAATATTATTTAATTACTTCGGCTATTAAACTAGGGTTAAAAATGAAGATTTTAATTCTTCCTCAAGATTATTTTTAGTTGGTAGTACTCCCTGGAATAAGCATTTTGGGCTTTTGGTGGGGCCTAGATGAATTTTTTATATTTTATAAAAATTCATCAAATTTCCTGTTTTTAGATCTTTTAAAATCAGAAAACACTAGTAAAAATTAGAATAAATTTATGAAACTTTATGTGAGCATTCCTGAGCACCAGATCTACAAATTTACTTTTGGGGTCTAACCTTGCAAATGACTTTTACAATGTACTTTAGAAAATGCTATTTAAACTAGGCAGATTGAAGTTATTTAATAGGGTTAGATGCCATTTCGTGTTCCTAAAATCTTCATAAAATTCCAGAGGGTGTGTAGTACCAGGGTGTTCTTGTAGATCAAAGGTTAGCCCTAGCATTGCTTTATAATGCAATTTAAAATTCATAAACAGAAAGGAGTGTTTCTAATTAATTCTACAAATGTTTGGTGATTTGTTAAAAAGTGTTTTAACAGAAAATTAGTACTTTTCACGAGGGTTCTAAAAAATTTTGGTTTGGCATTTTTGGATCTTCCTGTGATTTTCTAGGTTTTTTAGAAGACAGAGCAATAATCTGGGAATTAATTAGAAAAAGGTAAAAACAGTGCACAGTCTCCGACGAGCTCCGGCGGCCAATTCCCGACGATGGGGTGGTCGCCGGCCGTCGAACCTTGGCTTTTCATGATCCCCACGACATGAAGAAGCTCGGCAACATGGTATTAATCAAGGTTGGGCACGGCAGAGGGGGTCTCACCGTGGGGGTGCCTCGGTGGCGGCGGCGAAGTCAAAATTCCGACGAGGTGGCTCGCCGTCGGAGGGTTGGAGGCTTCCGTGAGCTTCACGAGGTGGAGAAGAGCGAGTTGGGTGAGGGAATTGGACTGAAATTGAGTGAGGGTGGTGTTTCACCGAGAGGGGCGGCGGCAATGGCGCCGGCGGCCGAGAGCAGGAGAATTGGGGGTGCTTCACGCGTGGGAGGAGAGAAATGGAGGAGGGGGGGATTGGGGAGGAGTTGCGCGCCATTTTATAGGAGGAATGGGGTAGGGGAAGTAGGGAGCAGGGGGGGTCGGCGCAGTGGGCGGCGTCGGGCGGCTAGGGCTCGGGCGGCGCGGCAGAGAACAAGGGAGAGGGAGGAAGAGAGCCAGAGAGAGAGAGGAAGAGAGCGAGGGGGTGGTGAGGAGGTAGGGGAGGTCGGCGTGGCAATGAAGTCCACGACGTGCCTACAGCGGCTGTGTTGGGCGGCGGCTGGGCGACCGGGCGGCGCGCTGCGCTCTGTTGTCGGGCGGGCGGTACTGTAGCCCGCCCGGCAACAGTTCTATTATTTTTTTTTTCTTTAATGCTGGAAGTGATTCAATGAATTGGCACTCTTCCTGAGCTCGAAAAATTTTGAATATTTTTGTACAAGCTCAGGAATTTATTTGGAACACTTTTCGTTTAGGGTTCAAGTCATGATTTGGCCTCTAAAAATTCTTGAATTTCTAGGTTGATTATAGATTCTGTGAATTTTTAAGAGGTCTAATTCTTTTCCAAAAATCCTGAATAATTTCCCAAAATTCTATTTTGAAGTGTACTTAATTGTTATGTAAAAATATATCTAGGGTTCTGTGGAAATTTTGATGGTCAATAGTTAGGGTTTGGATTTCTTTCTGTTAACGAGATTTCGATACCTTTAGTTGAGAATTCTCTGGACTTTGCCAACATGCTCTGTTGTTTGTCAGACTTTTCGTAGTGTCTCCTTAAAGCATTTTAGACAATATTTCTTTTTATTCCCACGATTGAAACTGCTTTAAAGTGAGTGAAATTGTGGATTAGGGTTTAGAGTTGTCGATTTTTCCCTGGTGACACCTGGGGTGTCACAGTTTATTACAGATATGTTAAGGCTAATGGGAGGTGCCTTACATTCACAAAAGATCTCAGGTTCAAAATTAGCTTGAATTGTAGGAGACAACCTGATGGAAACAATCAGTGTGGCTTCTATGTATGTCTCAATATGATTGAACCCGTTAAAGAAGCTATGTATTCGTCCGTCCATCCGAAACACTATGCAAACTTCACAGTTGACGTAAGAAACATCATGTTAAGAATAACTTTCAATTTGCACATGTGAAAAGTGATTGACTTTGATTACTGAAATTGCAGATAAATGATCAAACCGAAGGAATCTCACCACAAAGAATACTAGCAGTTCAGAAACAACATCTAGGATTTATCAATCACACGTCATTTCAGATTCTGGTATGTTTCATGTGTCCACAGATGACCAACAACAATCAAAATCTATGCCGCAGTCTTCTAAAAGATCTACGCCAGCATCTTTAAAATACAAGAAGCGTAGTTAAGTTTCATCAGTTAGTTACAAAAAAGCTTGTGAGGCCTATGTAGCGTGAGAGTTTTTGTTGCTCCTGGTGTTTGTAATTGTAAGACTTTGTATGTAGTACATGTGTTCATCAAATAATGTTTATGAGATTTGTAGCTGCTACTAATTTCTGTGACTACTATCTTTGTTTATGATATAATGATGATACTTTCAGATGTCAATAGTGATGCTACTGCTAATTTGGATTTTTAATTTTTATCATAGAACAAACCATCAATACCGGTTCTTAACAACAACAGGTACTAATAGACTAGCTATCAGTGTCTGTCGTCGTTATGATCGGTAGTGATAATTAACTATCCGTACCGGTCCACAACTGGAACCGATACCGATAGTTAACTATCAGTACCGGTTCACACCTGGAACCGGTACTGATAGTTAATTATCAGTACCGGTTCACAACGAAAATCGGTATGATAATATGAGTTTCAGTACCGGTTCATGTTGTGAACCGATATTGATGATTTGCTTATCAGTATCGGTTATATACCGGCATAGATAAGTCAATATTATTAGTATCGACATATTGCTGCTGATCCAAAAACCGGGTATTGATGACAGTTATGAACCGGTACTGATGAGTCTTTTTGTAGTAGTGAGCACAGCCTAACAAACACAATCTTATGTTACTCAAAAATAGACTATACAGGCAACCAAGGAATTAATCCTATAGTAGCCTTTGGAACGTAGGGAAGAGGCATAGGAACAGTATACAAACATTTCCTTTGGTGCTTGTTTCACGGGAAAAGTACGGGATTGGAAGAATCCACTTCAGACCTCATTTTTTCATTCCATTGCGTAGGAACGAGGCAGATTAATCAATAACAAAGGCAGCCGTAGTGAATGTAAGTGAATGGATAGGTTCATTAACTAAGGATATCATTAATATAACCTATGGTTTTCCTGCGACCCGAGCAAACGCTCATTTCTATAAATTTCCTATGTTTTACATTCCTGTATTTCACATTTGCATTCCTATCCTATTCCCGAGTTTTTCTAATTCCTAGGTTTTTTCAATCCTGCATTCCGAAGGGGCCCTTGCTTTTTAGTGTTGCATTGCTTTAACCAGGTTTGGACTGGCCTAGCCAGTACTTAGTCAGGTTAACGCTAGACCACCCTACCAGACATACTTTACAAGAAAAAGCAATTATTCCATAATTTAACAGCTACCGGTGTGAGAATGGGCGGCATCAGGATTAAAACTCTCTTTGTTGAGAAAATGAGAACAACTGATGGTCATTCTTCAGTTACTCCAAAACAGCACTGGGCACAGTTTCTTCATCTCCAGGTGTCTGGCACAACACGGCCTTGTCCCTTGAATCATGCAAATGAGAGCTGAAAGGAGACCACATGCTGCCAACGTAGCATCAGTAGAGGAACGTTTTTACGATTTCAGCTGTCTCATGTTTGTATGGACAGTCCTGTTCATGAATCAGAAGAGGAATAGTGCTTTGTTAAAAGGCAAATTGTTTCTCTCCGTGATGCCACACTACAAGATAACTGTGAGCTCGATAAACTGAACCATGCATATAGATTTTCCACTTGGAATAGTCCTTTGTTGTCAGATCCCAAAATTCGTATTTTGGATTGTGAATCGTTTTCCAACAGCAAATCTTAAAATTCATGTATTTTTTGTGTTTTAGTTAAAAGCAACTTAATTTCATTTTATTTTTAGAAGTGTTACTTATTTTGAAAATTATGAGATTTGTTTTGTAAAAAAACTATTTAGTTCAATTAAAAGGATTTAAAAACAAATATAATTTGCTAGAAAAAATAATAAATTTGAGTTAGTTTATAAAATACTACTATCTATCTATGATCAATCATAATGGTGGAAGCCTTCATTCCATAATGATCGTGATCTTCTCTCTTGCGTGAACCATTCTTTTTCTATCCACATCTGTCATCATACTCTTTATTTGGAAGAGCCCTACATGACGACACGTCGATTCCACAATCACCAAACAATCGAGACACGAGGTGATAATGCTTTACTACACATATCTTGATGAGGACATCACACCTATGGATACACACAATCCTTCTCCTGCTGTTACGCATGAAGGTCCAATCACTAGAGCTCACACCCGACAATTTAATATAGAGGTGAGCTCGTTCCGTAGCACTCCATTACGCATTCTCGAGGATAGATTACTATCTAAGGATTTTATTATGATTAGAAATCATGGAGAGGACAGATGAATGATGGGAGACCAGATAGGAGTCGTCGAAGGACGTCAAAACCAAGTCCGAGTCCCAGACCATGTCGACTTCGAATCAAATTCGGAGTCTAGGAGCAGCCTGTACTAAAATGGACGCCCAGGTCGTATACGGACTCCGTTTTAGGTGATCTACCACTTCATGGAAAGAGGACGAGATTATCTTTCCAATGGGACTAGTCCCACGAACAAATTTCTCCAGAGTCCACAGGAATCATCAAAACATTAAACAGTCCAGAATCTATCAGGGTGCTGCGACACCGACTTTGGGTCAGTTGGCCTTGTACCGAGTTAGAGTCCATTAGGTTTGCGTCCAGGGGACTTGCACGTTTCCAATTCCTTTATATCCAGCTGTCACCCCACCATTAGGGTTTGGGGGTTTTGCTTAGATTATTCTTGTTAAAAATAGCGTCGCTGTTTCATTGGTTTGTGAGACCCCAACTTTGTGAGTTTAATCTTCATCTGTAATTTGGTTGCTTTCTACTTCGTTCTTGCTTGTGTTTTTCGATTCGCAGGCAAAGACTAGCCTTCTCGATGAGGTCATCCGTGTTCACGCGGATGATAAGCAGAGGAGATGTGGTGCTGCGATTGTGGGGTTCGAAACGTGCCGTTCGGAAGCCGGATAGATTTGTGTCGCGACTCCATCCAAATCGTTGACTATCAGAACCTGTAGGAAGATCGGGACCCGTTCCCATCAAGTGATAATTAGAGCTTTAGGTGTTCCTCAGGTTCGCCTTTGTTTACCCTAATTTCTTGTTTTCGTTTCATCCTATAGTCCATAAAAAAGCCAAAAACAGAATCGCAGTTTTAGGTTACATCCTATCCATAACCGTGTTTAGCCATTGCATATTTCAATTTCAGAGTCCGTAGTGTTGAGTTTGTCTCCTTAGTTACGTTTTGTTGCTAGTTTAGATCGTGTCTTGTTACGGTTTGCTTTACTTCCGCTGCCTTATATGAAACCCTAGCCATCATTTTTTTCCCCACCTTGATCCCGCGCTGAACTTAGTTTGTTCCATCGCATCTGTTATTTTGATTTGATCACCCACCATTAGTTTCCAACTTGTCCATAGCTTCCGCCGTCAAATTTCTTGTTTTTCCGCTACTCGATTCATTGTTCGCCGTAATACGCATACTGATTCAGACACCCTTCCATAAAACGGTCATAACTTTTGCATACGAACCCGAAATCAGGCAAACTTTATATGCAAATCGATCGGCAGAAAATTTCGCATCTGATTTCACCCGGCAAAAGCCGATTTTAGAATCCCCAAATTCTCCCCGGAAGGTAGAGATATCTGAGGCCAAACGTTCTGCCCCAATTTTTAGGCAGTTTTAGAAATTTCCATAAACCACATCTTTGATCCAGTTGCCCTGAAAATTTTTGTGGTACCTATTTCTGTGCTCTGCTTGCTGAAAGAAATATCAAAAAAATAAAAGAAAAAAATTTGTCAAAAATATCAAGTACTAGTAGGAAGAGTGCTATTGGTGACAACAAAAGTTTTAGCGACAAGGCATAGAATTGGACGACTTACCACATTTGGCAGTTGCTTGGGCTGAATTGAGTTTTCTTTGTCTATTGATCTTTGTTGCTGTTTTTCCTATACCTCATCTTTGTCCACATATTATAACTGTTATAGGACACATTTGACCAGCAACTAGGACCAATACTTTGGACACTTATTTAGTATTACTATCTGTTTTTTATCTGTGGTCCACTCACATATATATTGGCCTTCCAAGCTCCACATAACCCTTCTGAACAGACACAGATTCTTCACCTTGTAATGCCGGATCACTTCTCCTAGGTATCTTTGCTTTGTGTTTACTTAGATCTTTGCAAGAACTTGGTTTGAAACTTCCTAGTGCAGTATAAGAGTACCACAATCCTAACACAGTAGTTGGTAGGGATAACCTTTGTCTATTTTCTTCTGTGTTTTTGGTCTCTTTCATCATGTCAGGTGGCGACGATTCTGCAATTCCAGTGGATTTCAATGAGTGTGTCAGCCAAGGCCAGTTGAAGGGAGCAATAGACAAGGCGCTAGAGGGCATAGACGAGAAGATCTTTGATGCTGTGACGAAAAATTTCGTCGACCTGGACATAGGCCCAGCTCTTGAGGGCCTTACCACGCAGTTGACCGCTATCTCAACGTGCCTTGATGCGTTTGAGAGGCGCCCTGCTGGCAGCAATAACGACGACGATGATGACACTGTCCTCGATGCAGATGGCAACATTGATGAGCATGCAACTCAAGCAGCACGCCTTCGACGTCGACTACGCTGTAACCGTCACGATATGGTAGGTAACAACAACAACAATCACCATACTCGCCCTCATGATGATCCTTTTGCTAAAGATAAATTTTCTGTCCCATCATTTCTGGTTTGTATGATGCTGAGAAATATCTTGATTGGGAGATGACCGTGGACTAGAAATTTAGTTCCTACCTAGTTCCTGAACAATATAGGGTTCAACAAGCTACTAGTGAGTTTAATGACTTTGCTATTGTTTGGTGGACTGGTCAAGCTGTTGTAGGACGTTTACCTACCACTTGGGATGCTTTAAAAAAAACCATGCGTGATCGTTTTGTACCACCTTCTTTTCAGCGAGATATGCGTTTTAAACTGCAGCGCTTAGAGCAAGGTAGTAATTCCGTAAAAGATTATTATGCTAAGCTGCAAAAGGGCATGATGTGTTGTGGCATAGTTGAGGATAATGAAGACAAAGTTTGTTGCTTTTATGGGGGTTTAAGGCGTAACATTCAGGACATTGTTGATTATAAAACCTTTAACAATGTCAACCAGTTGTTCCACCTAGATATGCTTGCAGAGAAAGAATTGCAGGGACGACAGGAAGCAGCGAGGACAAGAACTAGCCGCTCCTTTCCACCTAGTACGACTACATCTACAGGAGCAACGCGGTCTTCGTCCAGCTTTCGTCCACCTCCTACAACAGTGATCAAGCGACCTACCACTACAGCACCGCTTCCAACGACACGCTCTGTACATTCTTCTAAATCTTTCGTGCAAGGTCCAGCGAATAATCCTCCTTCCACTACATTCACGGGGCGCATGACTGACATTCAGTGTCATCGCTGCCTTGGACTTGGCCACGTGCAGCGTGATTGTCCAAGCAAACGAACCTACATCGCCGCTGATGATGGAGGTTACGTGAGCACCTCCCACATAGAAGACGATGGTGACAATGATGCTAATGTTGCGGACGGTGTTGCGGATTCCCTAGTCCTTGACAGCGCCGACACGTCCTATCGAGCCATCGTTGTCCAGCATGTCCTCAATACTCAGGTATCAACCCGATCAGTTGCAACTCTATAACTTGTTTTAGATTCAGTTCATGATCAAGAACAGGCGAGCGCGGGTGATTATTGATGGGGGCAGCTGCAACAAATTGGTAAGCTCAGATTTGGTCAAGAAGCTTGGCTTGACAACACGACCACATCTTTATCCATATCATATTCAGTGGTTGAAGGAGTCAGGTAAAGCTAAGGTAACACAATCTTGTCGTGTTCCTTTTTCCCTTGATGTTTATAGTGATTATGTGGATTGTGATGTTGTCCCTATGCAAGTATGCTCTATTTTATTGGATCGTCTTTGGGAACATGATAATGATGCTTTACACCATGGTCGTAGTAACAAATAGACTTTTATATATAACAGGAAGAAAATTACTTTGTTATATGACACCTGCTGCAATCATTGAATCTGATAGGGTGAGGACTGCTAATGCTAAACAACAATCTCATGATAAATCAGGAATTCAGTAAGATATAACTTTGAAAGCTCCTGTCATGCTTGCTACAAAATCTGACCCTGCTGAAATCTATGATGGTGCTGCTATATGTTATGGTTTAGTGTGCAAGGATGCTTTATTTCTATTGATAATTTGTCTTGCACATTGCCACCTGCGATTACTAACCTTTTGCAGGAGTTTCGAGATATTTTTCCTGATAACATACCACTAGGACTGCCACCCATTTGTGAGATTGAGCACCAGATTGACTTGATTCCTGGTGCGAGTTGGCCGAACCGTGCCACATACCGAACCAACCCTGAGGAGACTAAGTAAATTCAGCGCCAAGTCCAAGATCTTTTGGACCGCGGGTACGTACGTGAGAGCCTTAGTCCTTGCGCTATTCTTATTCTTTTGGTTCCTAAGAAAGATGGTTCGTGGCGCATGTGTGTAAATTATAGAGCCATAAACAACATTACTATACGGTATCATCATCCTATTCCTAGGCTAGACGACATGCTTGATGAGTTGTGTGGTGCTATAGTTCTCACTAAAATTGACTTGCGTAGTGGTTACCACCATATTAGAATGACACTCGGTGATAAATGGAAAACTACATTTAAAACTAAGTTTCGGTTGTATGAGTGGTTAGTCATGCCTTTTGGTTTAACTGATGCACCTAGTACTTTCATGACATTAATGCATGAAGTTTTACGTTCATTCATCAGTAAATTTTGTGGTCGTTTACTTTGATGATATCCTGATTATAGCAAGTCTATGGCTGAACATAAGGATCATCTACATGCTATTTTCTCTGCCTCACGTGATGCACATTTGTTTGGTTACCTCGACAAGTGCACCTTTTGTACCGATCGAGTCTCTTTTCTTAGCTATGTTGTGCCTCCACAGGGCATTGAGGCTGAAAAGGAGGTCATTGATAGTTGGCCTACGCCAACAACGGTTTTGCACGTGAGGAGTTTTCTTGGCCTAGCGGGATTTTATCGTCGTTTTGTCAAGAAATTCAGCACCATCGCCACGCTGCTGATTGAGTTCACAAAGATGGGCATTACTTTCCAATAGGGGCCATACGTGAGAGAAGAGGATGAGCTTGAGTTGAGGACAACTCCTTTTCAAGAGGGGGAGGATGATGAGGACATCACACGTATGGATACACACAATCCTTCTCCTGCAGTTACACATGAAATTTCAATCACTAGAGCTCGCGCCCGACAACTTATTATAGAGGGGAGCTCGTTCCTTAGCACTCCATTACGCATTCTCGAGGATGATTATTACCTTATGATTTTATTATGATTAGAAATCACGGAGAGGACAGAGAAACGATGAGAGACCAGATAGGAGTCGTCCAAGGACGTCCAAACCAAGTCGCAGTCCCAGCGTCGACTTCGAATCCAATTCGCAGTCCAAGAGCAGCCTATACTAAAATAGACGCCCAGGTCGCATACGAACGCCGTTTTAGCCGATCTACCACTTCATGGAAAGAGGACGAGATTATGTTTCCAATGGGACTTGTTCCACGTCCAAATTTCTCCAGAGTCCACAGTAATCATCAAAATATTAGATAGTCCAGAATCTGTCAGGTTGCTGCGACACCGACTTTGGGTTGGTTGGCCTTGTATCGAGATAGAGTCCATTAGGGTTCGGGTTTTATTTAGGTTAATCCTTTTAAAAACAGTATCGCCGTTTAATCGGTTTGTGAGACCCCCAACTTCGTGAGTTTAATCTTTATTTGTAATTTGGTTGCTTTCTACTTCATTCTTGCTTATGTTCTTCGATTTGCAGGCAAATACTAGCCTTCTCGGCGAGGTCATCCGTGTTCACGCGGATAACCAGAGGAGACGTGGTGCTACGATTGCAGGCTTCGGAATGTGCCGTTCGGAACCGAATCGATTTGTGTCGGGACTCCACCTAAATCGTTAATTATTAGAACCTGTTGAAACATCGAGACCCCATTCCCATCATATCTCACACATTTATCCCGATATAATGTCAACCATATCTATCCCACTAATCATGAATATGCAAAAGTAAAGATTTTTATCCAATATCGAGATTAAACCTTCCATTATCATATTGATAGAGCTAGAGTGCCCGATCTTTCGGTGAGGAAGATAAATTCGATTTGGTGGAAGTAGACCCTCACGATTCGACTACGACGAGCAAGCCCGAGGCGCCAATGCAATCGCTGGACCAACTCCTGATGGTTACCAACCTTGCTGGTGCAAGATCAGCCTAATCATGAAGATTGTTTCCTGCGCGCAATCGAAGAACGAGCAACAAGGAGATGCAAGCAATCTGATATATTACTTGAAGGTGGAGTTCTGAATGAACGTAGCAGCGCTATAATGCGTGCGACGGCTGTAGCTAAAGCTAACAATTAAACAAAACTTAAGAATAAACAAGGGGCACAGCCCTTGGCTAAATATACGAGGGGAGGGGCGCAGCCCCTGGGTGGCGCGCATCCCTAGGGTTGTGTGCAACCCTAGGTTGACCCATGAGGGGGGCCTTCAACTGGGCCGACTGGCTAATCTTCTGGGTCTTCGTTCTTCAGCAGCATGACATAGTTCAGCTCTCTTGCACGGGCGCTCGTGATTGGCCCCACTAATGAAGGAAGCGTCGCTTAAGGTAGAGGCGAATCTGGGGGAGCCGTGACTGGAAGTGGAGGCGCGTCCGCAGGTGTTGCTGGTGTGGCCATTCCCGTGTTGGAGTCGATGTCCTCATCATCCTTCCTTCTTGAACTGAAGTCGTCCTCGACGGCAACTCCCCATCCTCGCCCGCATATGGTTTCAAATCTGCAACATTAAAACTAGTGGAAACACCAACGTAGGCAGATCAAGAATATAAGCATTATCATTGATCTTGGTTAGTACTTTAAAAGGACCAGCAGCACGAGGCATCAATTTAGAACGACGCAAAACAGGAAACCTATCCTTACGCAAGTGTAACCAAACTATATCACCGGGTTCAAAAGTAACATGTTTGCGCCCTTTATTACCAGCAACCTTATATTTGGCATTAGCATCAGCAATGTTTTGTTGTGTTTGCTCATGTAAATGTATCATTTGTTCAACAAGTGCAACCGCATCTACATGTGGCTCATCCTCAGCATCAAGTGAAAACAGATCAATGGGCGCCCTGGGGATGTAACCATAAACAATCTGAAAAGGAAACATCTTTGTAGAAGAATGCGTCGCATGATTATAAGCAAACTCAACATGAGGCAAGCAGTCTTCCCAACGCCTTAAATTCTTGTCTAAAACAGCCCTAAGCATGGTTGACAAAGTTATATTAACTACCTCAGTTTGCCCATCAGTTTGAGGATGACAAGTGATGTTAAATAGTAACTTAGTACCTAATTTACTCTAAAGAGAGTGTCAAAAATGACTAAGAAACTTAGCATCACGACCAGAAACTAAGGATTGAGGAATACCATGCAAACGAACTACTTCACGAAAGAACAATTCAGCAACCATGGAGGCATCATCAATTTTATGACACGGTATGAAATGAGCCATTTTGGAGAACCTATCAACAACCACAAAAATGATGTCCCTCCCCTTCTTAATGCGAGGTAAACTCAAAACAAAATCCATTGAAATATCATGCCAAGAAAGAAGAGGGAACAGGTAAAGGCATATACAACCCAAGGTTACCCAAACGAGACTTAGCTTTCTGACATGTAGTGCAACAGGCAACAAGGCGCTCAACATCACGGCGCATCCGGGGCCAAAAGAAGTGTTCGGCCAGCACCTCATGTGTCTTGAAAACGCCGAAGTGGCCCATAAGACCACCTCCATGAGTTTCCTGTAGCAACAAAAGACGAACCGAGCTAGCTGGAACACACAGCTTGTTAGCATAAAACAAAAACCCATCCTGCATGTGAAATTTGCCCCATGGTTTGCCATCCTTACAATGTGACAGGATCTCATGAAAATCAGCATCATTGATATATTGATCTTTCAAAGTTTGCAAACCAAAGATTTTAAAATCTAATTGGGACAGCATGGTATATTGACGAGACAAAGCATCAGCAATGACATTTTTCTTCCCATTCTTATGTTTAATGATGTAAGGAAAGGACTCAATGAATTCGACCCACTTAGCATGACGACGGTTTAGATTTGTTTGGGTTCGAATATGTTTCAAAGCCTCATGATCAGAATGAATGAGAAACTCGCGAGGCCACAAGTAATGCTGCCATGTTTGCAAGGTGCGCACTAGAGCATAAAGTTACTTATCATAAGTTGAATATTTCAGGGCAGCACCGCTCAATTTCTCACTAAAATAAGCAACAGGTTTACGGTCTTGTAGCAAAACAGCACCTAAACCTATGCCACTAGCATCACATTCTAATTCAAACACTTTATTGAAATCAAGTAATTGTAAAAGAGGAGCATGAGTTAACCTGTCCTTCAAAGTGTTGAATGCATCTTCCTATGGTGTGCCCCAAGCAAAGGAAACACCTTTCTTTGTGAGCTCATGCAACGGGGCAGCAATGGAGCTGAAATCACGCACGAACCTTCGGTAGAATCCGGCGAGGCCAAGGAAACTCCGAACCTGCGTAACCATCGTCGGTGTAGGCCAGCCCTGAATGGCATCCACCTTGCTGCTATCCACCTCAATTCCCTGTGAAGTAACAACATAGCCAAAAAAAGAGACGCGTTGCATGCAAAAGGTGCATTTTTTCAAGTTACCGAACAAGCGAGCAGCACGCAAAGCATCAAAAACAGCACGCATATGTTCTAAATGCTCATCCATAGATTTGCTGTAAATAAGAATATCATCAAAATAAACAACAACAAACAGTCCTATGAATGGCCTAAGAACTTCATTCATTAAGCGCATGAAAGTGCTGGGAGTATTAGACAAACCAAACGGCATAACCAACCGTTCATATAAGCCAAATTTGGTTTTAAAAGCAGTTTTCCATTCATCCCCCAGTTTCATCCTAATCTGATGGTAGCCGCTACGCAAATCAACCTTAGAAAAAAGAACAGCGCCACTAAGCTCATCAAGCACATCATCAAGGCGTGGTATGGGATATCGATAACGGATTGTGATGTTATTAATAGCATGACAATCGACACACATACGTCATGTACCATCTTTCTCAGGAACAAGTAAAATAGGAACCGAGCAAGGACTGAGTGACTCACGGATGTAGCCCTTGTCCAGTAGTGCTTGCACCTGACGCTGGATCACCTTCGTCTCATCGGGATTAGTGCGGTACGGAGCGCGGTTTGGAAGCTGGGCGCTGGGGATGAGATCGATCTGATGTTCGATGCCACGGATAGGAGGAAGACCCGGTGGCAAGTCCTTGGGAAAGACATCGGCATAGTCCTGCAAAAGATTAGCAACAGCAGGGGGAATATCTAAGAACGGTGCCTCATGAAGTGAAACAAGCATTTTGGAGCAAACAAGTGCATAGCAAGGCAAATTATCATCACGCAGCTCAGCAAAATCAGCACGTGTAGCAAGCAAAACAGAGGTATGCAACTTGATTTCAGATCTAGCAGGGATGGCTGGAGATGATTTGTGAGACTTTGCTGTCTTGGCCGCCCGAGCCATGTCATCTTTCAGAATTTGTTCCGGGGTCATGGGATGAATGATTATTTTGTGACCCTTAAATATGAGTGAATAATGATTTGAACGACCATGATGTACACTATCAGTATCATATTGCCAAGATCGACCAAGCAACAAAGAGCATTCTTCCATAGGGACAACATCACAATCAGCATAATCAGAATAGGCGCCCAGAGAAAAGGGAATACGTACCGAGCGCGCTACCTTTATTTTGCCACCATCATTGAGCCATTGGATGTGGTACGGGTGTGGATGTTGGCGAGTGGGTAAAGATAATTGCTCTACCAGCACCATACTCGTCAAATTGTTGCAGCTGCCACTGTCGATAATGATCCGGATCGCCCGTTCCTGTACTACGCCCTTAGTGTGGAAAATCATGTGTCGCTGATTGTGCTCGGTCGTGGCAACCTGTGTACTGAGGACACGCTGCACAACAAGACTCTCATACCTATCGGCGGCGCTGGAATCAACGTGAACCTCCGTATGATCTGCATGGTCAGTGAAAAGCATAGCATGTCTAGTCTCCTCAGTATCACTAGCTGAAGAGTACTCACCATTGTCACGGATCAGCAAGGTACAGTCCCGAATCACATGACCGTAACCTTTGCAACGATGGCACTGAATGTCCCGAGTGCGCCCTGTGGAAGGAGAGGTGCCATGGGTCGGAGGTGCTGCCGGCTTGGCCGGCTGCTCGTGTGGTGATGTGCTTGAAGTGGATGGCGCACGCTCGCGTGGCGTGGAGGACGACGTGGGGGACACCGGACGGGGGCTGGGGTGGAAGCTTGGCCGCGTCCTGCAAAGGAGTTAGCGCGTGTCGACGATCGCCGTCCCTGCACTTCACGTTCAGCTTTGCAAGCAAATTCAAACAAAGTGGTCATATCATCATATTCCTTGTAATCAAGGATGTCCTGAATTTCACGGTTCAAACCACCCCTAAAACGTGCCATAGCAGCGTCATCCTGCTCAACTAAACCACAATGAATCATACCCTTTTGTAATGCTTGGTAATCTTCCTCAACAGTTTGGCAACCTTGCTGAAATTGTTGCATTTGGTTGAGCAAATCACGGGCATAATAAGAAGGAACAAATCTGTGACGCATGACAGTTTTTAGTTGAGCCCAAGTGGTGGGAGTGTTATCGGGAAACTTTTGTTTATATTCACGCCACCAAATTAAAGCAAAATCAGTAAATTCACTAATAGCAGCCTTAACTTGTATATGAGCAGGAATGTGATGGCATGAAAATTTCTGTTCGACCTCTAATTCCCAATCAAGATAAGCAGCAGGATCATATTTGTCAATAAAGGATGGAATGCGAAATTTGATCTTAGCAAAGGAATCAGGAGATGGGACACGTACCCTGCGTGCACGTCCGCGGCGATCACCATCGTCCTGCTCCATATCACCGCCACAGTCACGCGCCTGCTGCAACTCCGTTAGCTGCGTGGTCAAGGTCTCAAGATGAGTCATGATCATCTCGAGCGTGGCGTGGGCGGCCGTTTGAGCGAGGTCAATTTGGTCGAAATGCTCGATCGAGGAAGCAACCGTGGAATCCAGCCGTTCATGCAGCGTCTTGATGTCGCCGGCAAGACCTTTGACGTGCGCGTGCACGTCCTGCAGTGTAGCGTCCGTCTTGGCGTCATCTCCTGCCACTGTTAGTGCAAACACGAAACAGCAACGGAGAGGACACTACGATAGCAGGTGTATGGTGGGAGGTAAATCGCTCAAAATAACACTGTCATCAAATTCTTACCCATTCTTACCAAGCACACAGGGGTGAGCTGCAACCAACAGGTAGAACCGGTGGAAGATTGGAGGAGCGATTGCCTGGAGAAACAAAACCTGCTCGTAGTAGAAATATGTGTAGTTCTGGGTAGGCTGCACTCAAGACAAGGATTAGCACGATCAAACAATAAGTGCAAAGTTGAATAATAGTGCTAAACACGTATGGATGCTGCTGGAAACAAGTGCGAGAAAGAGCTAGGGTTGGTTGTAGGAGAAGGTCCGGTGGAAAACAATCCGTGTCTGAGGTCGCAAAAACTGATTATATGAACAAAGAAAAGCAACTGAGCGCGTCACCACATGCACTTTTTTCAGAGATGGCAGGGGTAAAAAGGTAATTTAAAGATGCTGTAGAACTAGACAGACTCACAAGTCCAACGAGGACACACGGCGAACCAGATCGGTTGGGATGGTCCCAGCAAAACTGATCACGAGAAACAAACCTCTCCTATTCGGGCTTTCTTTTTTTTTATGGCACACTTACGTGCTCTTTCCTCTCTTTTTCTTTTTTTTTCTTTTTGATTGGACTGTCACGAAAACAAAACAGAGACGGAGACGAGTGGAATTCGGCGGCGTGACTGGCCGGGATTTGGGTTCTGGCGCGGCCCTGAGAGAGCAGATCATAACCGAGCAGGACTCGTGCGCGGCGCGGAGATAGCAGATCGTAACCGAGCAGGACTCTGCGCGGCGCGGAGGGAACAGATCTAGGCACGTACCACAGGGGAGCAGTGTTAGGGTTTGTGGCGGCTAAAACAGATGGATAAAAACACAAGTAATCCAGCAACAACGAAACACGCAGGCACACAAATTCAACAATGCAAATTACTGAGCGAAAGTGCAAGGCGCAAGGGGGTGCTGGGATAACAGATCTAACCTAAAAAATTTTTGTTTTTGGTTTTTGTGGACTATAGGATGAACGAAAAATACACGAAAAACTCACCGAGAAACACTGGAATCTGATACCACTTGATAGAGCTGGAGTGCCCGATCTTTCGATGAGGAAGATAAATTCGATTTGGTGAAAGTAGACCCTCACGATCCGACTACGACGAGCAAGCCCGAGGCACCAATGCAATCACTGAACCAACTCCCGATGGTTACCAACCTTGCTGGTGCAAGATCAGCCTGATCACGAAGATCGTTTTCTGCGCGCAATCGAAGAACGAGCAAGAAGGAGATGCAAGCAATCTGATGTATTACTTGAAGGTGGAGTTCTGAATACACGTGGCAGCGCTGTAATGCGTGCGACGGCTGTAGCTAAAGCTAACAATTAACCAAAACTCAAAAATAAACAAAGGGCGCAGCCCTTGGCTAAATATACGAGGGGAGAGGCGCAGCCCCTGGGTGGTGGCCAGAGGAGGGGGCGCAGCCCCTGGGTGGCGCGCATCCCTAGGGTTGTGCGCAACCCTAGTTGGCCCATGAGGGGGGGCCTTCAACTGGGCCGACTGGCTAATCTTCTAGGCCTTCGTTCTTCAGCAGCATGACATACTTTAGCTCTCTTGCACGGGCCCTCGTGATTGGCCCCACTGATGAAGGAAGCGTCGCTTGAGGTAGAGGCGCATCTGGTGGAGCCGTGACTGAAAGTGGAGGCGCGTCCACAGGTGGTGGAGGCGCGTCCGCAGGTGCTGCTGGTGTGGCCGTTCCCGTGTTGGAGTCGATGTCCTCATCACATATATTTTTCATCAGAAGTACATCTCCCCTTCCTTCCCCCACCACTCCCACCTCTCCTATAAATACTAGGGGTCTCCCCACGTCCTCCGCCACCCGTCAAACCCTAACCACGCCGCCAGACCATCGCCGCCACTCCGTGCCCTCGCGTCCAGACCTGCAACCTTTGATTGGCATGCCCGTTCCCGGTGATCCGTCCATCCAAATTTCATGAAATTTTACCAGAAGATGCTCCTTAAAGGCCTTATTTGGGACAGCTTATTCGCAGCTTTTGGTGGAAATAATCGGTACTGGCTCCTAAACAATCCGCTTTTTGCTCCACTTTAACTGTCACACTTCTTTTCTCCGCTCCATTTTGCCTGGACCGCAGAAGCGTCCTTCACCCAGCTTTGTTTCATCCCACCATCCCGGAAATGAAATAGCCCTCAAAGTTGACGTAAAATTACCTGCCAATGCCACTGCCTTACCCTCAACCCAGTCGACTGCCCTGCCCTCAGATTCCCCAGTTCCATTCGCAAGGGTCAAACAGAGAGCGGTGCTTAGGTTTGGAGCGGCGGCGCGGCTCCTCCCAGCTGGATCTCGTGGAGGTGCAGCTCCTCCCGACGGGATCTCACGGCGGCGCGTCTCCTTCCGATTGGATCTCGTGGCGGCGCAGCTCATCCTCATCGCGGCTCCTCCTCCTGACCGGTCTTCGTGGCGCGCGGGTCATCCTCCTGACCTGTCATCGCGACAGTGCGGCTCCTCCCAGTCGGTCCTTGTGGCGCGCGGGTCGTCCTCCCAACCGGTTGTCGCGGCGGCGCGGCTCCTCCCGGTCGGTCCTTGTGGCACGCGGGTCCTCCTCATCCCGACGGTGGTCGTTCTCTTGGCGGCGCATCTCGTTTCGTCGGCAGTCGTTCTTCATGCTCTTGTTTCACTAGATTAGTGGTGCATAGATGAATTTGTTCTTGATGCTCCTCCTCTAGCAGGCTCCAACGTGCCTTTCCTTCCCCTTCTAACTTCTACGTATTTGACTAAATGGATGACCAAATTGAATTTACATTATGTTGATTGTTTAGATCTATGCGATATGAAATGCGGAAGGTCACCTCAACATTTAGGTGCTTCTTCTTCACAACATAGTTTTAGTCATTTAAATGTATTTGAATGATGGAATATAATATTCTTTTGGATGATGGAATGTAATATTTTTTTGAATGGTGAAAATACATTATTATTTTGAAAGATGCAAATCAAATTTTTATACTAAACTAAAGATCTAATTATGTAAAATGTTACAACAAAAGTGTTCAAACTAAACAAAATATCAATACTATGTTTTTGTAGCGTTCAATTAAGATACAACTAATTTTAGGGGCATATCAGATATTTTATACTCATTCTGAGAATCTGTATCAAAATAATCAGTTTGCCAAACACTCTGCTTATTTTTACAGTAATTTTTTTTACAGCTGCTTCTAAAAGAAACAGGCTTATAAAAAAATCTCTATACAAATAAGCTGTGCCAAATAGGGCCAAAGTCCTCTACAACATATCTAAAATTCGTTGCCATCGCAGCCTCCATGACTTTGGATATGAATCTTGGTGGCAGCTGTTCAGGGTTCCAGACAGATTCTGCGTGCATGTCGGTAACTTCATCTCATTTTCTCTCAATTCCGAAGTCCTCTTGATGTGATCCCTGATCCACGGTGTGTTCCAGGAAGTTCCCTTCGGCTCCACCAAAGGGCGCGCTCAGATCATCAAAGATGACACCAGGAATGCGTTTCTCTTATCAGCTGCTGCTGCAGGACCTTTAGCAGATCCAACAACTCAATCACCTTTTTAGATGGAGTTCTGACAAAATCATCTTGTCCCAATCGTGTCCCATATATCAGTTCACCTTTTGATACAATTCCATATTCATACCTGCTGCCCATTGGTGGGAACGCGCACATCTTTATCGTAATGTCTCTGCAGGACAGAAACCATGGCGTTGTATGTTTATCGCAGTTTTTTCCATTACATACGAGAACACCCGATCAGACTACCCACGTCTCCAACCATACATTTGCAACCTCAATGCAGTGCTCACTTTTTTTCATCAAATAATCAAGGATGTCAACGTTGCAAACCCTAGATCGTCATCGTCGTCGTCATCCACTCTTGACCATGGTCGCTATGTCAAATATTTCTTACTGATGGTATAACCATTTGGTGAGCCCTCCTTGTCCATCGTCACATATCACTCTCAATTATCCTTATCGTTGTATGGTAAATCTTAGGTTTGTTTGATTGTTTGTTTGTTGGTAGCATTCGCGAATAAGTACTCAAGTTTCAGAACGATGAACTTCAAGAACAACAGTTATGATCACTGAGCAGAAACAACTATTGAGGCAAGTGTCCTTGATCATCTTGCACATATTCTTTCTTATTCTATAAAATGATTGCATGCTTGAGTCAATATACGGGAACACCTACTATAGGGTTTACTAGAATTGATTGATTATTCCTTGTCACCTGATACTAGAGTGTGATTTGGGTAGATCTTGCTTAGTTGCTGTGTTAATTGGGAAGGGCTTAAGAAGTATGATAATTATTGTCGGTGCATATGTATGGTTGAATGGTAAATGAGGATATGGTGATTATGATGATGACAATATGGGTATAGAGGGCCTGAGCAAACAGGAACAGTGGTGGATGCCGATAGCACAGGCAGGGTTTGTTGGATTGTTTGCTTAGGGCCAAATAGTATAATTAGGGAGCGACCACCCAGGATAACAGTGCTACCACAAGACTGAAAATGGGGTAGGCTTGGCTGATTAATTAGGTGTTCTTCTAGTCTCATGCAGGCCAAATGGCGGAACGAGGAATAGTAGCTAGTGAGCTATCTTTGGATCTGAATGACGTAAGAGGGGGCCCTTGGTAAAGAACAGATACCGGAGGGCCGTTCTATGGACAGGTACCCCACGGTCGCTCGTTAGCGAGCAGGCACCAGAAGGTAGTCCTGGGACAGATGCCTGAAGGTAGTTCTCCTCCGATGAAACCTTAGAGGGCGTGCATGTACTGGAAGACCCTTTGGAAAGATCTCGTAGTGAAACCCTACCACACACCAAAGGAAGTGTGAATGTGCGTCATGAATACGTCATACAAGGGTATTCACGACTTGTGGGTAAAATAGTGCCACCTCTACAGGGTACACAACTGTTATGACAGTCGTGCTCACGGTTATGAGCGGTCTGGATCCTCACCTAAATAGTTGGATGGTTTGTAAGGTTGGTGTCGAGGGTCAATACCAGAGGTAATTATCATTAACGGCCCATGGCCTTAATAACACGAGGGAGGCAAAACAATCTCCGTCTCGCCCGACCCCTCTACCGCGTGAATACCGGCGGATCGGTGTCGCAACCCCGTCCGATAAAATCGTACGGTTACTCATCCAGGATCATTTGGGGTGTCACTTGTCGAAGCAAACGGCCATACAGTACAATAATTAACAAGAGACACACAAAAGAGATTTAGAGTGTACATAAATTCTTGATATTACATCATTGGTTCAAATAATTTAAGTGCAGAAGCGTAGTTTTGGAAAACTCGGGTTTGATACTGCGGAAGTGTTAGTTAGCCCTCGTCAATCAACAATCCTATATCAAGCGTGTCAGCCCTAGACATGCTCATTCTTCAAGACCAAGAAAGATCCTGCAAGCAAAACAACAAAGGCACAAAGCCTGAGCAACTAATACTCAGCAAGACTTACCCGTCAACGTGGCCATCTAACGACCGACTCCTAAAATGCGGGGAGTATTTGTGGAAGTGGATCGAGTATTGCGAAAACAGCTATAATAGTCTATTCCATTTTTAGCCAAGTTAACAGGAGTCGCTATTAATGTACTAAGTGTGCCACTATGCTAAACAATCAAGAGTTCAACATAACCAATCAGGATGAAAACAATCACTTTCATCATCAATCCACTATTTACATATCGTTGCGACGGAAAGGAGCAAGTGGTACTCTTGACCATGAGAAACGGCAATTATAATTGATCTACATCCTGCAAGACAAACCCGAATGACACAACACGGGCACACTCGAATGAGTCGCACGTGGCTACCTTTCGCAACATCGTGACAGAGTTGGCTCAACATCCATCTCTCCAAGGACATGGTCCTCCAGGCGATGCCCTGCATCCCTGTACGGCCCCAAGCCTTTCCCACTAGCACGAGCCCAAGAAAACAAAATGCAAATTCATCCACCCTGACGGTCCATTCACCCGAAAAGAGAGATGGCCAACTGTCCAACAAAACACAATGAGCTACGTTGGTTTCCTGGTCCATTTACCAGTATGCACTCGGTACACAACTCAAACTTGACCAATGCAACCGCACCCGATAAGGTTCCAGCTTTTTATTCACATTAAGATCAAGCATACTCCTTGAATTTTTTCCTTCTTTGATCAAACACGAGTAGTCTCCATACTACTCATATTCTATCGGTTTTCTATCCTTAAAGCATAGCATTCTATCGCTGGCTCTACCAAAATAGCCCATAGGAAATCCTATTAAGTCATGCAACTAAGTTTTTACGGCAATTTCCTCGAGACTTAATGCACAAACAATTCCAACACCCATAGTGATAAAAGTAAAACTTGTAAAATATAGGTGTGCACCGGGGCTTGCCTTGATCTGCAGAAAAGTCAGCACACTCAAGAGAGAAGTTAGTTTCTGCGGGTGCCTCCCCCGGATTCTCGTTCGCCGTCGGAAATTCCGGGTCAGTTCCTATATGATGAAATGCAGTAAGATTGTGATAAGTTTAATGAAAAGAGTCACAATGTCTTATTAAAGATTAACTAGGGTTTCGATGTTAGGAGTTAGGGTTAGATTGACACTATTCTGCGAGTATTAATCATTTAATAACTACGGCTATTAACCTAGGGTTAAGATGCGCTCGACCTCTCCGCGTTGGGGTCGGGAGACCGCACACGGTTCCGCCTCGCTCGACCCCAAGGTCGGACGAACCGCCTACCACACCGCGGGTAGGCGGGACGGTGGCGGTTGGGCAATAAATGCTTGCACCCCCACGCCTACGGACAGGAAAGAGTAATGATTACTTGAGCAAGTGGACGGTAAATACACACGACGTGCACCGGCCAAAGGACGGGCGCTACTGCGGCAGCTCCTGTCAGAAGCCCACTCTTCCACTAGGACAAGACGTTTCTGAGCGATGGCCACGACGACGGTGCCACTCCGTCAGCCCCCGCCAAAAGCCGTTCGTCCATACGGACGAGACATTCCCGATGGACAGGCACTCTCCACGTCACCGGATCAGGAGGACGCTGCCATACCAATGACGCCGTCCACAGCGACGAAGCCCAACTTCGGGCGTACGGCCACAACCACCGCTGTGCCATGTAACCCAGGACACCCCTCTTGCGGTATAAAAGAGGAGAAACCGGGGATCGCACGGGGGCTATCTCTTTCCTGGAGAAGGGCAACCAACACTTCTCTACTCCCACGTTTGTCATCCAGAGACTTGGGAAACATTCCCTCTCTCGTCAGTTTATAATCCCCTACTACAAACAATCACAAGTAACACGAGCAGCTCGGAACTGGGCCTAGGGCACAATTGCCTGAACCAGTATAAATCCCCACGTCCTCGTGTGCACCATCAGAACCCCAAAAACGTGCATCCCATCATAAATCACTCGTCGGCGGTAACGAACACCGACAGTTGGGATGGATTAGAATAATTTGCACTTATAGTTTGAGTTGGATTTTGGCTGATTACTTAATCTAGTAATTAGAGTGCTAATTAATAAACTCCATCACTAATTTCTGTAAAACGCTCGTTAAACTGTCTTGTACTAGCCAATCATGTCATATTTTCCCACATTTGCGGAGTACGACAAGTACTCACCTTTGCTTCCCCCCCATCATTGCATATCTACAGGAGGAGAATGAGTTTTCGTTCTAAATGGAGCAACTGATCACTAGGCATGTTGTTCCCCGATTGATTGCCTTTGCAATGGACACTTTCGCTTCATTTAGTTACTTAGACTTTCAGTTTTTCTTTTATTGTAATAGACTATTTGCTGTGTTACTTTGTGAATGCTATAATAATTTGGATATGGATGTATTCTAAGATTCATGATGATGTCAGAGTTTGTGTGTAACTTGTCCTGGGTACACAAACGGAAGTCTAATTTTATTCTTAAAAACTAGCCGTAACATTTGTGCAGCCAGAATGTGCAGTTCCTCTCTATGAGTGTGGTTAGCTGTGTTTATGGCCTCGATGATATTGGTTTAGTTTTTTTCCAAAAAAAAAACTCAAATTCTGGATACCTTCTGATTGCAATGAGATGATTCTTGTAGGCAACAGGAAAAATGGTAACATATAGAATTAATCAATAGTACAAAGTTTAAATGTAAAGGAAATAGTGTAAGGAGAGAATTTTGATAGGTATGGCTCATTTTTGTGGTGACACATGTATTTTAATACATGTGTCTAATTTTGGTGGTGACACATATATTTTAGTAGATGTGGCCCATCTTGGTGGTGACACATGATTTTCCTACAAAATGATATCTCATAAAACATAAAATATTAATAAAATTGAAATTATTTTTATAATAAAATAATTTTTTGAATTCTTGAATGTTCCATCATAATGATCCGAATAGTTTTGATTTTTTTTACTTTTCCAAAATTATTCTAATTTCTATTTGGTCACTATACTTTAACCAAATTTATTCAAATTCATATTTTTTAAATCTCACTATTAATTTATTCTGATCTATTTCAATTGTTTTTAAAAATAAATACTCTATATTTTATTTTTATTTGAATATGACATGTTTCTGAAATTTAAAACCTTCTTCTTTTGATCTTATAGTCTTTTATTTAAATAAAATTAGATATATAATTACGTGTTGAGGTTCCTTTATTTTTGATAATTTATATTTTAAAATATCCGTATGATGTGTTTTAAAAATTTATTTATAATTTTACGGGCGTGGGAGGAGCGCGCCACTTCGGCTAGTTTGACCCACATGCAAGACCCATCGCCAAGGGGACATACACCCACCCCATTCATGAGGGCCATCTTCAAAGATAAATGTTTGATTCTCATAATTTTGTATCGAAATTCAAACTGAGCGTTGCATTTATTTTTTGCCTAAAAAAAAGTACATAAGCGGTAGCCGAAGGTTAATACTTAATTTAATTCTATCTCCCTGCCAAGTTTCTATCCCCAAATAAATTCTATCTTCCTTGTTTCAATCTCCGAAGGCAGCCAAATGATATCTTCTTGCTTGGTGCTATTTTTAACTACGGAGCATGCTCCAATAATGTGTATTTTGCCGTACGAGTCCAAAAGGTTAGTTCCTGGTTCCCTCAATCCATTATTTCCCAATAATGATAAATGAGTGGATAAAAACGGACCCCTTTCTACTAGTATCCATTTATCCACGACCCACAGCGAGCACCTACACATTATTACTCAGCCAGTCCTCCGTGTAACCATTTTGCTTGTCGTCGTCCTTGCCAATTCTCCTCAGCCTTAGAATTGGAGAAACATATTCCAAGAACTCTAGCTGCTACCCGTGTGAGAATGGGCGGTGTCAGGATTAGAAATATCTTTGTTAAGAGATGGAGTGCACTCATTGTGTCCTTGCATGGCACAAGCGCTTGGCTCCATACGAGGTCAGAGCTTCCTCACGTGATTCGCGGGACAACACTTAGTACTATGAATTAGACATGAGGATGAAAATGGAACCACGGGCCTTAGTATTTCCAGTAAGTGCAGTCCTCCTTCCTCCCTGTGTGTCTACCCGAATGATAACTCTTGTGCCTCCTGCTACACTTTTTTTTATCGGAATTTTTATATTACAGTCGGGCGTTTCAAAAGCTCTCAACACTCAGATTTGTTTTGCCTTCTTCTCTTTCTTCCAAATCCCGCTTCCTTCCTCATCTCCAGCGAGGCTAAGCCGCGTTCCCGATTCCACCGACCGTCCGACAAGGTTAGGTTTTGGGTTTGGGTTAGACTTTCAGGGTTCGGGGCTCACCGAAGTGCTGCGACCTTAGGAGGTTTGGAGGGAGGAAGCGAGGATAGGCGGGAGGGCGACGGGGACGCCACTGGCCGGGATGGCGGAGGACCGTGGTCGGGCCGGGTACGGGCGGCGCGAGGAAAAAGATGACGGCGGGGAGGTGCGCGGCGCGGGGCTCATTTGGGCGGTGGGGCTGGATGGCTGGAGGTAGGAGACGAAGGAGAGTTGTCCAATTTTGATCGTATGATGGAAAAAATCGAGTATTAGGATGGGAAGAAATGTTCAAATATGCTATAGACAATCTCTTTTTTACTGACGCTGCTTAGCTCTAATTTGAACTAAGCAATGTCAATAAAAAAAAGATTGGAGAGAGCATAAGACAAATTCATATGGTACCAAACTATTTGTCATCTATTGTTGACAAAAAGAAAACTTGCAGCACTAATAACTCCAATAACTGATATGCGAGACCAATCACCTGCTTATCTTTTTCAAACTTTTATAAGAGCGACAAAAAACGCAGTCAATGGATTTCCAAGCATTAAAGGTTCCATTATTTTGGTAGGCATTCATCCTCCGTGCACGTGTGTGGCAAATTACAATCATCTATGAAGCATAGATTTAACGTTTCATATGGGTAGAAAAACATACAATACGATAAGAGAACAAAAGTGCAGTGTGTGTAAGTGTAAAATTAATTTGCGGTTCTAGTGCCTTTAGCTGTTTGTTTCAACTGTTAGAAATTACTAATTTATTTTTTTATTGTTGATATTTTTAGTACAAATTTGTATTATAAAATATTAATATTTGTCTTACAAAGTATTAATAATTAAAAAACGGATGTAGTATAATTTGGTTAAAATCTTCAATGCCAATGATGATGGGCCGAAATGGGCCGCAATGGAGATGCCGCTACGGAAGCAAGCCCGAGAGATGATAACGATGGGGAAGCTCGCCTCGCTGCCCACCGACGTGTCATCACTCATCAGCCCACGTCCGCGCCGCTGAGCTGAGCCGGCCGCCGCTGCCGATCCTGCCATCACTCAGTTTTCTTGCTGCCGCCCGCGGCCCACCGGCGGCGAGCACACCCGCCTGCAGCAGCATCGCCTCCACAACCCTCAAACACCATGCTGCGCCGGGCCGGGCTTCAGACGCTCCGCCTCCACCTCGCCGCCAGCAGCGCCCGTCGCGTGGGACGACGCCCGCTACCCCCTCTCCCCAGCATCCCATCCCCATCCTCAGCTTCAGCCGCCTGCTCATCGAGCAGCCGCGGCCTTGGAATCTTCCCTGGTTCCGTCGGGGCTCCGTACCGGGCCCTGTCGAGCGAGGCACGTGGCGGCCAATGCTGGAACTGCGGCGCGGCGGGCGCGTTCCTCTCGTGCGGGTCCTGCGGCAGCGTGCAGCCCGTCGACCCCGCCGTGGACTACTTCCGAATATTTGGCCTGTGAGTAACAAGGGAAATGGCACTCCTTTAGTAGCTGGATTTGTCCCTGATTATCGATTTGCTATGTCTTCTTGATTATGACTCTGAATTGCTTGCTGCCTCTGCAATTTTGTTTAGTGATCCTTGCCTGTGTCTTCTAGAATGTGGTGTCATCTATCTACTCGATAACATTGTCTTCGCTAATTCTAAGTTGCATTTGTGTCCAGTGAGGTTGGCCTCTTTCTAGCATAGTTATTGACAATATCAAGTGAAGCTTTTTTTGTTTATCCTTGTGCCTTGTTGCGCGACCATGGAAATCAGGACATATTATATGGTTTCATATATGTATTCTTCTAGAAAACAAACTCGGATGGCTTTTGTTGATGTAGTAGAACTCAGTTAGTATTAATTTTGTTGGCAGGTGTTTTTTGTTTGATAATTGCTGTCCTATTTGTGTTTCAATTACTTTAGGAGGTGCGAATTGTCTGAACATTGGTGTTTCTTATTCGTAAGTTAGCCTTTTTCTAGCCTCTACAACAGCTTGTAACTCCCAATATGAAATATTATCAGTGTGGGCTGATACCAATTTTCTCTTGTAGTATGCATAAAATATTTTCGAAAGAGTGTGAATATCAAAATCGCACCTGTAGTTTATTTTTGTATAGCCCCTCTTGCTCTTCCCAGTTTCGTCCGGTTAATGTTGTCAACAGAATATTCCTACACAACTGAATTAGAGTTCAAGTGTCAGTGGCTAGTTAGCTACTACTATATTCCCGGCATCCATTAATATAAGCTGTACTTAATTTTTTTTTTTGTTTTGCAAACTAAACTTTGATAAACAATTTCTCTTAGATTAAATTATCAGTTTCAAGTAAACTAGTTTGGTTTGCTGTTGGTCTTAAACACGAGGCTTGACCTTCTTCAAAAGGAATTTGCCTTGCATTGATTATAAGGAGAGTTTTTGGGGATTGCACTCGTCTATCACTCTATCTATGTCCTTACTTTTCCAACATTTGCTGAACTGGTTCATTATGTCATCATGTGATGAAGATCCATCTCATTTGTCAATGCTAGTTAACTTCGGTAAAAAAAAAAAAATGCTAGTTTGCTGCTAATGTTTTTATTCCCCGAATGAATGTTGATATTTTTTTTGTTCCTTCAGAGAAAGAGAATATAACATAACGGAAAATAGTTTAGAAAGGAAGTACAAGGACTGGCAGAAGAAGTTACATCCTGATCTTGTTCATACTAAATCTGAGGTGTCTGCCTGTAACTGTTCGGTGAATATTTCTATGATATTGACTATGTCATTTCTGATATGACTTGGTTTTCAGAAAGAGAGAGGATTTGCTGCGGAGCAGTCAGCTCTTGTAATTGATGCTTACCGCACGCTTAGCAGACCTTTATCAAGGGCATTATACTTGGTAGGTACCTCTGCTATTTCTTAAAAAGTTTAATATTGGTAAATCGTACGATCCTCTGTCTTTAGATTCTATCTATTCAATATCTAGCTCACCCTTCATATCTTTTTGGAAACGGATAAATAATGACCCTATTAGCCTAATCATCTTTGTAATTCTTTTCATCTATATACTATCTGGCAGCTGAAGCTCGAGGGCGTAGCAGTTGATGAGGAAAAGACCATCAATGATCCCGAACTTCTTATGGAGGTAAATTTTGGTGTTCCTACTTTCACGTTTTCTATGTGGAAACATACTAATAATTACCTTGTTATAAGTAATTGCTTGCAAATAAGCCATGCAATCATCATTTTAATAATGACACAACCAATCTTTCTCAGATAGAGATGCAAAAGGTAACATATCAATAAAGCTGAATACAATTGTCTACAAAGCAGTTACAACATATATTTAACTGAAAATTATATACATGATTTACAGATGATGGAGATACGTGAAGCAGTTAGTGACGCTACCGATTCTAAAACACTGGAGAAGATCCAATCTCAGGTTCTGCTTTCTGAATGTACCTATACATGTCATCATCAGGGAGAGTGATTATGTTACATTGATTTCTTGGCCTACTGTCTTTCATACCTTTCAGATTAAGGGAAAGCTCAAAATCTGGTCTGATTCATTCCAAGAAGCGTTTGACAAGAGAGATTTTAACCGGGCAGTGGAGGCTACCCAGAGAATGAGGTACTATGAACGAGCTGTGGAAGAAACCGTGAAGAAAATCTGAATACTTATTTGACCAGTGGTGTTGGTGGGTTCAAAAGTTTCATGTATTCTAGCTGCTCTTCTATCATTCAGTCTATTCCATTGGGCTCCTAGTATGATTAATGTGGACCACTGAATGGCTTATATTGTGAAATAATTTGGAAGGGGGTTCTTCACAGTTATACTTTCAGTGACTCCAAATGCGCCAATGGGCCAGGGCTGACGACATAGTGGAAACAATAGACTTTTACTATTTGGATCAGCATCTTATAGGTCCAGTGGCGATACTATTGAAAATGAAAGTGTTATTTAGAATCCTGCTTTGGGAACACATATATAATGTTTTCCTGTCGTATATGAGAGAATTGGGTAAATGATGCTAAATTTTCAATTTCAATAAGAACTAGAGCTTTGATGCTGCATCTTTCAAATATTGGCAAAGACCCAATTTGTACTCAGAATTTAAACCTTGTACTAAGATCATAAAAAGGATCTGGTAGTACTATTTGATATTGAGTATTCTGGATGAGTTTGTAGGATGGCAAACTCACCACAACAAACTAGCTAAATTACTTTCATGTTGCATTAAGGTTTGTTGTCTGATCTCCTGACAGCACATTGCGGAAAAACAGAAGCTGCCAAAATTGCATAATTCTGTACAATAAGGTTTCTCCAAAAGTTAGATTAGAGGACTTTTTTTGAGACCAAGAACTTTATATCAGAGGACTAGATATCTCTCATATGGTCTACACCACTTTATTAAGGACCTTCATCAGCTTTTCCCAGTATCTAATTTCAAGTTTGTCTCTTGAAGTCTTATTGGATGTTTAGAGATAAACGTCACCCAGTTATGTTTGATTTATGCAGAAATATTAAAAAGGAAACTAACACAGCAAAAATTGCACATAACAGTGAGATTTTGACATGACGCTGTGTCACGCTATATATATGTAACTTTCACAACTTGACCGCAGTGTTACTGACAGAGCTTGATCTTAATATGAAGTTCATTGCCAGGAAAGTATAGTCAGGAAACTAAATTGTGGAATATTCTTAGTTGTTCATTGCCTGGTGTCATGATGTTGCATGCATGATGCATCAAGGGTGATGCAGAACATTATTGTGGCAATTTCTTGTAGTAATTTCTAAACAAAAAGCGCTCTCAGGCATGTGCGTGAAAAAACAAAATTGTGTGGATATTTTAAACATAACATGTATTTCAGGGCATTTTGTATTACGTACGCACGCGCGCGCACAAAAAAAAAAGTTTTATAAGGCATTGGCTGCCGGTCAATTCCTTGGAAGAACAACATTTTTGAATGTGGCGACCTTTGGAGAACAAAACAAGTAAACAACTCTCTGTAGTCTATTAGACGCTGCCGATTTGACGAGAACGAAACCTCACACATAGAATAGAAGTAAGGGAACTCCTGTGGAGTGCTGAACGGGGACAGACGTTGCGGATCGAGTCAAATTCAGACAGTCTGCTCGATCGATCGGTCATGACGAGTCTTTATGACAGCCATTCTTAGTTACGACTAAGATGCGAATGCTTGTCGGGAAGCTTAACTAGGGGACAAGTCTTTTTAGGTAGAACACTGCTGTGTCTCGGTCTGCACTGGTACAGTAGATGGAGACTAGTGTGATCAGATACACAGAGCTGTGGAGTTCAGTCATACACGGCAGTCAGATATGTGTATAGGGCATTTCAACAACCAGGTCGAAGAAGAATAGTCACAACTCAGAAACGACCAAGAAACACTGAATCCGTGACCCCTTGAAAAAACTAATTAAGCGATGAAGAATAGTACTAGCCTAAAAGGAAACCCGATTAGTACCGCATGTTGTGGACTAGAGAGGTTGATGTGATTAAATTCTCCTAAATATCTGAATAATAGACCTTTCTTTTCCCTTTAGTTAATACTGTTTCTGCACTTCGGGTGTGTGGGATATTAAGGGTATGTTTGTTATAGATTCTAAAACTGCTTCTACTTCATCTTCTTTAAAAAAATATCAAATATTTTTATAAGAATCACTTCTACACCCCCACCTCAAGAATCACTTCTCTAATTTGTATTAGGAGTTAAAAGCACAAAAAATATACCTTCTCATGACTTCTCCATTTGCCTTTGTATTAGAAGCTATAAAGAGAAGCTGTTTTGCCAAATATTTTTATAATAGAAGCTGTTTTTTAGGGAGCTATTTTCTATGGAGAAGCTATTTTTGAAGAAGTCGTATGTTAAAGAATCTATACCAACACAACTTTTCAAGAGTCAATGTGCATAGGGATATATTTCTGAAGCTAGCCACATGTTGATTCACTTGATGTGATGATGCATTTGACAAGAACAAAACAGACGTGTTGTGCGTGTCTGCACAGTCTCATAATATTGTAGCACATTATTCCTCCTTTTTTCTTGGAATAATTTGTTCGTTAAAATAAATGAAAGTTTTACATTTTTTTTAAGAAAAAGTAAAAAAAAAACAAGTCTCATTTTGCAGTGATTATGGCTGTGTTTTCGTCGCTCCAGATCCTGCCTGTTTGGTTTCAGACATGGCCTCTTTCCGGAGTGAGCAGAGCAAGAAATGACAGCTTTTATCATATCCTCTTCGAAACCTTTGTTCAGACTGTTAATAAGCTCACTGATCATAGTTTTAAAAGTTGATCAACTTTTGCAAAATGGAAAATTTTGGTCAAAAAACAAAGTTTTTCATTTAATATGCAACCTTTGAATAGCTTTTAATGGCCTTTACAATTCGTAACAAACTATATCAATATTTTTACATATTAATTAAGAGCACATTAAAATAGAATTTTGAAGATTTAAACAGATTTTTTGAAATTATTTGACACCTTTTAAAAATCTAAACAGTTTCAAATTTGGGGGAAAGTCAAAAACTTCCAAAAGCGGAATCTCATCTCCTTCCCAAAACAACAGTTGCTCCAAATAAAAATCTGAGCCTCCATAAAACTATTCATAATTTTTTGAGCACGGGAGCATCAAATTTTGGCCGAATTCAATTTGAATATTTAAGAAAATTCCAAATTTTGACAAAAGCACTGCACACCCCAACTTGCGCGCGCCACGTGCTCGGCGATATGCCGCTGACTCCGTCGTCCGCCGGATCGCCGCAGAGGAGGACGCCGCGTGTAACTCACAACTTCGGCGCCTTCTTCGCGCCCTCTTCCGCCAATTTCCTACCGCCCGTCCTGTCCCGTCGCGCAGGCGCACTAAGCGCCAGTACCGCGCCCCTTTTCTTACCCTCCGAGTCCACCACGAGCTAGAGGCACCGCCCTGAGTTCCTTTTGCGCCGTGCGTCACTACCAAGGTTTAAAAAACAGTTCAAACCATGAAAACCGTTTGCTTGAAAACCGCAGCGGTTTATCACAAAAACCGAGCAAAAATCGTTTTTGCTACAGTATATAGTTATGGTTTTTTAGCGAAAACCGTTCAATTTAAAAAACCAAACCGCAGCGGTTTGAGCGAAAACCACGAAAACCGCGCGGTTTTCAACGGTTTTTAAAACCTTGGTCACTACTCCTCCTCCTTTTCCTCTGCCACGCTGAGCCCTGTCGGCCACCGCCATTGCCGCCGCAGCTCCTCTGCATGGGCATCTCAAAAGAGAGAGCGCTGAGCCCCGTCTCCTTGCCACATCAACTTGCCGCACCAGCTTTCAGCTCCCAGCCCAAGCAATCGCACCACCTCACCCTGGTTTGTTCGGAACGAGGTCGTCATCTACCTCGGTATAGAGCATAGTCGCCGCTGCCGCATCTTTCTTCAATTCCGGCCAACTCCATTGAGGTCTATTCCTCTTCTTGCTCCAGCTCGTAGCTCTCACTCTTACGCAACTCTGTGACCTGTTCTTGCTCGCAGAAACCCGCCGGAGCTATCGGAATTTTGCTCGCCGCCGCTCGACTATCTCTACTACCGTCGTGAGCCTCACCGTTGACGTCCTGTCTCCTGCCATTCCCTTGATGTTCATCACCCACAAATCGGTTCCTTGCACCTCGAGTACGATCCGTCGGAGAGTGACATGGGTGCAGCTGAGGGAGGAGCAACAAAAGTGACCAGGTTGCTGAGGAGAACACCACCGCTAGTGTTGATGGCAAGCACTTCACATTGCTACCCTTCATTAAATACTTAATGTCAATATATATATGCTTACGTATAGGATTACGTTAAGTCGAGCACTGGTGGTATGGCGGAAAATTCTATTATTGTTGCATGTTACCCCTCCTTGATGTTGATTACTTCATATTATCAACTGGGTAGTGTGTCTTTTGTTCGAGCCACGAATGCTTAGCCATGCTTAGTTCAACAGTAGAAGTCAGGTGGTAAGTCTTGCTCACATGTACAGGATTCCACCCCGGTTAACTTTGGGCTTGTCGCAAGTTCATATGTTGATAAAAGTTGAAAAGTGATCAAACTGGACGGTGGGATAGGAGTACAGTAAGACGTGGAGGTCTTGTGTGTCGTAGACCCCGTCTGGATTAACCTAGGACCTAGCCGTATTATTCTTGGGCTAAGCATTTTTGCGTTCATACCACATGTCTGATCTAATGGTATGATAAGTTGAGTATCTCACTACGTACCGATGTTTGGCCGATGACTGTATGGTGCGTGGAACAAGGGACTCACGTGTGCCTACGAGGCCATGGTACTCGACACCGTGTGGATTTTTCAACCGTTTGGCACGAGCGCGAAAAAGGTTGACATGAGTACCCCCTTGTGTGACGTTGCGAGTTGCACGAGCCGTATAATCCTTAGTCGTTGGGTAAAGTTGGACTCTCCTATAGGGTGCACAATCGGTTCGAATCGCCACGGTCTCGGTTATGATCAAGCTAAGTATCCTTTGGATAATACCGTAGAGTTAACACATGATATTAAGAGAAATAAAGTATGATTAATAATATATTTGGTATAATAGTTTAATGACAATTATGGTCATGGGTTTAGTATGAGTCTTATGCCCGTAGTCTTTTATTTATGCTTATTCACATCTGTTTAGTTTCAGCTTTAAGCGAATGAGTTATATCCCATGTCTTATTTACTTTGCTACTACCATATTCAATATTCTTGTAGTCTGAAAATAATTCCTACAACAAGATAAGTCTTGCGAGTATCTTCGTACTCAAAGTATGTCGCTTAAGTTGTTGCAGGTGAGGATGAGTTATTATTCGGGTACTTCATCCCCGCTGATGCCGGCGAAGGGGAGGAGTAGCCCGACTGTTCGTGTGATCACGATTACGGTGTTCGTGGGCTGAGCACCGTAATCTTTGATTTATTTTCTAAATTGCCGTCGCTGCGTTGCTCTTGGTATTAAGTCACTTCCGTATTTAAATTTCAGGATTTATGTATAATTTGAATAATTTGTGGTCTATGTGATGTATCCCTCGTTGTTTCGACGTGCTTGAATCTTATACATTACTTGAAAAGCATGTTTAGAGGATTATCAGATTTATATTACTTTTTATCGAGTTGTGCGCTCGCGTATTATTTATGAATAGCGGTCAATTCGATAAATAGACGGTTCTAACAGCTTTGCCCGCCCTCCGTTCTAGTCGGGACAAAGGAGTGCTCCAACCTACAGTACTCAACGTTATAGAAAGTATCGGAGGAACGAAGTCGTGAGAGCTCAACCAAACACGGTCTATCCCTATTGTGTTTCAAAGTTAAATTGTTTTATTTCTATTTTTTATATACTACTAATAGTTGTTATCCCATTATTTTTACATTCTAACTTTTCCCTTACCGTGACATATATATATATATATATATATATATATATATATATATATATATATATATATATATATATATACGGTTTACTATCGTGATAAATAATATTTACAGTTTATGGTGGGTACTGAATAGCTTATTTAGTATTCAGGTGTAAACTGTAAACAATTATCATGATCGTAAAATATTATATTTTCATCGTAAAAATAGATGGTGCCACCAAGAAAACCTTGATTGACCAGACGGCTAATTCATTCCATCCGAAAGCACATTTGAAGCGCACGTAGGAGGTGAGATGGGTGAGTCTTTACTTTTTTTTTCTTACTAGTTTGCTTACAAGGTATTTTTTGCTCATTTCTTACATTTCGAACTTGTAAAATCTGTTAGCTATGATTATAAAACTTGACCGTTATGTCAAAAAATTCAATAAGCACTGAAAAAAGTCAATTCAGAACTGTTTTTATAATCATACACATTTGGCTACAGTTCGACATATAAAAATTTTTGTTTGATTTGCTTTTACCAAAGTCGGAAGTGTAAAAACATGTTCCTTACACTCGTAAAACCTATACTTGAATTGAGAAAGTTGCAAAAGGTATGTTTTTTATTCAGTCTCAAAATAGCGTAATTGTACTTCTATTGCGTAAAAACATTCAATCT
The DNA here is from genome assembly GCA_001182835.1 of Oropetium thomaeum. Taxonomy (NCBI): domain Eukaryota; kingdom Viridiplantae; phylum Streptophyta; class Magnoliopsida; order Poales; family Poaceae; genus Oropetium; species Oropetium thomaeum. Next base: position 228,113 of record LFJQ01000093.1, on the reverse strand, counting down.
AAAAAAGTTGTATTTTAAGTGTAAAAACATATATGAACAGTAAAAGTTTTAATTTAAAGAGATCTCTAAACCCTCCCATATAAAGTTGTAATAAGTTTACGTCACCTAACATATCAACTTTTCGTTCGTAAGGATTTGATGCTATAGTAAAGTAATTTTTTTTATAAACATAAAAGAACTTACAAATTATAAACATTAGGCTTGCGGTAAAGTAGTTTGTAAAGAACTGTCATTATTCGTAATAGTTTTTATAGTTTAAACTTATAAAACCTATTAGCTACACTCATAAAAACTTGACCATAATTCCAAAGGATTCAATACGCGTCTAAAAATTTGAATTTAAAACTGCTTTTTATAATTGGACACATTTGGCTGTAATTCAACACGTAAAAATCTTTGTTTGATTCGTTTCTATCAAAGTCAGAAGTGTAAAAGCGTACTGCAATAGGTATGTTTTTGCACTCATAGTCTCAAAGATGTGTGGTTTAATTTTAAATTTATTTTCATTATGTAAAACGTTTATGCACCCGCAAAAACTGGTTTTAATCGAATTTTATATGCAGCACACGTGGGTTACTTATTTTCGCATACTTGTTTGATAGTTATCATTACACTTGTGGAACTAATTAGTTTCTATCACAAATTAATTGGTTCTTTTAATATGTTTCCATGTGAACGTATAATAATATTAGTTTTTCACACCGTTTTATACTAAAGAATAAAAAGTATTTACAATAACAAGCAGATTGATGAGCATGGTAAAAGTTTATATAATTTTGTGGTTCTAAAAGTATGTTTTTATGGTGAAAAAACTATTTTGGTGTCATGGCAAAACAAATTATTTTCTAAAAAAAAACCGTTTAGCAATAAAAATTTATATTTCGTTAAACTATTTTTATGTTGATAGAAAATAGTTTATGGTTATGTTAATAGTATTTATAGTTTTATAAGCTAACGAAATAATCAACTATACTTTTTATGATTTAAAACTATATTTTTTACTTATTCATTAATTATCTCAACTAGCAAATACATATAATACCAAACCGAAGTAGGGTAAAGAAACAGGGACAACATAGCATAATAAAAATGTAAACACTTTATGATCGTAGTAAATATATTTACAGTTCTATAAGACAACTAAATGATTTAATATAATTTTTATGATTTGAAACTATATCTTTTACATATTTATAAAATGTCTCAACTAGAAAATGAATATAATAACAAATTGAAGGAGGATAAAAAAGAGAGACAATATCGTGATGAAAATATTGACATTTTACGATCGTACTAATTATTTACAGTTTGGACCTGGGTACTGAATAACTTATTCAGTACCCAGGGTGTTATATAGAGCTTCTATATAATATATATAGAATATTCATATGTTCCATGGATCTGTTGTACTTTTTTTTATCCTTCTTCGATTTGGTATTAGAGTCATTTGCTAGTGAGACATTTTATGAGTACGTAAAAAATATAGTTTCAGATCATAAAATTGTATTCAATAATTTTATTGACTATAAATATTATTTATCACTCCCGTAAAATGTTCATATTTTCATCACTGTCCATAAATTATTACACTCTTTTCATTCTAGGATAATATCTTACTATCAAGCGGGGAGACCATAAAAATTATTATATATTTTCAACATTTTACTCTTGTAAACATCTCTTCGTTTTATAAATATGATTACATAATTGTTATATAATTGGTACAAAACAAAAAATTTACAGTTGCAAGGTGGGGATTTTATATACACTACACATATGTGCTACTTGTTCCATGGCCACATTATTTGAAACCAAAATACGTGTCAATCGTAAAGTGTTTCTATCATAAATTAATTGGTTCAATAAAATTTTTTTCATGTAACATAAAAAATATAGTTTCTTATGATCGTCGCGCTTGATAGTAAATGTTATACTAGAATGAAAAATACTTTACAACAACGAGCAAATTGATGAGCATGAGCGTAAAAATATGTAATAATTTACGGTTTCAAATAATAGGTAAAAGAATGTAATAATATTTACGGATCGTAATGAAAATATGAAGAATTTACGGTCGTGGTAAATAATATTTATAATTTTACAAATCAATAAAATAGTTAAATACAATTTTTATGACTTGAAACTATATTTTTACGTACTCATAAAATAGTTTTTATGGTCGCCACGCTTGATAGTAAAATGTTGTCCGAGAATGAAAAATGTTTTACGACAACGAGTAACTCGATAAGCACGAACGGTGATAAAAATATAAACACTTTACTGGAGTAGTAAATAATATTTATAGTCCGGACCTGCTTATCCTGAATAAGCTATTGTAATACCCAGGATGCTAAACAGAGGTTCTACTATTGTAATCTATAGACGTTATTGAGGTCTAGAAAATTTTAGGAAGATACGTCCGCTGTTCTCTTCAGAAAATTGGAAATGCCTTACGTTGAGAAATATCGATCAGCAACTTGTCCATTGGCCGAGAACTCTGAAGTCTATAGTTTCCAAAAGCAACGACAACGATGTGCCATCATTTTCTTCCGCGCAAGATGGACTTATTGACACGCGGTTAGTGACGTTGACCATGACCCACACCGACGAGAGCCTCCTTTACAGATGTACTACTGTACTGTATCCTCTTATAGATAATCGTTGCTAACTGTCGCCTCCGGCGTCTGGCTGGTGCCATAAGCTGCCATGGCGGCTCTGCGCTTCATCTTCCTCGTCCTCACCGTCGTCTTCGTCTCGTTGTTTGCCGGTGGAGGGGTGGTACGGCTGGTGTCGGCCGACACGTGGTGCTCGACCACGGACAACTTCACCACCGGAAGCCATTACGAGTCCAACCTCCTCCGCCTCACCGACGACCTTCCGCCGCGCACCGTCGCCGGCGGCGGCTTCGCCGAGAGCACGGCCGGGAGCGCACCGGACGAGGTGTTCGGCCTCGCCATGTGCTACGCCGACCGTGACCAGACCCAGTGCGAGGACTGCTTTCGTCTCGTGTCCAGAGACCTGCAGCAGACGTGCAATACCAGCCGGGAAGCCAAGTTCTGCTACGACGCGTGCTTCTTCCGCTACTCCGCCCAGCCTTTCTTTTCCGTCGCCGACATCGAGATCTCGCTCTACGTGTTCGTGAACTCCTACGTCGACGACATGGCGAGCATGAACGCCACGCGGTGGAGCCTGATGACCGGGCTGGTGCCGGAGGCGGCCAGCTCATCGCTGCGGTTCGCCAACGGCAGCAGGGAGTACACGGACTCTCAAGGGAACGCTCAGGTGATCTACGGGCTCGCGCAGTGCACCAGGGACCTCAACGCCACCGAGTGCGAGAGGTGCCTCAAGAAGATGGTAGCGGAGCTCTCGAGCTCGCGCACCAACAACACCTACGGCGCCGTCAAAGGCTTCAGCTGCTATGTGGCGTACAAGGTCGGAGAAGACCTCGGGATCACCGTTCTTCCTGTAACACAAGCGCCGCCGCCGCTTCAGCCACTGGGTTAGTATCAGTTTCGAGTAATTACCAGTTCTGTATTTTACTAGTGTTCACCTATGTCTTAGTAACATCTATGATCTTTACTAGTGTACACCTATGTCTTAGTAACATCTATGATCTAGTAGTAATTATTGCTGTAGCTTTTTGTGGCAACAGATCCATCGCCGTCCCCGGTACGACCTTCGAGCTCCTCTCCATCGGCAGCACTGATTGCAGGTCTTACTGTCGGTTCCGCTGCGTTGGTGATGTGCGCCGGCATCTCGGTCCGTCTGTTCCTGTCGCGCGGACAACGTCGCAGGCAGAAGCCAAGACATCATGCTGAACCAGACGTCGTAGTACCGGATGAGGAGTGTGAGATAAGTTTGTGTGTCCTTTGATCTCTGATTTTTGTCCTTGGTTTTGAATTACTTGTAGAAGAAGCACCACCTGTTCTGGATGCTCAGAAGGATAGAAAGTAGAAGGGGTAAAGCTTAGTTAGTTTCTGCTTTTCCAATCTTGTTCTGACAACAGCCTTGTTCTTTTACTTTAGTTAGTTTCTGCTTTTTCAATCTTGGATGTATATAACAAACCAAGGGCAGCTGCATTTTGAGCACTGCAATTATTCACCAACTCCAGCCACTATCCTGTGTTCAGCAATCTATCCTGTGTTCAAAGTCTAACATTTGGCATCAAGAGCTTTGGTTCTCACCTGGACATGTCGACCTCCTCCTCTCGCCGGAGAACCGCCGCCGCTGCTGCTGACGCCGCGGCAGCACGTGAGATGCGCATCGTTGCAGCAGAGCAGGCGGCGCTCCAGGCGGCCGAGACGGCCAGGGCTGCGGTGGCAGCGGCCGAAGCCGCGACTGCAGTTGCTGCCGCTCTGCGCGCTGAGGAAGGAGACGACGACGTCGATCAAGGGTTCGAGGAGCAGGAGCAAGGCCCTCGCAGGCACCGGCGTCCCTCGCCCTCGCCCGTGCGACGCCGCGGCCGACATGGCCGCCGCGACTCGCCGCCGGTCATCCAGCGTGTCATCAAGGAGTCCGGCGGGAGCGCGCCGTGGCCGATGCTCACCAAGACGAACTACAACGACTGGAGCTCGCTGATGAAGGTGAAATTGCAGGCACGCCATCTCTGGGACGCCGTCACACGCGACGACGTGGACTACCACGAAGACCGGCTGGCGCTCGAGGCTCTCCTCGCGTCAGTCCCCATGGAGATGGTCTCCACCCTCGCGGGCAAGGAGACCGCCAAGGAGGCCTGGGACTCCATCACCCTGTCGCGCGTCGGCATGGACCGCGCACGCAGGGTGACGCTCCAGAAGCTGCGCCAGGAGTGGGACCGCCTCGCGTTTCGCCCCGGTGAGGACATTGACGACTTCGCTCTTCGTCTCTCCGGCCTTGTGCAGCGCCTGACGCAGTACGGCGACGGCGACGTGGACGAGCAGAAGGCCGTAGAGAAGTTCCTCCGCATCGTCCCCAAGAAGTACACCCAGATCGCCCTCTCCATCGAAACCTTGCTGGACCTCTCCGCCCTCTCCATCGAGGAGGTAACTGGTCGGCTCAAGGCGGTGGACGACCGCGACTACGCGACGCCCGACGAGCCCGTCACCATCGGCGGCAAACTCCTCTACACCGAGGAGCAGTGGCTCGCGCGCCAGAAAGGAGCGGACTTGAGCTCGTCCAAGGACCGCCGTCGACGCCCGAAGAAGAAGGACCGATCCGGTGGGGGTGAGAAGCCCGCCGGTGGCGGTGGTGGTAGGGATGGCGGCGGAGGTCGAGATGGCGGCGGAGGACGGAGTGGTGGCGGCCGAAGTGGGGAGAGGAAAGCGGGCCGGGATGACGTATGTCTTAACTGCGGGCGACGCGGACACTGGGCTAAGGAATGCCGCCAGCCCAAGAGGAGTGGTGCGGCCCACCTGGCCCAAGCTGACGAGGACGATGAGCCTGCGCTGTTCCTGATCCATGCGAGTGCAGTCGATACGATTGCCGGCCCATCAGTCCAGCCCGCGGCGTCAGTTGGCAGGGTTGGAACCCTAGCCGGCTCAGCCGCTCACCCGACGCCGCCACCTTCAGACAGCTCAACCCGGGCAGCCGCCTACCTCCACATCGACGAACCGCGAGCGCAAGCCTTCCTCGGCCACGGTGGCAGCGACGAGAAGCTCGAAGGATGGTACCTCGACAGCGGCGCCACACACCACATGACGGGCCGCGTCGAGCACTTCGTCGACCTCGACCGCCGTGTCCAAGGCTCCGTCAAGTTCGGTGACGCATCCGCCGTGGACATCTGCGGGGTTGGATCCGTCATCTTCATCACCAAGGCCGGCGAGCACAAGCTACTGCGAGGGGTCTACTTCATCCCAGCCCTCCGCAACTCCATCCTGAGCCTCGGGCAGCTCGACGAGGCCGGAGCGCGGGTCGAAATCGGTGATGGTGTGCTGCGGATTTGGGACCGTCGCGGGCGCCTACTCGTCAAGGTCGCGCGCGGCAGAAACCGCCTCTATGTGCTGGACATGGAGGTGGCGCAGCCGGTCTGTCTCGCTGTCCGCCGGGACGACAACGCCTGGCGCTGGCATGAAAGGATGGGCCACCTCAACTTCGAGGCTCTGCACAAGCTTGGGCGGATGGAGATGGCGCGCGGCATACGCTGCATCGACCACGTCGAGCAGCTCTGCGACACCTGCGTGGTGACCAAGCAGAGGCGTCGTCCCTTCCCGCGACAAGCGACGTACCGCGCGCACGATCAGCTCGAGCTGGTCCATGGCGATCTCTGCGGCCCCATCACGCCGGCGACACCTGGAGGCCGGCGCTACTTCTTGCTGCTCGTCGACGACGCCACGCGGTACATGTGGGCGGTGCTCCTCGCCACCAAGGCGGACGCCGCGAACGCCATCAAGCGTGTCCAAGCCGAGGCTGAGAAGGAGTGCGGCCGCAAGCTGAAGGTGTTGCGCACGGACAACGGCGGCGAGTTCACTGCAGCCGACTTTGCCGCTTACTGCGCCGACGAGGGAATCAAGCGGCACTACTCCGCGCCGTACACGCCGCAGCAGAACGGCGTCGTCGAGCGCCGCAACCAGACTGTGGTCGCCACTGTGCGCGCCTTGCTCAAGCAGAGGGGCATGCCGGCAGGCTTCTGGGGCGAAGCCGTGATGACTGCCGTTCACCTGTTGAACAGGTCGCCGACCAAGAGCTTGGACAACAAGACTCCCTACGAAGCCTGGCACGGACGAGCACCGGCAGTGAGCTACCTCCGCGTGTTTGGCTGTCTGGCGTACGTGAAGGAGCTCGATCACGTCTCCAAGCTAGACGACCGGAGCTCGCCCGGCGTCTTCATCGGCTACGCGGATGGCTCCAAGGCATACCGCATCCTCGACCCAAGAACTCGTCGCGTCCGCACCGCGCGTGATGTGGTGTTCGACGAAGGGCGCGGCTGGGACTGGAGCAAAGAGACCGACGCCGGTGGCCTGGCTGAGACGAGCGACTTTACGGTCGACTACGTCCAGCTGCAGGCAGCCGGGGGAGCAGGACACGGTTCGTCGTCATCAAGCTCGCCATCGTCCCCTACCACGTCAAGCACTCCGAGTCCAAGCCTCCAAGTCGAGGAGCCGGCTCTCCAATCCAGTGAGCCGGCGACGCCGGCCGCACCGACGCCCGCTGCTGGTGGAGTCGTGCCGGACTTCGTCACTCCACTGGAGGGAGATGAAGATCGCATCGATGCTGCGCACGACGACACACCACTTCGGTACCGCACGATGGACGACATCCTCAACGATGGAGTGGCTCCCGGGCCGGTGCAGCGCAACATCGACGCCGAGCTGCACCTTACACACACCGGGGAGCCCTGCTCCTTTGCTGAAGCTGAAGGCGACGCGGCATGGGTGGCCGCCATGAAGGAGGAGATGGACTCCGTCGAGCGCAACCGAACGTGGGACCTTGTCGACCTGCCGGCTGGTCACCGCCCCATCACCCTGAAATGGGTGTTCAAGCTCAAGAAAAATGAGGCAGGGGAGGTGATCAAGCATAAGGCTCGGCTGGTCACGCGGGGCTTCGTCCAGCAGGAAGGGATCGACTACGAGGACGCGTTCGCGCCTGTAGCTCGCATCGAGTCCATCCGCATCCTCCTCGCCCTCGCTGCCCAGGAAGGGTGGCGCGTCCACCACATGGATGTCAAGTCGGCGTTCCTCAACGGCGACCTAAAGGAGGAGGTGTACGTGCGGCAGCCCCCCGGCTTCGTCGTCGCCGGCAAGGAGAGCAAGGTGCTGCGCCTGCGGAAGGCACTCTACGGGCTGCGACAAGCACCTCGCGCCTGGAACATCAAGCTGGACAAGACGCTCAAGGAATTGGGTTTCCACCCGAGTACGCATGAAGCGGCAATGTACCGGCGAGGCAAGGATCGCTCAGTCCTGCTGGTGGGCGTCTACGTCGACGATCTCATCATCACCGGCACGGAGGAAGCAGAGGTGGAGACGTTCAAGGCTCAGATGAGGGCCACGTTCCAGATGAGCGATCTGGGGCTCCTCTGTTTCTACCTCGGCATCGAGGTCCGGCAGGACGACACTGGCACTACCCTGCGGCAAGCCCACTACGCCAAGCACATCGTCGAGTTGGGTGGCATGGGCGGCTGCAACCCTGCCCACACACCGATGGAGGAGCGATTGAAGATGAGCCGCTACAGCGAGGCGGAGGAGGTCGACCCGACTCAGTACCGGCGCATCGTCGGTAGTCTCCGCTACCTCGTGCACACCCGGCCGGACTTGGCGTTCGCCGTCGGGTACGTGAGCCGATTCATGGAGCGGCCAACCATGGAGCATCAGCAGGCCATCAAGCGGATCCTGCGGTACGTCGTGGGTACCCTGGACTACGGCTTACACTACGCGAGGTGTCCTGGTGCAGCGCACTTCATCGGCTACTGCGACAGCGACCTCGCCGGCGACATCGACACGAGCAAGAGCACGAGCGGCACACTGTTCTTCCTCGGCGGCTGTCTTGTGAGCTGGCAGTCCATCAAGCAGCGGGTGGTGGCGCTCTCAAGCTGCGAAGCAGAGTACATCGCCGCTACCTCCGCTGCAACTCAAGCACTGTGGCTGGCTCGCCTGCTGGGAGAACTTCTCGGCAGGAAGGCTGAAGCAGTTGAGCTCAGGGTGGACAGCAAGTCCGCTCTGGCATTGGCCAAGAATCCCGTCTTCCATGAGCGAAGCAAGCACATCCGAATTAAGTACCACTTCATCCGTAGCTGCCTGGAAGAAGGGAGCGTGAAGGCCAACTACATCAACACCGTGGACCAACTCGCCGACATTCTCACCAAATCACTTGGGCGGGTGAAGTTCCAAGAGCTGCGAGCTCGGGTTGGACTGGTTCACATCAAGTCGGGAAACACACACAAGACTTAGGGGGAGAACTGTGAGATAAGTTTGTGTGTCCTTTGATCTCTGATTTTTGTCCTTGGTTTTGAATTACTGGTAGAAGAAGCACCACCTGTTCTGGATGCTCAGAAGGATAGAAAGTAGAAGGGGTAAAGCTTAGTTAGTTTCTGCTTTTCCAATCTTGTTCTGACAACAGCCTTGTTCTTTTACTTTAGTTAGTTTCTGCTTTTTCAATCTTGGATGTATATAACAAACCAAGGGCAGCTGCATTTTGAGCACTGCAATTATTCACCAACTCCAGCCACTATCCTGTGTTCAGCAATCTATCCTGTGTTCAAAGTCTAACAAGGAGGAGGCGCCTCTGGAAGAAGACGACGAGTTCGAGAGACATGCAGGGCCGAGGCGTTTCCGGTACAGCGAGCTGCAGGTCGCGACCAACTTCTTCTCGGAAGGGGGGAAGCTCGGCGAGGGCGGGTTCGGGTCCGTGTACCGCGGGTACCTGCGAGACACCGACCTTCACGTCGCCGTGAAACGGTTTTCCCAGAGCTCGGAACAGGGGAGGAAGGAGTACGTTTCAGAGGTGAAGATCATCAGCCAGCTGAGACATCGCAACTTGGTTCCGCTCCTCGGGTGGTGCCACGACGGCCGCGAGCTCCTGCTCGTCTACCAGCTCATGCCCAACGGGAGCCTCGACACCCGTATCCACGACCCGAACAACGTCATGTCGTGGCAGCTCAGGTACCTATTACAATCCCCCAAATCAATGTCGTCTTGGTGTGGTGTGCCTGAAAGAATCAGCTTCCAATAACGTTGAGTATTTGTGTGCGTATGGTATATATATGTTCAGGTACGAGGTGGCGCTGGGGATCGGTTCCGCGATCCTGTACCTGCACCAGGACTCGGAGCAGCGCGTCCTGCACCGCGACGTCAAGCCGAGCAACATCATGCTGGACGCCTCGTTCGTCGCCAAGCTCGGCGACTTCGGGCTCGCGAGGCTCGTCGTCGACCGCGACCGGCAGTCGTACACGACCGCGCAGGCCGGCACCATGTGCTACATGGACCCCGAGTGCATGTTCATCAGCACGGCCAGCACGGCCTCGGACGTCTACAGCTTCGGCGTCGTGCTCCTCGAGATGGCATGCGGCCGGCGGCCGATCGTCGTTGTGGCGGCGTCGGACGACAGCACTACTACTGGAGAAGAACACCGAACCGTCCACCTGGTCGAGTGGGTCTGGGAACGCTATTACGGGCGCGGAAGGGTCCTCGAGGCAGCCGACGTGCGGCTGAACGGAGAGTTTGATGCCAGGGAGATGGAGAGCGTGCTGGTCACCGGGCTCTGGTGCGCCCATCCCAACCGTAACTTGAGGCCGTCAATCAGGCAGGCGATCAACGCTCTACTGCTTGATGCGCCCTTACCTAGACTCCCCAAGAAGATGCCCGTCAACAACTACCTGTCACCGTTCAGTCGCGGCGAGTCTGAACCTACTAGGACTGTCACTAGAAGAACCTAGGCTTGTCAATAATCTGATTGTTTCTTGTTACAAGCAGATCAATTTGTTCACATTGTGCAACTGGCAGATACGTAATGTGACACTTTGTTGATGATTGGCGTGGTTCTTTTCCCTTTGTAATCCTTGTTGCCTTCTAGCTTTGTTGATGATTTTGTTTTGTCGTCACTCTCCGCCCCATATAATTAAAATGTCTGGGAGCTGGATCACATTCTAAATACTTTTTTTTTACCATGAAAAGCAGAGGAGCCACTCCAACATGTTTTCTATTAATTTTAAGAAAAGTTTATGTACATCAAATCAAAGAGGATTATTACATATTCTCAAAAAAAAAGAGGATTATTACATAACTAAGATTCCAGGAGTTGTAAATGGTTGTTGACATCATAGTTTTAACAAAAAAATTATCGGTGGGAATTTTGGGTTTCTTATTGAATTAATATTATTTTAATGATTAATTGCAGATTTAGAGGTCCATTTCCAAAAAAATTGCAAAAATATGGAGAAAATTACTTATTTGGCCTTCAAAAACTTCTTCCTTCCTTGACTCTCTCTCAACAAAACTTACTTACTTGGCCTCAAAACTTTTAAAGATTCCTTCTATGCCCTCAAGAAAGAAAGAAGTTTTTTGGAGACCAAATATGTGTCTGGATACTGAGGCTAAATTTTTCGCTAGTTAGTAAACCTTTTTGTTTTCCAAAAGTTCAGAAAAAATGTCCTTTGTAAACCAAAAAGATCAAATCAATTTTTCTAGGAGTAGCTCAAGTGTCTTTGCAACAATTTGAATAAGAAATTGGTCAATAGGTTGTTTTGAGAAGGGTCAATTTATTCTTCAGAAAAGACTTCTGAAAGTTGATCAGAATTTTTTAAGGGCACTTAAACCTTTCTTAAAATTTGTTAAAAAATATGTGAATATCTATTTTTATGTCCTATAATTAGTGCAAATTGTATTCATAATCTTTTAGTTGCTTTATATCACTTGAGTTCGAAGTCATTTATGTCATTATTTTAAAAACACCTATCGGTTATTGAAAAACTGATGAGCCTATTGGTCATCCGCAGACTGACATGTCCTTATGGAAATTATGTGTCTGTCCGTCATCGGCTACCCGAAATAAACATCTATTTCTATACAATTTTTTTTATAATGGCCCTCTAATTATACAATTAATCCTTAAAATAATATAATTCCAAGAAAAAACGCCCCACATTTTGGCAAAACTAAGCCTGTGAAGCAACTCCCCCCTAACGCCCAGCCCAGCAAGGTGCAACCAGATATAGGAGGGAGGAGGTTCTTCTGCCGAACAACAGAGAACTGTTGGGTGGCTGCATGCGGGCCAGCGGGACACTAGGGCCACGTGTCGGCAGATCTATTTAGGAGAGGAGAGTATGACTAGACACGCTTGAGCGATTCGTGTGTTAACAACTTTGCAAGTGATGTAACTGGTCATAATAGATGACATGGAACAACTTTCGTGAGTGATGTAATATATATATGTAACATAAATATATAGAAACTAGTCCGGCGCAAGGGTCAAAATTGACTGGTCACACGAACGTAGAGGCTGGCATCTTCATGGGGAGTTCTGGCAAGGGCGCCTCCAACCGCAGAACGTTGACTGCCTGCCTGATGGAGGGCCTCAAGTTGCGGTCAGGGTGCGCACACCAGAGCCCGGTGACTAGCACGCACTCCATCTCCCTGGCGTCAAAGTTACAATTCAACCGCACGTCTGCCGCCTCAACGACCTTTCCACGGCCGTAATGTTCCCAGACCCAATGGACAAGGTGAACGGTGGCGTATTCTTCAGCGTCCGACGATACCACCACGATGGGCCGCCTGCCGCACGCGATCTCGAGGAGCACGACCCCGAAGCTGTAGACGTCAGACGACGTGCTGGCCTTTCCGGACAGCAGACACTCCGGATCCATGTACCACATGGTGCCGGCGAGCGCGGTCGTGTGCGATTTTCTGTCACGGTCCATGAGCCTCGCGAGCCCGAAGTCGCCGAGCTTGGCGGTGAAAGAAGCGTCCAGCATGATGTTGCTCGGCTTGATGTCGCGGTGCAGGATGCACCGCTCCGTGTCTTGATGCAGGTACAGAAGTGCGGAACCGATGCCGAGCACTATACCATACCTTATAAGAACAATCACATCAATTTAATTAGGAAGCTCAAGCCAACATGTCATTAACTTGAAAAGAGATTAAGAGAAGACGTCGCAATGATCTTGGAAGTGTACGTAGTACCTGAGTTGCCACGACATGACGTTGTTCTGGTCGTGGATATGCGTGTTTAGGCTCCCGTTGGGCATGAGCTGGTAGACGAGCAAGAGCTCGCCGCCCTCATGGCACCACCCGATGAGCTGAACCAGGTTGCGGTGCCTCAGCTGGCTAATGATCTTCACCTCGGAGACGTACTCTTTCCTCCCCTGATCCGAGCTGTTGGAAACCCTTTTCACGGCGACGTGGAGGTCCGCATCTTGCAAGTACCCGCGGTACACGGACCCGAATCCACCTTCGCCGAGCTTCTCTGCCTCCGCGAAGAAGTTGGTCGCGACCTCCAGCTCGCCGTACTGGAATTTCCTTGGCCCGGCCTGTTTCTCAAACTCGTCTTCCAGAGCATCCTCGTCAAGCTGTCTGGCGGCCTTCTTTCTGCGGCCTCGGCGGCGCAGAAGGAACAGAACCAAGATGCTGGCGCAGATTGCGAAGAACGCCACGGAACCGGAAGTCACGCCGGCAATCAGCGGGGCCGAAGGAGGAGAAGAAGAAGAAGGCGATGATGATGGATCTTCTGCACAGAAGAAAAGTATTAAGAACCACGAGCTTTAGATGTGCGATGTAACAGACACTGCTATGACGACGTGGTGGATTAAAGCTGAAACCGAACTAAGTTGCTAACCCGTTGGTTTCTCAGGGAGAACGGTGATGCCGAGGTCCTCTCCGACCCTGTACGCCACATAGCAGCTGAAGCCTTTGACGGCGCCGTAGGTGTTGTTGGTGCGCGAGCTCGAGAGCTCCGCTACCATCTTCTTGAGGCACCTCTCGCACTCGGTGGCGTTGAGGTCCCTGGTGCACTGCGCGAGCCCGTAGATCACCTGCGATTTTCCCTGCGAGTCCGTGTACTCCCTGCTGCCGTTGGCGAGCCGCAGCGAGGAGCTCGCGGCCTGCGGCACGAGCCCGGCCGTCATGAGACCCCACCGCGTGGAGTTCATGCTCGCCATGTCGCTGACGAACCGGTTCGGAGAGGACTCGGTGTCCGTGGAGGCGTAGTACACGACGTCGAGGTCGGCGACCGAGAAGAACTGCTGGTCGGAGTAGCGGAGGACGCAGGCGTCCCTGCCGATCCTCGCCTCCCGGCTCAACGGGCAGTTCTGCTGTAACTCTGTGGACGCGTTCCGAAGGCAGTCCTGGCACTGCGTCGCGTTGCGGTCCGCGTCGCACATGGCGAGGCCGAACACCCTGTCCGGTGGACTCCCGGCCGTGCTCTCCGCAAAGCCGCCGTTGGCAAGGGTGCGCGGCGGAAGGTCGTCGCCGAGGAGGTCGAGGAGGTTCACCTGGTACTGGCTTCCGGCCGTGAAGTTGTTGCCCCCCGACCCCGACGAGGCAGTGGAAGAGCACTCTGGGCGGTCGACGTAGCACGTCTTGTAGATGCCCGCTTCCACGCAGGTAAAGGTTGGCTCAGCAGTCGCCGGCTGGGAAACCACCACTACTACAGCGGCTCTTCTGCTGGCGAGCAGCGAGACGAGAGTCGTTAGGACATAGATCTGCAAGCGCGGCGAGGCCATGGCAAACGGCAGGGAGAAAACGATCGGCTTGGGTACCGCGGTTCAATTCTTTAGCCACTTATTCCGGTCGACCGGTCAATGCAAGCTAGTATCAGTTTGCCGCGTCCGATCGATCGATCGATCTTCCAACCACTGGTTCTGGTTTTCTACGCAGTATCCTTCCTCTCTGTACCTGCTAAGTGATCGACAGTGACAGGACTACGTGTTGGAGTATTCTATTTGAGTACTACTGCCCGTCAGGATATACAGTATTGTTATGTTTTGCCTTCAAATCCATACATTCTGGATGCTTTCGGTGTTTCAACACGCAGTACAGAAATCGTTCTTGCCTGTCTCACGAACTGCAGCTGCAGCCACGCGAACTTTCGGCCTCCGTCTGCATCCAGCAAGCGAGCCTGGTCATAAGTAGTAAGCAGAGGACGACGCACAGGAGTCGTACCAGACCTTCACCGTTGGGCCGTAGGTCACGACCCTCTCGGCGGGATCGAGGTCACCTCAATTGAAGAAGAAAATAGGACCGTCCGATCAAAAAAAATCAACGCATCAGGATTGATGCTACAGTATCCCGTGCACAGTATACAGATGCTGTAGCCCTGACCTTGAACAGGATTCTAATGCACATCACTGTAGCGCTTCTCACAAACTAAACTACAGTGTCTTGAATTTTGTTCTTAACTGCAGGGGACCCCGATCCCGGCGGCGGGAGGTAGCATCAATGGTCCACAGCCGCGTTTCGTGCCCTTTCTAACCACTTGCGCGGAACGAGATGAACAGGACAGGAATCTCTGTCAAATTTCGCAAGGTCCAACGATTGCCTTAGCAAGTCAATAGTGAGGGTGTTGGCATCACGACTTAGAACAGAGAAGAAGACGAACTTTGATGGGTGTTACGGAAACTCAAAGGACCAGTGCGTTCTGGCCAGGCTAAAAAAAAATATTTTCAGCGGCCCAAGTAAGGAACAAATGACCAAGTGTGAAACAGCGCAGCAACAACAACCTAAGGGGCTGTTTGGATTTGTTGTCCTAGAACTAAACTTTAGCTCCTGAAGTTTAGCCCCTAAATTTTTTAGGTCCTGATATATTTGGATTGTAGGGCTAAACTTTAGTCCTCTAATGTAAATTGACTAATTTGCCCCTACAAAGCTCAGCTAGTAAACATGTATGAAAAATGTAAACAATCCATTTCACACAGTTTAAGTACTATATAACTAGATGCTGATAACAAAAAAAGTACATAATTGGATGCTCTTTACTCGTATAAGAAGTTAAACTCACTCTACGATCTACGAGACAATTCATTCGCTAATTTGCATGACCTCCAAGAGCTTTCTATAATAAGATACAACGTATTCACATCCCGCCAGGACGCAAGTGTCCATTTCACGGGCAAAGTGTTCTTGAGGAAGCTCGAGCACTACTAGCATGTATACTAGCTACACAACTGAGTTACAGGTTTCATGGAACACCTCCTTGTTTGGACTCTGAACTGTTGATTCCTTGCTGAATCTTTGGCATGGACTCTCCAGCAGCACACACTCAACGTACGGTAAATTGCTTCTACAGTCAGCATTGATCAAACATAATTAAGCACTGTGCCACAGCCACGATCAAAGAACGTATGGTGATTAGAATGCTGAAATTAGGCCGGTCGATACTGATCACAAGCTGTGAAGCTGCATTAACATAGCAACAATTTTATCGCTGCATGGCCGATCAACTGGTGAACAATTTCATTGCGAAGAGGGCGGTCGGTGGGGTGGGGCGACCGGCGGTGCTGGCGAGCACGAGGGCGGCCGGCGGCGTGCGTCGCCAAAGAGAAGCGCAGCCGGCGGCGCGCGTCGTGAAGAGGAGGGCGGCCGGCGGCGCCAGGCGAGCACGAGGGCGGTTGGCGCCTCCGGGCTTGGCGGCGCCGCGGAAGAGGACGCAGGGGGGCGACCCCACCGAGTCCTACGGGTGCCGCTGCCGGTGGGACGAGAAGGGCGGCCGGCGCCGCGGAAGAGGACACGGGGCGGCGGCTCACCGGATCCTGCGGGCGCCACTGCCTACGGGACGAGAAGGGCGGCCGGCGCCTCCGGGTTGGCCGCGCCATGGAAGAGGACGCGGGGCGACGACCCCACCGGGTCTTGCGGGCGCCGCTGCAGGCGGGACGAGGAGGGCGGCCGGCGCCGCTAGGCGATGCGAGCAGGAGGATGGGCATCACGGGAGGAAGGGGGGGGGGGGTTGGTGGAGCACGTGACACGGACCCGCCCCGTAAAACCTCGTCTCGGGATGGATCCTACCGTCATTCAGCCAGGATCCTGTTGGGCAACGCTCGGTGAAGCGAACGTACACACGGTACAACACAGGCAGGATAAACAGCAATAATTTACACGAAGAGAGAATTTAATACAACATTAATTCATAGATTCAATTTAGGTCTTACAATAGTTCAGAGTACGCAAATAGAGTTTTCGAAACAGAAACAGCGGAAGACTTGAACGGTTACAGACTCCGACACTCATACTTAAGCAAAAGCATGCACCATTCCCAGGGGCGTCATGCTACTGGCCACTTCAATATTACTACGGTGATTCACACAGTTCCCACTGGAGGTTCCCAATCTCAGGGTGAGACTCCTCCTAATGGATGCTATCATCCTGGTTCTGCATGTCGGCGTCTGAAAACCACATATAGCCAAAGCGTGAGCTTCTAAGAAGCTCAACAAGGCTGACCCGTCAAAGTGGCTGACTACAGCCGACTCCTAGACATGCTGGCTGACTAGGGTGGGTTTATCTTGTAAAATGGACTCACAAATCCTGAACTAATATTGGTCTAATTTTAGCTCAGGTTAAGTGATTAGAATGGTAACTTTAGTTAGCACTGATCTAAGCAATCATAACTGTAGTAATGTAATATACAATAATAATCATCCTCATCATGGAATCTCAGCTTTCTTAGTTGTAAGTCACAGAGAGTTCAAGCAAACTCATAGCTGAGAGCGACAACGATTCGAACCGATTTTTATACCTCTCAGGGTTAACCTAATCATACGACACGTGCGCGTCCTAGACCGCATGTGGCAACCGTTTACACCAGGTCCTACAAAGTCAATTCCCTCCTACGCCTGCCTTAGCAGCGCCGCTTCCTACCAGACAACATGTCCCAGACGGTTTCTGTGGAGTTCCCACGCTGCCCACCCCAGATCGCCTTCGAATCAGACACCGTAGGGCAGGTTCGACTTTGCAATCACTAGGCTACGTAGGTTTACTGGGCCCCATTATTCCGAGCATATGATCAGTACATTCAATACTTGTCTAACTATGCCACACGGATCAGACAAGAATACGATCACCCTGGTCCCGGACTAGTCGCCGACCTACTTGTACCCTGTCTGATCCTCAATCTTTTATCTTTCCTTAATCATTCACAACCATGTGTCATGTTTCATGTGGTAGTTTCAAACAACACCCTACCAATCGCGAGCAGCGTCCTCTCTACTCGACTTCTATCGGTAAGTACTTGCTAAGCATAACATACTAATTGGTCATCTATACCAGCTACCGCTAGGGTTTCCTATGGAAACAAATGCAACTAAGATTTCAATCAACTCCTAGCAACTTAATGCACAAACACGACACATAGTTATAAAAGAAAAGTTAAAAATCTTGGTTGTGCACCGGGGCTTGCCTGGATCTCCGGCGTTGATGTTGACTTCTTCTACGGAGGTCGAGGAACCGGGATCTGCAGCTACTTCGTGCGCTTCAGAATCTACATGATGCATTATGATTATGATGAGTTCACTGAAAAGAGTCATAATGCTTTTATCAAGAGTAATTTAGGCTTTCAAACGGCGACGTTTAGAAATTAGGGTTAACCCTAGTTCTTCGACACCATCAGTTTATTTAAGTCTAAACTTTCTGAATGAGGTTCGACATGGAACTTCTAAATTTTTTTTCAGGAGATGATTTTTAGTTGGCCATGTTTTCTGAATTAAGAATTTCAAGCTTTGGTTGAGGTTAAACCGACTTTTCTTCGGTCAATAATTATTTAATAAAAACTACGGCTATCAATTTAGGGTTAAAATGAAACCCTTAATTGTACCATGAGTTTATTTTTATTTTATAGCACACTCTGAAATATGAATTTTGAAAATTTGGGAGGGCAAGATGAATTTTCTAGATTTTATAAAAATTCAACCAATTTTCTGTGCTTTAATCTTATAAAATCAGAAACAAATTATGAAATTTTATGTAAATAATTATTATCACCAAATATAAAGTTTTGCTTTTGGGTCTAACCTTTTGGATGACTTTTATAGTGTATTTTAGAAAATGGTAATTTAGCTAGGCAGATTAGAGTATTTTGAAAGGGTTGTATGAAACTTTGTGGTTGTAAAATCCCCATAACATTCCAGAGGATGTCTACTGTCATGCTGTATTTGTAGATCAAAGTTTAGCCCTAGCACTGCTCTAGAATTTAAATTAAAATTCAAAAACAGAAAAGAGTAATCTAATTATTTCAGGAAATCCCTGGACGTTTTTGAAAAGGTGCTTTAAGAGAAAATTATATCCTTTCATGAGGGTTCTAACAAAGTTTGGTTTGGTATTTTTGAATTTTTCTGAGATTTGTTTGGCATTTTTCAATACAGGACAATTTAATAGGAAAATGAAAAATTGGAATGGCTAGGGCAGAAACAGGGGACATGGCAGCGGGTGGCGCTCCGGTGGAATTCTCACCGGAGGAGAGGGTTAGGGCGGGGATTTGAGGGTCGTGGAGCTTCACCTTGTGACAATGCACTGATTTGAAGAGGATGAAGGCCACGGGGAAAAAGGAAAGGTGGTCGGCGACGTGAGCTATGTGACGGTGTTAGTGGCGGCCGACGGGGTGGCGCACGGCATTCTTCTTCGTCGACGGTGGGCTGTGGTTGAAACCATGTCAAATCGATGCGCAAGAGTGAGATGAGCTAGCCTGTGAAAGGAATTGAAGAAACGTTGTACCGTGGCGGCGAATTTTTGAAATTGGTGGCCGGCGGCGATGTCTTTGGCCGAGAGGAAAGGCGGCGGCGTTCCGACGAAGCTAGGGCACGGACGGGCCCTTGGTGGTTGGAGAGCAACAGGGGGTGGAGAGGGGCTTGCTCGGCACGGTGGTGCGGCTTGGGGACGGCCGAAGTGAGCTAGCGGCGTGGGGAGGCGGTCGGTTATGGCAATGGCGGCGGCGCTCTGAGCAGAAACAGAGAAAAGGACAAAGGGAAAGGAGAGGGAGCTGGTGCTTC
The DNA here is from genome assembly GCA_001182835.1 of Oropetium thomaeum. NCBI lineage: Eukaryota > Viridiplantae > Streptophyta > Magnoliopsida > Poales > Poaceae > Oropetium > Oropetium thomaeum. Next base: position 208,738 of record LFJQ01000093.1, on the reverse strand, counting down.
GGCTTTGTACTCGAAGGAGAGGAGCCCAGTGGAGGAAAAAGATGGAGAGAGAAGGGGCGGCCGTGGATTGGGTAGAGGTGCGGCGGCCGGCAATTGGTCGCGGGAGGCGGCGCTCTGCCGAAGCGATGGCGTGCCGTGGAGGAGAAACGATGGCGCGCCAGTGAGAAGAGAGAGAGAGGGAGGAGAGAGGGGAGGAGCAGTGGAGGGGAAAATCCTTTGCTAATATCTTGCTCCGGTGAAGTAAAGGCGCGGGAAACCGGCCGGGGCGGTCGGCCGGCGATAGGTTGGCTGTGGGCGGCGTCCTGTAGCTCCTCACGTCGTTTTAAATTTTGAGTTTTTTTTATTGTTTCAAAAACTCCTTCTTTATTCAACAGAAAACCCTATCTCCTGAGTTCATGAATTTTTGAAACTTTTTGTGTGCGTTAAAAGAATTATTTGGAACAACTTTTCTTATAGGAGGATTCCCTGATTCAGCCTCTAAAGATCTGTGAGTTTTCAACTTTAGTTCAAATTTGTTAGAATTTTAAAAGGGTTTAAACTTCTTCCAAAAATTTTGATAAAATCTCAAAAATTCTATTTTAATGTGTAGTTAATTGTTATGTAAAAATATTGCTAGGGTTCTATGAGAATTTTGATAGGTCACTAATTAGGGTTTGACTTCTTCCCTGATGAAGAAGGTTTTCGACACTGCTAAATAAAATTTCCCGATCCTACTAATCGTGTTCTGTTGTTTGTCAAAATTTTCGTAGTAATCCTTTGGAGTATTTCAAACAACACTTCTTTTTACTTCCAGTGTCGGTTTTGCTTTTAAGTGTGTAATCTACCGATTAGGGTTTAAAGTTTGTCGGTGTATTCAATGGTGATACCTGGGGTGTCACAGCACGGTCGGCGGCGGAGGGTCGTGCGCGGCCTGGCAGCGCTGCGGGGGCTGGGGGACGGGCGATAGGGTTTCGTGCGAGGGTACCCCGTCCAGCTTCCTCTTTGGCACTTTTTTGGGCCTCCTTCAAGCCTCAAAATTTTAGCCCATAGTTTAGCCTCACTCCCCCCCCCCCCCCCTCTGTTTGGAGCTTCAGGGCAAAAAAAAAGCATAAAGCTGATAGTCTTGTCTTTTGGCATGAGATCCAAACACCCCCTAAGTAGAAAAGGTCATTCTCCTTCTATGGAGCTATCAGAAGCATTAAGACCGCTGCTTCGACGATTCCACTGCCTGCTACGGGATTTCAAGTTCATCCGATCCCATTGCTCAACGCCTAAGGTTCCTTTCAGAATTCGAACCCATTTTATTTTAGAAAGGGAATATATTTAGTATTCCAGCCTCTGCATCGACCAATGCATGTAGCTGTCCATTATTACAACCTTAAAAATCTACCATACAAACCGTGGGTTTATAGCAAAAACTTATGCCATGTAAAAAGAAAGATTACTACAGCAGAATTCTATTAGTAAAATTCCAGCCATTGTTAGCAAAATCTCCATCATGACGGTTTCAAGCACACAACACCCCCATTGTACTTGTGGCCTTTCTTCCTCGTTCTGCAGCAATGCCCAGAAACGAATCCAATGTGTTCCTCGGAAGATTACCTGCAAAGAAGTAGCAACTCATGTTCTGTTATAAACAACATCATTGGTGAACCAAATTGCCCAATAGAAAGCACAAAATCCAACCAAAATTTGTACTGAAGTTTCTTGTCAATTTGTTTAGCCCATTCAAAAATATGATGCATATTTAGGGGTCTAGGTATATTGAAATAAACCTGTACAATTCTCCAAATATTTCTAGCCATAGTGCAATCAAAAAAGAGATGTTGCATAGATTCTTCTAGATTACAATAACAACACTTTAAACTCCCTTTACATCGCCTTTTAGCTAGATTGTCTTTGGTTAGGACAACACCTTTTAACAGATACCAAATAAAAACTTTGATTTTAAGGGGCAAATTGATTTTCCACAATGCGTGTTTATATGGAATGATTTGTGGCGCAGCCAACCTCTGTACATAGAGCGACTTGTAAACATTCCATTATTATGCAACGACCAAAGAAACATGCCCTTTTCATCCGACAGTTGCATATTCATAACCCATATCACCAATTGGTGCCAGACTATTAAATTATCACCAACTACAGATCTACGGGATGCTACATTTAAAGGATTTGATCTGAAAATAGTTGCAACTGTGGAACTTTTTCTGAACAATATTATACAGATTAGGATAGAGGCATTTAAATGCCACATTCTGTAACCATATATCTTCCTAGAATCTAACTTGAGTACCATCTCCTACTCAGAAGCGACCCAATCTCAAAAAGTCATCCTTGGCCTCCATTAGGCCTAACCAAAAATGAGAATCTTCGGGCATATACTTCACTTAAGTAATGGTTTTATTTCTTAAATACTTTCTTCTTAGTAAGCTTTGCTAGATATTTTCCTCATTAATTAGTCTAAAAGCCACTTACTTAAAAGATTCTATTCTGTAAGCCAAGGTCCAAAATTCCTAAACCACCCTGATCTTTTGGAGAACAGACGATTTCGCATCTAATAAGCCTATACTTCTTCTTATGCTCGTCACTGCCCAAAGAATCTAGATCTATAATAATCTAGTTTTTTAAGAATTTCTTTTGACACTTCAAAGAAGGATAACATAAACATTGTAGACTACTAAGGACTAAGTTTATAAGAACTGAACGACCTCCCACTGAAAGCATTTTTCCTTTCCACCCACTAAGTCTTTTTTGAAATCTTTCTTCCACCTCTTTCCAGTTAAAATTACGGAGTCTCCTACGATGCAATGGGATGGCTAGATATCGAAAAGGAAACGATCCCATTGTACAACCAAAGATTTGTGATTATTCTTCCTCAAAATCTTTGGCATCCCCATAGCAAAACATCTCACTTTTATGAAAATTGATCTTTAGACCAAATAATTGTTCAAATGCACAAAACATTAGCTTCATATTCTTAGCCTTCTCAAGATCATTTTTCCATAAAAATGATAGTATCATCCGCATACTGTAAAATTGAGAGACTATCATCAACTAAGTGAGGTACTACTCCCCTAACATGTCCATATTCCTTTGCTCTTGCGATTAAAACAGCTAACATATCTACTACCACATTAAAAAGAATTGGAGATAAGGGATCAACCTGTCTAACACCTTTTCTTGTTTGAAAAAAATGTCCCATATCATCATTTACTTTAATACCTACACTACCCTTGGGAACAACTTGATCAATCCATGCATACCATTTAGGTGAAAAGTCTTTCATCCTCAACACTTGTTGTATATATAAAAAGGCCATTTCACTTTATCATATGCTTTATCGAAATCAAGTTTTAGTATTACCCAACTTTTCTTTTTCTTATGCATCTCATGAATAGTTTCATGAAGAACAAGCACTCCTTCCATAATATGTCTACCAGGTAGAAAACCTGATTGGGATGGTCTAATTATTTTAGGAGCTAGAATAGTTATTCTGTTAGTGAGAACCTTTGTAAAAACCTTAAAGCAAACATTTACAAGACATATGGGTCTGTATTGTTGTATTTTGACAGCCTCTATTTTCTTTGGTAACAGTGTAATAACACCAAAGTTGATATTGTGAAGTGGCAAATTTCCTTTATGGAACTCATTGAAAAGCTCAAGTAGGTCATGTTTAATTAAATCCCAAAAGAATTAATAAAATTTAGCAGGCAATCCATCCGGTCCTGGGGCCTTATTGTGTTCCATTTGAAAAATAGCATCTTTAATCTCTTTTTCACGGGTGCCTCTAAAAGTTCATTTCTAAAGCCGACACCTGCGGAATATCCCCTCTCTTCGCTTCATTTAGTGAGAAAGTATTACTTATAGGTGGCCCAAACAAAGCCTTATTAAAACTTGTAATATAATGCTTCAGGTTCTCTTGTCCTACTATTATCTCTTTGTCCTGTTCTAATTGATATATTCGAGTCTTGAGATGTCTACCATTTGCCAATAGCTAGAAATATTTTGTATTATCATCACCTTTTAGTAACTTAGTTGCTTTGGATTGCTGGGTCCAATATAGTTCCTCTTCTCTCAACAACTTAGTTAATTCCACTGATAGATAATGCTTATATTCCACCTCCTGAGGTGTCAACATAACAAGTTCTGCTTTCCTATATAATAAATCTAAGTTATATAGTAAAAGTTTCTTTTTATTTCTATTCTATCCAATTTGGTTCTTAGACCAGCCTATCAAAAACTGTCTTAGCGCCCTGATTTTATTTTGCCATCTCTACATTGGTGAGTGCCCCCTATTTTCTTTCTGCCAAACCTCAGCTACAATATTGTAAAAACCATCCTTTGCAAGCCATCCCAGTTCAAATTTAAACAAAGGATTATTGCCTCTATGGGAAGGTTCTCTAGTATCAAGCAAAAGAGGTGTGTGATCAGAAATATCTCTAGAAAGTGCCTCCACCGTGCACAAAGGAAATTTTTGTTCTAGTACTAACAAGGATTCTATCTAATTTTTCATGGCACTTGTGCATTATTCGACCAAGTGCATTTGTGACCAGATAGCTCTAGTTCTCTCAGATTTCAATGTTTCAATGCAAGCATTAAAAAGCAAAGGCCATCTTCCATCATATCTATCATTATTTTTTTCAGAAGGATTTCATATGATATTAAAATCACCTCCTACCATAAGCGGGAGCGTCTCTGTACTACAAGCATTCACAAATTCAGCTAGAAAATGATCTTTATGTTCGGGTTGAGCTGCACCATACACTACCATTAAAACCCAACAAAATCCATCACTCTTAATTTTTTAAGTGAATCTTAATGAAGAATTCCCCGGGACTAGGTTTACAACTTCAAAAGCTAACAGGTTTGTTCCTAATAAAATTCCACTGGATCTGCCTTTCAGAGGGATCCAATGCCAAAAATACTCTTTGTCACTACAGAAAGTGTTATGACTTTCGTCCGAAAAACTATTCTCTGTGTCTCGAGTATAGCAATAAATACAAATTTTTCTCATTTGACATATCACGAAGGAAGTCATGTTTTGCCAAGTCTCGAAGACCTCTTCTATTCCAGAATATTCCTTTCATTGAAAAGATAGTTCTTTTTTGAACCTAGTCCTTTACTATTGGACTTACAATTATATTTTTTTTGTTCTTTTTCTGTTGATGGACTGCAGAGAATGAATTGTCATCCAATATGTCATTGTCCATCACTTCCTCAGTTAAATCACCACACAGGTGACTAAGAGCTAAAGGATCAATGTCATTATCAGAATTATCTAAATCTAATTCTGCACAGCCGCTATCCTGACAAGGTTTAGTACAAATAGTTTCTAATCTATCTTTTTCAATTTTCTTAATAAGCATTACAGATGATTGAACATTTTCTACACCTTTACCTAAAACGATGCCTATGTTCTGTAAATTATCTGTAATATGCTCATTTGAAAAAGATAGGATAGAGGAAACAAATTTGTTACCTTGCGGCGTTTCTAAATTTTTCTTTGCCACCAGCCTTGAAGCTCTTTCAATAGACTCCTCGTCGACTGACCCTATCATGCGCAAGCTTCGACGGAGGCCAGGACTGTCCACAGCAGCAGCATCTACCACCGTCAAGGCTTTGGGTGTTGACTCCACGTTGTGGCCAGTATCTATACCTCCATTTTCATGAATCCTTTGCAAAGCTTCCTGTAATATAGGACCCAAAGCCAATGAAGACTCGATTGAGTCAGCCCCTGCTATGGCTGGTGGTAAAACCATGCCATCCGAGTTAGACAGAACCCGAGCGGACTCTTGCAGAACACCCTGCGACACCTGCTGTTTTAGAATTTCTGTATCCATTTCCACGCTTGAATTTCCTTCTGTCAACGTCACATTCTCCACTGGGACAGCTGCTGATTTTGAGCTATCATCAAACGAAGCTGCACCCATTGGTCCCATTTCATTAACATTCTGAAAGAACGCAAATGGTAGAACATCATACGATGTGTTGTTTAATGACACCATTGATCTTAACACTATCATCAATGATTTTGCTTCAAGAACTGGCACAGAGTTTTTCTTTTTGTGATTAAGGTTACATGAGTTCTATTTTTTCTATATATGTGGTTAAGCGTCCAGAGTAGCACCTCATAAACCTAGGTTTTCGAGTTGATAGGCTAGGCAAACTGCTCGAAAAAATGCTTGAAAACTACGTGGGTCTAGTTTTATTTTTAGTCTACTCTATACATTGAAACAACTAGTACCTCTGTTTTTTATACTTCAGACATTAGATATTATTTTTTTATCATTTTATTTAATTCAAAGAATTATTATAAAAATTATATATTTTATTATAATTTAATTTATCACTAAAGATATTTTAATCACGACTATTAGTTCATGTATTTGAAATAATTTTTTGAATAAGATAAACGGTCAAAGAAATATAAAAATTCAAATGTATCAACAATAAAAAAATGGAGGCAGTATTTCTTTGTTGAAATATAGGGCCCAGCCTCAGAGTTTCCTTCTTGGCCTCTCAAAAAAATAGATTCGGCGCCATGGCTAGTTGATACAAAAAATCAATAGTGTCACATATTTGCGGGAGTAGGGTGTAATTTCAAAATATATAACATTGTACCAAGTACAAAAATAACAAATGAAATATATTATATTGGTAGTATTATACCCTGTAAAATCTCTCTTAGTATCACAATGCCTAAAAAACTCTCTTATTGGAAGGCCAAAGGAAAACACGGTGGAATTAATAGCTCGTGATATTTCTACAGCACAAAAAAAAAAATCAACCTGCAACAAGGATGATTTTTCTGAAAATCTTGGAACCAAACCTTCTTCCGCTTCTAACAATCATGCAGTCTAGTGAAAGCTATAAGAATCATGCAGTGCACCTAATTGGTCCTAGAAATCAAGAACCAAATAAAATAAATACGAAATAATCCGGTCATTAGGACATGCAATAGGAAACAATTTTTTTTGCAGGGTTATTTAGCTCATACATATAGTCAACATGCCAACATGCTGAAGCTAAAACTGTTAAACATGCCGTCGTTGCACCACCAATGAATTACCCAATACAGAGTAGGAGTATATGACAACAGTGAAGCAAACCACCTGTAAAAATTTCATGCCACTGCCCCCAATGATCAGTTGTTCATCGCTCCACTAAATTAAATTATAGTATCTCCAAAATCAAATCCAATTCGTTTCTTCCAAATTGAAACAATCAAAAGCACCAAACTCTGACGGATGGACCCGCCAACTCAGAGAGAGACCAGGCCCGCACAAGCCACTGCAAGCGCCACTGCCACCGCCAAGATCTGGCCGCCAGCCGCCTCGGGCGCGTCACCGGTGCCAGCGCCGCCATTGTCACCGGCGCCGTCCCCGGGCTCGACTGACCCGGTGCCGGAGAACGCCGTCCCGTCCGGCGGCGGCGCGAGCACGCGGCCCTTGGCCGGCGGCGGCGGGTTCAGCAGCGCCGGAGGCAGGCCCTGGCCGTGCGCGACCTTGATCTGGAACCGCATCCCCTGTTGGCACTGCGCGCCGCCGTCGGCCTCGGAAAAGAAGTAGTTGGGGCCCTCGACGGTGAGCGGGACGGCCACCGTCACGTTCTCCTCGGTCCCGCCGCCGCCCCCCCGCCGCCGGTGCTGTAGATGGAGGTGCGGTTCGACTCGTCCTCGCTGGCGTCGCACTGCGCGTACAGGGTGGCGTTCGTGGTCTGCACCACCGACGAGTTGTCGTTCGTCTTGAATACTGGTCACAAGCGGAAATCGAAGTTGGTCAGTACTGGTTCAATTTATAGCATATTAAAGCCATGAGTTAGACTCTAGAATTTACATTTCGGGGGGGGGGAGGGGGGGGGGGGAGCATTTGACCAGGATTCATGACATTAATAGAATTTATGGTAATGAAAATCATCCATCACTGTTTAGAAATTATCACTTTAATTTTTTTCAAAAAAGCAAATCGAAAAGCTAACTAGAAACCTGATGCTACTAGTTTTTTAGAAAATGGGAAGATTGCATTAATCCCAGCCTCTGACACTCGGAGCGGCTACAACCCAATAATACTAGAAGTCTAGAACAAAACTAGTATTGTTCCTGTACTGTGAATTTGTAAGCTTGTGTAGACTAGAGTGTTGACTTTGAGAGGTAATGAAAGCCCATATCAAATGAAGCAGCACATGTTTTTATTCCTGTCCCTGACATAGCACTCTCTTTTTGTTATAGCCAGGTTGCGGATCTCGATTCTTGATATGCTTACAAATGTACTACTGGCTCAATGTAAAATGGTCCGATACTCCGGTTACGCAATTTTGCAGCGCCTGATGAGCTAGCCGCTAAATGGAAGCACTTGAGTAGTTCAGGGTGTGTAATGGTGACAATCATGGTACTCCAGTTACTGGAAACAACAATAAGTGTACGATTATCACTCCATTCCACCAAACTACATGGACCAGGTTGTACTTCAGTACTTGTACCGTAGTATGTGCCTGTTCTCTTTTGGCAAGAAGGGAAAATGCAGATTAAGCTAGTTGCACTGCCATGAGGCCTCCACTACCAGTATACCAGGCAAGAACCAACTTTGCATTATTGTAGCAGAGCAGTACCGGAGCCGGAGGAGCAAAGCTGCAAAGGTAGTAAGAAGAATCGAAAGAGGCTTACTGAGGTAATCGCCGAGGTAGAATGTCTCGCCGTTGGCCCAGTCGGAGTAGTTCCCGGAGCTGGAGTTGGTCTTGGCGTCGAAGAACCACCCGTGGGCGCCGCCCACGGTGTGGTTCCTGTACGCCGGCGCCTCGGAGTCGTCGCCGCCGCCGCCCTGCGCGGCCGCGGGGATCGTCGTTGTCGTCGCCACCAGGAGGACGGCGAGGGCGAGGGCGACGGCCGCCGCGGGGCGTAGGAGCCCCGCCATAGATGGGTGGTGTGCTGGATCTTCGGGCCCAGCCGGGAGGGCGATCGAGAGAAAGAAGAGCTTTGCTTGCTCTGCTGCTTCTGCTACTGTTTGGTTTGCTGTCGGTGGACGGTTCTCGGGAATGCTGACCAGTTGATGGATGGTTGGGTTTTGTATGTGCGCGAGGCTCTAGCTGCCACACATGATGGTGTTTGGGTGTCGGCGGAATTGTTTAGTGTGTCAGTCAGTCGGTGGGGTTCTACTAAAGTAGAGAAGTACTACTGTACGTACGTATACCCCGTATAATTAGCATGTGTCGCTCATGGCGAACGATGCTCTCTGGCATGGCATGGCATCGTGTGTGATCTGAAGCGAAGGAGAGAGTAACCACATGGTTCATCTTCATCCCGAGGTCAACGAGAGCGACGTGGCACCGTACTCCAGCGGATGTGTCGGTCGCTCCAGCGGATGCTTTGCGCGACCAACCACGAGGAATGTGTACAAGTACTACGCCTTCCGTATAAAGTATTTTTTTACATTTAGTCAAATTTCAAATATGTTTAACTCTAACTAAAAATATTTTCCTCACAACAAGTAATTATTAACAATGCTTCTAAACATAATTTTTTAAAAAATACAAAGTGTTACACTTTATGATGATTTGTTTGATACAATAATGAATCTAATAATGTCATCTACATAAGATCGTTATCTATGAAATTTTAATTATTTATGCTCAAACTTGAAAAGCAATAGACTTTGAACAGGCCTAAAAAATAGCTAGGTATATTTAGAAACAAATGGAGTATTGCCATAATGTAAACCCTACATTCACTTGAGTTTGTATAGGATGTCCAACAGTACGTACCAGTACCATCGAGCAAAATTATGAGACGAAAGACCGCTTACTAATATGAGCTTAAATGAAAAGGAAATTCTGCTCATCTCGTCTTTGCTTGAATGGTGACTAAATAAATCACTTTAGGACAAGTTTTCTCCATTCAATTCGAACAAAATTAAATGTTCAAAATGTCATATATTTGCATACTGTTAATAATATGCTGCAGATTGGGTGCTACCAAATCCAGGAAATCGGTAACATTCTAAAATTTGGATAACAGGCAAATATTTACCCTTTTTTTTCTGATTTCTAAACACAATTAAGTCAGACGATGCATCCACCCTGTTAGTTGATACATACCTGCACAAAAGATTTACTAGCCTTGTATACTTATTCTATCAATGTAAGGTACATATGAAACATGTTTCCTATAATAAAAGGATTAAAATTACAGCTTCAGTTAATCTCCTAGAAAGTTTCAGCAAGTTCCTGGCTGCACAAGAGAGAAACTCCGCTACGAGAGGAACTCCCCTATGATTTCTTCCAGGAGGTCACTATGTAACATCCGGGCTATCTGCTTTCCAACTAAATTGACGTCATCAGCTATGTTCGGCCAGGTAGAATCAAGAACCATTTCATCAGGATCCACTGTGAAAACCTCTTCCCGCCGCCTGACAATTGTTTGCCAGACCTTTTCAACAGGCCCTTCTGGTCCCCAAACAGGTGCACACTTGCTTCTAGATGGCACGCATGAGTGCACATCGCTGCACGGTGCAAGGACCTCAGAAAGAATAGAATTCACAAGGTCAAACATAAGCCTCCTCTCAGGCTTTGCCCACGTGGAAAGCTTGTTATACTTCCTCTCAAGCCGACCAAAAACATGGGGGCCAACTGGGCAACCAGGCGAGTACCATGACTTGCATAAGAGTTGCCAGTCAGCAACTATTATGCCTGAGCATATAAGTATATCAAGGAGATATGAGAAGTCCCTGTCTTCCTCGACCTGAAATGCTTCCAAAGATTGGTAATCACAATGGTCTTCATCATCATTCGACATCGTAACTTCAGGTTCATCATGAAGTTGATGGCTGTCCTTTCTTTTCTCTACATTCCAAGACAGATTGATCACACGTTAAGACCTTTTTCAGAATTGCAATAAACAGTTTTGGTAATTTGCATCAAGAATGTTCATGTGAATGCTGCTTTCTTAGTATTAGTTGTAATAAAATATTACTAAGAGCATGAAAACTACCAAGGATGTTTCAGTATGTTACAATTGCAAACTGTAATTAATAAAGTACATTCACAAACAGATTGCACTCCTCTTGGTCCTGTAAGTATTCTTGGACAGCATATCAGACCAACAAGAGTCACATGACTATATTGAAGCATTTTTCTTTGTTTCATTGCAAAAGGTTGTGTTCTCACTTACTAGCCATTTCTTGCCGATCATATCCTAAATATCCAGAACTATCTTCGTCAGTTAGAGGCTCAAGAATGGAAACTGGGCTTGGTTGCTCAACTTCCTTTAAACCATTATGAGACTTTGTTCCATCAGCATGATCTGAGAGAGACATTGATTCATATTCATGGCACTGGAACTGCAACCTTGATGCCTGAAACATAGCGAGACGCTCTTCCATTAGTCGAACAACGCAAAGTTCAAAGCAATTAAAGAAACAGTAAATGTATACCTACACCCTGTAAGGTTCCAAAAATTTCAGTAGAAATAAACTACTAGTGCATTAGCTGCCAATAAATAACAATGAATAAAATTAATGCTAATCATGACTACAGAATGCATGTTTTCAAGAAAAACCCTTAGGAACTATACGCAAACATTAAAAGAATGCAGATAGTTACAATAGAATTGTATATATCTGTTTAACGCAAGAGCAAACTGTAGAAACTTTCTACATTGCAAAAACTGTATGTGACAGGGCCTAAAAGCACAGTGCAAACTGACCACCTGGTTATTGTACAATGTATGGTTCATGTGTAGTACATGAATTTTTAATTTACAAAGGTGGTGCCAAATAACCTTTTATTCCAGAAATTAAAAAACATAACATAAGAAACGTGATCCCTGATTCTCTAAATTCATGAATGAATTGGCACATACCTTTTGTTTTCTAGCTAACTGCAAGTCAAATGCTGAAGCTTTAGAATCAGCAAAGTGTCGCACCATGCCTTCATCTGTTGTAAACAATACTTTTTCCATAAGGCAGTCTGGACTTGCGTTTCTCAAGTTATCGTCCTTATTGTTGCTAATTTTCTTTAGCAGACTTGTTTGGTCACGAAAAGAGTCCAAGTGAAAGTTACCATTGTTGTAGCTGACAGATGTGGTTAGATTATTATTTCTACCCTTACGGGACCCTTCCAAGCAAGAATTCCTGTCCAGTGAGCTTTGAGGAGACAATGGTGGTGCATGCTTTGGTAAAACAATAAACGAACCTTCCTTGCTATGACCATTGTTCTTGTCAAATTTACTTTGATGAATTTCAGCACGCAAGTCTGAATTCAGCTTCAGCCTTTCCGAATCAGACAAAGCAAACATTTCTGCAAGAGTTTTTGACCCAGAAGCAGATTCTTCATACTTCTGGCGCATTCTGGATGATAATTTGTCTTTTCGCCTAATGTTATTGTTATTGGTGGAGTACCTATGAAATGATCCAGAGCAACGCATATCACTAGTGTTGAAATCTTCAAAGAATCCTTCTTGTCTATGTAACATTGGATCAATGGAATCGCTTGTTGAGCATCTTTCCTTTCTGACTCTCAGTGCGGCATCTTCACTACCTAAATGATGGTGCAGACCTCGTCCTTTCCCATCGACAGGGAGCACAGCTTCAATATGATTTGTGCCTCTTTGGCAGTTCTTATTAACAGGAGAAAGATATGGAACGGAAAAAATGTTTTCCGGATCATGACCTTTTTCCATGCTTGGCTCCAAAACAACAATATTGTTGGGATCTTCAACCTCTCCTCTCAGTAAGTTTCTGAAATCACTAAGTGACGAATTAGCCAAACCCAAGGGGTACTTTCTGCAAGCTCTCACTGAATCTTTCTCATACTGATAAGAATAGTTCCTGTCATGAGGTCGGTTTTCAAATAATGGATTATTTATTTCCACTGAGTTTAAACGATCCATACCATCAGAACACTGCACAGTGCTATCATGTGTATCATCTCTATGTAGAACCTTTGAGGGCATAAGCCTTCTAAGTTTCAGAGCACTTTGTTTCAAGCTTGGTTTTAAGCCTTTTGGAAAATGATGTAGCCTCTCTTTCGTAGCGGTCTCTTGTGGCTCATCCAAGACTTCAAATACATCCTTAAATTCTTGATTCCGATTATGGGCTACACTAGAAGGTGGCAATACATCAATACCCATCAGTTTTGCAATCACACTGGGTGATGAACGTCTTTGTTCGAGTTCTTTCAACACATCCCTCCCAACAAGTACTTTAGTTTGACAATTGCTACTTCTTCGTGGCCTGCACTCCTTGTATCGGTTTCCAAACTATACAAGTTATCAAACAAGAAAGGAAAAGGAAATAGATTATTCAGTGCTTAATCTTTGACTGTGGCAGAAAAGGCTATTGTTCAAAAGAAAGAATTCCTTTGCGCAATATACTGACAGAAAAACCACAGATATTGAAGCAGAATAAGCAATGTCACGAATAGACTCACAGAAATATGCTCCATTTTGAAGCCTTGGACTCAGAATGATTGACCGAGTAACGATCCCTAGGTCATCTCAATGATGTGTTTCTGCCTACAAATACACACAGAAACATTAGAAAAAAAATCAATCATTTTCGATGCACAGAAAGAATTAACATGATGTATTTGACACTCGGTAAACACAGCAGCTCATACAAGTGGAGCAATAGACTATTAAATCCTCAGACCATTAGTGATATTTGCTCCTAGTAGTAGGATGAAGAACAAAACGGTCACAAACACTGCTATTTCGGTATTATTGTTGAGTAACAGCAGCAAGTCGCCAACCACTCTTTCAATCGCTTCTGGTAGTGAAAGTATCATGGAAGTGGGTGCATAAGAACGGGATGAAGCACAGATGTTCACGCCCATTAACAAATACATATTTTCTAACTATCTGACTCCACATATATGCTGCTGAGAGAGATAAGGACAGTGCTGATGCTCAGCAGAAAGCATAGTGGAACAGGGTGACTAGCTCATGACATTGTGGGTCACGGAATATATCAGATCTTCAAAGCCCACAGAGGTTTCTTGACCGGAGCAAACTAATGGCAACAGCTAAACAACGACATTAACTCGTCAAGACAATTTCTTCCCACTACAGTAGTAAATCGAGTGTTTTTAATGCGACATTCTGAGAAAAGGGCAGCAAAAGGTGCAAAAGGCATCGAGCCTGCATAAAGCAGATCTTGACATACAGAAACAAAAGTTTAATACTCCACTGTTAATCCAATCGATGCCGGCTGGAACAAACAACAACAACATTAACTACATCAGTGTTTTAAAATGAAAACATTCCCACAACGGTGCAGCGAAAAAGTGGAAAAAAAAGGCATCGTCCTTCCTTGCATAAAGCGAGTGACGAATGAATACCCTTTTCAGGCGCAGCGGAATCTAATGGCCCCCTTTCTGACCGGAAAAGAAAATCAGTTCCCAGGATATCTTTACGGGAGATGAAAAGCGAGCATCTGACACACAAAAAGATTACGCTAAGCCAACGCCGGCGAAGTGGGGGTGACCGAGCGAAGCAGAGGTTCTCACCTTCACCTTTACCAGAGACCGCCCTGATCTGAACCTCCCCCGTACTCAGTAGCGGCGGTGGCTGTAGAAAAACAGTCCCACACCGAGGAACTCCCGTCCCGTCCCAGCTTCGGCGCGCCGGCAGAGACGTCAGCGAAACCGGCGGAGATTCACCACCAACCGCCGCAACGGTCGGTACGAACCGGATTTCCCGGAGGGCACGAGGCAATGCGGCAACGGAGACGCGAGGAGCGGCAACCACAGGATCTCGTCGGCGGCGCGGCGCGCGCGGCAGCCTTTTCCCCTCTTCTATTTTTCTTTATTGCCTAGTACTATGCCGCTGCAGGATTTGGGAGGGGGAGGAGGAAGAAGACGAGCGCAGAGCACAGCAAACGGCTCGGGGACCTCCTCTCCCGGCAGTAAATCGTTCTATATCACCTCCTACTCCACCTGCTCCACCGCCCGACAGTGGGACAAGGGCGCTCTGCGACCCATATGTCAGTGTGCGCATCCAAACGATATGTGGTGTAAGGAGGGGCGTGCACGTTGGCGAGCAGGGCTCGAATTAATTGGCGGCGTTTAGATGAACTGATTAAATGCGCGCTCATCTCTTTAGTGCTACGCCCACCTGGTGAACGTACACAGATCACTGTCTCTTCCGCTACACACCGCGGGCCCGCGACAATGTATCCATTTAAAACGCTCACGTCGACAAGTAATCGTTCGAGTCGTGTGCCCGTAAGGTTTTACGCGCGCTGCCAGTTGCTGGCGCGGATTTTGCCTGCGCGTACCCGGTACCGGGGATTTGGAAGCAAGCGGAGGAAGAAGAAGAAGAACAAGCACTCGGGGCCGAATGGCTGACGAGAACGATTGTTGATTAGTAGGCCGAGTGTGTGACTGACCAACTCAGGTTTAGTATTCGTCTACTAGTATTGTATTTATGGGCTTTTTGGAAGGATCCCAGTGGACCTGCTGATGTTGATGCAAGTGGACTAGCGCGCCACATGTGGTGTGGAGAGACCTTGCTTTGGACCAGTCTCTCTCTCTCTCTCTCTGTACATGTGTTTTTCTTTTGCCATATTTTTTTTTTCAGAGGATTGGATTGGAGTGTGGCCACTACTAATAATGGTAGTCCCGTGATTTAGTGATGAATCCGAATTATTATATTAGATAATGTACAGGGGCAAAAGAATGTTTTTTTAAATGTGCAAAACATCATAAATGGATGGAGTACTATCAAAACCTATCCCATTCATTTAGAATAGATTCTTTGAAACCACACACATCCTATAACTATAATGGATAATCTCCCAGTTTGACACTGGGATTTCATAATAATCAATGTATCACTAAAAAGGTGGGTTTGATCACACTTAGGACGATTGCCTGATGCATAAGTATGAACAAGTGCAATTAAAAAATTAAGGTGGTCTCTTTGCGTTTCAGTTTCCATTCTGAGTTTCAAATTAGTTTAGGTCACGCGCTGAGGGAAACGATATATCTAGGCGTTGTGCGCTCCTTCACCGACATCCTCTTGCAGTTGCGCCGATTGATGATATCTTTAGCAGAGAGAGAGCTAAAGGTGTTGGTATGCAAGGAGGTTCCGAGGGCCCATGAGATAGAATTGAAGTGCATGGAGGTGCATAAAAGGCAGGTGACATCTGGTAGTTGATGATATGACATGCAACATGGAAAGTTCATATAGTAGTAGGGATGATTTTGAGCCAATGGCCAAAGTTGAGAGTGAAGCTGACCTTCTTGCTAAAGAAATAATGAAGATATCATGAGTGCACAGTAAATGCCCTCTCAAGCTCCACACAATGAGTTAGCATGTCTTTTTAAATTTTGATAAGAGCTCAATTTTCAGCAATCGGCGCAAACCTTGACATATTTACATGCACAACTTTTTGAATCATGACTTTTTACTTGGCATATTTTAACAAATTTTTTGAAAAAACTAATGATCAAAATTATTGGTAAAAACAAAGGGAGTAACAAACATCAACATGTTTAAATGCACAAACCTTGCTTATGCTAATTCATAGAAACTCATATAGCTAGCCATGTTACCACGGCACCCGCTTCCTCCAACCATGCAATGTTGCCATATAATATCCTGATCTTAACGAACCACAGCTTCTTTATTTATTTTTTGTCTATTCTTACATTGGTTGGTTCTGATTGTCCGTAGGAGTTCTTTTTTTTTTTTTTTCTAGGTAAAGTAAAACCGTTGGTCTGTATCTCTTTTTCTTCTGTCGCCTGCAGCCATTGTTTTAGCGTCTTTCACTGACCAGCCGAAGCCTGGCCGGATACATGCTTTCAGTTTCAGAGAGGAAAGCAGGCAAATGACAATAGAGGGCACAGTACTTGTTGGGCTGGGCATCACCGGCCAGATGCACAAAAACAAGCGCAAAAGGCTGGTGTTATCTCCTCGCCGTCTGTGCCCACGTATGTGCATCCAAATCCTGGGGTTGTCCAGGCCTTGGGATTTCAAATCCTCTTGGCTCGAATTTTTGCCAAACAACTGACCTGTGTATGTGTTATACATCGACCGGAGAAGTGAAAGGTGTATATTGGACTATATAGCAGCAAGATAACTACGGAGTTCTATTTGGTACTTAAGTATACTAGGAATTTTATGGACGAGGAAAAGTTCGGTTTGGATAAATTAGGCTGTCTCTGTTTCTAACTCTCCTCTGGGGTAAGACCGGTTAATTAAGCGAAAATTTCAGCTGAAGTGAATTACTCAAAAGAAAAGGCCAAAGGACTCGGTGATGATCAGCATACAAAACATGCCTAAAATTAGTTTCGTGAAGTTGGTCACAAATAAGAATTCTGAATTCAGATTATTCTACTGAGAAAAGTCAAATTTTACTCTCCGAATAATTCATTTTCGTCCATTTAGCCTCAAATAATTTAAGTTGGTACAATCCGTATTAGCTTATGAGTTTGAAACTCAAATTTTGCAGCAATCCACTGGCTATTCGTTCTCCTCTGAAGAACCTTTTAGTCCAAAAAAAAAAAAACTAAAAGCTGATCTGATTTCACTTTCGTATTGGGCAAAGTATGTGACCTCCCTCAATTCACTACGAGAAACCTTGCATTTTATGACAATAATATCATGACATTGGAATAATATCTTGAATGTCATTTCTGTTTATTGGTGACACAAAAAAAGAAGGAAAAAAATTCAATTTATTCTCTTGAACTATAGCCAAAGTCTAGATAACCCTCTAAATTTTTTTTGTTTACTTTACTTCCAAAGTTATGTTATTTGGTTTAATTTACCCCTAATAGAATTTATCCTTTTTATTTCTCCATACAAAAGTGCAACTCCAAGTTAAAATTTTACATGATGATGGTTCACAATATAACACGTGTTAGAAAAATACTTTACAAATTTTTTATCATCATTTTGATAGAGAATGATTTTTAATTATAAAAAAATATAAAAAATATTTTTAATATATATTATGATGTCCCCTACCACTTTATAAAATTTCAAATTCGAATTCAAATTGTGTATCGAGAAATAAAAAAGACAAATTTTACTATGGGATAATTTACGCCAAATAACATAAGTTTGGGGATAAAGTAAATTAAAACATAGTTTAGGTGTTATTCAGACTTTATTCATACTTAAGAGGAGTAAATTAGACTTTTTTTTAAAAAAAATATGTCATAAAATGTCATAAAACTAGGTCAGTATGTCTTATTGACGTAACTTTCTATGTCACCAAGTTAAATTTATAAATGTCATAACTCTACGACATAATTTTATGTAAAAAAAATTCAATTGAACCTTTTCTAAAAACTAGTTGTCCACGTTGGTTGGTAGTCCAGTAGACCTATAACAATGACGTTTCTGGCCATTACGAGCGTGCCATTTATACGAGTTTCAACGGGCTACAGTAAAATTTTATGATGTTATTTTGTCTTGCGAACTCAGGTCACATCATTCTACGTGGCATTGGTCTATGTGGCAGGGTCCAATACTTTATGACATTAAACCATGTGTCATATAATTTAAGACCAAAAAATAATTGTAAAAGGACACAAACAGAAAAAACACGAATAAAATTGACAACGTCTCCTTCGTATTTCCAAGCATCGCGGAAGCAAACAGTTAATAATATATAGATAGGCATTACAACATCAAACAATAAATATCCTAGAGCAAGATAATAGGGTTCTCCAAAGAAAACAAACTTAACATCCATGACACAATTAAATGACCATCGGTCAAACTCAATTAACTCAAAAACGTCTATTAAAGAAGTGCATTAAGTGAAAATCTCCCGATGATGCTGTATAGGGTGTTGCTACTCTCAAAAAACCCAACGAAACATCAAGTACATGGAAAAGGAGAAACAAGCGTATGAGGTTTATGAAAAACCTCAGCAAGCAAATTGCTTTACCAGGTTATTTAAATCATAGTATATTTAAACATAGATTCAAGATAGCAATAATAACAGCGGAAGCAAAGTAAATAGATATCTTCAGAAAATTTAGAAGCTGCAATAATGATATACACCATACTTCAGAAATAAAGTGCAATGATACAATATGATGTAATGAATACAATGTATGACTTTACTTAAACCCTCTAATCCCAACAAAGAAAGAGAAGAGGACCATCACTTTGCTATAAATCAACGTGCGTTGCTGTACCGATACTTACCGTACATATTCAGCTACTGTACTTCATAAGCATATCAAAGGAGAGTGCAAAAATGCAAGATTGCCATGAATGAACTTCATATGTATTCCACTTCAATGTATTCAAATGACATAATAAATTTACTTCAATATAGAACAGTAAAGTCTATTTAGCAAATTATCTTGCTAGTGTGAATAATTAAATTATATGGAGTCAATTCAAATAACAAGTTAAAGCGATACACCATGGCGCTACATTTACTTGCCTTCTTCAAAAGATAACCGAAAGAGCTATGAAGCTAGAGGCACACCACCTGATCAAAAGATAATTCTCAACTCAAGACAATAGTACACATAGAAACAAACAACAAATAAACCACTTCTAACATCCCACAGCCCCAAGCGGCGAAAAGGAGGTAGACAAGCAGCAGCAACGCGACGAAACAATTAATAATTTTAAAACCATAAAATATATTATATCAAACAAAAATTCTACAAGTATTGTCACATAACCATCTGCATGTTTTATATTCATCACAAGATTTAATTATCACATCTACTAGTTCTGAAACAGCTCAGAACATAAATACTGAAATCTATCAACATGGTCAAAACAACAGCCTTCAAAATTGCATAACTTCTAAACTGCTCCAAAAAATTCAGAAGTTAAGTACTTGTTGGAAAGAGTGGAAGATGTAATACAAAAACTTCCATAGTGGTTTGGGCTAATTAGGCCTCGAAGGACTCCAAAATGAGTGCCAACAAAGCAAACCAAAACTGACGGATGACAAACTGAAAGTGGAATTTATCCCGACAGCAATATTTAGGTTACTATAACTTTCAAACCACAAAATATTTCAGGATGATCTTGGTGTCCTCTACAACTTTGTTTACAGTGAAAAAATTTATTGAGGTCATTAAGACCCCCTAAACTGGAAATTACAGACACTGCACTTAACTGACGAAACTGTAAACAGGACAGTTTCGATAGTAATATTCAGATTGGCATAACTTCTTCAATACTTGACAAAAAAACATGAACTAGTACTCTATGGAAAGGTTTTGAAGTTCTCTACAACTTTCGTTATTACCAAAACTTCAGATGTTGCGCCTAAAATCTATAAAAATATATAGATTGAACTCGTGACTATATAAAGGCAAGAACTGATCTACTGCTGCTTCAACAGCAGCCACGAACTGCAGAAGGACCTACGGGTCTTAGGCTAGGAGGAACAAGGCAAACTATGAAATCAATACCTCAGGTATATGGAATTCCAGACGTGCCGTGCCTAATGCCCTTGATCTTTCTTTCCCCTTCAATCCGCAGCGAGCAAAATAGGACCAGGGGAATCAGAGGGAGGAGGGGAACCCGTTTTAGCCCTAAAAGAGGAAAATTGACCTTGGAGATTCACATTGACCCTGTCTTTCAAGAGTAGCCAAAAGAAGATCTTATGTTTCATCTGACATTTAGAATGCCATAGCCATTGATAGCTTGGGTGCACCTGTACATGCCCTATCATTTGAGTGTATGCTTTTGATGAAGAGTATTGACCTGAGTTCCACTGATATTGCCATTGATCAGAATGGGTTGATAGCTGCACTGCTTCTAAAATGTGTTGAAGTTGCAGGTACTGATCATATGGTATTTCTGATAAAGGTAAATGGAACAAGTTAATTAGCTGGCCCTCTGCTATAACTTGATCCAATTTGATATTTCTATTCTTAGCAAAAGAATGCAATTCTGGAAAGTATGTATAAGAATGCGGTCTGTCCAGAAATCTTCCCAGAAGATGATGGAGTACCCATTTCCAATTATTGGCTTACTGATGCCTTTAAAGTGCAGCATAAGTTTGGTGATATCTCGCCACCAAAATGACCCTTTTTTTCTCTATCCAGGAAGAAGACCAGAACTATAATAGTTTTCCCAGACTAGGTGAACCCATGGTATGTCTGCTTGATTAAAGAATTTATGCAGATTTTTCATCAGTAAGGCATCATTTTGAATACCCAGGTTCTTGACTCCAAGACCTCCTTCTTTTTTTGGTCGAGTTACTAGGTTCCATGCAGCAAGAGATGATTTTTTTACTCTCTGGATCAGCTCCTCTCCATAGGCAATGCCTCCTATATGCATCAATTTGCTGCACCACTGTTACTGGGAGTTTGAGTGTACACATATAGTATGTAGGCAACGATGAAAGAACAGTGTTCACCATTTCCAATTTTCCACCTTGTGTGAGAAAAAGGGAGGTACCAAGTAACGTTCTCTCTATTCTCTGGACAGTGGAAGAAAGTCCTCAACTCTTGGTTTAGTGAGGCCAAGAGGCAAACCCAAGTAAGTGAATGGTAGAGAGCCAATTTTACAACCAACTGTGTTGGCCAATATTTCCATTCTGTCTGCAGATACATTAATTGGGACTATAATTGACTTTGAATAGTTGACTTTGAGGCCAGTGGAACTTGCAAAGGAATTTAAGAGAGCCTTTAGCGCAAATAATTGCCTTGGGCATGCTTCCATTACTAACAGTGTATCATCTGCATATTGAACCACCGGGAAGTTAGCACCAACCAGCCTTGGGAGTGGCAATTTCAAGACACCTAGGTCCTAGGCCTTGTTTAGGATGCTTTGTAGTAGGTCAGCTGCTAGGACAAACAAGAGAGGTGAAAGTGGGTCTCCTTGCCTAACTCCTCTCTTGCAGTGGAAGACTTTACCAGGGACCCCATTTAACAGGACTGAGGATGTTCCAGAGTTAAGAATACTGGCAATCCATCTTATCCATTTTCGGCCAAAGCCTTTATGCTGCATGATATCTAGGATAACTTGATGTTCAATCTTGTCAAAAGCCTTCTCAAATCGAGTTTGAAGATAACTAATTCCCTTTTTGATTTATGACATAGATAAAGATATTCAAAGGCCCATCCTAGACAATCCTCTATAGATCTTGTCCTTAAAAAACCATATTGGTTTGTATGAATCAATTTCAGGATCACCAGTTGCAGCCTATTAGCCAGAAGTTTAGTGATTAACTTGATGCAAGAATTCAGCGGTGAGATAGGTCTATAGTCTGATACTGTCAGAGGGTTATCACATTTTGGGATTAGAGTGATGTAAGAAGAATTAATGCTTCTCACACATATTTTCATTATAGAAACCTTGACAGAGGCTTTGAATTCTGGTGCTATGACTGACCAGCATCTCTTCATAAAGTCAGTGTTGAAACCATCAGGTCCAGGGGACTTATGAGAAGGCATATGGGCCACTATGTTATTTATTTCTTGCTCAGTGAATGATTCTTCTAAGCAGCTCAGGTTCATCACTAGTGATAATAATTTATTGAGATTGAATTGCATCTCTGTAAAATTTGATATTCCCAGTCTTTCTTTGTAGCTTTCCCAAAGTAGTAGTGTTGCCTTCCCATCATGATCTGTGATAGCATTGCCCTGAGCGTCTAATAAAGATGTGATCAAGCTTCTCCTGTGCTTAATAGTGGCATTAGCATGGAAGAAGTCTGTACATTCGTCCCCCAATTTCACCCATTAAAGAGTCCCCCTTTGTTTCCAGTAAAGGTGTAGCTGGTTCAGCAGTGTAGCCACATGAAGCCGTAATAATTTTCTGAAATTCCACTCTTCAATAGATAAATCTCTGTGTTCTTCTAACATATCCACGAAAGCTATCATTAGCTTACTGTTTGTAATTGTTTTAGACAGGTTTGGCAATTTTTTGATGCCAATCCTTCAACACCTTTCTTGTTGTTTTCAGTTTCTGCACAAGATTTTTAGCAGAGTTTTGTGGTCGTTGAGGAATGGACCAGGCATGTTCCATAATGAGAGGAAAATCTCTGTGCTCCATCTAGAAATTCTCAAAGCTGAATACACTTGACTTTGGAACTGTTGTCTTCACTGTGATTAAGCAAGGGACATGGTCAGAAATGTCTCTTGGTAGAGTGGAAACAGTTGATCCTAGATACTGCAAGGCCCAGCTGGGGGAGGTAAAAAACCAGTCTAATCTTTCCAACAGTGGTTGTGCTTGTTTATTTGACCAGGTGTATTGCTGCCCTTGTAAAGGCAATTCCTCTAGTCTCAAATTACTGATTGCTTCATTAAACTTAAGCATAAGTTGTACATCACCTCCTGGCCTATTCCTATTGTGTGGATATCTTATCAAGTTAAAGTCTCCCACAATTAACCACTCTGTCAAATCTGGAATATCCAAATTATGGAACCACTCAAGAAATTATCTTTTACCATCATATGTGCATGGACCATACACATTAGTAAGAAACCATTGTTCTCCATTTACCAAGGTTGTGAATTCAATGGTCTGAGCATATTGATGTTGGTGGAGAATATGTCCTCTGAATGTACCACTATCCCACATAATCAAGGTCCCTCCTGATGCACCAACTGCTGGCCAAAATTCATATGAATCTAACCTTCTGGGGCAAAATTTTTTGATGTAAGTACTATCAAAATGATCCCTCTTTGTCTCTTGTAAACACAGGATATCACAGCGTGATTCATTTATTATGTGCCTCAAGGCAAACCATTTGTCATTGGAGTTGATACCCCTGATATTCCAGCATATCAATTTCCAGTCTCTAGCATTCTGTCTGTGCGTATTGGCCATTTAAAACTGCTGTGGAGAATTTGAGGTGCAGACTTCATGTACAACATGAGCCATATATTATGAATTAATATTGAGGGGACACATACTCAAGCAAGATACTGGATTTGGACCAGATTCCAAAAGACAAGAAGAAGTAAAATCCCAACATAACTTAAGTTCAAGGCCATAACATAAGGTCCCACAAAAGCACAAAAGTAAAACTGCAGTACATAGATCATCACATGATATCTTGAGAGTTATGTAAGGAACATCTAGTCCAGGAATTTTAGGACTCCTGGATTCTCCACTTCTTCTTTTACTTCTTAACATCGGTTGACTTTGCTGAGCCAGCATTCTTCTTGATGATCTTGGCCACTGCCCTCTTCCCTTTTGTGCTGGCAAACAGTGATGCATCAGATAAATCAGTAGGATTCATTTTGCAGAAGGAACTTCCCAGATTTTTTATCACTCTGCTTGATAGAGTAGGAGGTGAAGTTGAACATGCAAAGCAATTTTTATGAGCACAGTGAGTTGATTTGAAACCCTTGAGTTTACTTTCAATCCTTAAACTTCTCCTCACATCAGTGGAGACTAAGGGAATTACTGGAGCCTCTCTCTTTCTCTGTTGAACAGCTGAAGTGGAAAGTGA
Organism: Oropetium thomaeum; assembly: GCA_001182835.1. Taxonomy (NCBI): domain Eukaryota; kingdom Viridiplantae; phylum Streptophyta; class Magnoliopsida; order Poales; family Poaceae; genus Oropetium; species Oropetium thomaeum. The sequence continues at coordinate 184,370 of LFJQ01000093.1, read as the reverse complement.
GGTCACTCTATCATGGATGAGAGCATCAGGGGTAACTATGCCACATTCTTCAGCAGAGATGTCCTCAAGTCCAGAATGTGTGACTGGGCTATGTAGCTCTGTATCTATGTGATCTACCCCTGTACACACCACTTGTTCTTGGACAGGACATTTATGAGGTATGTCAAAAGATAAAGCAGTAGTATCACCTTGATGCTGAAAGCTTTCCCAAGCCTGAGACAAAAGAAACTCCTTGGCCCACTCAAAATGTGCAGGGTTCAGCAACTGACACACAAAGAAAGGGGCCCAACTGGCTGGAATCTAAATGGATATGGTATTTCCTGACTGGAAGTATTTGGCCCATAGCCTATAAAGGTCTGGATGGGGTCTAGAAGCAGAAGCACTTACTGAATATGCTGAGAGAGTCATGTTTGGCATCAGATCATCTGCTGGTTGCTGTCCTTCTCCCTGGGCTGTGCCAGAGATTGTCAATGTGCTATGAGGAGCTGGTGAGACAGGCACATGAAAGGCTTCAGTAGAGAGTTCATTCAGAGTTCCATCTTCCTCCTGTTCTTCCACAGATATGTCATCTCTATCATCTTCTTTCTCAAAAAGCTGAAAATCCTTTGAAACTGCAGGTAAAGCTAGAACCACTTTTTGCATATGTAAATCTAGTTCCATGTTGTTATCAGCATCTGCAGCTGCAAAATGCAACTCTGTGTCTTCATTTTCTGCATACACAACTTGAAGGAGTTCCAGGGCTGACAAATTGTCCTCAGGCATAGCATTAGGCTCTTGCTGGTCTTCAGTTAGCTCTTGACCTTGCACCTGATCAACCTGCATAGGGTCTTGATTGTTTACTGCATTATCAACAATCATGTCTGTGACGGCCAGGTCAGGGAGAGTCATTCCCATTGAGTCAGTTCTAGAATTATCAGATTCTGGGGAGGGAACTGCAGAGTGAGACAAGATCATCTCTTCTTGAGCCTGTTCAGGTTGCTCTGGTATGGCTTGAGCTGCACCCCCATCTTGGAGATTGAGGTCAGGGGTTTGAACATTTGCTTGCACATGATGGTCCCATTCACCCCAATCATGTTGGTTGTGTCCCTCATTCTGATCATGTACCTCATTTTGGAGAAGAGCTCCAATATTGGGATCCATCTGTTGTTGATGAAAACCATGAGCAGGAGCTGGCTGACCAAAACCAAAAAAAATCAAAAAGTGGGTTGGGATCAATGATATGTTCTGGCACTTCTTCTTCATCCATGGCCTGAGCACCAAGCAACTGGCCTGAGCACCAAGCAACTGTTGGTGGATGATTTCACATTGTATTGTCCATGAATCGCCCATAAAGCCCCCATGTACATCAGAAACCTTAATAAATTTAGGGACAGCTTGTAGAGAGTGCACACATACTTTAACCATAGTTCTAGCACGGTACCTATTGTCTCTTTCCCAGCTAATGACACGACCAAAAGGTGCTATAGCTGCATCTATATTGTCCCTGTGCCAGTAATCAAGAGGCAGCCCTAGGAAGAGTAGCCAACATTCATTGTTTAACTGAAAAGCACGGTGATTTCTCCCATCATCGTGCCGAGCAAAAGAGAAGTTGACACCTTCCCATAAATGAGGACTTTGCGCGACCAGAGCATCTCTATCAATTACTGTACGAAGTTGCACATAAGCTTGCCCTAGGTGACACGGTTGTATGGATCGGTAGTGCATATGCAAATGCTCAGTCAAGAAGGCATGGATCGTGGCAGAGATATCAGCAAAGATCACCTCATTATTCGGCATTGGATCGATCGTGACGATTGCGAAATCTTCATGATCCTCTTCTGTTCGTTGCATATGAACTCTGCTCTCGAACACCCGCCCATGCACAACTTGCCGGACGAACCCCGCAGGGATGAAAGGATGTGGATCAGCGTATTGATACGCCATCTCGAGCTGGGAGTCTCCAGGTGGTGAGGAGGGAGCTTGGGACAATGGCAGCGAAGATTGATCCAAAGTGGTCTGCTGTTGCAAGAAAAGCGAGAGGTTTACGGTGGAATGCGAAGTGTCGCACCAGGGAACCGTGCGGGGCTCTTGGCGAAGACCTTAGGAAAGTGGCGCTGAAGTGTCCCCATGAGTCAAAGACTGAAGGACCGGTTGATGAGGCCCCACTATTCAGAGACTTTGGCGGTTGAAACCAATGTTCTGGGCTAGTTCCTTTACTCGCAAGAGCAACCGAGCGAGCAAAATCTTGGGCCACAGGTGTGAAGCTACGGCCCACATGAGGATTCACACAATGAGACGCATTATGTCCAATTTGAAAGCACCGTGCACATTTTTGCTTGTGTCGACAGGCCCAGGTATAATGCCGAGCAGAGAGACAACGAAAGCAGCGGGCCAACATTGGTACTGCACCTTCTCCGAAGCAGAACCCAGTAGCTGATGATGTAACACGGTCCACCCCATTTGAATTTTGTATTTCACCGTTTGAATTTTGAACCCCCACTTTTTTCGGGCGATACACAAAACGATCCACCGATTTCGGCTTCCCATAATTGTAAGCCCGAAAATTACGATCATGAACATTCTTCGGTGATGAGAGTCGATCAAACACCGATGGTCGAGGAAATTGCAAACGAGCAAAAACAGATTTCGCAGGAACACAATGTTGAACTGAGGTCTGAAATTGAGGTTTACCCAGAGGGACTGAATTTGATCCAGTAAGGACTGTCCTATTATAGGAGTGACAGGGAAGTACCTTAGGTTGTGTCTTCAGTTGAGGATGACGAACAGCATCAGCATATGAATCAAACTTGGGAGACCCTCTATTTTTCCTTCGATTCACCAAAGTCCACTGTGATTCTTCCTCACGCAGCCACTGTTGGTGCTCTCGATCATAACTCGGGCCACCATGATGCCATAAATGGAAGTTGAGTTTGAAAAGATCACACTCAAAAGAGCGGAGGCCATAGATATGAAATCCAACCTGCTTATTAGCCACCAAAAAATGATACACACGATCACCAAGTTGGTGGACAGCCAAATCATGAGCTTTACCTCCAATTGTAGCTTCTAGCAACATAGCAACACTCAAATCAATGAGACGGAATTTGCATCGCCCGATTGGAACCACCAGAAAGAATTCCTTCCAGCCTTTCCCCCCCACAAAAACCACCGGAGATCGAAGTTTCTGTCGGATCTCTTCCTGCACCGCAAGGCCGGGCGAGAAATCCAAGCCCGGGAGATCCATGACGCGACGAGATCAGGCCAGCTCATGATGAAGAGAGGGGGTGGGAGGCAGGGAGGTGATGGTGGAGGAGAGGGACATGCGAGGAGCCATCGCAAACGAGGAGAACTTGGTACACGAGCGGCGGCTTGGCCCTCGCTTCCCTGGTGACCTGGTCTAGTCCAGAAGCTCCTGCTCCAAACCAGTTACTTGATATAAACCTGAAATGTGGCATAGCGAAAAATTATGTTCATTAAGATGATGTTAGATAAAAAGTAATAATAAATGATTACAGCTACTGTATAACAAGGAATTGATCTACGCATCTTTTAGTAAAATAATAATAACTAGAAATCAAAGCTTCATTGCAAAGAGTAATACTTCTTGTAGCAATCATATGCATTAGATAAGTCCACAGTCGAGATTTTGCCATCCTAGCTGTCGAGCTGCCGCTGCGAGGAAAGGATAGTAGGGCCATCCTGTTGCAGCCATAATACTGACGTCACCAGTAGTAACAAGTAGCGTACAGTTGTATTGCTGCAACTGAGCAACTGAAAATTAAGAAGTGGATGTTGATGAGCTCAAAGTACCAAGGTGAGCATTGTAGCCACTAAGTGCTAAGCTAACAATGCACGCAGCACCAAAGCCGCTAAGCCAGTACTTGGTATTATTTCCAAACTTTATGGCTGTTGACTTCACTCCGGCTTTGAGATCGTTCTTTTTGTCCTGAGTTTGGGAAATTACTGAGAATTACAATGTTAAAGGTCAGATACCAACAGAAACGTTTGCAAACCGAAAATAATGCAAAAATACAATACCTGATGCGCGTATATGGTGTCATATACCAGTGTCCAAAATATAGCACCAGCATACATTGGAAGGATGATTGCAAGATCTAGGTTCTCTTTAATAGCAATCCATCCTACGAAAGCTCCCCAGTTGATGGCGAAGCCCAGATAGGCTTGAGGCTGTTATAAGAAGAAAATGAAAACTATATATACAGACTCTGTAGTGTTATGCATAATTGAACTTCAATTGGATCCTTGTTCTGTAACACATACCCAATATGTAATCCTCTTCATCAAGGGATAGGAGAACAATAGAAGAAGCCAACATGCGCCATGAATACGGCTACAGACAGAACGACAAAATTACAAGTGAGTAGGTATAAAATGTGCCACCGGTACTAAGTGCGGTGTATGCAATAATTGTCAAAAACTTGTCATTTGTGAGCAAACACATCAGTAATCTTGTATAATTAGGGCAATGTTGAGCCGTTGACATGGTTGTACTACCAAAACACTGTCAAATGCGAGCAACTTGGCCTAGGCTGCAATACCTTTGGGTAAGAAAAATGCCCCTTTTCAAGGTTCAATTTCTCAAACCCTTCATTGAATCTACTGATGAAAGATTGCAAGTCAGTGTCACCTGCGGTTATTCCGTAGCCAATATTCTTTTAGTGGATTCTTGATCTTGCTGACCAGTGAGCTGTTATTGCAGTACTCAAAATGAGCTATTTTGAAGTATTCAAGGCATTGTGTTGCGAGAATGTGTTTGGAGGTGAGCCTTTCCTTTATTTCCTTTGCAGTGCACCTTTCAAGCTCCGATGAATTGTGAACAATCGAAGAGAATGAGATCAAAAGAGATCTTTTCTGAAAAATTCCTATTCTATATGTTGTTTTGTATCAATATGCTTCTTTTGTACTGGCTGTTATTCCTTCATAAATATCAGATATGACAAGGCACTCTTTTGAGTGTACTTCTTTTTTTAAAAAAAGGACTATAAAGAGAGGAATTTAACTAGAGGTGCTTTGTGCAGGTCTAGGCAGTCGCAATGTTGTCTAATGAGAATCTTGTGTACACTTAATTGTCCCAGTTGCTGTGTGATTGTAACCTAATTGCATCTCTAAACAAGGTTAGTAGTGACTACCTGGCTCTTTTTCCATGTTCTGAGTCTAGATTGCAATACCACTGCACAAGTTTTAGTACCCATTGTAATTTACTCATATACTAAAAACTCTACTACATACAACATAATGAACTTTTGGTGGAGAAGTAGCCAAATTTGCAGCATATTTGATGTATTTTAAAGTATAGTCGAAAAAGCGTGTGTTAGTAGACATTTAAGTTCATGACTTTTAACACGTCACGGACCGACAGTTCATAAATGCACAAATCTAAACACAAATTGGAAGAACAACCTCATGTGTCTGAGATTGATATATGAAGCAATAAGACGGAGCTTAGTACTTCTCCTAAAAAACATATAGGTTGGCTACACCTAGAGAAATTGGTTGGATCAATGTTTCGAGATTTGTGATCAATGTTTCGAAATTGTTGTTTGCGGTATCAACAAGGTGCCAGCACATGCATCTTGGAGATTCTTTTATAGTTTGGTGTCAATCGGAGCATTTTAGGAATTTAATTCCTACATAGAAGCAGCAGAATGCTTTAATTTTGCAACCTTTCAAAATTGTTGGAACGGCGATCCAGTTCACTTAAAACAGCACTGAATTTGAATCTGTTGTTTTTTTGTTTCATTGACTAACCGATTCTGAGTTAGAATAATATAGTTTGGTTGAATGATTTGCAAATAGATAGTATAACAAGAGTTATATCACTCTCACTTGCTTTGGGGGACTAGGTTGTAACATACGTACCTAGAGTTATTCAATTGGAGAACAAAACCTAACCATTGTAGAACCTGAATTACAAGGAAGCAAAATCCTCGAGCAGGGGTTATAGCGCCTGATGCAAGAAGCCTGCTTTGTGTCCGTTCAACCTACAAAGAAGACATACATGTAAGTTGCTATGAAAGAACCAGACATTGTTATTACTACGTTAATGTAATAGCTAATGCTGAATGTTGCCCTAGAATAATAATACTATATGAAATTAACTCTGGATTTCATAGCTCCCCACAAAATGGAGATTTCACAGTTAGGCAAACCCATTGTGAGTAGGACCCAAAGTGGGACCTGATAGCACAAGTGGCGAGCATATAACGCAAGCTGAAGACAACATGACACACACTGGCATGCAAGACACATGGAATCATGTGATTAAAGAAAGGGGACTCCAAGAGGTTTCGTTAGGCGATTGAAGAAAGGACACTAATAATAATGACAACCACAACAATAACCGAGAAGAAAAGGACAAAAAAACGAGGGGTAAACTCATCTACACAAACATTGACAAATTTGGCTAAATAAAGGGAAATAACAAGTAGCAATTAAGCAAAGTCCACTATAATGGCTCTTCTTCCCTCCACCGCCGGTGTGGTCACGAAGGTGGGGAGGGAGGCGGCCCATGCTGGATTTGGATAGGGGCTCTTAGGGCAAGAGCGCTCATGGAGGAGTCTTGAGTTGCTACATTATATTTCTAACTGAATAATGTAGTTGCATATTACATATGATAGGCAAATAAAATTTTTGATCATGTTTTATATTGACGTTCAAATATCTATGTCAATAAGAAAAATATAGTGTCACCTTCTTATCGAAATCTCGATCCAGAAGATTATTGTGCATGCTGCGCCCCTTAAGATAACAGATCCATATCCAAAAAGGGCCAACATTTTCATGTCTGGGAACCACCCATTCTCTGCGGCTGCCGTAATTGACCTGTGACCAAGCATAGAGACTCCAGGGTAAACTATAGTGGACATATTAAACATCAAAACATAACATAACCCAACAGTCCAGCATGAATTCTCAAGATATATAGATATATATAGACCAGCAATATGATGATGAGGGTACTGATAAAAGTTATAGTGATTAACAATGTTGAACAACGAAAGAGTTGGCATGGAGATAAATCATAATACTCATGGTATATCCAAATTATTGTTAGCAAGGGTTTTGCACTTTAGACAAATATATCCTACACTGAGTGGACGATTGACAGCTGTGGTGAGCATATAGGTTATAGTATATATATACATATATTGTCCTCGTCAACATATTTGATCTACGACCAATACTACTATTAATAATGTAGTTATTAACACACGCCTACCACATGCCGCACCATTCTCGCTTGTTCACATGCCCTAATCCTAGGTTAGTGGTAGTATAGAAAAAACTTGTCAAAAATTTTTATACCAAAGAACATGTTGGGTAAACACACTTGGATAAACAACTTGTTAATATTTTTTGCTGATCTGATGTTAGTATCACCCATCGCCTGTTGACTTCATTACATGCCTACATTGTGTTGGTTGATTAGATTCTACTAGTAGATCCTAAACTGCTATAAATAGAGTATTAGAGGGCAGGGCACACCCTCCAGATATTGAAGACACTTACTACCAAATACGCTCTAATAAAAACCTTTTTTTTTGTAATCGAATGTCTTTGCAACTAAAAAATTCAAATGTTAGTTAAAGATTTTTCTATTATGATATATGAGTTCTTATACAGAGAGAGTAAACCACATATATATACATAAGATCATAGAAATTGCAAGAAGATAAATGACAGAAAGAGAGGCATGCGTGCAATATTAACAGTGCAACAGTCATTTCTACAAGAGTACTAAAAATAACAGAGCTATTGTTCACATCAGTACTGAGCTACCTTTTGACCCGTTGGTAAAAGAACTCAGCAGTTAAGGCTACTTATGGCTCGCTACTAACAAAGGACATTAGTACGTCAGCAACCAACCGTTCTATTAGGATCAAGCCTCATTGACTTCATTTAGCATATTTATATTGGGCGCTGGCTATGTGAATGAAGCTGTTGCATGGCGATGAGAGGACGACTACGAGGTCCTCCTCCCCTTCCACTACCACGCTCGGTGAGCAACGACTCTGGCCGTCCTCCCCTTCACTCTCTCTCTCAGATCCGGTCTCTAACACTCGTCCTGCCATTGTACTCTCAGATCCGGCAGCGGCAGTGGCTAGGAGGGGGGCTGCAGCGACGGCAACACGCCTCCGAGCAGGGTCATATGTAGTTGGATGTGGCAACGGCGGTGGCACATTGGGGATGGACCCGGTATCCTCGTTTAGGATACCACAAGGCCGATGGAGAGAATTCCGATCCAGATACAAGATTCTATCAGTGATGGAGAGAGAGGGATTGCATGTCATTGCAACGTCCGATCTTGCTAGGGCTTATAGTCCGGTAATGCAAGGCTTTTTTTTTTTTAATAGAGTAATGTCAAAGACGTACCAGAAGCAGGGCCATGCGTACAACCAGATGGCGTCCGGCTTGTCGAGGCGTGCGAGATTCGCATAGGACCTCGCCCCTTCTGGAAGCCAGTGCTTTACCCCCGAAGCTGGCGAATGCTGCTGTGGTGGCAACTCCTTGTTTTCTGAAACGGAGGCGAAAACCCTTGCAGGTTTGCTCCCTGGCATATTGAACTTCTGGTTGTGTCGTCTGCAAAAAACTGGGGACTTCATTTCATACAGCGAAGCACTCCATATCCTAGCTGCGACTGCGTGTAGAGGACATGGGAGGAAGCCATTGCTCACAGAAGCAGTAGCCACAGTATGTAGCTCAGAGCTGAGAGGTTCTGAAACTTTAGTGTTTGTATGAGGCGTTCGTGTAAGCTTAATATATAGACGCTAGGCAGCTACAAGCGCAGGAACAAAACTTTAGGTTGGTTGTTTGTATATGCTTCTTCTGAGAGGAACCTGAAATTATTTAAGATGAGAATTTCTAAAATATATGGGTTCGTATTCTAGTGGCCCAGTAGGCAAATAAAAACTACTAATGAGGAATCTGGGTCTGGTATGCGCAGCAGGTACAAAACCACTTCATATACTGGTCAACTACCTTTTTTATTCAGGTTCAGTCGATTTTTTGAGACAACTGGATTGATTGTTTTTTATTTTTATTTTTAATCACTTTTAATTTAATAAAACAAAAGGATACTAGTGGAACTAAATATGAACAGAAACAATGATTTTTTTTTTTGACAACAACCTTGTTCCAGATTAACCGGTCCCGCGAAGAATCCGTTAAGGTAAAAAGCAATGCGAAAACTCCCGCCCAGTCTGGGTGTAGACACGTGAAACCCGTTAAACATTGTCTGATTGATTGCAACTGGAATATTGTATTAGCTGCTGCTAGTGTATATGAACAGTTATATCTGTAGGCTAGCACATACTAGCTTCGTTTTTTAATTATTGATGTTTTTTGATATAAATTTATAATAAAAAGTATCAACAATTAAGAAACAGAGGTAGTAATATATAGCTAATGATGTAATAAGTACACCTCAGTAGCAGCCAAATTTATTTTCTTTCTGCTTGTTGGGACATTGTTTAACTTGTTCTTGGCAGTTAGTGTAAGACAAAACTATAATCTGTTGCATATACTGACAAATAGATTTATATGGACCAGAGTTCCAACCTTAGAGCAGTAAACATGGGACAGTGTGATCCACATGGGATAATCGATAGATTATCTCATTCTAATGATCAGGGGATGGTATACAAGCAATATAAGTGGAGCTGTTGGAGGGTTTTCATGATGTAAAATATTGGAATATGATTTTTAGTATGAAGTTTATTAGTTACTGAATGTGAATCTGGATAATACTTTTCAAATGATTGGAAAGGGCAAATATGACTCATTTTCACTGAACTACTAATTCAAAGGGACAATGCATAATGAGATTATGATGCTATCTGCGAACTAGTTAGTTGCAGTATTTCAGAGAAGTCATATCATGTATCTGATATAGAATACAAAAATCATGCCACATTCACTACACACACGACAAATCGGATCGATCCACCCGTTAAGAAATCGAGTGCCGCAAGAGCCCAAACACTCGGGCACCGTATAGCTTTTCCTGGGGACACTCAGGCACGTTATAGCTTTTTCCTAAAAGTACTGTCATGTTACCTAAAAGTTACAATGATTTATTTCTGTAACTTCTATATATTAGCGATGTAAATTTTAGGTAGTGATGATGTAATAAATCTTCAGGTGTTAAAACCTATGAAAACACTTAAATTTTCAATTATACTTGAATTCAAGTCATAAATCTCAAAAATCAATGGTTAAAAGTTTAAGCGTTAGAAGAACTTAAAACACTCAGGTGTTGTATAGATACTCCCTTCTACTTGTTGTGCAAACACCGGTGCCTGCACTTCACATCGCAGTGATGCGACCTCGGTGGTCAGGGACCTTGAGCACGGCACGGCTGCGGTGACGTCTTTCCATGAGAGGCACCTGCCAAGCTCCGCGGCACCGCCTCGTCAAGCTCCACCTCACCGCGTCAATCTCAGGTGCGCCAAGTTCCGCTGTGTCGCGTCCCATCCTGCCGTGTTCCGACGTGCGCGACACTCCGTCACGTCCCTGAGCTCCTCCCTGCCTCAATCGACACCTCCATGACGCTGCCTCGCCGAGCTTCGCCGCACCGCGCCCTGCCCCACCTAACCTCGTCAAGCTCTGCCACGCTGTGCTCGTCGATCTCCGCTGCGCCGTGGCCCGACTCGCCAACGCCACCCATCTCAAGCGCTACCCTGCCGTGTTATCCTAGGAGATGATTAATTGTCGCCTGCTTGAGTGATGACGCGTGCGGGGAGGAGCATTGAATCCTACCGGGCCTACAATTAAGGAAACAAAGTAGGAATCTCCAATGCGAAAGGCCTAGTTTCTTCGTGCCGCGGATATCGAAAGGACTTCTTGTTCCGAGGGAGAAACTGTTTCCTCTCAATGCCGCGTAGCCCTCTTTATTTGTTCATCTAGCTCTGACCATAAAATTAAAGAAAAAAATATAAGGTAGACGCATAAAAAACACATATAAAAATAAAGATGTATTGGAGAAGAAAGAAAGATATATTGAAAAATGAAATGAATAAATAAAAGGAAAAAAAATATAGGATCTTAGATAAATAAATAAAATTATAGTCACCTAATGTTCCTACAAAATTTGTGAAGGTAGGTACATTTGATTTGGATTCAAATTATCTAATTGTGTTCACATATTTGATTGAAAACAATATATATAATTTTAGAGCGATCAGGGTTCTAAAAGAAACGGTTGGACAATTAACTATTTCAAACCTTAACTATTTTAAATAGTTTTAAGTTTGTTTATGGTAGATTTAAATATACTAATTTTAAATAAATTTTTTTTCGAATTTCGACTCCGCTCAAAATGAAAAGCTGTAGAATATTATTTCACCCACACCATGAAAAGTTTGGGATTTTTTGGATTTCATAAGGATTACTTTTTTTAATTTTGTTTATTTAAACTATAAGTTAAATAAAGGTTTTTCGGATTAACAGTGTCAAATAAAGATTTGCGTGAAATCGCGTTGTCAAATCAAGAAGGGCTGCGGCGGCGTGCACACGGTAGTGTCTGCAGTGTCAACACGATCGTTGTCCATGGTACTAGAAAGCGAAAGCAAATCTGTAGCTCTTATTAGCTCACATCACTGGATCGAACTTGATTTGATCGGCTAGTTGCTTACCCTGATGATTGACCCACATCACGTACTATGGCTGTCGTCCGCAAAGCTTATGAGAGGGTTCGCGTTTAAGTATACATACATGATGGTGGAAGAGATGTACGACGACTTCACAGAGTACGGCAAGGTCTGGTGAAAGAAACGGTGGGCAAGAAGAAAGAAGAAAAATTCTAAGCATTGTTTGACTGCACCTCGTTGCATATGGATCAAGGGAGATTGGAATGGTTTATGATAAAAGATGAACTAATATCTCCCTCAATCTACCTCAATCTTCCTAAATCCATATGGATTAGAAAGTAGCCAAACAAAACATAAGGGAAGAGAAGGGGTTTGCCATGTCAGCAGTAAGTGATGAGGGCCTAATCCCAGCCAAATCAGCTCCACTTCAACATGTTGGGTGGAGAGAACAAGTTGAGGGGCTTAAGTGGACGGGAGAGTTTTTCAGACTTTGGTGATAGCTGGAGGTAGTAAATGGATTTTTTTTCTTAATTTTATAAAAAGTATCCTACATGAAGTGTTGAGGTATCAGATTTTGTAGGCTTATATCCTGAGACGGAACTAGGAGGGGCCAGCAGGGGCTGTGGCCCCCCCCCCCCCCCCCCCCCATGCGGCTGAAATTTCTTAGACCCCCCCCCTCAGTCTTTCACGGCCTGGCCCAGTAACGGAAGGAGAAACGTCGAGTCCGCGTCTCGCGCCTCGCGACTCGTGATCAGTTCGCCGCCGCCAGTTCGCGTCCCTTCCGATTCTCGTCGCTAGATCTTCGTTTTCCTTCGGTTCTTTGCCATCGGAGAGCAGGCGATCAACTGATCACTCGATTTGGGCATCAGTCCCAACTCACAACGCAAGGGCAAGGAGTACACGAGAGCAAGTCAAGCAGCTAGCCGCAAAGTAATAATAGTTTAATGATGATGATGCGATTTCTATTCTATTTTCAATCTGTGCAAGTTTTTGATTGTGTGTATCACCGTATGCATATGCCAATTTAGGTAGGAATCAATGGCCCCTAAAAGGACACAGAGAATTGATTCTTTTTTCAAGAAGGTAGATAGAGATGGTAATCAAGTTGTGGTCGAAGAGGAAGCCCCCAACCCCTGCCCTGAAGAATAGATGATTGCTGAAGAAGCGCCAAGAGAACCAGCAGCGAAAGTTCCAAGGGTTAATGCTGAAATTGCTGATGCCAGTGTTTTGATAGTTGAACGAGATCCGGGCTTACGTCGGCAAATTTGGGAGTATCCTGCTAATGAAAGAGATCAAGTCCGCAAATTATACATTATGCATGGGCCTTATCAATTTCAGACGGACACATATCCTGCTTCTGGTCCAAAAAGTCATCCACGTAGGTTTCAATCTCATTGGTTCAGTGGTTTTCCTTGGTTAGAATATTCACCAGCAAAAGATGCAGCCTTTTGTTTTCCTTGCTTTCTATTTTCTAAGAAGTCATCTGGAAAGGCAGGGTCTGATACATTTGTAGTGAAAGGATTTAATAATTGGAAAAAAGTGAATGATGGTGCTCACTGTTCATTATTGATTCACATGGGACATGATAGTAAATCTGCTCATAATTTTAATCTGAAGTGTTATGATAATCTGAAGAATACAATAGGCCATATTGAGCATGTGCTGCACAAACAATCACAGGAAGATATCAGGAAGAATTGGTTGCGTATTGGGACATCTATTGATGCAGTTCGATTCTTAGCTTTTCAAGGATGCCCGTTTCGAGGAAATGATGAATCAGCTACTTCAATGAACCAAGGTAATTTTCGTGAAATGGTGAAACTTCTAGCTTCATATAACGAAGAGGTCAATGCAGTTGTCCTAGATAATGCTCCACAAAATGCCAAATATACTTCACCAAAAATTCACAAGGAAATTTTGGATGTTATGGCTTCTAAAGTGCAATCGGCAATTCGTAGTGAAATTGGTGATTCTAAATTTTGCTTGATTGTTGACGAGTCAAGAGATGAGACAAAAAGAGAACAAATGGCAGTTGTTGTTCGTTTTGTTGACAAAGATGGTTTCATTCGGGAAAAGTTTGTTGATCTTGTCCATGTTCATGATACATCATCAGCTACTCTTCACCAAGAATTATGCTCTGTCTTATCATATCATAATCTAGATGTGCAAAATATTCGTGGACAAGGATATGATGGTGCTAGTAACATGCGCGGAGAGTGGAATGGACTGCAGGCCAAATTCAAGGATGATTGCCCTTATGCATATTATGTGCATTGCTTTGCTCATCAATTGCAATTAGCTCTTGTTGCTGCATCTAAAGAAGTATATGAGGTTGAAAACTTTTTTGATCATCTTTCTTTTATTGTCAATACCGTTGTTTCTTCTAGTAAGAGAAATGATGATCTGCGTGCTAATCAAGTAGCTGAAATGGAACGTCTTATTGAACTTGGTGACTTAGAAACTGCAAGTGGAGCAAACCAAATTGGAACATTAAGGAGTTCTGGTGACACAAGATGGAGCTCCCATTATGATTCTGTTTGTAGCCTTTTGAGAGCATACAAAGCTACTTATTTAGTACGTAAAGATATTGTTAATACTAAAGGTCCAGGAAGTACTCCTTCAGTGCGTGGGAAGGCTGCTGGTGCTGTTAGATTGATGATGACATTTGACTTTGTATTTATTTTGCATCTCATGAAAGAGTTGATGGGAATCACAGATCTTCTCTGCAGAAAGTTACAGCAGAAATCTCAAGATATTGTAAATGCTATGGATGATGTTGCTACCACAAAAAGATTGATTCAGAATCTAAGAGATAATGGTTGTAGCAAACTTCTCGAAGAAGTGACAGTTTTTTGTACTAAACAAGGCATTACTGTGCCAGATATGAATGGTTCCTATCTGATTATATTCGATCTCGTTCAGGTAGTGAGGCGACAGTTGAGCATCACTATAGATATGATGTTTTCATAGTTGCAGTTGATCAACAAATGCAAGAGCTAAACTCTAGGTTCAGTGAACAAGCAACTGAGCTTCTCATTTTGTGTACTAGTTTGGATCCTAAAGATTCATTCAGTTCATTGAAGATTGATGATGTGTGTACTTTAGCTTCAAAGTTTTATCCTGCCGACTTTTCAGATCAAGAGATAGAAAAGTTGAGATGTCAATTACAACATTATCTGCTTGATGTGCCTACGAATCCGAAGTTTCAGGATTTAACAAATGTAGGTGATCTTTGTCGTCGTCTTGTAGAAACAAATAGAAGAGAGGACTATTATTTGATTGACAGATAATACTATTTGCCTATTTCTTACTATTTATCATTTTGTTTTTAGAAACAACAAGATGCATTCTCTCATTCTTTTTATTTTTTAGGTTAATTCGACTTGTCCTTACTCTTCCGGTTTCAACTGCAACATCAGAACGAGCATTTTCTGCAATGAAGCTTGTGAAGACAAGGCTTCGAAATAAAATGGAAGATGCATTTCTGAGAGATTGTTTGATAATCTATATTGAAAATGAGATAGCAATACAATTCACGACTTCGGACATTATAGATGATTTCTATGCTATGAATACGCGCAAAGTGAGGCTCAAATGAAAAAAGTATGTTTCTTTTATCCTCTTTTACAAAAGATTCACTTTATATGTTGTCGTAATAAAAACTACGGTTATATGGATATTTATATTATATATATACACACACTTTGCCGGTCCATGTATTTGGCTGGCCACACTGGCCCCCCCTTTCTCATTTGGCTGGTTCCGTCACTGCTTACATCTATCGACATGCTTTGAGATGCGGAACCCACCGACGGAATTGCATGTTTGCACAGTTTCACCTAACGTTTATTTGCACAGAAATTCCCCCTTTTATACAGCATCCTTTCGAAATAGATTGAACTATCAAATAATTTAGGAGCCGATGCCACCAGATACAGCGGCCCACCACAGCAAACAATAGCTGGGCGTGAACAGCCTCCAGGGCGCCCAAAAGGCTTGCTGCTGTGGTTATCTAACTCTTTTAGACGAGCAACTGTACAATTTTTTGGTTCACAGCTCCTCCATAATCAGTCGTGGCGATCGGTCACACACAGCCATCATCACTCAAGACATCAAGGCAGCAGCTAATTCACCTATTTCCTTTTACTTCATCCATGTTAATCATTCGTGTAATCAGGTAGCTCATGTACTAGCAAGACCTGCTGATCAGTTATCTAAATCTGTCTAGTTTAATGTAACACCAGATTTTATCTGCGGGAGGGGGGCGAGGTGGCTTGTTGTGCTGAGGATTGTGAAGGTGAGAAACTACATATATGCCTTGACGCCGGTGATCATAATGGCAACAGAACACCAGGTGCAATTCTTTGAATTACAATAATGGCTGCACGCCGGTGATCCATACCACCAGGAACCGATCATTTGTCATCATACAACTACATTGTGATTCTGAAGACATAATAAGCAAAAGGAGAATAAGAAACATCCTTGCACCCTGATTGGTGAGCAACAGAACGCCATAATGCCGAACAGTTAGTTAGGCCTTTTTTTATCTGAAGCAGCAGGAGGCTCTGAAGCACCAGGACGCCCAGCCCGGCTCTGCGGCTCGGCAGCCAGTCCCAAATAGTGCTCAATAGCATGGTTATAAGCATTGCCTGTCAGACTCTGTTAGAAAAGTGGTAGACCTAACACTCACAATTAGGACCTAAACCTACGCTAAACTAACTTACTCAAGTCGGTTAGCCTTATAACCACTAGGTACTTAGCACCGGGTCCTTGGCGGCCGAGCCACCTTCTTAGCTTCCGGGAGGCAGGGCCTACCTACAGATGAAGCACAGACCCTTTATGATCTCGGGAGGCAGATCCAACCTTCAGATAGATCACAACTATATATATGTGCCAAGTACTTAGAATTATACGGCCGACCGGGAGACTAGAACTTATAGAGACTCACTCTTTATTAGTAATACAAATATTATACAAGAGTGTACATACAACTCACTTTCACACTCTTCACCTACTCACCACTACTCATCATGACACTTGTTATATTCATTGGGATGGTAGGGAGTCACCCTCCTTATATAGGCATACACAACCATCGGATGGGTGACACTTGTCATCATCCTAACCTAATTCTACACTCTTCCTAGAAAATATCTAGTTCTAGATTTTTCTTATGCAAGACCTCTACACACTTTCTAATAAATATCTACTCTCATGATTAGTGTAGAAGATTCTAGAAGATTGCCTTGCTTGTTTCAACACTCCCCCTCAAGGCAAACTTCTTTCTAAAGTTGTCTTGCAGACCATGCCAAGCGCTTCTCGAAACTTCTCGAATTTTATCTTGCTAAGGCTCTTTGTGAGAATATCGGCATTCTGCTCATCAGTCCTCGTAGGCACCATCTCAATTTTTCCTTCAAGAACCTTTTCTCTTATATAGTGGTAGTGGACCTCTATGTGCTTGGTTCTTGCATGAAAAACTGGATTCTCTGCAAGACGAATAGATGACAAATTGTCACAGAAAATTCTTACTTGATATTCCGTTGGTTGATGAAGGTCCTTCATTAGTTGCATGAGCCAGGTACTTTCTTGTGCTGCTGTTGCTGCCGAACGATATTCTGCTTCAGTACTAGATAGTGCCACAGTAGGTTGTCTTTTACTGCACCATGTTATAGCACCTGATCCAAGACTGAAGAAATGTCCCGATGTTGATCTCCTTGTGGCACAATCTCCGGCATAATCCGCATCGCAGTACCCATGAACTTGGTATTCCTTTGTTTTCTTGTATAGAATTCCAAAATTAATGGTGCCTTTGACATACCTTAGTATGCGTCTAACTGTATCAAGATGAGGCTTCTTTGGTTTACTCATGTATCGACTAATTACACCAACTGGGTAGGATATGTCCGGTCGAGTTAGTGTCAAATATATGAGACTAGCGACCAATTGTCGATACATGGTCACATCTTCCAATCCTTCCCTTCATGTTCATGTAGCCTTATGTTGGGATCCATAGGAGTGGCGATAGGTTTGCAATCAAGCATACCATACCTCTGAAGAAGATCCTTAGCATATTTCTGCTGACCTAGAAATATGCCTTCCCTTGTGCGCTCCACCTCAAGTCCAAGGAAATGTTTTAACTCTCCAAGTTCCTTCATTTGAAATCGAACAGAGAGATTTTCTCTTGTCCTTTGTATTTCCTCCAAATGGTCTCCAGTTATGATCAAGTCATCGACGTAGACTAGGACTATTGCTAGTCTTCCGTCATGGACTTTCACAAATAAGCTAGAGTCTGATGGAGCAACTTTAAAACCACTTTGTACAAGGAACTCACCAATTTTCCCGTACCATGCTCGTGGGGCTTGCTTCAATCCATAGAGAGCCTTCTTTAATTTGCAGACGTAATCGGGGTGAGCCTTGCTCTCAAATCCTCTAGGTTGTTCCATATAGATATCCTTGTCAAGCTCTCCATGTAGAAATGCATTTTTCACATCCATTTGCCATATCTTCCATGTCTTGCATGCAGCCAATGCAATTAAGACACGGACAGTTGTGCTCTTGGCAACTGGGCTGAATGTTTCTTTGTAATCCAACCCATATTGTTGAGAGAAACCCCGGGCAACAAGTCGAGCTTTATACCTTTCAACTGAGCCATCTGGACGGGTCTTAACTTTATAAACCCACTTGCAAGATATGGGCTTTACATCCTTTGGTCTTGGCACTAAATCCCATGTCTGATTTTCATTTAGTGCTTTAATCTCTTCCTCCATTGCTTTTAACCATTGAGGGTTTTGTGTAGCATCTTCATATGAAGATGGCTCAGAAGGTATATTTTCCTCTACAATAGCAGCATTTGCATATTTCTTGTTAGGCTTGTGTTGCCTTGCCGTTCTCCGTGGTTCTTGTGAGGGTTCCACAAAATCCTTCTGTGGTTTAGGTTCTTCAACAGATGACTGATGTATACCAGTCTTCCATGGACTTTTGACCTTTGTTGGTGGTTCTTCTCCATTTTTACTAGGTGTCAGTGCTTCCTTCTCAACTTCTTCCATCTCTTCTTCCTTTTCTTTAGACTCTTCTGGAGTCTCCTCCAAGTCATGAGAATCTAGTATCTCAATCTTTTCGGGCGTCCACCATGCAGATGCTTCATCAAATACGACATTTCTTGAAGTGTGGCATTTTCATGTGGTTGGATCACAGCACCTCCAACCCTTCCGTTCGTCATCATAACCAACAAAGATGCATCTGATGGCCTTCTTCCCAAACTTGCTTCTTAGATGATCCGGCACAAACACATAACAGACACATCCAAAAACTTTTAAATGACTTACTGCTGGCTTCTTCTTCCTGAGCATCTCATGAGGTGATTTGAAACCCAATTTATCCTGTGGTAGCCTATTAATCACATAGGCTGCTGTCCTCATACACTCGGCCCAGAACCTTCCAGGAACATTCTTGGCATGGAGCATGCTTCGACAAGTTTCTGCAAGATGTCGATTCTTCCGTTCCGCCACCCCATTTTGTTGTGGAGTATTAGGGCAAGTTAATTGCCTTCTTATTTTATTTTTCTGGAGATATGTAATGAACTCATTGGATAAATACTCTCTCCCATTATCAGTGCGTAGGCACTTAATTTTCTTGTTGAGTTCACCTTCAACCTTCTCCTTGAACTCTTGAAACTTTATAAAGGCCTCCGACTTTTCCTTCATAAAGTATACCCAGACATACCTTGAAAAATCATCAATAAAGGTAATCATGTACCTCATTCCTCCAATAGATGTCTGCTTGATTGGGCCGAATACATCCGAGTGTATGAGTTCCAACGCCGTCTTGGACCGATGCTCTGACTCCTTGTATGGCAATTGATGGGCCTTGCCATACTGACATCCAGCACAAACTGTGTCTGTACGAATCTCCATTAGAGGAAGCCCTTTCAACACTTGTCTTTTCATCATCTCCTTTAATTTATTGTAATTCACATGGCCAAGGCGAGCATGCCAGAGATCACCATTCTCATTTCTCCGAGCTTTGTCCACATATGTAGACTCAGCTGAGAGTACATAGACAGATTGTCGCCTTTGCCCTTCCATAATAGGTGCACCAACCACCATTACTCTTTTAAAAATAGCCACTTTATCTGGTCCAAAGAGAACATACTTTCCTTCCGCTGTCAATTGTGGAACTGACAGCAAATTCTTCTTCAAGCCTGGAACATGATAAACCTTCTCGAGTTGGAGTTGATGAGGGCCATACCTTGGGATGATAGTGTTCCCAACATGAGAGATAGGAAGTCTTGAGTTGTCAGCAGCCAAGTCCACTCTTTTTCCTTTATAGTCAGTCATATCCTTCAGTTTCTTGCCATCACTTGTCATATGATTGGAACATCCAGAATCAATGATCCAATCCTCCTTATAGTTGAAGTCTTGGCCTGTGGTTGCTGCAAAAGCATTGGCCTCCATGCCCTCTTTCAACTTATCTTCATCAATCTCTATAGAAAACCCAGCTTCAGCATCCCACTCATCATCACTGTTAGGTACTTCTATCTCTTTTTTTCTCCATTGAGGTCGTGGCCATATTCCCTTCAAAACGCCTCCTTGGCAATCGACAATCTCGAGCAAAATGACCCTTCTTACCACAGTTGTAGCATCCATTATTTTGCTTCTTGACTTGTCGATCTTCCCTTCTCCCTTGTGCTCCCCCTGAGAGGTTGCTCCTTTCTCTTTTGTGAGTTTTGCCACCTTCTGTCTGTCTTAGTTTAAACCTTCCTTGTCCTCGTGGTGAAAACTTCTTTTTGTTTACAAAGAGTGCTTCCTCCTCTTCCTTTATAGAAATATTTCCCATCTGCTTAGCTAGCTCCTCCTGATTAGCCAGCAGATTTTCTAGCTCCACTAGTGATGGTTGAGTAGGCCAGCCCCTCACCGCGGCAATAAACCCATTATATTCGGGTCTAAGGCCGTGAATGATTATTCTCTTCATGCGGGCCTCACTCACTTTCTCCTCTGGCTCGAGTTGTGATATCTCTCAACAAATAGACTTAACATTAGAGAAGTATTGAGAAATTGTCATATTGCCTTGAGAGATACCTGATAGCTCATTCTCGAGTAGTTGGAGACGTGCTTCATTCTTCTTAGAGAACAATTTACCCAAAGTCTCCCAGGCCGCCTTTGGAGTCTCAGCGTCTCGTATACGCTCCACTAGGTCCTCCTCAATTGTTGTCTTCAGCACAAACATAGCTTTGCCAGCTTTGATGCGCCACTTCCGTAGGTCTTCCTCCCTTGATAGAGCCGGGGGCACTACTTCCGTGCCTGCAGTGATCTCCCATAAGTCCTGACCTTGTAGATAGGACTCCATGCAGGTCTTCCAATAGCCATAGTTATGGCTATTGAGCTTCTTGATCCCAGATCCTGTGCTAAAGAGGTCTGACATGGTGATTGGCGCCCTGTGTCAATAAGCTTCTGTGGTCCAGACCAATGAGCTTCACAGTCCCAGACTATGCACCACCAGAATCTCCTCTTAGCACCGATTGATGCACTGATCACGATAAGCACCCTGTGCTCACAAGAGCCTCCCCCTAATGACGGTCCCGGACCGTCGGCTCTGATACCAATTGTTAGAAAAGTGGTAGACCTAACACTCACAATTAGGACCTAAACCTACGCTAAACCAACTTACTCAAGTCGGTTAGCCTTATAACCACTAGGTACTTAGCACCGGGTCCTTGGCGGCCGAGCCACCTTCTTAGCTTCCGGGAGGCAGGGCCTACCTACAGATGAAGCACAGACCCTTTATGATCTCGGGAGGCAGAGCCAACCTTCAGATAGATCACAACTATATATATGTGCCAAGTACTTAGAATTATACGGCCGACCGGGAGACTAGAACTTATAGAGACTCACTCTTTATTAGTAATACAAATATTATACAAGAGTGTACATACAACTCACTTTCACACTCTTCACCTACTCACCACTACTCATCATGACACTTGTTATATTCATTGGGATGGTAGGGAGTCACCCTCCTTATATAGGCATACACAACCATCGGATGGGTGACACTTGTCATCATCCTAACCTAATTCTACACTCTTCCTAGAAAATATCTAGTTCTAGATTTTTCTTATGCAAGACCTCTACACACTTTTTAATAAATATCTACTCTCATGATTAGTGTAGAAGATTCTAGAAGATTGCCTTGCTTGTTTCAACAGACTCCCTCTCATCTGACCTGTGGGGCGCCAGTTTTCATCCATTGAAAGCTCTGAAGTACTGTCAGAAGCTCTAGCGAGGGACGTGCTCGGAGCAACAGTGGGTTCACTGGGAGATTGAAGATGCAGTGGCACTCGAGGTATAGTCTTTGAGCTTGCTGCCTGGGGCACAATTTGCAGTCGGGTTTGCTGCCCAGAAAAGAGATGGCTTTGGATGTTCCCTTGAGTTGGACCGACATGTGCAGCCGAGCTGGTTTTGCTCCTGGCAGCTTGTGCTGTTTGATTCCCTCGATTCTGCAACATGAGCTCATTGAGCACCGGCGGAGATAAGTAGGCATTGGCTGCTCCGGTCTGTCTTGGTACTCCTGCAGGCTGTCGCGAACCCACCAAGCGTGTAGGAAAGTCAACAACTCGATTAGGCAGATGGCTTGATGGGCCAGGCATACCCTGGAACCATTATATTCTTTTGTCAATAAATGACAATGATAAATGTAGCGAAGGTGTAAACATGTAAAAGTAGGTCATTTTCTCATGTTGTAAACAGTACCTAACTTGTTAGCATATGGTTCATGTTAGATGTTACTGATATATTTCGTTTATTTCAGGCATCACTAATGTACCGTACTGCTAGATGATAAGCCAAAAGACGTAAATGTAAGCCATTAGTTCTATTTTTATATTTGAGGTGTGCTCTTTCCTTCAGATTACCTAAACCCAGAAGAAAGTATGATGATAGTAAAGCAAAGCTAGTTAAAAAAACAGTAAACATTAACAGTAAATAACTAACAGTCCCACTTTGGTATCATATCTATATCTTGGTATCCTATCTGTGGTGCTGGATTAGTATGCAAATAAGACTTATCATGTGCTTATCAAAGTACATATTGGAGGATAAGTCATACTACCAGTGTTGTTGACTGTTGATGCAACAAAGGAGCAGCACTGGGTGCCCTGGGCAAGGTTCTACCATCATTATTCAATGGAGCAACGACACTGCTTGGATCTGTCACCTGATGGGCTTGATACCTTGAAAGAATTGGACTAGGGGCAGAAGGTGCATAATGGAGGATATTTGGCAACAACCTTCTAGATGACCCAGGATTCTGTGGTGGCACAGCCAACTCCCGACGACCTACTGCTTCACTCCCAGGATTTCTAGGTATAGGCCTGCTCATTTCTGATCCATGTAGGGGAACTATCTGTGGTAGCATACGTAACCATTTCAGAAGTTGAATTAGTGGTTCCAAGGCGACAGACAGCATTTGTGACAATAGGGTGCAGAACACTATGAGAAGTCAAAACTATGTTGTTCTCACCTGAGGTGCCTGGACAGGACCGCTTATAGGTAAATCGGGAAGATAATCCAGAATAGATAAATCTTGCCCCCTCAGAACAGGCTTTGTATCTTCAAAACCTGATGCCCAATTTGTTGGCAGATTGTCACCATTCTCATTTAGCAGATCAATGACACAAGTTGAAGAACCTGTTTGTACGGGATCTCTAGTCTGTTGAATGTCATCGACAGTGTGTTTATCTGATTTCTCGCTATGTACTTGAGCAGCTTTCCAGGATCCATCAGCAAAGAAAAGAACATCAACTACATCATCTCCTGTTTCTTGTAGTATCTGAACTAAAAAATTGAAGGGAAATCGGATCAAAGATATAATGAAACGAAAAATATGTAAACTTAAACTTGCCTTAGTTATCTTTTGATCAGTACGCAACTCCATGAAGTTTGATGGGGTATTGCAATATGGACAGCGCCAGGTTGGCTTTATCAAGTTCATCTTGATATAGTTATCATAATCAAAACACTAAAACAACATGGTCATGTTATTATTATATAAAAAACAGAACTCATTGAAATAATATAAAAAAGATGTGATTTAATAAATACCTGATAGTGTTTGCAAAGATGCCCTTTGATAGGAATTTTCATACGTGTCAAACTGCACATCAAAGAACCAACAACAAAGCTTTAGTCCCAAGCAAGTTGTAGTAACCTAAAGGTGAGACCCAGAAGTAGAAAGAAAACTCTAAAGGAAGTTACAAAAAGGGCAAATAAGAAAGGGAGAAAAGAAGGAAAGGAAAAAAAAAATGAAATAAAAGGTTATATGCATCAAACTGCAAGACGGTGGCCAACGGCTTGCATTTCTGCATTGACTTCGGGATTTGGAGCTGCAGAGACCCAGTCTCTAATGTGGTCACTAATGGTTGTATGATGCGAGAGGCCAGCAGAGCAGATGGAGGTATTGGCAGCGTGGCTGTCTCCACATAGACTGTGGATGGCCTTGGTGGAAACAGCGGCGGAGAATTCTTCATCTCCATCGTTCTGATGTGGACTTCATGGTCATTATTAAGACGTTGATTCATGAGGTCCACCTGGCAAGGATGAGCTTCATTTGGCCCATGGTGAGATCAAGCTTGGCAGTGGAGGTGTGTTGATGGTACATAAATGCTAAATCCGACCGTCAAATCTCTACGTAAATAATTAAAATGACAACGCGAAAATTAGAAATAGCTTTATAACTAATTTATTCGATGAGTTTTGGTGAGTATTTGTATGCAGGTGATTTCTAAATAAAGTTGAGAAGAAAATACAAGGAAATAAGGGAGAAAGCACACTCTTAGCCAATCAGAGCATATAACACAAGGATTGGAGGACCCAATTCACATAGAAAACCGCCACTGCCGGAAAACCAACGAGGCACCCAGTATCCATTGAAATGGTCGACATAGCAGTCACCTAAAGAAAACTAGGAGCAAACGGGCCCACAGGAGCTCAGCCGAGCTCCAGTCTGGCTGAGCTGCTATGGGCCTGTTTAGCCTCCTGTTCCATGTGTCGACTCCCTGTGATCTGCCCAAGTCAGTGCTGAACCGCTCCCACGCGCTGAAGGAAGGACGGAAAGAAGGAATGGAACTGCACTCACGCAAATTTCCTCCCATTATTATAAATAAAAAAACTTAACCTGCGGGCGGTTCGAATGTCCCCCAGACATTTTTGTCATAGGGAAGACCTCACGAGGTCAAGAAAATCCCCAAACCCCAACCTCACCCTCACACAGCGGTACCGTAGCCTGCGTGAGAACGACCGCGACCTGAGGCGGACCTGAGACCTGTGCTTTGGTGTGGGACAGGCGAGGGAATTTGTTGAACCCCAGCCTGAAATTCACTCCCACGGGGATTCGAACTCAGGACCTGAGGAGTGCCACCAGAACTCGAGGACTAGTACTTCACCTCCTCACTTCCAGAACACAACACACACTCTACACTTCATTCAAATGCTTAACAAATAGAGGGATATTAGTTCTCTAGAGTCTTAGTAGGAACAGAGAGAGGCGATGGTCCTCCGGGGAATTGTCAGCCTGTCGGCACTCTCAGGTTGATCCTTCATTAAGTTGGGATGAGTGTTGGCTTGTCGACACTATGCACCGCGTTTTTACCACAACGGATGCTTCCTTTATTTAAGCGAGCATTCATGCTTCACTTATGAGTTTATTGTTTGTCTAGTAAGTTTTGTTTATCACTTGCTTGCGGGATCGCCATATGCTGCTTAGTATATGCTTTAACTTTAAGGGATTTTTAAACATTTTTGAACTGAAGGGTTTTGGATAAAGAAGGAAGTTCCTACGTGACGTTAAATTAGTATTAGACTTTG
The DNA here is from genome assembly GCA_001182835.1 of Oropetium thomaeum. Classification (NCBI taxonomy): domain Eukaryota; kingdom Viridiplantae; phylum Streptophyta; class Magnoliopsida; order Poales; family Poaceae; genus Oropetium; species Oropetium thomaeum. Next base: position 158,920 of record LFJQ01000093.1, on the reverse strand, counting down.
TGTACATGGTGTCTATACATGATTTACCACCGATTGGTGTGTATCCCACGGATTGCTAGAGGTAGGCTAGAGGTGGTGACGTAGTCTTGTGTAACCCTCCACATTTGGAGATGTAGTAGCGTTTATAATTGTCAGAATCTTTTCTCTAAATTGGGAGCAAACCAAACATCTAATTAGTAAATATTTTATAGGTGGACTCTATGGAAGCATCGTAACAGATGTGTTTTTGATGGACTCCCCTTGTCCGCAACACGCATTACGTGAATGTAGAGATGAAGCTCATTGGTGGTGTCTTGCTGGAGCAAAAAGGCTTCAGGAACTGCAACCTGGTCGGATGGGGCTGTGGTGTAACTTTCACTAGTTGGGTCGTGTCGTTTCTTTCTTAGTTGGTGATCATGTAAAAGTGTTGTGAGGTGTTGTTCTGTATTTCCTAGGAAATATAGAATTGGGTGTATGCTTTCTCTCTTCTCTCTTAATATAAAGATGCGCAGATCTCCTATATTTTTCGAGAAAAAAATACTTTATAGGTAGCATCATGATCCTCGTATCATTAATATTGTTGTTCCCAGGACCTGATATTCATACAAAGTCTACACATGTTCCTCCAAGAAATTATGATACTTTGGAATACTTCTAGATGAAGCGCTTGCGCATTTTTCTGTCATCATTAAGAATGCCAAGAAGACGTGAGAGAGAGAGACTGAGGGAGAGTTGTTGGTTAAAACCTTTTCTTCGTTGAGACATCAGAGTTGTTGATTTGTAGGTAGGAATGCAAGTGGGTATCCATTGGGTAGTGTTGGTCAACCCATCTAGTTCATTTCAATGATTAGTTTGTGAGGGGGGAGAGAGATATCTAGATCATTTTAAAGAGTTTTGGGTCGACCCATTGACCCATAAAATGGAAAATATGCATCCCTGTTTAAATCCAACCTTCTATCTTTAATATATCTCTTTCCTACATTAAATCCGATCTTGTTCTAATAAAACTGTTAGAATGACTTATATAGGCTTGAGTAGTCTATTGGGCCTTGACTTGTATTTGGGCTGGCGCCCCCCGATACACCACATCTAGGGTTGGTTGTGTATATATGTAACCCCATACATGGAGGAATAAAAACATCTTTTGTGTGTCATATCTCTTAACATGGTATCTTTCGCATTCTAGATCTTTTGACCTAATTTGCTTCCGCACCCCTAAACTTTCGTCTCCCAGCGCCGCACGCTGCTGTGCCTTCGTGTGCGCCTCCGTGTCCGCTGCGTTCCTCTCCGCACGCCGCCGCCGCACCCCGCAGCCTGCCACGAACCTCCCCACACGCCACAGCCTGCCCTGCGGCGCGCGCCACTGTGCTCCTCTCTGCGCGCCGCCGCCGCATCCTACAGCCTGCCGCGTGCCTCTGCCTGCCATGCGCCACGCGCCGTCACCTTATCATGGCTGACATTACCTCCTTCGACCTCGACGACGAAACCAACAAGATGCAACCGTTGATCACCGTAGCCGCCGAGGCGCGCGAACGCGTCTCGAGGGTCGAGCTCGCCCTCCAGCGCGTGCGCGGTGTGGCCGCGGCCCTAGAGAAGGCCGCTGCCGCACGAGCCGCCAGAACCCGAAACCCTCCGACGAGGATGATGACGACACCGACTCGCGCACCCAGCACCACGACCATCACCAACCTCCACGCTCAGGCGGCCGCCGTCCAGAAGCTCTTATTCCCATTGTTCTCGACCTCTTGTCGCTAAACTACAACAAGTGGCATGGCCTTATCCTGCTGACGCTCGGCCGCTACGCCTTGTTCGATCACGTACGCTCCGCTGCCACCCACCACCATGACGCTGCCTAGGCGCGGATGGAGTGTCTGGTCCTCTCCTGGCTGTTCAACAGCATCTCCGCGGACCTAATGGAGATCGTCCAAGATCGTGCCGGTGTCACGGCCCGTTCTGCCTGGCTTGGGATCGAGCGGCAGTTCCTTGGCAACTATGAATCCCGCATTGCATCTCGACGCCAAGTTTTGCAACTTCGTCCAAGGCGATCTCTCCATCGACGAATACTGCCGCCGCATGAAGGGCATCGCCGATACGCTCGACAACCACAATGAGACCGTCCATGCACTCTTGTCCTTAACATCTTATGTGGTCTCAATGAAAAAATTCAGTACATGGCCGCACTCATCACACACCAGAAACCCTTCCCGACGTACGTTGACGTCCACACTGATCTCAGCTTGAGGAGATCCATCACAAGCCCGCATCCACCACCTCAGCATTGGTCGCCGCCGGCTCTCTGTCCCGCAGCCCCACTCTCCCAAAAGGGCCTAGCGCACCACCGCAGATCCGGCCTCCCACGCGTCCCCCAAACTCATCCAGTGGCAACAACGGGGGCAGCTAAGGTCGCGGAGGTGGCAGTGGTGGTGGCGGTCGCCGTCGTCGCCGCGACGACAGCGGCAATGGTGGCAACAACGGTGGCGCCCCCATCGGCGGCCGGCCCGGTGCCCCTTCGTGGCCCTTGGTCTATGACGCCCAAGCAGCCTGCCCCGGTGTGGTGCCCCTAGGACCCTCACACGCTAGCAAGCGTGTTCAGTACGGTGTCCCTCACCCCTGCTGCCAATACCTTAGAGTGGGTGGTCAGCTCCAGCGCTGGTAACCACATGACATCGAACGCTAGTAATTTGTCCCCCTAACTCTCCTCCCTCTCACCATCCTTCATTCATTATTGTCGGCAATGGCTCAACTCTCCTTGTCATTGGTACTGGTCATAAATCTCTGCACTATAATTTTCATCTTCGTAATATCCTTGTGGCACCTGATATTATTAAGAGTTTTATTTATGTCCGCCAGTTTACTGCTAACAATTCTTACACCATTGAATTTGACCCTTTCGGCCTCTCTGTGAAGGATCTGAATACCAGGAGAGTCATCATCCAATGTGACAGCTCCAGCCCGTTGTACACCATCTAGCTGCCATCCTCACCGCCACATCACCCACCTTGTGGCAGCGCAGTCTTGGTCATCCTGGTCGTGAGACTCTTCATAGGCTTGCTAGCTTCTCCTCTATTTAATGTAATAAAGTGCCTAGTCGCTTGCTCTGCCATTCGTGTGGCCATCATATTAGGTTACCTTTTGCTCCTTCTGTATCCCAAGCCGTCAAGAATTTTGATTTAATACATTGTGATTTGTGGACCTCTCCTGTTGTCAGTATCTCTAGCTACAAGTATTACTTGGTGATTTTTGGTGATTGCTCTCATTATCTCTAAGTTTTTCCTCTTCGTCTTAAGTCTGAAATGTTTCCTACCCTTTCTAACTTCTTTACCTATACAGCCACGCAGTTTGGGTGCACTATCAAAGGCGTACAATGCAATAATGGGCGCGGTCGCCCCTTTTTCCTTGCAAAGGGCGCCCTTCTCCGTATGTCTTGCCCCTACACATCTCCACAAAACAATAAAGCCGAACACATCATCCGCACCCTTAATACTGTCATTCGTACCTTGCTTCTTCATGCCTCCATGCTGCCAGCTTATTGGGTAGACGCCCTACATACCGCAGCACACGTCAGTAACTCACTCCCTACCACAGCCCTACAGTCCCGCACCCCTCACTTTGCCATGTATGCCTCCCATCCTACATATCATCATATACGGATCTTCGGTTGTGCCTGCTACCCAAACCTGTCCGCTACTGCACCTCACAAGTTGGCTGCTCGGTCGACCCTCTGTGTGTTCCCCGGATATTCCCTTGATCATAAGGGGTATCAGTGCCTCGACCTCGAATCTAACCATGTCAGCATCTCCCGACATGTTTTTGATGAGACATCCTTCCCTTTTCAGGCCTCCAAGCGCCCTCGCCGCACGTCAATCTTGACTTTCTAACTAACACAGAGCTGCCACCATCACCTCTCTTCTGTAGGTACCAACAATACACCAATGCGACCGTCCTTGCATGCGCCATCCATGTAGGCATCGGCGGTCGACCCTCCTTGCGTGCCCCAACCGCCGATTGGTCGAGCGCGGGCCTCGAGGCCTCCTCTGCGCCACGTGCGATCGCGACATCCCCCACCGCACCACGTACGGCGACCCTCGATGCAGCACGCGCGGCCTCATCTTCTCCCGCTGCGGCACACGCGGCTCCGTCTTCCCTCGCTGCACCACGCGTGGCCCCGTCTTCCCCTGCTGCACCACGCATGGCTCTGACCGTCCCTGCCAAGCCGCCGGTGACACATACCTACAGCCGGCACCAGATTTCACAGCCCATGCCCGTGGGCTCCTCTAGTGAAATCTCGCTGAGCAATGTGCTCCTTGCTGGTTCGGCGTCTCCTCCTACGAGTGCTGTCCGCATCGAGCCCGTGTCCAACCAGCACCCCATGGCAACTCGGGCGAAACGCGGATTCCAGCAGCATTCCAGGCCAAAGTTGTGTCTTCGGTACCCAAGAGCTATCGTTTTGCCCTCGCTGACCCCTATTGGCGCCAAGCAATGGAGGATGAATATGGTGCTCTGATGTCTAACCACACGTGGGAGTTGGTTCTGCGCCCCCATGGTGTGAACGTCGTTACTGGCAAATGGATCTTCAAGCATAAGTTCCATTCCGATGGGACTCTTAATCGGTACAAGGCATGTTGGGTTCTTCGAGGCTTCACACAGCACCTCGGTGTGATGATGAGACTTTTCAGCCTGGTGGTGAAACCAGCTAAAGTCCGCACAGTTCTCACCATTGCTCACTCTCAAGATTGGCCAATTCACCAGCTCGAAGTGAAAAATGCTTTACTTCTTGGCACCCTGACATAGACTGTCTACTGTTCTCAACAGTCCGGCTTTGTTGATGCTACTCATCTAGACCATGTGTGCCAACTCCCCAAGTACCTATATGGTCTCAAACAAGCCCCACAAGCCTGGTACAACAGATTTGCCACATATGTTCAGTCCATTGGATTTGTTGAGGCCAAGTCCGACACATCCTTGTTTGTTCTTCGTCGTGGCACTGACACTACATATCTACTCTTATATGTCGATGACATCATTCTGATGGCCTCGTCGACTGTGTTGTTCCATCGCATCATTGGCGCGCTCCAGCAGGAATTGGCCATGAAGGATCTTGGTTCCCTACACCACTTCCTTGGGATTTTCGTGGAGCGTAAACCTGAGGGCCTCTTCATGTGTCAGCGACTGTATGCCGAGGACAGCCTTGAGTGCGCGGGAATGACTGCTTGCAAACCTGTCTCAGACTCATGTTGACACCTCTCCGAAGATTGCTGCTATTGACGGCCCTCCTGTGTGTAATCCTACTGCCTACCGCAGCCTTGCTGGAGCTCTGCAGTACCCGACCTTCACTCAACCAGACATCGCCTATGCAGTCCAGCAAGTGTGCCTTCATATGCTTGACCCTCGGGAGTCCCACCTAGCGGCTGTCTACATTGATGCTGATTGGGCTGGTTGCCCGGACACTCGCCGGTCCACCTCGGGCTATGCAATGTTCCTTGGTGCTAGTCTCATCTCATGGTCTTCGAAGCGTCAGCACACCGTCTCCCGCTCCAGCGTCGAGGCCGAGTACCGTGCCGTTGGAAACGGTGTGGCTGAAGCATCCAGGCTTCCACCAACTCCTTGCTTAGCTGCATCGTCCCCTGCGCCGAGCCACCCTTGTCTATTGTGACAACGTCAATGCCGTCTACCTCTCCTCCAACCCCATCCAACACCAACGGACAAATCCGGGTTGAGATTGATCTCCACTTTGTTCGCGTTTGTCCGGGTTGAGATTGATCTCCACTTTGTTCGCGAGCGCGTGGCCCTTGGTGATGTTCGGGTCCTGCATGTCCCTACCACTTCACAGTTCACTGACATCTTCACCAAAGGGTTGTCCAGTCCGGTGTTTACTGATTTCAGGTCCAGTCTGAACGTCCAATCTTGTGGCTAGGAATGTTCTTTTTTTTTTCTCGAATGCGCAGGACAGCTGCGTATCTTTGTATTATAGGGAAAAGAAAAGGTTCATACAAACCCTCAAACCTGGACCAAAGTAAGAGAGGATATACCAACAATTGAGACTAAAAAAAACAGAAGACAACGACCCGACAAAGACTAGAAACTAGCCTAGTTTTCCAACCGGCCCAAACCACATGCGTTCCGTTGTTTCCACAACATCCATGCTCCAAGGAATGGCTAGGAGTGTTCTGACTACGGGGGGTGTTAGATTGACTTATATAGGCTTGTATAGTCTATTGGGCCTTGACTTGTATTTGGGCCGGTGCCGCCATCTAGGGTCGGCGCCCCCTAACACGCACGCCACTTCTAGGGTTGGCTGTGTATATATGTAACCCCATATATGGAGTAATACAATCATCTTTTGCGTGACATATCTCTTAACAAAAACTCTTTCCAAATTCACAGCAGGCCCCTTAGGGACAGCAACGGCGAATGGACTAGGGCGAGAGCCCACCCGCGACCCACAACAATATGCATAGCCCTACAAGTTATTAAAATAAATGTAAGAAAAACATATTGCAAGACAATACCTTATGGGGCATTTTAGGGAAACTCTTGACGGCCCTTCAAGCACCTCAGAATCTACAGATCGGGAGACACCATAGATATATAACAAAAATGTGTTAAACTGATTTGTCAAATAAAAAATACATGTAATGAATTCTACCAACAAACATCGAATAATGGAAATTGTATTCCCCTACGACTCAAACAATAGCCACAATCCATTATTAAGGAAATCACTTATTTGGCCTGAAGAAAAAAATTCACCGTCCTTTCTTGACCCTTTTAGATTTCATCTTACATACTTGGCCTTCAACATTTTCAAAGTTTTAATCTGGCCTTCTGTCATGGTTGGAAGTAACAGTGTTTAACTTGAGGCCAAATGAAGAACTTTTTAAATTCAAAGCAAACTTTTGAGAGGGTTTCTATTTGAAAAAAAATGTTTTTGAACAAAGGTATATCTTGTTCATATTTCATCACAACAACAAAAATGTTTCATTGAAAATCACAAAAAGTTTAAAATATGTACTTTCAAATTTGAATATGTTTCTTTTTTAACTAATTTTTCTCCTCTTAAAAAGCAATATTTTGACATACTTACATCACAAAAACATAAATTATCACAAAAGTATTAAAATGTACAATTATCACAAAAATATTAGAATGAAAATGCTATATTTTTATTTCATTTCATAAATCCTTGTCATATTGTCACGAGTCATCTATTTTAATTTACAAATGTAGGTAGAGGAGTGGCTCTAATCATTCCGAGCCACTTTGCATTGACAATACTTCACATATAGATGAACCAATAAACTGTAAGACTAAAAGGAAGAAGGCGACAGGAAAAGCAGCACTAAACGATAGCTAACTGCTACTTGAGAGCCCCTCACAAGGAGCAAGCAGCAAGAGAATGCTGCTAGGCCTACACTGAGTACAACAACCAGAGAAGCCTGAGCCTCAGATATGCACGTTTATTTTTTCATTTGTGACTTGTATGTACCTAGGCATGAGCATTTTGGCATAGGTATTGTACAATGAGAACTTTGGATTCGATATGCTCGGTGTATGACTGTATGTCAAGTGCCAGTTTGACTTTGGATTCTATATGTATTGTGCATTTGTGTCTCACATGTCCAAAGATGGAATGCAAGCTGACATGAATTCTTATTTTCAACTTGTTGATGTGACAATTTACACTTCAATACTTTTGTGATAATTTATGATGTGATGAATAATTTATGATGTGATGAAATATAGATAAAATATAGTGTTGAGAAAAAACAATTTGAAAATTTTTTATATTGAAAACGTAGGAGAGTTGCGCTTCATTATGTTAAGAAAACTGGGCGTGTACGTCGATGACGTGATCATCACCTACAATGGGGGTGAGTTCACCTCAATTGAATTTGGTGAACACTGTGCACGAGAAGGAATTCAACGTCACTTTCTCCACGCCATACTCACCGCAGCAGAATGGCATTGTGGAACGCCAAACTAGATGATCGTGGGGATGAGCATTCTTTGAACGGCATGCCCGGGCGTTTCTGGGGCAAGGTCGTGAACACGGCTGTGTTCCTACTCAACTGGGCACCTGCCAGTGCGCTCGACGGGCAGACATGATACCACGCATGGTACGGGAAGAAGCCACCTGTGCACTTCCTAAAAGTGTTCGAGAGCATCGCCTACATCAAGCGCCTTCGTCCGCACCTCACCAAGCTCGACGACCAGGCTAGAAGGTGGTCTTCATCGGCTACGAAGCTAGGTCAAAGGCGTATCGCTTCTACGACCCCATAACAGCGCGCGTACATGTCTCCCGTGACGCTGTATTTGACGAAGGCGCGCGCTGGTACTGGGAGTCGGCCCCGGCAACACCGATGACGACAGCTTCACCATGCTGTGCGAGTACAAACTACGGCGGTGCACACCTGCTACATCAAGCCCCGCACTGATGGCTTCATCACCTCGAGCGACGGCACTCGTCCGCGACGACCTTGATCGGGTTCGCGACTCCGCCAAGCGTCGATGACAACCTTGATGCTGATGATGATGAAGAGGAGCACCGGTACCGGACGATGGACAACATCCTCGGCGCGACGCCATCGAAGGCAAGCTGCATGCCGTCAGCATGAAAGAACCTAAATCACTGAAGGAAGCAGATGACGACCCAAACTGGGCCACCGCGATGGAGGAGATGAAGTTGATCCGCGACAACGACACCTGGTCGCTGGTCGAGCTTCCGTGAGGACACCGCGCCATCGCTTGAAGTGGGTGTTCAAGGTGAAGCGTAACGAGAATGGCGACATCGTCAAGTACAAAGCTCGGCTCGTCGCAAAGGACTATGCCCAGCACCAGGGCATCGATTTCGAAGAGGTGTTTGCCAGTGCCGCGCGCCTAGAGTCGGTGCGCCTGTTGCTCACCGTCGCGGTGCACTAATGCTGGTCCTTTCATCACATGGACGTGAAGTTTGCATTATTGAATGGAGAACTCCAGGAGGTATGTTCAGCAGCCGCCCGGGTTTGTTGATGACAAGCACAAGCACAAGGTGTTGCGGCTCCACAAGGCGGTGTATGGACTTCGTCAAGCTCCACGAGCATGGAACCAGAAGCTGGACGCCTCGCCGTTGGCGCTCAGCTTCACTCGCAGCATTGACGAGCATAGCGTGTACACCCAAGGAAAATGAGGGCGCACCTGACCATGCGTGTGTACGTCGACGACCTGATCATCACCGGCGATGACGTGGGAACTGTGGGCAAGTGCAAGGCGCAGATGCAGAGCACTTTCCGTATCAGTGATCTCGGGCTCCTCTCCTACTACCTCAGCCTGGAGGTCACGCAAGGGGCCGGCGGCATCACACTCCGACAAGGCGCCGACGCAACCAACATCCTTGACAAGGCCGGGCTCGGCGCGTGCAAACCGAGCACCACGCCCATGGAGATGAAGCTGAAGCTATTGAAAGAAGATTCAACGTCGAGCGTGGACGCCACCAAGTACCGCAGCTTGATCGGGAGTCTCAGGTACTTGTGCAATTCTAGACCCGACTTGTCATTTGCCGTGGGATACCTCAGTCGGTTCATGGAGGTGTCGCGCCAAGAACATCTCGCCGCTGTCAAGCATGCGCTCCGTTATGTGGCGGAAACGGTGCACTGGGGCGTGTACTACCACCCAGGAAAGAAAGGATCCTCGCCAAAGCTGCTGGGCTACTCTAACAACAACCTCATAGGAGACATCAAGGATCACAAGAGCACCAGCGGCCTGATCTTCTTCCTCGCTGGTGGCCCGATTGCATGGCAGTCGGCAAAACAGAAGGTGCTCGCTCTGTCTTCCTGCGAGGGAGTCTGGCTGGCAAGGTTGCTGGCTGAGCTCGTCGAAGGAGCAGTCCTCGCGCCCAAGCTTCTGGTGGACAAATCTGCCCTCGCAGTCATGAAGAATCCTGTACATCATGACCGGAGCAAACACATCGACATCAAGTTCCATTTCATCCGCATGTGCTGTGACAGGAAGCTGATCGACGTCGATTCACCAGCACCAAGATGTAGTTGAGCGACATCCTCACCAAGGCGCTCGGCCGCGTTTGTTTCACGAGCTCCGCCGCGAGATCGGCACGGTAAAGTTAGCGTAGATGCTCTAAGAATTAGGAGGAGAATGTTTGAATAACTCTTTAGCATGCATTCAGTTATTAGTCATGCGGCTCTGCTTGGTTAGCGGACGCCACGGCCGCCAGGACGCGCACTCCGCGCACGCACCAGGTCAGTCGGACTTGCGGTGATCACGCACGAACGTGCTGCGCTTTTCTCCTTCGTTCTCAGCCATGTAACCCACATGGAATTTCCTTTTTAAAGTAGAATAGATCCACAGAAAATGCTGCCATTTTGCAGCACCAAAACCTCTCGTGCCCATCTCGTGTTCATGTGTTCATCCTCTCTTGCTCTCGCCAGTCGAGATTCTGTCATGGTCGCAGTCGAGCGCGTCCCTGCCATCAAGGGAAAAATTCCGAAGCTGGAGAATTCTTTCTACCACAAGTGGGCACTCGAGATGCAGGTGATCCTGGAGGGCTGGAGCTCTCGGATGCTGTCAAGTCTGGCAACGGCAAGCGCGCCAAGGACCGACGGGCCCTGGCCGTCGTCCTACGCGGGGTACCACCAGAGATGAAGTCCGGGCTGTGCGAGGAGGACGACGTGAAGCAGGCGTGGGCAGCGGTGAAGTCCACGAGGATGGGTGACGAGCGCGTGGAGGAGGCAAAGGGCAGCAGCTCCTCAAGAAATTCGAGAACATGGCGTTCCTCGAGGTGAGTCCATTGATGATTTTGTCATGTGTCTCGGCTCCCTGGTCGCAGAGCTGCGTGGGCTTGGAGAGGACATCGAAGAGGTGCGCATAGTCAAGAAGCTGCTGCGAGTGGTGCTGCTGAAGTATAACCAGGTCACGTGCTTGATTGAGATGCTGATGGACCCAAAGACGATGTCGCTCGAGGAGCTCGTTGGGCGGCTGCGTGTGACGGAGGAACGCGCCGGGGTCGAGACGCGTGGGGACGGCGTCGGGCATCTACTGCTCACTAAGCAGTAGTGGGAGGAGCAACGGCGGTCAGCGAGGCGGCAAGCAACAGACGCGCGACCGCGAAGGAGCACGACGCAGCAGTGGCGACAAGTGCCATGGCCGGAACAACGGCCAAAGCGACAATGACGATAATGACAGCTGCAACAGCATGAGCTCGAGGAGCAGGCATGGTGGGAGCCGCTACCGAGGGCGTTGCTTCAACTGCGGTGAGCGCGGCCACATGGGGAGGAACTGCTGCGGTAAGTAAGGAAAAGGCACTCCTGACCGACGTCAATGATGACAAGCCCACGCTGTTCCAGTTTGGACGTCTCAGGGTGTCGTAGTTTAGGGGATGATTGTTAGAAATAAACCACAACACATGGCGTGTGCATCTGTGTGATGCGTCATGGTGTTGTAATTGTGTCTAGTAACCATGCCATGCAGGAGACTGCACAGTGTGAGGCCATGTCTAGGCGTGTTGCGTCACGTTCGGACCTATGGGGCCATGTGCGTGGTCAAGTGAAGTTCGGGTTTGCAGTGTAGCTGCAACACTCGAGTAGGTTGTTGATTGAGTCGTGCGAGAAGTGGAGTCCGTGGTGCCGGTACGTGCGGGTGGATGCCGCGTCGTCCGTTTGAGCGAGTGCTCACGACGTCGCCTAAGCAGGTCCTACGGACCTTGTGCGCGCGTAGATGCCGGATATGGAGGATGTGTTCCATGAGTGTCCTGGGCGGATAAATACTCCCTGTACTCCAACATTTTCATTCGCCAAGTCCAGTGAACAAGAACGCCAAGATACAGGCAATATTGTTGCCGTGGCATTCGTAGCCCAAACTATCTAAGTGCTTCTTCTACCTCGCGTTCGCGTGCGTGCGTGCGTTCCTGTGTGAGGTCCAACACTAGTCAGCAATTTGCTTCATAAACACTGCATCTCAAACAGGGCCAAGAAACCATGTCTATAGGAGAAAATAGAAATAAAAATGGCAATTCATATAGCCAAAACTATGTAGAGACAAATATGGGTAAACTATAAGTACTTTGTCCCCAACCACAAACCAGAACCAAGGCTGGTTAAACTGAATCCAGTGCTAGGGGAAATTTTATAGCGCTCACAACCAAGCTTGGCTAGTCTATTATTCCCAATATGGGATCAAACAAAAACTAAAAGAAAAGAGGCATCTGGACAAAGATGAAAAAGCACAATACCAGTAGCATTCACAAATAATTTGCAATTGTATGTGGAAAACCAAAATTCCAGGCACTCTTCACATGGAGAATTGCAGTAAATTCACCTACCAGCAGTATCAGCAGTGACTGGTTGGGCACAGTCATCAAGTGTTGGAGTATGAACGGATTTCAAACTTTTCATAAATGCTACAGCTATGATATAATTAGCTGCAATATGAAGTAACAATATTCATAAATAGTTAACGGAGGTAGATTGGTTCACTCTTCTAATTTAGAATTCTGAGAACAGAGGAATGTGACAAAGCATATACCATAAAAATACCCAACAGCTTGGATAATGTTTGCTCCAAATTTGAGCAATTTGGTAATATCAGTGGGGAACTGTGGTACGGTTTCCTGTTAAATCATTTCAAAGTATAAGCTCAGTTTGTATTACAACAAAACAGACCACAACTACAGGTATCAGAAGGTATGTAATCCAGAATAATGTGGCAAGACACTTAACCATTGACACATTAGTTCGCATGTCCACACCCTTCCCATTGATCAAAAAGCTGGCACAAAAAAAAAGACAAAAATGTTTGTTGGTCGAACACTAGCATGTGCTAAGCACAAAAGCCAACACTTAAACACACCTCACATGTGGTGGACTCGTGATACATGATGAAGTATCTAAGTTTTCCTTTTGTACGACAATTAGTCTCTGCAGAAGATGAGACAACAGTAGTTATTGATGTGAAATATACACAACAACAATCAAGCCTTTTTAGTCTCAAACAACTTGGGGTAGGCTACTGACGTGAAATATACATGGAAAATAAATTCCAAAGTACATGGGTTTGCATAAGCTGCTACCATAGTACTAGTCTGCCATATCTTGCTGCAACAGATATAAATAAAAAATATGCATTTCCAGATGATTGCATTCAGAGACCTTGATTAGCAACTAAGCAAACCCTACGCAACCGATGTTTTCTGCTGGAGCCTAAAACTAACAATAGGCAGTCTAGCAGTTTTCTGGACTTAACATAAAACTAACCCTATCTACAAGCTAGGCTTTTCTTCCAAAGCACTATAAACAAAGAGTGTATATTATGCTGGTAAGATGAAACTTAACGAGAGGTCAGATATCTAAGATGCAATTAATTACCAATGTGCTTTATAAGTGGTGTCAAATACAGAATCAGCAGCTCAACACCTTCTCTACATGTTCTCTCGTGGATATTGTACATAGACCTAAGAGGTTTGTGATTTCTTCATTTTATATAACAAAAGAGATAATTTTGCAGTGAATAAACATTAATAAATCTGTATGGTGTGCCTTGAACTACTTACAATCTTTTCATCTAGCGGTCGGTTCCTCTCAATGAAAAAGTCACCCACCAATACCTCGTAGCCAACCTGTAGAGTGCATAAAAATATATCAAATAAACAAGTCTTTACTCATCATCAAGAATTTACTACAAATGACATCTTCGAGTTGACACAAAATATTACTCAGTACATGTTAGGGGTGTAAAAGGTGCACCTAATGGAGACCCTCCAAACCTCTTTAGTTCAAAAAAATGAATTAGTTTTCCAAAAGTGGAGGCAAGTGTTAAAACTTTTTTTTTTCTGAATTAAAGAAGTTTAGAGGTGAACCTAATGGATCTATACTTTCACCCCTAGTACATGCCATCATAATCAGTTTTACCAAGTACAATAACAAATTCTCATTTTAACTAAATGGTATATACCTTAGCTTCCATTGAAGTTACTAGACGCTTAAACTTCAACTCAGGATAATACCTACAAAATTTAAAGTTGTAAATAGTAATGTTGCATCATGCCGCAAATGATCATCGTTTACTATTTCAATGACTTATGAATATAAATTCACATAGTGCAGACAAGCAGGAAAAACAAGAAGCAGCAAATTTCAATATGATTTTTCTTTCTCGAATACACAAGAGAGGTATGTACCATTTCATTAAGAAGTAGAGTTGTAAGTGCAGAACGAGGAAACAATGAACGATTCGATCCTGAAAGCGGCAGAAACGATTCTTGTTTTGAACTGCGACTATCAATCGACCGAGGAGGCGCTTCACCCACGAATCACTTCGGACGCCATCCACCTCCCCCTGAACTTCATAAAATTTACAGCCAAAATGCCACTTGCCAAGCTGCCACTGCTGCCTGCTCCGAAAGCCGTTGTCGCCGCCTGGTTCAGATATCGCAAGAGGAGCAGCTACTGTCGTCACCGTGAGGCAGCTCGAAGGGAGTCAAGGGACTTCAGGGAGGAGCATCCCACTTCAGGTTGAGGATGACGGAGATAGATGACGTTCCATTTTTCTTGTTTAGGAGCATTGATACATTTTCCCAGTGTTGAATCGGAGCTTGCATTATGCTCCAATGGCAGACGGTTGCCGGCAGCCACACGAGGAAGATGAAGGCTGAAGGGATAGGGGGGAAAGAAAGATGGGCCCAATATAACTCCAGCCCGGTTCACTTTGCTTTATTTCTCTTTTTCTAATGTAGTATACCTTTTTCTTTCTTTTTAATTAATTATGGAATGGTTTATCTAGATATTATTAAATACAAGTACATTTTACAAAAAGAACAAACAGGGGTATATGGGTCAGTTCCATCCTCCGCCTCTAAATGGTGAATCTGAATCCAAAAAATAGCCAAACGGTTTCAAAAGTGATTCTGTTGCAACCTAGAATTGTTTCTCTGGGGAATCTGAAACGTTTCTGATTCCAGGAGAATCTAGAACTGTACCAAACGCATGGAACTGTACCAACGCACCTTTACTAATGTAAACGACCAACTTCCTAACATCAGCTAGGTGCTCGAGCTAGCAGCAGCTGGGAGCCGTGCAAGGCCTTAAGCACCAACAAGATACCATAAGTGCCCTTCCTCCTCTGAGTACTGAAGTCCTCTGAACCCTAGGCAATGTTCCATTGAAAACACAATTGTTTCACTGTTTCCAAATCATCCAAGCACCAAGAATGATCAGGTTGACTCCATTCTAAAAATGGGTGGCGCCAAATGATCTGTCTTGATCCACCACTCGTAAAACAATCTGTTATCAACAAGCTAGCCCAGGAAGACCTACTTTATGCAACAGCTCAAATCAATTTCAATTTGATTTCTTTTTTTTTGTGATGGAATTTCAATTTGATTTCAAAATTTTAAAAACTGAAATTGTAGTTCATAACTTGTTCTATATTATGAATCTAATTATTTTAAACATGAAATGATGATATGAAAGTTATAGAACAGTTTCAATGAAGATATTGATTGATAACAAGTCACTTTGAACTTTAGGTATCCCTTGGTATGTCACTGAAAAAACTTCTAATTCATAATAAGGCATTTTATATCTACGACATCAAGGGCTTAGGTTCAAGAGAATAGCATGTAAGGAATTATTCCTTGAACATTTACTAGCATTTGAACATTTACTAGCATGTTCTTAGAAAAAAAAAGTAATAATACTCCCTCTAGATTTTTTTAAAATGTCGCTCGGACGGCCGACTCAGTTTAAAATTGGCTTGCTGCTGCTGTCGGAGCATCAACAAAATAAATTCGGAGGTGAGCTATTTAATATTTAGATATTTCATTGTATTATGCTGAACCAGAGAACTATTTACGTTTAGACTAAAGATCTTCCGAAGAGAAGTGCTGACGCAGTTGTAAAGCTGTTGCCTATATTTTTAAGGCGTCGCCTAGGCGACGCCATGGCGTCTCGGCGCTCCCGCATGCCTGGGCGTCTGCCCGCCCAAGTAGGGCGGCATATGGCGTCCGCCACAGCCATTGCGGCGTCGCCATGGCGGTCTTAGGCGTCGGATGGACGCCGCGCTCGCAAAAATGGACGTCGTACGTGCCAAAATCGGGATGACGCCGTGCACGCGGAAAGGGGAAACGATCGCGCGCGGGGGCGGGAAACGGTTGCACGCTGGGTATTTCGCGCGCGCCCCTAGTAAAGAGAGAAAGAGAGAAAGAGAGAGTGGACAGCGATGGAGAAACAGAGCTCGGGCGAGAGAGAGAGAGCGCCGGGTAGGGGCTTTCCTCCCTATGGCTGGCCGGCCGCCAGCCCCCTGCCGCTGTTGCTGTGGCAGCTCTCCTCCGGCCGAGGCTAACAGCGGCAGACCTCCTCCTCCAGCAGCGCACTGACCTGGACCAGTGGCGTGCGGACCTGGATCCAGCTCTCCTCCGACGCCGGTCGGACCTTCTCCTCCAGCGGATCTGCACGTCCATGCCCTCCTGACCTCCTCATCGGTGACGACCCAAGGCCCAGGCCTTGCTTTCATTCGACTCTGTTTCCACTACAGAGGAACAGGTACCCACGGGCGTGGCTCTTCTCTTTCTTTCTTGTGTTCTGCTGCAGTGCTGCTTCTATTATAATATTGCTTAGCTAGTGCTGCTTCTATTATAATATTGCTTAGCTAGCGCTGCTTCTATTATAGTAGTACTACGTTCTTGTGTTCTGGTGACCTCGAGCTCGAACAGGCCATGATGGCTCCGATCTTGGAAGGAGAGATGCCATGGTCTGCACCGCTCATCTCTGTTTCTGGGTGAATGAATAGAGATAGGTATGTTAGGCAGTAAACGGTGGTACTAGGAGGTGCTTACATTTGTAGATAAGTATAAATGGCTTGGAATGCCAACATACTCCGCAATTGCTAGTATTTGGACAGATAGAATATTACTTAATTTTATTGCAATTTGACTGAACGAGCACCAAATAACACCAGGAACAATAGCACCGAGAGGGTATCCATGATCACGTTTTAGTACCTTGGCAACATAACATAATTGGACCTCAAAATCAGCAAGTTATAAGCACCAAAATAATCAATAGTATCACACCGTAGAAGCAGCGGGATGGTATGTCACACTAACATGTAGCCAGATGAATATAATCAAGCAAGATTTAGTTAGTAATATGGTGCAAATTATGGTACCTCGCCATTCATTTCATATGCAACAAGTACATCAACTGCAGGATTTGTTGCCTGGCCCAATGGAATTGACGCTTTGTATGGGCCACCGTTTTCCTCCTAAAACGTGTTTGACAAAATGTTGTTTCATACACACGAAGGAAGTGAGATTACCGTACCATACCATGGAAATAGTCTCAGAAAACTCACTGGACACTGATCCACACTAATGAACTCAACATGCTTTCCTTGAGACGGAGTGATTTCAGTATGGTATGGCACGTCGGCGAGCTGAAGCACATCTGACAATTTAGCTCGTCCCCATGTCGCAGAAAAAATGGCAATGTAACAGTAATGGTGACGTTTGTGAAATGATGGGTAAGCAATGATCATGATGACGTCTAAATGAAAAAATTTGCAGTGAGCCAAGTTGGTCAAAAGGAATGTGCATATAGAAAGAATGTGTTCAATGTTTGTACCGTATGCCAGTCAAGGTTCACCTTACCGTTTTATGCGCGGAAACCGCCCGACGGCGCACGAGCGGTTACCGCGGTAACCGCTCGAAAAATCGTTCAAATTACAAATTTCAAATTTTTGAATCCGAAACCGCGGTTTCTGAGCGAAAACCGCTCGGTTTGCAATCGAAACCGCTCGGTTTGCAGCGAAAACCGCGGTAACCGCTCCCGAAGTTTCAAATTTTAAAAACCAAATTTTGAATCAGAAAACCGTGGTTTTCGGCAGTAACCTTTCGGTTTACGCGGTAAACCGTCCGGTTTGACTGAAAACCGTGATTTTAACTAAAAATCACACTAAACAAGTTTTTTTTAACTTCTTCCTCCATCATAATTCCTCATTTTTCATCTAGTTTTTTTACATATTTTTCTTACAATTTTTTTCAAATTTTTTAAAATCTATCAAATTTAAATTCGGAAAACCGCTAATCGTAAAAACCGAGCCGGAGTGGTTTGGACGAAAACCACGAAAACCGAGTGGTTTTGAACGGTTTTGTGAACCCTGATGCCAGTATCACTTCACCATACATATTCAAGCAAAGAATTCTGATGCGACACCTAATGCAATTACTGATGGGCATACAGACCGTTTCCAAGAGCGCAAACGTCCCAGCCGACTCCCCTCACCTAGTCACCTTCCTACTCCTGCTCATCTCGGTCCTCCTGTTCCCTGCGCACTGAACGAGCAGAAACGAGTCAAGCCAATCTGGCAATGGGAATCAATACTACACGCCACTTAAACATACTTGTAGAGTGGCGGTTACAGTATGCTTGGCAACTTCCTGCACGAAAAATCAGAATCAGGTGAAGCAAATTCCTAAGAGACATATTGTTGACGACCAAAATTGGCGTCTTTTCCAGAGTCCACAGAGACGGGTTCATCGGAGGATCCGGTATGTGACCGGAGTGTCCGGTGCCGGAGGTTCCGGTGACTGACCGGAGGTTCCGGTGGCCAAAATTAGCGTCTTTTCCAGAGTCCACAGAGACGGGTTCTCCGGAGGGTCCGGTCAGTGACCGGAGTGTCCGGTGCCGGAGGTTCCGGTGGGTCTCGATACCGACTCGGATTTTCAGATCTAGCGTGATTCGGTTCGTTTTTTGGCTTGGAAAGGGATAAGACCACCCCCCCTTATATAAATAAAGGGTCCATGGCCGATTGAGGGCAACCAACTCCAATCGAAACATTACTTTTATCAAGTTTAGGTTTTTCTTTATCCCTTTTGCCCTAATCCCCTCTCTAAACCCTAATTCTGTCCTCTACGCGCACCGGCTGCGCAAGGAGGCGCTCTAGCTCGTCTAGGGCAACCCACGGCGCGTCGCTCCCGACGGGGTCCCTCCCGGAGCGGCGATCCTTGGCCCTACTCTGACGGATTCGAGCTAACCGGCGGCTACGGTTTTCGCGGATTCGTCGCGCGGACTTCGCACAAGGGCGTGCTCGTGTCTAACGGCGCGATCTTCGCGTCAACACACTTTTTGGCGACTCCGCTGGGGACGAGGCTTCGGTTATTCCACAACCGGATTAATCTACCCTACCTATCATGAACTCCGACATAAGCAACAAGAACATCATCATGCCGTCGTACGAGGAGCTTCCCGACGACGTTCGTCAAGTTTTCGAGGAGCGCAAGAAGGCGCTCGAGGCGAAGAGGAAGGCCCAAGAGGAGAAGGATCTCCAAGAACTTCTGGCGTGCTACAAGAAGGACCGGCAAGGCAAGCTCGTGTCGATCAAGCCATTCGCTCCGCCTTCGATCGACGACACGACCGAGGTAAAAACCAATGTGAGTAATACATCTACCACGCCCTCGGTTTCCGTAGATCTATTATCTAAAATGTTTAGCGATATGAAAATTGACTTACATAGATCAATAGATGCTAAGTTTGCTGCGCATAATCAAGAATTTACATCACCTTCATATGCTAAACCTGCTATACCCCCTGCTCATAATGTGGTTGATCAAACGGCTCCGTCTAGTTCACATGAAAAACACCCTCAATATGGTATGCCGTTAAATTATTTTTCTGGGCAAACACCAATGGCTAAAACTAAGCAATTACACACTGATTATGCTACTAGTGCCATGGTTGTACACGATGCTACACCCAACCCCATCGCTAGCATGCCTGGTTCGGTTTGTAATAACCGAACCAATGAGCTCACGGATTTTACACCACCATTTAGGTCGGTTGCTCATTATGTGCCTCCATATCCACCTACCGGCAATGTTGCACCATATGGGCCGGTAAGTGACGCTGTTTTTGATTACTACTACCGACAACAAAATCAAACCGCACCCCAACTGCCGCAACACAATGCGCCCCAACCGACCTATCAAGATTATGTTAACGCGGTTAGGGAAGAAGTTGATCAAAAGCTTAGGGAGGCACTCGGTATAGATTTGAAATCTAGAAACCGTGTGTACCAAAAACCATATCCCGCTCACTTTGATACGGTTGCATACCCCCAGGGGTGGCGTGTTCCCGAGTTCGGTAAATTCAATGGCGAGGATAATAAAACCACTTGGGAACATGTTAGCCAATACATAGCACAATTAGGGGAAGCTAGTTCCGTGGACGCTTTAAAGGTTAGGTTGTTTTCTTTATCTTTAACCGGAACTGCTTTTGCATGGTTTTCTTCATTGTCCCCTAATTCTATTTCCTCATGGGATCAATTAGAACGTAAATTTCATGATCATTTTTATAGTGGGGAAAATGAACTCAAATTGTCACATTTAGCGTCGGTTAAACATGGTCGTGATGAATTGGTGCATGATTTCTTTAGAAGATTTAGAGACACCAAAAACCGATGTTTTAATTTGACACTTTCTGAAAAAGACATGGTGGATTTAGCTTTTAATGGCTTACGATCATACATTAGGGAAAAGCTAGAAAATCATAATATTTTTACGCTTGCCCAACTACAGCAAATGGCTTCGGTTATAGAAAACCGGAGTAAAGAAGCAAAAGATAGCCATAGAACCCATCGTCACAATATGCATGTCGTTAAATATGATTCAGATAGCTCATCCGATGAATCAAATGATGTGCTTGCTGCTGAGTTCGCATGGCCATCTAAGGCTAAATCCTATGCTTGTGAATCTCTTAAACCGGTCCATAAAAACCGGCAAGGAGAGATGAAATTTACTTTTGATGTAGCTAAGTGTGATAGGATCTTTGATGAATTACATAGGGGTGGCTACATTAAAATGTCTCACACTTTACCACCGCTTGAAGAGCTCAAGCGGAGAGCATATTGCAAATGGCATAATTCATATTCTCATGCTACTAATGATTGCAATGTGTTTCGTCGACAGGTACAATCGGCTATTAATGAAGGCCGATTGAGTCTTAAAGAGATGCAAATCGACAAGCATCCCTTCCCGGTGAACACCATCGATTTCACCAACGCTACCATGTTGATTCGGCCGGAGCAAGCCGATGCAACGAAGGGTAAAAAGGTGCTTGTTGGAGAAGAGAGGCCCAAGTCCAAAGAGGGAAAAATTCCAACAAGGGCCGTCTCAATTAGGAAGCTTCCGGATGGCGAAGAAACTATTGAAATCACCATTCAAGCATCCGAGCACGGGGGGCAAGCCAAAGCATCATCGTCGTTCAAACCTGCCCCTCAAGAGACCAAAATCCACGAATCCTCAGAGCAGGAACACCGGAGTGTCCGGTCCGGGACCGGAGGGCCCGGCGCCGGAAGTTCCGGTCAGAGACCGGACGGTCCGGTCAGTCTTCAGGCTGAGGGTGCTACTTCGACTCATAAGCAAAAGTTTATCAAGCGCAAGAGTCCCGAGGAGCAGTGGAAGGTGAACAAAGGGAAGGCTCAAGTCAAAGCAAGACCGGCGGTCACATTCGACAAGCTTCTAGAGAAGTACACCAAAAAAGCGACCGAATCGACTAATCGGTCAATAAAAAGACCAAGGTCACCTCCGCGACAAGCAAGGTATGATTCTCCACCATGGAGGGTTGCTAGGCATGACGATGGTCCTCATATGCAAGCTTTGATGACGCCCAACATGCCAATGCCTTGGGGACCGCCGATGTTTTATCCTCCGCCTCCGATGTGGGATCCATACCAGGGCATATGGGTGTTACCTCCTCCTCCAATGCAATTTTCACCGTTTCATCCAGGGTGGATCCCACCACGAGAATCGGTGTTTGGTAGGCTCACACACGATGGACATGATCGATCAAGCCATTATCGGCCGGAATTCCGGAATCTCAAGCCGGAAGTTTCAATTCTCCCAAGAAGAGCACAATCTCCTCCCAAACAAGAATGGCGTCGTAAGAGTGAGGTTCAAGCTGATCGGGGCATTGTTACGAAGAATGATACACATAGAACAACATTCGATGAGGTGATTCGGATTGGGTCAACCAGTGTCCCCATTGAAGGTAAATTTGATGGACCAATTGTCATCGGTGGGTCGACAACGTCAAAAATTTCAAATACCACTATGCAGGTACCTCCTAGAGCCAACGATCATGAAGCTAGTGGTAGTGAAGCTGTACCGCCAACCTACAAACCGAGATGGTGTCCTCCCGGGTTGACTCATACTCAAAAGAGGAACTTGCAACGGTTGCGCCAACGGGAGGCTAAGGCTAGGGAGCTCGAAAAACAAAGAGATGAGGTATTTGAGAAAATCAAGCCAAGGCCAGCTCAGAAGCAGCAATGGAAGGAGAAGGAAAAATCTGGACGTGAACCGCTCGTGCCAAGGGCGCCCGCCGAAACGCCGCAGAACGCCGTAACCGGACACTCCGGTGAGGTACCGGAACCTCCAGTGACCGGAAGTTCCGGTCAGGTATCGGACCTTCCGATAAACGGTTCCTGCACGATCGCCACTCCTCCTTCCGCGCCTTCCCCGACGGTCCAAGGGTCACCTCCAGAAGATGAATATGACGACTTGTTGGACTACGAAGATTCGCCACCACGAGAGAGTATGGATATTAATGTTGTTTATTTATCTACTAATGATTATTCTCTTATTGGTGAAGATGAGGAAGAGGTAGCTCAATTCGACTTCGGACCAGAGAAAGCTACGTTTGAGAAGCCCAAAGAATCAGAGAACCATATCAAGCCTTTATACGTGAGGGGTCATCTCAATGGTTCACCGGTTTCACGTATGCTTGTTGATAGCGGTGCCGCGGTCAATTTGATGCCATACTCCTTATACAAGAAACTTGGCGAGAGTGATGATAAGCTGATCAAGACCAACATGACGGTAACCGGTGTAGAGGGAGGCAAGCCCATCGGTGCCAAGGGAGTCGCTTCCATGGAGCTCACTATTGGAAGCAAGACGATTGCCACAGCCTTCTTCGTCGCGGATGTGCAAGGTAACTACAATGTTATTTTGGGACGTGATTGGATTCATGCAAATAGATGTGTCCCTTCCTCCTTGCACCAATTCTTGATACAATGGGTCGGTGATAGCATAGAGATGGTTCATGGAGAAACACCGGCTTGTATTGCTTTAGCGGATCCGCTTGCTTTACCATTAGACACGGTTAAATGTTTGTCGGGCACGGATCTCTCGGATTATGACTTCCTTAGTGTGTCTAAAGATGGCTTTGTACCCATCATAGCAAAACCGATTGAAAATCGGTTCAACCACATTGTAATTTAGATGGATTCCAATGTAAAATGGTTGCAAGATAGAGTAAAGCAATATCGTTCGAATATGAACGATACTTGTGAGATGATAGAAGAGGATAGAGATTTAGATAAACTAGGACAAGGTTTCACATCGGCCGATCCTTTAGAAGAAGTTGATATCGGGCATGGCACCATCCCAAGGCCGACATATGTAAACAAAAACTTGACAACCGATTACAGGGCTAAGTTACTCGAGCTTTTGAGAGAGTATTCGGATTGCTTTGCGTGGTCATATCCTGAAATGCCGGGTTTAAGCCGTGAACTCGTAGTGCATCGGTTGCCTATTAAGGATGGGTTTAGGCCGCAAAAACAACCGATGAGGCGCTTTAATTCTAACATTAATGATAGAGTTAAAGAAGAAATTAATCGGTTGCTTGAGGCGAATTTTATAAGACCGTGCAGGTATGCGGAGTGGATTTCCAACATCGTACCGGTGGAGAAGAAAGGAACTGGTAAGTTGAGAGTATGCATTGACTTCAGAAATTTAAATAGAGCAACTCCTAAAGATGAATATCCCATGCCTATAGCCGATATGTTGATTAATGATGCCTCGGGTCATAGAATTATTAGCTTTCTTGATGGCAATGCGGGTTATAACCAAATTTTTATGGCCGAAGAAGATGTAGCGAAAACGGCCTTTAGATGCCCAGGTTTTGTTGGTTTATTTGAATGGGTCGTCATGACATTTGGTTTGAAAAATGCCGGTGCTACTTATCAAAGAGCCATGAATTTAATTTTTCATGACTTGCTTGGTATTATTATAGATGTCTATATTGATGACATAGTGGTTAAATCGACTGGCTTAGATCCTCATTTAGCCGATTTGCGCCTTGCCTTTGAGAGGATGCGTAAGTTTGGCTTGAAAATGAATCCGCTCAAGTGTGCTTTTGGAGTATCGGCTGGTAGATTCCTAGGATTTATTATTCATGAGAAAGGCATAGAAATAGATCCTAAGAAAATAGAGTCCATCCAAAAGGTCCAGGCGCCTACATGTAAGAAGGATTTGCAAAAATTCCTAGGCAAGGTTAATTACTTAAGGAGATTTATTTCTAACTTGTCGGGGAAAATCAATGCTTTTACTCCTATCCTTCGGTTAAAAAATGAAACCGAATTCGCTTGGGGGGCAAAACAGCAAGAAGCTTTTGAGAAGATCAAACAATACTTGTCTTCGCCGCCGGTGATTAGGGCGCCTAGAAGTGGGATCCCTTTTAGGCTTTACATTGCAGCGGAAGATGGAGTAATTGGGGCTGTTTTGACTCAAGAAGCCGACAGGAAGGAACATATCATCGCATATGTAAGTCGGAGACTAATTGATGCGGAGACAAGGTACGCATTTATTGAAAAATTATGCTTTTCGTTATATCATGCTTGTACCAAGTTGAGGCATTATCTTTTATCTAGTACTTGCATTGTGACTTGTCAAACCGATGTCATTAAACACATGTTACATAGGCCAATTTTGAAAGGTAGAATAGGTAAATGGGCATATGCTTTGATTGAGTATGATCTTGCTTATGAACCACTAAAATCAATGAAAGGTCAAATAGTAGCCGATTTTATTGTCGAACATCGGATAGACATGGAAGATAAGGTAGAGGTTGGGTATGATGCTATCACACCATGGAAATTATTCTTTGATGGATCGGCTTGTAGAGAAGGTCGAGGAATAGGTGTTGTTCTTATATCGCCAAATGGTGCTTCTTTTGAAGCTTCTAGCCGATTGGAATATCCTTGTACCAATAATCAAACCGAATATGAAGCTCTTCTTTTCGGTTTAGAAATTTTGCAATCCATGGGTGTGAAACATGTGCAGACTTTTGGTGATTCATTGCTAGTTGTGCAACAAGTGCGTGGTGCTTTTCAATGCTTAGATGGATCACTAAATGCCTATCTCGACAAATGCCTAGATGTTATCTCTTATTTTGATGATTTTTCTATACATCATGTCCCTAGGCAAGATAATGCTAGAGCTAATATTTTAGCACAACAAGCATCAGGTTATAATGTTGACAAGAAAAATTTTCTAGTTAGCACACAACCGATGCTTGAGGTCCTCTCGATTTCGGTTGCTCCCGATGGCACTCAAAATACAACCGAAATAGAGGATTGGAGAACTCCTATCATCGCTTATTTGCGTGATCCAAATCAGAAAGTTGATAGGAAGGTTCGGCATTGGGCATTCAAATTTGTTTTAATTGACGATGACTTATATCGCCGAACCGGTGAAGATTTGCTTCTCAAGTGTTTAAATACAGAACAAGCTAAGGTGGCTATGGGAGAAGTGCATGAAGGCATTTGTGGTTCGCATCAATAGGCTCCTAAGATGAAGTGGCTCTTGAGGAGGGCCGGTTTCTATTGGCCAACGATGATAGCTGATTGCTTCCGCTACTACAAAGGTTGTGAAGAGTGCCAAAAGTTTGGTAATATTCAGTTGGTGCCGGCTGCTATGATGCATCCTATTATCAAGCCTTGGCCATTCCGAGGATGGGGTTTGGATTTCATTGGTCAAATACACCCTTCTTCTTCAAAAGGACACCGTTTCGTGTTGGTTGCTACGGATTATTTCACAAAGTGGACCGAAGCAGTACCTCTCAAGAATATGACGCATGTGGAGGTAATCAATTTCATAACTGAGCATATTATTCATAGATTCGGTGATCAAGGTACTTCTTTTATGTCTAGTCAAGTGAAGGAATTTACCGAATCTTATGGGATTAGATTGCTTAATTCATCACCTTATTATGCTCAAGCTAATGGTCAAGCTGAATCTAGCAACAAAACCTTGATTAAGTTGATAAAAAAGAAAATAGAAGATAATCCTAGAAGATGGCATGAAGTCTTGTCGGAAGCTTTATGGGCTCATAGGATATCTAGACATGGCGCTACCAAGGTTACTCCTTTTGAGTTAGTTTATGGACAAGAGGCCATGTTACCCGTTGAGGTTAACTTGGATGCCTATAGGTTGGCTATGCAAAACGATTTATCGGTTGTTGACTATCATAACTTGATGATGGACAATATTGATGAAGTAACCGATAAACGATTGGAAGCTCTAAAGGAGATTGAACGAGACAAATCTAGAGTTGCTAGAGCCTATAACAAGAAGGTAAAGGCGAAATCGTTTCAAGTAGGAGACTTGGTGTGGAAAACGATTTTACCACTCGGGTCGAAAAACAATAGGTTCGGCAAGTGGTCTCCAAGTTGGGAAGGTCCATACAAAATTGTCAAAGTAATCGTTGGCAATGCATATATGGTAGAGACCTTGCAAGGTGAGCGTTTGCCTAGGGCTTTGAATGGTAGATACTTGAAAAAGTATCATCCTAGCATATGGCAAAATGCTTGAGTCAGACATGACCGATATAATAAATATCGGATGTAGAATTGGTACGGCCGATGAGTTATTTCAAAAAACCATCGCCCTTAGACAATTTTGGTCATTAGGAATGTTTTTCAGCACTTCATCGTTGCTAAAAAACAGGGGGGCATATGTTGACGACCAAAATTGGCGTCTTTTCCAGAGTCCACAGAAACGGGTTCACCGGAGGATCCGGTATGTGACCGGAGTGTCCGGTGCCGGAGGTTCCGGTGACTGACCGGAGGTTCCGGTGGCCAAAATTGACGTCTTTTCCAGAGTCCACAGAGACGGGTTCTCCGGAGGGTCCGGTCAGTGACCGGAGTGTCCGGTGCCGGAGGTTCCGGTGGGTCTCGATACCGACTCGGATTTTCAGATCTAGCGTGATTCGGTTCGTTTTTTGGCTTGGAAAGGGATAAGACCACCCCCCCTTATATAAATAAAGGGTCCACGGCCGATTGAGGGCAACCAACTCCAATCGAAACATTACTTTTATCAAGTTTAGGTTTTCCTTTATCCCTTTTGCCCTAATCCCCTCTCTAAACCCTAATTCTGTCCTCTACGCGCACCGGCTGCGCAAGGAGGCGCTCTAGCTCGTCTAGGGCAACCCACGGCGCGTCGCTCCCGACGGGGTCCCTCCCGGAGCGGCGATCCTTGGTCCTACTCTGACGGATTCGAGCTAACCGGCGGCTACGGTTTTCGCGGATTCGTCGCGCGGACTTCGCACAAGGACGTGCTCGTGTCTAACGGCGCGATCTTCGCGTCAACACGTATCCTCAAATAGAATGCGGCAAGACAAATAAATACCGAACTGGACCTTAAAGATATCTCATCTCCCACGCCCCACAACATCACTCACCTGATATCATCCAGAGAGAGGCGCATCGGTCGGCCCACGACGCCAACGATCGTGACGTAGTAGCTGCGAGTAAGCCACAGAACAAACAGTCATCAAGAGACTAAGAGAGTGGCGCGCCGGCGAGCAAGCACGGCCACCGCTCCGCCCTCTGGAGAAGAGAAGAAGAAGCAGGTAAAGAGCAGAGCAGGATCAGAGCACCTGGCGACGTCGTCGAGGACGGGGATGGGGCCGTGGTTGCGCTTGAAGAAGAGGTCGATGGGGGTGATGTAGGCGGCCACCAGGTCCTGCCGCGCCGGCTCCGCGTTGAATGGCATCTGCGGTGTTGGTTTCGCCAAAAAAAAGATGGCAGCTTTACTTGTAGAAACAAAGGATTGTGCGCTGCGGAGATGGTTTGGCGAGGAGATCGACGAACTAAAAAAAAACTTGGATGATCCATCATCCATGGAGGGAGTGGAGTGGACCTTGGCGTTGATGCGGAGGGAGGGATGGCGAGGCGGCTCCTCGGAGTAGTCGGAGGGCCCGCGCAGCGCCATGATGCTCTTTCTGATCTCGTCGTCGATCCCGCAGTTGCTTTGCCAAGCTGGAGGAGGGCAGGAGAAATAGAGGGCGGTTTCGATGCTGCCGAGGCGGCAGCCAACGGTTTCTTTTTTAAAGTGGGATCCGGTTTCCTGCCGTCACAATCTCTCTCGAGGACTGGTGAATTCAGCAATTCGGGAGTTCTTCGTAGGAAGGGGAAGCAGTATAGCTTAGCCCAAAATAATGTTTTTAATAAATCAACAATACGAGAAAATAGGAATTTTCATATTCAATACTCCATATTCACATACACACTGTTCATCACAAACAGATTGGCATGGGTTAATTTTTTTTGTTTTCAGGTACATTCTTTTGTTTTAAAACCGGTACATTCTTCTTTCTTTTTTTGACAACAAATGTCGCATAAAGTGTTGTATTTAAGGTGCGAATGTGTTTGTTTCCCTGTTACAAATCTTAACACAATGATTTGCATACGTTGGATTAATCACGCAGAAGGCTCTTTGCTGCTGCATTGTTCATTAGGAGTAACTTGTTTATTTGTCCAAGGAAAGTGCGAGATGGGAATGTTGCATGAAGTCATCGCACACATCATCCTTGTTGAGGTTCTATGGGGAGCAACCATGTTAGAAAATAGGAGGAATGCTAATTTAGCGCATGAAATTGGGCTCATTTCACTCGATGATCATAGCCTCTAGATCTAAGTCTAATCTATATCTATACTTCCATTATAAGTATAACTCACTAACACCATTTCTTTGCATCCACGTTGTGCCACATCACCTGAAATTGTTATCACCGTTGGATGCTTTCCTCCCACTAAAATCTATTCCTTTATTTTTATGTCTGTAACATCGTCCTAGAGGATCTCCTCGTACCCAGCTTAACTCAATACATTAATCTCAATGATTGCAAATGGCAGCTCCTCTTCCCCTCAAGCTTCATGCGCCCACCACCTACCATTACTTAATCCTCAATTAGCACACACCGTTACCTCATTTTCTTCCTCCATTAAACCAGATCAATGCCAAAACTGCTATTCATTTAATAGATATTCCTTAATTGCATTGTTGCTCTTTCAATTCCCTATCATCAGGGCAATACATATTCTGCTACCCGGGTACAAAGTTCTTTTATTTGCCACCACTAATATTTGGCAATAAAAAACACCAATGCTTTGCCACCTTAAATTCCTCTTCCACCTCAAGTATCCTGAGCATAAAACAAAACGGTAAGGCTTAACTTGCGCTTATATATTAACCAAGAGACTATTTGGCTTATATATAAGCACCTAGGCACCGCACCATCCTTCACACAACACTTCATCCATATCTCTATCTCTCTCTGCGCCCATATGCACTTCAACATGTAAGAATGCTATAAAAGAGCAATATAGTTCTGTTTTAATATATTCATTTTTCCGTAGTTTGTTTAAACATTGTTGAGTCTTTTCGTTTGTGCATCTTAACAAAATCAAGAAAGCTATATTTTGCTCGAGTCATGTGTATCTAAGGCGGTAAATAAAGGTGATCTCATATGATAGTATATTAGTCAATACTAATAAAAAAACGTTTTACAAAGCCCGCGGCATCGCGCGGGGTACCACCTAGTATCTTTTATAGACACAACCCACTAAGGAAATTCTCTCAACTCTTAGCGTGCCACGTCATCACATAAACCAACTGATGATCGTTAGTTTTTGAGTTTTTATTTTTGACTTATTTATTAGAAATTTTGAATGGTTATTTTTAAATATTTTTTAAACCTTAAAGAATTAAAAAATTTAGATTTGTTTTCAAAAGTTTAATCTTTTATACTTTGACTAACAATATATATATAATTCCTTTATAAAGAGATACATATTATGATATTTAGTTTAATGTGAATCTAATAAATTTATACTTAATTACATATTAATTACTTGTTATTGACAAAACTAATTGAAAGAAATACAAATGAACATCCATTGATTTGTTTCTTGAGAAAAGACATCCCTTGATTTTACCATGCATCTATATGTATCTAATAGGTTCATGAGTTGAAACTGTGGCATCTTATTAGTTATGGTTACATAGTTGTGGTACTTACTAAAAGTACAGACTGAGGGATGTTGATACTAATGAGATAAACACCTCTAAAGCATGTAACATCAGGAACTATTATATTTTTTTAGGGAAAACAAGAGGAACCATACTTGTGTGGGGGTATTATACATTTCTTGCCCTTGCCAAGGTGAATGTAGGGGCACTTGCAATTATAAAAAGAAATATTCATGAGACGTGGGAGTGACAAGTTGAAGGTGACATGAAGTCTACTGTGCACCGGTGAGGAGAAAGAGTCATTCCAAAGAGTGATTTGAGAAAGGTACGGGCAATGGGTTAAATTGATTACCAAAAATTAAAAAGAAACTAAATTTTTTTCTTCACAAAAGTACTTAAAGATTTGAATAAATTGAACATTCAAAATTTCATACTTTTCATTTCATCGTAATATTGATGCATATTTTTCTTGACAGAAGTACACTAACAAAAAAAAATTCTCAGTGATATAATATATTTTTCTTTATGAAAAATAAAAAAATATTTTATATGTGCTCTTTTGGCCATTATTATTGATTTATGGAAGAAAGAACAATGTTTCGGAGTAAGTGAAGCGTTTAAATGCAAAATTTTAGGTGTTAAACGACCCGAAAACAGAAAATGTATTTTGAAGAGGATATATAAAAGTTTCTGAGAGGTGGAAAGACCGGGAAATAATATCTGTTTCATGAAGGATGTAGAAGTAAATTCTAAAATTTGGTGGAAGGACCAGAAATAATTTTAGTTTCACGAGACAAAAATTGCGTAGAAGGATCAAACGTCCTATGTTTCTCCGGCGAGCTATCCAACCGCCCATGTTTTATGGATGACAGGCATGTCTCTTTTGCGAGAGAACACATGTTTTAATACATTCTCTCTTTTTTTGGCAAAGAGTGTTTTAACATATTTATTATATAGACAATTCGATATGCTTAGATTAATTGTATTCTATGTCCACACTGTCATTGTTCATGCCTTTCATGCTCATGATGCCTGCTGATTGCTGAAAACACATCCTTCTCAGATTATTCCCCGGCCATTCCATACTGGAGGTAAGAGCTGATTCCAAACCAGTATTTCGAATATTAAAGCCTGAGCTTAGAAATGACCAAACAATGTGTAAAAAATTTAAAAATAATTGTTGACTAAAACAGACCAGAGCCAGAAATCAGCCGGTTAGCAGTCTGGATGGGCAAATTTAGCGAGAAGAATTTGGAACCATGACAGCAATAATATATGAAAACTGGGATAGATTTCAAAATGCTTCAGGATAATGATTGCAAAATATACTAACAATAATAATGTATAATAACAGTTACTAATCTTGTTTCAGGATTACGGATTGCAAAATAAATAATACTCCCTCTGTCTCGTTTTGTTTGATGTTCTACGTCAGGGTGGATTTCTCAATTTGTATGACGTTCTCGATTTTCCATGCGACGTGATTCGCATATATCTGATACTGCTCTCTCATTAACTACTCCGGTTCCTCTCCCTCCCTTTGCTTTCTCTCTCTGTTGAGTGGGCCTGGATGCCTTGGGTCCTTCACACGATGGGTCAAATGAATAGGTGATCAGTAGTGCTAGTGCTATGCTATACGCTTTACTTGGTTTTCGCACGAGAAGCCAAAACGTCAAACAAATAGGGACGGAGGGAGTAATAGGGAGTTACTAATCTTGTTTCAGGATTTCGGATCGCAAAATATACAATAACAGGGATACATTTAAAATGTTGGCCAACCCGTCAAGCACTATCTCTGACAGGAATTTCACCAGCGGTAAATATTGATCATACAGAGCATAAAAAAAACATCCAACATCTCAAGAGACAAGCTCGTCCACATCGGTAATGGAGCAAATCACAACACCTATGGACTACGAACAAGACAGCTAGCGTTGCTAATATCATGATGTTTCATTATCATCATCAGCCACCTCCAACGAGATGCGGCGGCCATGAGATCCACAAGGTGGGTCCAAATCAACCTGAGGCCTCTCTTAAGCGAGCGATCAATTCATCCTGACAAGGGGGGATGTTCATTCACAAGGTTAGCAAGAACAAGGACACTAAATGAATGATCAAAGACACAGCATAGGTTCCCAAATTGTAGGTAAACAGTAAACACAAGTACTAGCATAATGCAGAAAATATATCCACAAACAAGTAAAAGCTTTCAAATAGGTAAAGACATGCAACCAATTCATGTACAAAGGAACAAATTTGCCAAACATTCATGTGGACACTGAATTTCGTTCAAACAAATAAACTATAGGTCTGTATTAAACGTTCTTTTTCAGTACTGAGCTATATACTGTGTAAATGGGGTCCCATGTTTGTGGTTGCAGCAAGGCATCTCACATTTGTAACGGCCCATTGAGCCCAGCCCTAACTAGGCCCAGCTGCCTTGCCGGCCACCCCTGCGCGCCACATGCCTGTCATGCAGCAAGCCCCCAGATCCCTCCGTCCTGGGTTATATAATTGCAATCCATTCTATGAAATGGATAAACCACAATTGATGTGTGACAATGTCCACTGTCAGGGCTGACTCTAGTTCCTTTCAGAATCAGATATTATTATAAAAGGCTCACGAATCCTTATTAGGCCGGTAAGCACCCATGATGCATTTCCCACCAACACTCTCAAGCTCCCCACAATACGTACTTCCACTGGTTTGGCAAAAACGTGAAGCTGTTTCCTTTGTGCCAGTAGTCCAGTACCACAGACACAACAATAAAACCAAAAACTACAATCTGTGCACACCAACAAAGCTAATCAGATGCATCCTCTTGTCACATATGTGGCTGGCAAAGGTAACCTTCAGTTATGACTGACTGTGCCATTGCTAATCAATCGCAAGCAATCATCCCTTTGTCATGAGATCAGCCACCAGGATTTTAAGTTCCAATCAAATTCCAAAAATAGATTAAAACAAGGTATGTGGATTTTTGCTATACATCTGATGCTTGATTATTAGGCCTGTTTCAGATTTTGCTGATTTCTGCTAAATAGAAGCTAGAAATGGAAACAAACCAATTGCTGAGCTGGTTTTTGAAAAGCTAAAAAGTTGGCTTATGAGAAAATGAACTAAAAGCTGAAAACTGGGTGAGTTGCTTATTTGGCCTTTGCTGTCCTAAGAAGCTAAATTTTTATCACAAAGGCTAATAGCAAGAACCTAATAGTCAGAATCCAAAAGATAGAAAATCAATTTTCAGACAAAGCCAAAAACCTCCTGCCCAAACAAACCTACCCTTAATCATCCCAAATCTCAATACAGAAGCATATATAGGATTTTCCAATAACCTACGACCCCGGCCACAAGGTTGTATAGAGAACGAACTAAACTTCAAGAATTTTGCGCTTTAGTTGAACAGAATTTCCCATTAACCAACTACATCAGTCACAGATTTATGCATACGAATTGCAAGCACTAGATTTCAGATCTACGCCACTCCCACCCAGGTGGTGAGATTAGTACTCCAACTGTTCCCCTCACCTAGCTCCATTCAGATCTGCCCTCTCAAACAACCCTGCACCACCCCTTGCTGGCTCTGCGTTACACCATCTCAAGCTTCATGACTATTGTTCTCTTTACTTTTCTTTTTCCCGTGTTGCGTTGTTTGAGCTCACCTTCTAGTTCCAACACAGCATGACTACTGTCCTCTCTACATGAACACAAGTATTCCAGGGGCAAGTCTCAGATCCTCTCCACTTCTTGGATGCCATGTTAAATTTTTGTACTTGTTTGTCATTCAGACACTATTTTCATCTCTTTTCTTGCTAACGTGTGTTTACATTTTCAGATGCAGCAGGAAATAACAGGCCACTGCAGAACCATGTCAACATTCTTAAGATGGTTGGCGCAAGAAATGGTGCTATTCAAATGCAAGAGTTGATGGAAGCACATTTGCTTAAATTATGTACATGTGGAATTAGAGTGTGCTTCAAAACAAAATTGCAGAGGCTGAAGGAGAATGAAAATTAGTGGTTAGTAGCATTGGTTAGTTATGTAAGTTTTGCGTTATATTTACAGATGTATCAGTGTTTTTGTTTAGAAAAAATACTGCAATATGTCCATATTGTGTATCAGTGTCCTAAAGGCAATGAACAGAATATTATTCACGGGATGTAAAATGTTTAGTTATGAATAATAGGACTTAATGGTCCATCATATTCTGAAACCACAATGAAGGAATAGAGCAATATCTGTGCTTGCCTTTTTGCCTTTTGTAGATAGACCCTTTTCTTTTAGAAGGGAACGCAACTTTTCCACTGTAAATGACTGAAGTGTCAGCTCAGAAAAATCAGATGGCAAGTCTTCTGCACAAAGAAATATCAATATATATGTGATGATGCAAACAATGAAAACCTAAAATAGTAAAATATATCATGTCTAGGTACATCAAAAGTTTTAGCACAAAAGAAAAGTACATCAAAAATTTTAAATTTAAACATCAGACCTGGGTAACATTAGGTAATTAAGAAAACAATATTTAATTTCTGAAACTCTTAAGAATGAACACCTAAAATTTTATCAGTGAATTCTATATTCCATTCTGCATATGTCATGGGGAGTACAATATGAGTCAGCGGGCTATTGAATTGGCAGCAGAAGCGAGGAATCAAAATCAAAGGTTGGTGATGCCAAGTGTCATGGGTATTGATTAATTATGGGTTGTATATTGAGTTATTGACGAATCAAAGTCAATTCACATATCTATGTTTCGGATACTTATTATCAGAGCCGACTCTCGCAGTTTCATGGGCTCGTACGGGCCAGGGACACAGGTACGTACGCATGGCGCGTGTGCTCCATGTGTGGGACACAACATGGTACGTATGACTGCGCTGGACGTATGGACGTGGCCAAGAGGGGACGTTCCTGGCTTGGATTGACCGACGAGGACGTCGGTCTCTTAAGGGGGTGAGTGTGTAACACCTGACCCAAGGCTTAATAGGAATAATAGGATACTCATACCAACAAGTTGCAACTTCTTTTTCGGAAGCCCATCTCCAATGAATTCTAAGGTTAAGCGTGCTTGGCCTGGAGAAATTCGGGATAGGTGACCGATCGAGAAATATCGGGTGCGCACCAGTGAGGACAAATGTGTGCAAAATAAAGACTTGTGTTGGTCTATGAGGACATGTCGTATAGAAGCTGCCTGATGTAAGCAGGCCCAGCCTTGAGGAGGCGGGACATTACACTTATATGACGAATTTATTCAATGTACAACCCATAATTAATCAACTTTTTATGTCTCTTGCCAATACAGGCAATATGCCCAAAGTAAATCCCAACAAAAGGTAATTTATTAGATAAGGGGACATGGACAAATTTTGCATGCTACAATTTTCAGCATGGACGTAAGGAAGGACACAAATTTATATTCACTAGCTTGGAGGATGACGTATGTTTAGCAGAAGTACTGTTTCAGTATTCATACTTCCATAGTATCATAAATCCATGAGCAGGCAAGTAGTTTCTGTTCGAGTGTGTTGTTGTGTTCTATGCTGTTCTTATGTTTCGACAAATTTCATGCTTATTTCCATGCCCCCTTTGGCGGAGATTGTCAGGGAGTGATTCTCAACAAGAAGTGATTCTGTGGCTGAAATTGATTCTCTTTGATTCTCTATGATATACTCTTACAATCAGAACAGAGAATTACTACACAGAATTAGGAGAAGCTACTTTATTCAGCTCCCAGCCCCTTAGTTCATTTCAAAAAATCAGCTAGAATCACTTCTCCTGAAATACAGCGTTTGACAGAGCTCTCCAGATTCTCTCCGAGAATCAGCTCCGTGGAGCTCTGCCAAAGGGGCCTTAGTTTTGATTATATCCTGCATCTGAAATTCACATCTTACACCTAAAAGTCCGACAGGAATGCTGAAATCAGAAGGGGTAGG
The DNA here is from genome assembly GCA_001182835.1 of Oropetium thomaeum. NCBI lineage: Eukaryota > Viridiplantae > Streptophyta > Magnoliopsida > Poales > Poaceae > Oropetium > Oropetium thomaeum. The sequence continues at coordinate 122,931 of LFJQ01000093.1, read as the reverse complement.
CATGTACAAGAAAATACTTACCATGGTAAGAAGAACCTGCAGAATTACCCGTGTTGGGCCTTTTTGATGGATTCTTCACATCTAAACTTCTGGCAGCATTTCTGATAACAAAGGAGGGAATCATAAGCTAGCTGAAAGTTTAACTAATGTCTTCCCCAAAAGAATTATAATTAGTGCACCAAGATAAAAAAGATAAATATAGGGAAAAAAATTATCCATAAGCAGGCCCAGTAGCTGATTTACACCTGAAAACATGAAATCCAAACATCTCAAGCATAAACAGGTTCTGATTCAGAAACACAAGCACAATCAAACAATACATTAGCCCCAAACCCAGACAAAGTTGCAAGTACAATTCATTTTTTGGAGTACAATTCCAAAATTGGTGTATGCATTACATTTCTTCTCCTAAATTCATCTCAGATTGGGTCAGAAATTTAGAATTCCTTTTGAAATTTTCCATCTAGAGAGTTTTGCTGTAGCTAACTAATAAAATTTGATAGCATCCAACAGAGAAAATGTGACAGTAAAACAATAAAACATAATAAAATGAAAATAACATAAAAAAAGTTATTTTGGATCTTGGTTCCACGAGTCATGACAGAATGAAAAACTACAAGTTAATACAAAAACAGTCAATTTTCAAAATTGCAGTTAAGTGGATGTCATATATCTCGTGGCCCGTTTATATCATTAGCAACTTGAAAAATCCATGTGATATTATTAAAATAGGTCATCCATCAAAATTAGCCAGAGGTAGTGCAAACCTAAATAAAATGATACAACCCTAGAACTCAACTTATGCTCATATTCTTGATATACATGACTGTTTAATAAAGTGATGTGAATATGGCAATCACCTCACAAGTTAATGTCGACTAATAGAATACAGAGAGTGCTACACTGCCGGTCACTGTTTTAAAAATCAGCTGACTTGCCATAGGTGTGAGCAAAGCCCACGCCCACCCAATCAGAAGTCGAGCACTAGCACCAGCCACCTTGCAAGTGCCTTTTGAAACATTGTTGCAAGGTATGCAATAGATGAAATGAAGCAGGAACAAGAAAGGTCAAATGTGGCATCTTATAACATGACAGTGAACGTTTGAAAACTGTAAAAGGTGGTCTAAGAATGTTATGAGGTGGGTTAGAGTGATGTACCTTTTCCCCTTGCTGCTTTCTCCTGGTGTCTTACTTACATCTTTGGCCTCGCTTTTCTGTTTGCTTAACTGGAGAGCTCTGATTAAAATATTGTTTGTGTCCGTATTTACAATTTGTCCCTCTAAAAAAAAGACGGGGATCAGTTCAACAGGGAAAGAAAGGACCTTAACAGCATCACAATGCAAAAGTAATCTCAATCATATGCCAACATCAACCAAAAATTATGAAGAGTCGACCATATATCACCTTCTTTCATCACAGTAATATGCATATCATGATCTACTGAATAATTTACTCATCTAGAATGCATTTGAAACGTCCCAGTTTCAACTAACAAATTCAAGCACCACAAAAACTGCCTTTGTTTAAGCGATCATTGAACACTTATACAAATATAAAAGAAAGTATCCCATAAAACTTATGAATTTGGTGTTTAATACAGTAAAGATAAAGTAGACAAACAATCACTAAGCACAACTTCAACAGATCCAATTTTTTTTTAAAAAAAAAAAACCTTCCCTGAGAAATGTTACACGCATAGCTTGAACAAATGCAATTTATGAAAAGAAACGTTAAAGAACTGACAACCATAACAATGCAAACATGTCATTTCAGATTGCAGAAGACACCAAAATTCAGCGGGAAGCAGCTCGTCTATTTTTGAAGAAACAACTTATCAGAAATGTAAGAAAATTTTACCAAGTGGGGAAGGGAAAAAACAGGTCCTAAGAACCAAACTTCCAAGTCCTTGTACTGTACCAAGCTTCAAAAGATTCTTACTTGAAAAGAACAACAGATCTATATGGACAGCATGCTAAGTGCAATTCCGCGCAAACCTAAATGTCATTAGTACAACTGCAGGAACCACAGATTGTTCATGAAAGAATGGCACAACGCAAACTAAAGGAGACAAATTGAACTATAGTTTTCCCTGTACAATGGATCTCATAACCATTCCAACAGCCAAAAACAACGGTTGGAAGGAACAGCAATACACCATTACCAATCCAGAGAAAGCTGACAGCTTTCTACAACGAATTGTCACTAAAACCCCAAAAAGGATTGACATTTCAACCTAAACTCACTCAACAACGCTATAACTACGAGAAGTTACAGGTCCTAACCCTAACAGTGAGCAAAATGAAAAAAATTAAATGAACAGTATTAGTGTATCATCCCAAGCCCAAAAACTAACCTGGAGGAGCCGTGTCGTGAAGGCAGAGATAAACCTTGAGACCTCCCTGCGCAAATCGGACCCCAAAAGAAGCCATGAGTCAAATCTCAAGTGACATAATCACAGAAAAACCAAAGAAAAGTGGGGGAATTCGGAGAAGAAGCACGTGCCATGCTGGACGAGAAGTTGCTCTCCGTGAAGTTTCCACGGGAGGGAAGGCCGGCGAGCGCGGTCCCTGCCCCGCCCTCGGCAGCTTTTGCCAGCGCCGAGCCCTTCCGGCCGCCGCCGTCGGCACCCATGCGTATTTTTAGGGCCAAAACTGAAAAATGAGCGCCGAAGTTTTCCAACCCTCTCTTTCTGTTCTGTTTTTCCAACCCTGTCAACAGCACATCGACCAACAATGGCTCCATGCCCCATAAAGCCATGAGCAAAGCACAACCAGGGCCCACACTCCAGCCTCACATATGTAAATTCCCGAATCTACACTCAAGCGGCGTTTTGGGGAAGTTTTCCACAGGTAGCTAAACTTCAGCTATCCGAAATCAGTGACTGAGATTATTTCTTCTAACGATCGACCGAAATTTTGTTTGATTATTGATTGCTCGATGAATGTTTTGATCTGGTGCTTAGGGAAGGTGAATGTAAAAAAGATCCTAAACCAGAGCTGCTTATCTCAACACTCATTGCGTAAGTTTTGATAAACCACTAAACAAAAGAAAGAAAAGAAAAACTAAAATACTTCACGAGAATAACTAGTTTAAGAACGAAATAACTGAGAAAAACTCCACACAATTACGAATTTAATAATACAGTTAAATTTCTTCATTAATATCCTCTATAATAAGAATATATGGACACACTCAAGCCACCTTCACACCGAACCATAATTGGTTTCAAACTCGTACTTCTGAGTTCCATTCAAAATCTAGAGTAGAACATATTAAAATGAATGTATAGATCGTAATATGAATTCTAAGTAGAGCATTTTTCATATGGTTGAACAGATTAAGAGATATTCTTTTGAACGCATTTGGTATCATTCCCAAATTAGTCATGAGTCCAGGAGACACGAGACAAAAGAACATTTAGGATATAAATGACAGGGTATTACGACACTGTTATTGGATCAATGGTCTTGTATCGAGTTGAGCCCACTTCAAAGCGTGCCCGTAGGGTCTCCCTCGACCTTGGGGTCTTAATAAATAGCCACCGCCGCATTAGGATTTAGCTTTTATTGAGTTCTAGTTTTTTAAAAAACAAACATCTTTTGTTGTATTTGAGGATTAACCTAGTATTACGAATTAAAGCCCTACTTTTATTGTAATCGACTTCGATGACTAGTTCTTTCGATGAAGACCTTGAACCATTTATCTATCTTGTGTTTTCATCTCAAATTGTAATTTAGATTGTGTTCTTCCCGTTCTTGTTCCTCGATTCGTGATCAAGGAACAGTGGTTTAGCTATTGTAGGATTTGGATCCTTTAGATTAGAAAATGAATCATCAACTCGAATCCCAAATCAAATTTTACTCACTATATCTATATCGGAAGATTGGACTAACGCCTCCATCGCTCTAAAGGCAAAATGCTTGTAGATGTAGATCCATCTATGTGTACGTGCTTTGTGGACTAAGTCACAAACATTGCAGAGTTCACCGGGGCCTTCGTCCTATCTCTTTTTATGCATGCATGTTCTCTTAGACCAATATCAACCACAGGTGGAAAGGACCGGAAATAACCCAACGCTTTTGCGCTCACACTAACCTAGCTGCCATCACTTAAACTGTTCAGCCCTCTCCCTTCCTGCTCCGAGCGACCTTGCAGGCGATACGAAGGACAGGATCCGCCCTCAATTCTAGCTTAGTTTTACATTTTAGATTGTTGAATGTTTGATGAATATCCAGTGACTAGTGTTGCCTTACGGGCTGCCCTTGCCGCTGCCTCTAGCTCTTCGTCATCGTCATCATGTTTGCCGACGTTGCAACCAACTTCGTCAATCAGGAACTCCACTATTATCAACAAGTTAGGGAACCAAGCGCACCTAAACAAAGTAGACGTAAGTTTTTCTTTACGCCGTCTCACCTCACCTCCACGACTTGTCCCCAGTGGCAACCGTCAAATCTGCACCGTAAGGAAACAACATTCTTTTAAGAAAGACACAACATTCACCTTTTTATTTCCTAGTCAAATTTTATGGTAGATCCAAATAACTGTGGATCATTATTTGTGTAGATCTCTAGACATATAACAAAGTCTTATAACCTGGGTGTAATAGTTAGTTACTTAGGCACCTTTTGGCAAAAATTATCGTGGAGTGATTCTCTTAGTCAGAAGTGATTTGTGGCTGAAATTGGTTCTATATGATATACTCTCACAATCAGGACAAAGAATCAATTCACAGAATCAGTAGAAGCTATTTTTTTAAGCTCCCAACCCCTTAGTTTATTTTAAATATGTAACATTTCATGTGATGTGGGCTCAAGAAAAATTTAAATCAATTAAGAATTAATGCAAGAAATTAATTGAAAAGGTTAATTAATAAAAATTACGGGTAATTATTAAAAAGAAATTAAGAGCATTACTCCAATTTGAGGTTTAAACATAATTATTCAAAGGGAAGTAATACATTGCTCCAAATTGAGGTTTAAGCATTAAAATAAAATACGCACTAAATAATAATGCTAGGCAGAATTTAAATTTCAAAGTGAAACACAAAAATTCATCTTCATATGATTTCTGGAATCAAATTTGGACCTAGGTGCAATTTCCTGAAAATTTCTAGGCTATTCTGAAAGTTTTCCTGACTCATTTGGACCTCTATCGAATTTCGGAAGAAACCTGGGCCTTTCTGCAAATTTACTCGGCCCACGGGCCCGCGGGTCAGTCGCCCGCTCTCACCCGGCCTCTCTTCCTCCCGCGCGCGCCCGTCTTCTCTCTCCTCGCGCCCGCCTCCACGCTCGACCGCGCGCAGGGCGAGAACGCCACCTGCCGCGCGCGGCCTGCGCACGCGCGCGCGTGGCACCGCGCGACCCGCCCGCGCGCGATGGAGCGCCTCGGCCGCTCCGTCCTTTTTCCCTTCGCGCGCGCTCCCCCTCGTCTCCTCCAAAGCCCGCGCCCTCTACTCTCTTTTTCTCTGCCTCCGCCGCGCAACCGCCGCAGCCGAGCCGCCGTACGCGCACAAGGGCACACCTCGCCAGTTTTTATTCGCAAAACAATCGCAACCAAGCCCTAGCTACCCTCGGCCGTGCTCAACCGTCACTGTTCGGTCGAAGTCCACCGAGTTTCCGAAGCGCCGCCGCCGCCATTGTTCTTCTCGGCCGGAGGTGATCTTCGGTGTCGTCCGTCATCCGTGAGGTATATCGCCTTTTTTTTCGTCTTGCCCGGCTCCGCCGCGTTGCGAGGAGCAAGCCCGACGAAGGAAGTCCGCCGGCCATGCACCGTACCCTCGTCGCGCCGTCGCCGGAGCAGAGCTCGCCCCACCGCTCGCCGTCGCCGCCGTTCGACTTTCCTCGAGGGTAGAGAGTCGGTGAAACGGGATCCCCGTGCCGCGCTCGTGCTCTCGGTGGTCCGACCTCCGGGCGCCGCCGTCGGCAGCGCCGCCGCGCGGTGGTCGCCGCTGCGCGGAGCCCCCCTGCCATGGCCGGTCGGGTTAGGGCAAAAGCCCTAACCTGCGTCTACTGTTCCATTCCTTTTTCCAATAATTCATTTAATCGGCTGCAATCTTCCAAAAATTCCAGAAAAATATGTATAGCTCAGAAAAATGCAAATCCAAATGTTTTGGGACCATGAAAAATTCTAGTATTTATTAAAAATATAAAACTTCATGGTGTGAAAATTAATATTTTTGGCATTTATTTAATTACCCAAATTGGCTCAAAACCCTAATTAAATAGTTAATAATTGTTAAAATATGAGAAAAATTTACAGAACCCTGGATTTAACCCTAGTTAGTTTTGTTGTGTCATAGCAAGTAATTAGAGTCATTAGCGCCTTCTGAATCAGTACGATTTAATTGGTCTAGGTCAAAAACCCCTCGACAAAACCCTAACTTACTAAATCGCTAGCGACCGCTTTAAAAACTTCTGGCTAAGGTTTATCACTGCTAATATTAACTTTATTCTTGCATCATGTAGACTCCGACGTGAACGAAGTAGCCGTCGAAGCAGACCCAGGTTTTTCAGAAGACACCCCTGTCGCAGACTCCGAAGACTATCCACAAGGCAAGCCCCGGTGCACTACCGTTTCTAAACTTTTTTTTACAACAGTGCTGTGGTTCATGTGATGTGCATTTAGGTAAATAGGAGTTGAATGAAACCCTAGATGCATATGTTTTCAGTAGTACCCAGTCTGGAATATTGGTACAGGTAGCTCGATGTAGCCGCTATGCTTAGGATTACTCTTCGGTAGAAGTCGAGCAGATTGGACCCTGCTCGCGATATGATAGGAATTGGTTGAAGCCCCACCTTACTGCAGATTTGTGTCATTAGTCCAGGTTTAATGGGAAGAAATCGGGGTCAGGCAGAGAAAGTTAGGAAAGCAACAGACCGGGGTTCTGTGTGCTGTAGCTCTGTCTGATCCGTGGGGCACAGTTGATTGAGTATTGAACGTACTGTTCACATGCTGGAACTATGGGAACCAGTAAACCTAGGTAGCCTAGAGAAGGCAAAGCTGAACCTACCTTACGGTGTCTGATTGACGGCGGTCTGGGGTGGACAGTGTGTGAACTCCACAGGCACCGTCCGGGACGGTGAACTGGTGGGACGCGGCACTGTTAAGGTAGCGTAAGAGGGAATTAGCTTTGCCAGATCTGGTGCGAACGGTTGCCACGTGCGGTCCGGGACGCGCACGTGTCGTGTGACCAGGTTAACCCTGCAGGTGTAAATCGTTTCGAACCGCTGATACTCTCAGTCTAGAGTATTACTCGATCTCTCTGTCGCATACGATAATAAGTGAACAAAAAGTGAGATTGTGATTATGATGGAATTGCTTGTATTGATTAATGTTTGTCAACTTGATTGCTTAGTTACAGTGCCTACTAAAGTTTATTTTTCTCAAACTTAATTTGAGCTAAAACTTGAAAGTAGGAAAAAATTAATTAGCTAAGCGTGTCTTTTGCAATTTTCCCTACCCCGTGTCGGCCGTGCATGTCTAGGTGTCGGCTGTAGACAGCCTGTTGACGGGTTAGTCTTGCTGAGCTTCTTAGAAGCTCACGCTTTGCGACTTGTGGTTTTCAGGAGGTTTCGATGCGACCGGTGGTTTTGGTGGCCAGCAGTGGGAGGAGTCGTCTTCGGGTTGGGTTAGTTTTCAGTGGGAGCCGCTCGATTAGTTGCTGCTTTGGTGTGTGTGGCTAGTAGCAAGGCGCCATTGGGCATGGCCCTTGCTTTTGCTTAGAGTCAGAGTCGGAGTCTGTACCTCTAACGTTCGTTTCCGCTGTATTATGAAAACCAGTTCTGGACTCACACTCTGTAATCCACTCATGTAACTTTTATTCCTGTCTTAAATTCGTGCTTTTTACTGCCTGCGTTGTACTCTGTGAACGTTCGCTTCGACGAACGTCGCCCAGAATGGATCCCGGGAGGAGGATCTCCCCTGTTTCAGGGGCGGTCCACCACAGCTGGTATCAGAGCCATTCTGGGATGAGTACGACCTTTTTAGGGCATATTTTCGAAAACCGCGTGCGAGTTAGTAGCGTGCCCTAGTAGAACTAGGTTCTATCAGGTGGCAAGCTAACCTAGTGTAGGGTCTAACAAAACCCAGTTAGATTTATTATTCTGTAACGACGCACCTACGTTAAGGTAAGCGAGGTAAGGTACGCCGCTCGACTGCGGTGAAAGGTCGAGAAACCCCTGTTGCATCAGCAACAGTAGCGTTCCGTACCGTGGTGGTATGGAAGGAGGTATTAGGTTCGCTGTAACCTAGTACACCCCCTTGCCGTTTAGGGAGAGAAGCGGACCTCTACCGTACGAGGTGTGGGTTACGGACCTGTTGCGAATGCAGACCTTCGCAACAGTGGTGTCTTGTGTCTGTGGTACACAAGAGATGAGTTTGTTCTTCGCGACTTAGGTCTCGCGGAACACTCTCATACCTCCGCTGCCTGAGGTAAAGTGCAGTCTGTTCGCCGCGCAGGGAAGGTCGGACACGTGACCCCGTACGTGGCCTACTCGGGGCGACCCATATGGCAATGATATGGGTTGTTGTTTTTACTATTAATATTATATTATGCAACTGCCTGTGGTGTGTTTTCTGCAGGTACGCTAACTGTTGCGTAAGCGCGTGTAGACACGACTGACTTGAGAGATCGATCCTGCCACCGACTTAACGTATTAGGTTTTGTTTTTGTGAGGACGTATAGGTCGATAAAGGACTGCATTGCATGGTAAAAATCGAAGAGTCACACAAATGGTAAACTGCTGAATCTTAAACCAGAACACGTTAAAATCCTTCAAACTTATACTAAAGCCATTCAAGATCAAAACTTCCATCAGCAACAGTTGTAACCATCGTAACATTGATTTCGGGGTGTAGTCCACTCTTGCACCCAAATTGTGACCCATTCCTTTTACCAGAAGTCGCATGCCTGCTTGACTTAGGTATCGACATGTGACTTCCGTGAAGTAAATCCTTCTCCATCCTTGTATCTGCAGATGTCGGGCAACTCGGTTGACAATGGTTCGGGGAACTATGGGGCTGAGCACTCCACCCCTGCTCGGATGACTCAAGAGTCAGGGCGCAGGGGATTTGTCCAGTTGCTCAACCAAACCCTACAGTCGCTAGGCTATGAAGAAACTCCTTGGTTCCGGGTCCGGAAGTTCAAACAGCATGGCCTACCCCGCAGTTCAGCCGAAACTACACTGCCCGCTCATCCTCACCGAGCCAATGGAGAAATCTGGACCACCACTGGAGTTGGGACGGACGAGACGGAGGCCATTGAAGCCGCAGCTCTCCAGGCTCTATTAAGGCTATGTGAGGGACATTTAGCCGATCTGGCAGATCAGCCAGCGGCCCTATTTCCGATACGGGACCAGGTTGATGATGTTTGGCGTCGGAACGTCAAGAATGCAATTGCCAAGACTCTCAAGGGAGAGAAAGATCATGTGACCCCACTGTTCAAGTTGAGCGTAGCAATGCTTAACTTGTATGAGGACACAGTGATGGCAGCCCAATATGACCGCCAGGCTTTGGGACGAGCTCACAAGGAGCTAGCACGAACCCCAGACGAGATGGGAGGCATAGGGAGCAGCAGCAATGAACCGTGTGTTCGCTGCGATGCCCGGGCGCAACGCATTGCCGAACTCGAGCATCTTGCTACAGCTAGACTTAACCTGGTGCAGGCCAGGAATGATGACTGCCAGGCCCTGCTGGAGCAGATCCACCAATTGGAGATTTCTCGAGATGAGGCTCTGCAAGTAGTCGAAAACCTCGTTCATGAGAATCACCACCTGCAGCACCACATTGCTGGACTCTTAGAGGCACAGCAACAGCAGCATCCACCATCAGCCGGCGAGGACGCGTCTGAGTCAGGAGTGTCTGACCCAGATGTAACCTACCATGAGTCCGATGAGGGGCAAGGCAGTGGAGATGACGCCAACCCCTAGGACCGCGACTTGTAGGCTCGCTGACTGGTAACGAGTGTTAGTTGTGTAGCTGAATGGTGTCTGGTTGGTAGTAGTATGTTTCGATTGTATCCCTTAGATGTGGTTTACCATGGTAGCACTATGTTTTAGTCTGATGTAATTCGGAAGTGCATGACAATGCGGGTTGTAATGCGGGTGCCGATGTATTGTCATGATTTTGGGAATCAATGTGGCTGTTTTCTGTGTGCATACTATGTGTGTTACATATGTACATTCCTTTATTGTACCATGGTAAGCTTAAGATTTGAAGACCACACTAACGGAACCGTCGATTTGTGAAATGCAGCATGGTGCGAAGCGAGGCTGGAAGCTCACAAGGTGGGGAGGAGCAGAACCCGCCACCCCCACCAGGTGCTCCAACTCTCGCAGAAGCAATGGCAGCCATGATGCAGAACTCCATACAGCAAGGAGAAATGCTGAGGGCCCTTCTGGAAGACCACAACCAGAACCGGGAACGCCGCGGCCAGCGTGAGAACAGCACCTACTCGGACTTCATGGCGACACATCCGCCCGAGTTCAAGGATGCAAGGGAACCGATGGACGCAGACAATTGGATCCGTGCTATTGAGGCCAAATTTGGGCTCATTCGGTGCACCGATCACCAGAAGACCTTATTCGCGGCCCAGATGCTGTATGGGCACGCAGGCGCATGGTGGGCCAACTACGTCGCCACTCTTCCACCGGGTACGGCAGTACCGTGGGAGCAGTTCAAGGAAGCTTTCCGCGCCCATCATATTCCTGCTGGGCTGATGCAGCGAAAGGCCAAGGAGTTCATGGCCTTAACTCAGGGAAACCGCTCCGTCCACGAGTACTCCAGAGCATTCAACCAGCTGTCACTCTATGCTCCGGAGCAGGTCGACACGGACGCAAAGCGTAAGAGCCGCTTCATGGGAGGGCTGGACGTTACACTTCAGTCCCGCATGGCTCTGAACCAAGGCGGTACCTTCACTGAGTTCGTGAGCAACACTCTGATCGCAGAAGAATACCTCGAGAAGGAACAGCGCGAGAAGAAGCGAAGCGGTGGTGGCCCTTCCAACGCGCCACCCCCGAAGTATCGCTTGGTCTATACTGCGCCGGATGGGAGGAGGTACGGGTCCGTTCCTCCATCGGGACCGTCCTTCCGCCCGCCGCAGCAGCAGTACCGACCCCCGCGTTACCAGCAGCAAGGCGGAAACCGCGCACCGCCACCCCCACCGCAGCAGAATCGGGACGCCCGTCCACCTCAACAGGGCAACCGACCTGGACTCGGAGCTCCATGTTTCACTTGTGGACTCCCGGGTCACTTCGCTCGTGAGTGTCCTACCCGCAGGCAGCAGGGTAACCCGGGTCGCCAACAGGGCTCGGGGCAGGACCAATCCAGGGGGCAGAGGGCAGCCAGATCGGGTCGGGTGAATTATACCACGACCGAAGACATTGCCGAGGGTGAACCGGTGCTGGCGGGTATGTTTTCACTCTCTGGTCACACCGCATTCGTTCTGTTCGATTCTGGTGCCTCTCATAATTTTATTAGTCGAAACTTTATTGAGGGAAAATATTTCAACACCATCCTCCTAGATCCACCTTTTCTCATAAAATCACCGGGGGGTTGTATCATATCACGTCATGGGTTAAAAGAAACACCACTAAATTTAGGCGGACGTTCCTACCCCACTTCCTTCATCATCCTTGACGGCCAGGGCATCGACATCATTATTGGGATGATGTGGATGAAACACCACCAAGCCATCCTTGACATAGCCAATCGAGTAATCCACCTAACCTCACCACTCCACGGCTCCGTATCCCTAAGGTTAGATCACCCCAAATCCACTTCCACACAAGTCTATCATGCCGTGGGAAAAAGTTTAGAGGAGATTCCGGTGGTGAAGGAGTTTCCGGATGTGTTTCCGGAAGATCTACCAGGGTTACCCCCAGATCGGGATGTGGAATTCAGGATTGACCTACAGCCAGGCACAGCGCCAATTTCTCGCAGACCATACAAGATGGCGCCAAAAGAGCTGGCTGAGTTGAAGGTACAACTGAAGGAGCTGTTGGACAAGGGTTTTATACAACCCAGCTCTTCTCCTTGGGGATGTCCGGCTTTATTTGTGAAAAAGAAGGACCAATCCCTACGATTGTGTGTGGATTACCGCCCCTTGAATGCGGTCACAATCAAAAACAAGTATCCACTACCCCGCATCGACATCTTATTTGATCAGTTGGCTGGAGCTAAAGTATTCTCCAAGATAGACCTTCGATCAGGCTATCACCAGATCAAGATTCGACCAGAGGATGTTCCAAAAACAGCATTCTCTACAAGATACGGCCTGTATGAGTACTTGGTGATGTCTTTCGGACTCACCAATGCACCAGCCCACTTTATGTACCTTATGAACTCTGTTTTCATGCCAGAGCTAGACAAGTTTGTTGTCGTGTTCATCGATGACATCCTGGTCTATTCCAAGACCGCAGAAGACCACTCCGATCATCTCAGAACGGTCTTGCAGAGGCTGAGGGATCACAAACTGTATGCCAAATTCAGTAAGTGTGAGTTCTGGATTGATCACGTCCAATTCTTGGGACATGTGGTCTCCTCAGAAGGCATTGCAGTTGACCCAGGAAAAATACAAATTATTCTTGAGTGGGAAGCTCCCACCTCAGTCCATAAGGTACGCAGTTTCCTCGGGATGGCAGGATATTACCGTCGGTTCATTCCAAGCTTCTTCAAGATAGCTAAACCCATCACTGAGCTGCTCAAGAAGGGCAACCAGTTCAAGTGGACCGACAGTTGTGAGAGAGCCTTCCAAACTCTGAAAAAGCATTTAACGACAGCCCCAGTGCTAGCGCAGCCAGATCTGAGCAAGCCATTTGATGTATACTGCGATGCATCCGGTATCGGTCTTGGCTGTGTCTTAATGCAAGAGGGTCGAGTAATCGCTTATGCTTCCAGACAACTCCGTAAGCATGAGCAGAATTATCCGACTCACGACTTGGAGTTAGCAGCGGTCGTACTGGCACTAAAAGTGTGGAGACACTATTTGTTGGGGAATTTGGTGCATATGTACACCGATCATAAGAGTCTGAAATATATCTTCACTCAAAATGAGCTCAACATGAGGCAAAGAAGATGGCTTGAGCTGATTAAGGACTACGAGTTGGAAATTCATTATCATCCTGGTAAGGCCAATGTTGTGGCAGATGCTTTGAGCAGGCATGCTCACTGCCATTACCTAGACCAGGGGATTTCCACAGGAGAAGAAGAAGTAGCCCTACGAGTTCTACCTCATGGATCATTGTATAATCTTGCTTTAATCCCAACCATTAAGGATGAGGTAGCAAGCGCTCAACAAGCAGACAATGGGATGAAGAACATCAGACTCAGGCTAAAAGACAAAAAGATGCAGTGTTTTCGGGAGGATAAAGACGGGGTGTTATGGTTTAAGGACAGGTTGGTAGTCCCAAAGAATCTTGAGCTGCGAAAGAGGATTATGGACGAGGCTCATCTGTCAAAATATACCATTCATCCCGGCAGCAATAAAATGTATCAAGACCTGAGGAAGAAATTTTGGTGGACAAGGATGAAGAGGGAGATTGCCAAATATGTGGCCGAGTGTGACACTTGCAGAAGAGTCAAGGCAGATCATTTGAAAAAGCCCGGACTTCTGCAACCTTTGAGTGTTCCTGCTTGGAAATGGGAGGATCTGAGCATGGACTTCATAGTGGGATTACCCATGACCGCTCGACGTCATAACTCCATTTGGGTAATTGTGGACCGACTCACAAAGTCCGCTCACTTCATACCGGTGAACACCAACTATCGAATGAAGAAGTACGCGGAGTTGTACATCGCTCGAGTCGTCAGTCAACACGGAGTACCAAAGACCATCATCTCCGATAGGGGAGCCCAGTTTGTTGCCAGGTTTTGGGAGCAACTACATGCGGCTTTGGGTACCAAGCTGATAAGAAGTTCCGCGTACCATCCCCAGACTGACGGACAGACCGAAAGGGTCAATCAGATTTTAGAGGACATGCTGCGAGCCTCAGTGCTAAATCATGGCGGGAATTGGGATGAGTACTTGCCCCTGACAGAGTTTGCTTACAACAACAGCTACCAGGGGAGTATTCAGATGTCACCCTTCGAGGCATTGTATGGTCGTAGTTGTAGGACTCCGTTGAACTGGTCCGAGTCAGGTGAAAGGGTGATACTTGGACCAGACCTAGTTCAACAAGCAGAAGAGAAAGTGAGGATCATTCAATCCAACTTGAAGGCTGCCCAATCCCGACAGAAAAGCTATGCAGATAAAAGACGTCGGCCCTTGAGCTTCGAGGTGGGTGATTCTGTGTATCTGCGGGTCTCGCCCACCAAAGGAGTGCAACGATTTGGAGTGAAAGGCAAATTGGCTCCAAGGTATATTGGTCCATTTTCTATCCTGGAGAAGTGTGGATCAGTAGCGTACAAGCTAGAATTGCCAGCTCACTTGTCAGGGTTGCACAATGTTTTTCACGTGTCGCAATTGAAGAAGTGCTTAAAAGCCCCATCTGACAAAACTGTACCAGAAGTGGAAGGTTTACAACCGGATCTGACTTACTCTGAGAAGCCTATCAAGGTACTCGATGAGAAAGAGCGAGTCACCCGAACCCGGACTCTCAAATTTTATAAGGTGCAGTGGAGCAACCACTCAGAAGAAGAAGCCACGTGGGAATCGGAAGAATTCCTTCGTGCACACTACCCCGAAGTCCTTCCACCATCACTAGGTACCCCAAAATTCATTCCATCTTGCTCCTAAATCTCGGGACGAGATTTCTTTTAGGGGGGAGGGTTGTAACATTTCATGTGATGTGGGCTCAAGAAAAATTTAAATCAATTAAGAATTAATGCAAGAAATTAATTGAAAAGGTTAATTAATAAAAATTACGGGTAATTATTAAAAAGAAATTAAGAGCATTACTCCAATTTGAGGTTTAAACATAATTATTCAAAGGGAAGTAATACATTGCTCCAAATTGAGGTTTAAGCATTAAAATAAAATACGCACTAAATAATAATGCTAGGCAGAATTTAAATTTCAAAGTGAAACACAAAAATTCATCTTCATATGATTTCTGGAATCAAATTTGGACCTAGGTGCAATTTCCTGAAAATTTCTAGGCTATTCTGAAAGTTTTCCTGACTCATTTGGACCTCTATCGAATTTCGGAAGAAACCTGGGCCTTTCTGCAAATTTACTCGGCCCACGAGCCCGCGGGTCAGTCGCCCGCTCTCACCCGGCCTCTCTTCCTCCCGCGCGCGCCCGTCTTCTCTCTCCTCGCGCCGGCCTCCACGCTCGACCGCGCGCAGGGCGAGAACGCCACCTGCCGCGCGCGGCCTGCGCACGCGCGCGCGTGGCACCGCGCGACCCGCCCGCGCGCGATGGAGCGCCTCGGCCGCTCCGTCCTTTTTTCCCTTCGCGCGCGCTCCCCCTCGTCTCCTCCAAAGCCCGCGCCCTCTACT
Source organism: Oropetium thomaeum (assembly GCA_001182835.1). Taxonomy (NCBI): domain Eukaryota; kingdom Viridiplantae; phylum Streptophyta; class Magnoliopsida; order Poales; family Poaceae; genus Oropetium; species Oropetium thomaeum. The sequence continues at coordinate 107,496 of LFJQ01000093.1, read as the reverse complement.
CTCTTTTTCTCTGCCTCCGCCGCGCAACCGCCGCAGCCGAGCCGCCGTACGCGCACAAGGGCACACCTCGCCAGTTTTTATTCGCAAAACAATCGCAACCAAGCCCTAGCTACCCTCGGCCGTGCTCAACCGTCACTGTTCGGTCGAAGTCCACCGAGTTTCCGAAGCGCCGCCGCCGCCATTGTTCTTCTCGGCCGGAGGTGATCTTCGGTGTCGTCCGTCATCCGTGAGGTATATCGCCTTTTTTTTCGTCTTGCCCGGCTCCGCCGCGTTGCGAGGAGCAAGCCCGACGAAGGAAGTCCGCCGGCCATGCACCGTACCCTCGTCGCGCCGTCGCCGGAGCAGAGCTCGCCCCACCGCTCGCCGTCGCCGCCGTTCGACTTTCCTCGAGGGTAGAGAGTCGGTGAAACGGGATCCCCGTGCCGCGCTCGTGCTCTCGGTGGTCCGACCTCCGGGCGCCGCCGTCGGCAGCGCCGCCGCGCGGTGGTCGCCGCCGCGCGGAGCCCCCCTGCCATGGCCGGTCGGGTTAGGGCAAAAGCCCTAACCTGCGTCTACTGTTCCATTCCTTTTTCCAATAATTCATTTAATCAGCTGCAATCTTCCAAAAATTCCAGAAAAATATGTATAGCTCCGAAAAATGCAAATCCAAATGTTTTGGGACCATGAAAAATTCTAGTATTTATTAAAAATATAAAACTTCATGGTGTGAAAATTAATATTTTTGGCATTTATTTAATTACCCAAATTGGCTCAAAACCCTAATTAAATAGTTAATAATTGTTAAAATATGAGAAAAATTTACAGAACCCTGGATTTAACCCTAGTTAGTTTTGTTGTGTCATAGCAAGTAATTAGAGTCATTAGCGCCTTCTGAATCAGTACGATTTAATTGGTCTAGGTCAAAAACCCCTCGACAAAACCCTAATTACTAAATCGCTAGCGACCGCTTTAAAAACTTCTGGCTAAGGTTTATCACTGCTAATATTAACTTTATTCTTGCATCATGTAGACTCCGACGTGAACGAAGTAGCCGTCGAAGCAGACCCAGGTTTTTCAGAAGACACCCCTGTCGCAGACTCCGAAGACTATCCACAAGGCAAGCCCCGGTGCACTACCGTTTCTAAACTTTTTTTTACAACAGTGCTGTGGTTCATGTGATGTGCATTTAGGTAAATAGGAGTTGAATGAAACCCTAGATGCATATGTTTTCAGTAGTACCCAGTCTGGAATATTGGTACAGGTAGCTCGATGTAGCCGCTATGCTTAGGATTACTCTTCGGTAGAAGTCGAGCAGATTGGACCCTGCTCGCGATATGATAGGAATTGGTTGAAGCCCCACCTTACTGCAGATTTGTGTCATTAGTCCAGGTTTAATGGGAAGAAATCGGGGTCAGGCAGAGAAAGTTAGGAAAGCAACAGACCGGGGTTCTGTGTGCTGTAGCTCTGTCTGATCCGTGGGGCACAGTTGATTGAGTATTGAACGTACTGTTCACATGCTGGAACTATGGGAACCAGTAAACCTAGGTAGCCTAGAGAAGGCAAAGCTGAACCTACCTTACGGTGTCTGATTGACGGCGGTCTGGGGTGGACAGTGTGTGAACTCCACAGGCACCGTCCGGGACGGTGAACTGGTGGGACGCGGCACTGTTAAGGTAGCGTAAGAGGGAATTAGCTTTGCCAGATCTGGTGCGAACGGTTGCCACGTGCGGTCCGGGACGCGCACGTGTCGTGTGACCAGGTTAACCCTGCAGGTGTAAATCGTTTCGAACCGCTGATACTCTCAGTCTAGAGTATTACTCGATCTCTCTGTCGCATACGATAATAAGTGAACAAAAAGTGAGATTGTGATTATGATGGAATTGCTTGTATTGATTAATGTTTGTCAACTTGATTGCTTAGTTACAGTGCCTACTAAAGTTTATTTTTCTCAAACTTAATTTGAGCTAAAACTTGAAAGTAGGAAAAAATTAATTAGCTAAGCGTGTCTTTTGCAATTTTCCCTACCCCGTGTCGGCCGTGCATGTCTAGGTGTCGGCTGTAGACAGCCTGTTGACGGGTTAGTCTTGCTGAGCTTCTTAGAAGCTCACGCTTTGCGACTTGTGGTTTTCAGGAGGTTTCGATGCGACCGGTGGTTTTGGTGGCCAGCAGTGGGAGGAGTCGTCTCCGGGTTGGGGTAGTTTTCAGTGGGAGCCGCTCGATTAGTTGCTGCTTTGGTGTGTGTGGCTAGTAGCAAGGCGCCATTGGGCATGGCCCTTGCTTTTGCTTAGAGTCAGAGTCGGAGTCTGTACCTCTAACGTTCGTTTCCGCTGTATTATGAAAACCAGTTCTGGACTCACACTCTGTAATCCACTCATGTAACTTTTATTCTTGTCTTAAATTCGTGCTTTTTACTGCCTGCGTTGTACTCTGTGAACGTTCGCTTCGACGAACGTCGCCCAGAATGGATCCCGGGAGGAGGATCTCCCCTGTTTCAGGGGCGGTCCACCACAAAATAATCACTTCATAGAATTAACCAAGAATCACTTTTCCGGCAATACAGCATTTGACAGATCTCTCCACATTCTCTCTGAGAATGAGCCTCGTGGAGCTCTGCCAAAGTGGGTCTTATTATTGTAATTATTAATAGAAAAGCGATATTAGTTGTCAAACTAATAACACATTTGATACTCTGATTTTCCTCTCGTGACTCCTAACTTTTTTTTAGTGTTTTAATATCTTTTTTCTTATAGTTGGTAAATTTTTTTAATAAAAATAATGATTCAAATTTGTTATCTTATTTTACACCTTTGAGTGTAAGACAATAAAATTGGTCTATCATAAAAAGAGTCTTTTATTAAAATATAAAACATACCTCTTACATCAACTACTTGAAAGACGAATAAATCAAAATCCCCTTGATGACATTATCGAGCAAGAACAAAATCAAAGCTATCTCGTTCAATCATCTACCAAAACTGTTGAAATCGCAAAATCCACCATTTGTGAGTTTATAGTCATGGCTGATCTAATTCCATGAACGAGAATAAGCGAAATCTCCAATGGAACGAAGAAAGAAGCCCCCATCTTGCAAGCCCTTCACCAAGGTTGGATCGAACCGATAAAATGGGAGAAAGCCTGAGAAACTTATTCAATAACGGCAATGTCATCATTGCATGGCCTTGACAGCTAAGAGACCTAAAACTCCATGTCATCTTGCAATCAAGGATGCAGCATCGTCAAAGTCGTCACCTCCGCCAGAACCGCCATGGGAGAACAAATGGCAACCAACATCTTCTAGCGACATGCGGCCTATTTTACGATGAAAGATACAACATTCTCTATCCCTGCAATGCCTTTTTATTGTATTTGTTTCAATTGTTAACATAGTTTGGGTTACAAAACAAATACCTCTCAATAAAAATTATTTAATAATAGAGAAAAAGATCTAGAGAAAGCATATATGATAAAGAATAAAATAATGTTTCGCTGTGTGGATACAATTGGTCAGGTTTGAACAAGCAAAGGCAAGTTTTCAAATCAAAGGGAGCCTATGCTTGAGAGAACGATAAGGAATAGACACTACTGAAGGATTCGAATCAGATGCCCAAAATTGAAAGGAGCGACACAAGCCCACTGTCAACCAAATTTCTATAGACTTGTGAAGGATTCACTTTGATATTGCTTCTTCTTGATAACGAAGACAGTCCCAAAAAAGAAAGAAGGCATGCTGCTGCACCTGGTTATTATATCGTAGAACATGTCCGCTAGTAAAATAGAATTTACAACAAGTTAAACTTCTACGCTCCAAAGTCAATGCGTTAGATCCAAACCAAATAACAAATCTAATGAAATAAATACTCTATTAATGACATTGGCAATTTGATTTAATATGGAAGGACCCAGGGCATTATCTCAGTTATCTCAGTTCTTGATTGGCATCCGAGGAGCATTGAATCACATTCCTCATGCGAACTGTTATATCCTTTTCCTCGTCTTGATTTCCGAATGTTCAGTGTCTCTCAACAAACTATATTGATAGGCTGCCGAATTGTTTGTTCCATTCTTCATATGTTCCGAGCTCACTAGAGGAAACAGAAGCTCTGACCTCCTGCAGAGCATACTCAAAATCCTGCATACCCAAATTAACATAATAAACTAGAATGTATGATATTGTCTACAGGACACTATAGAAATCACAATTGATCTCTGGGACATCAGATAAAAAATCTTTGTCTATAGGACGCTGAACTACAGATGGTATCCTATAGACAATGGTTTTATGCCTAGTGTCCTACAGATAAAAAATCTGGGAATGATTCAACGATCGAAATAAAGCAAGTTACAAAAAACTTAAAAAGGACATCACTTTTGTGAACTTTTTAGTCAGAAACCTCTTATGATCTGGACTTTATTTGGCTATTACCTTCAGCATCACTGGTCGCATATCCTCCTTGTTGAGCTTTGTGATTTCAGTACCCCTCTGAAGAGCCTCTCTTAGTGGTCCCATTGAGGCATCTTTCACTAGATTTTTCATGTCAGACCCTGAGTAACCTAGAAACAATAAAGTATCAGTAGTATGGCATCATGGAACTAGCTTAGTAGCAACAATAAAAGGTTGGATGCAGCTGCCTACCCTCTGTTAATTTGCAGATGGTACTTGTTTCTTCTTCCGAAAGCATGAAAAGGCCATCCTTTTCCAACAAATTGCGAATTATCCAAGCCCGTGCTTCTGAACAAACAAGGTATTGTAAGATTCCTGCAGTGAATATCAGAGAACAGAAGTAGAGCATTACCTGATGAAGGAAGAGGGATGTATAAACGTTTCGTAAGTCGCCTGCGGGCTGCTTCATCCAGTTCTTGAGGTCTGTTTGTTGCTCCTGAGATCATTTCCACAATGATATTAGTAACCGTCAAGGCTACCTCAATTTCAATTAATAATGTTCCAAATTTTGGATGTGTGTTGTGGGGTGGGGGGCAGTAGCAACTACGGCCAAAACTAAAATTTCTCCACGAGTCCTAAGTCCTAACCTGATGTATGATATCAACAGAACTAATCATGGTTTTCAAAACAATACGGCAATGCCTGAATGCCTTCTTAGAGAAAGAAATGCAAAGTTGAAGTACTGCCATTTCTTAGCACAAGTGCACAACATAATGTAATATGAATGAATTTACCCCTTCTGATGCATGAAGTACCTATAAGTAAGATTTGCTCATTCCCATTGTCAAAACCTTCCATCTCAATTAGAAACTGCGTTTTTAGTCTCCTGCTTGATTCATGTTCACCGTCTGATTTGCGCTGCAATCAAGTTTATGGTTGTAAGGAACAACTCAAACTAAAATACTTACAAGCATAAAAAACGAGACCATTAATTGTCAGACAAAACCTGAGATAATAATGAATCTATCTCATCCACGAATATGACTGCAGGTTGACGACAACAAGCCACACCAAAAAGTGCCCGAACTAGTTTTTCCCCCTCACCAATCTGCAAAAGCAAATGAATCAATAATCAATGTCAACTAGAAAAATGATTGTTATATACTGATATTCTGTGCGATGCTGCATATGTGCCCATCTAGGGACAGAATCTGGATCACGGATTAGAATGCTGCATACATGTCCAAAGTACAGGTTGTTGCACTTGTACATCAATTAGCATACAAAATTTCAGTTCTGATAGCACATTGTTTCAGTAAATGTATACATAACAGGGAACATATAGTTTGACTGTAAAATGGTGTCAACGAAGAGTATTGAAAATAATACTAGGTGCCATACAGACCCATTTGCTTGTCAGTGAACTAGCAGATATGTAGAAAAATGTTGCCTTTGCCTCACCAGCTATTGCTTTTCCAATCATGGTTTTACCTGTTCCCTGTGGAAGTTAATATGGATGTATATTAGACATTAAGAAAAAAGGTATACACGTCAGAATAACATAAAATGTACCCACAGGAGGACCGAACAACAGTAGACCCCTTCCCGGAGATCGACAACCACGAAATATGTCAGGGCGTAGCAATGGCCATATCACCATCTCCGTCACACACTTCTTTGCATGTTCCAAGCCAGCTGTTATAGTGAGCCAAGAATTAGTTTTAAAAAACCACAAAAATCCTGACACGGAATAAGGCAACCCCGTACCAATGTCATCCCATCGTACATTGGGATCCCTATCCATTATTTCATTACTGACGTGCTCAATAAGACGGGGTTCCAGATTCCTCAGCTTCTCAGGAAGCTCACCATCAGGCCCACAAAGCATTTCTATACTGATGATTGTAAATCTTATCAGTAACAGTGTGTCAGCAACATGAATCATATTGAAGAGGCAGATGTTATTTTTTCTTCCTTTTATGACTGATAATAGTGCATTTTTTATCCAAATCAGCAGTTGTAAAATAGTTGATGCCAGATCAAAATAACCAAAAATAATAATTGTACCTGCATGCCTATGACCGTATGCACTTGAATAATTGACCCTTGGTTACATGAATATATGAAAGTAGAAGTAAAGTTAACTTTACAGTTTACACATATTGACTGAAACAGATGTTAAACATAAAGCACATTATATATTGTTCAGCAGTCCAGATGCTTTCTTTTTTTCCTTATGTCAATTAACTGAGTAAAAGTTTTCTTTTTTCTCTCTCTCTCTCTCTCTTGAATACGCAGGAGAGTTTGTATCTTTGTATTGATAGAGAAGAAAAACAGTCCCTTACAAAAACCACCACCGCACTCTAGACCGAGTCATGAGGGCTGTTCAGTACAAAGCTTAGGTTTCAAGAATAAAACAAAATCAAGACCTGACCAAAGCACGCGAACCAGAAAACTCAGCACCATAGCTTCAGATCGAAGCAAACCTACTGCTTTAAGCCATCGCGCTCCAGTAAGACACCGCAAAGTGGTGCTCATCTTGGAAGGCATGAAGTGCATTGTTAATGGAAGGGTTAATTCCTTAAGAAACATAGAAGTTGCGATGTTTCCAGAGTAACAAAGCTCCCATGATTATTATAGTATTGAAGCCCTTCCTCTGATCTTTTGGCATTTTCTTTACAGTTCTGTTAACAGAATACTCTTTGACTGACTGAAATTCATGGTTAACTTGTACAAACGATAAGAAAATTTTTATTATATGTCACTTTTCAAACTTTTACTGCCTCAACCTGCTCATGCTATGCCTCTTACGAATTTGTGACAGGGCTGATGATATGTGTGTACAAAATTTACGAAAGGTATTCCATTCATAGGATATAAAGTTAGTGAAGCAACTTGTGCAGTTGCTCAAGGCTCAGGAACATAGAGACATAAAATGAAATCCTACTTTCCAATATAATCCAAAATCTATATCAACCAAATGTATAGTTAATGGCCCCTCAAACGTGGTTATTAGCAATTAGAAACGAATAACAATGCTACCTGCCAGTCTCAAACTCATATAGGAATACTCTAGCAGCAAAGCAATCGTAACACCTAAGAAAATACTACCTCTGTTTTTTATTGTTGACGCTTCTTAGTACAAATGTACTAAAAAGCAATAAAAAAATGAAGGTACTAGAACTGTTTCAAGAACATCAATTGTCCGACCACCAAAGAAGAAAAAAGTTGGATGTGAATAAGGCTAGACAATAAGGAAGTTAAGATATGCACATTATAAGTACAACTTAAATTATTACAACAATGAAGAAAACTAATTTGTATCAGGCAAGTGGAAACACAAACCATTTCCTGGTTGAATCTTCCATGGAATCATCACTTTTCCCAGTGAGCCGTGAGGTGGTTGTACCTGATCCTCCATTATTTCTGATAGGGGGTACAAAACTACCACGTGGTCCGCGACGAGAATTAAAGTTTGGTCTGACACCATAATTCCGTGTACTAGGGTTATCACAATTTGGAGATACAGAAGCACCTTGTGGACCATTTTGCCCATGTTTTTGCACAAGATTCTTACCCTAAACAATAAAGAAACAGAAACAGGACAAGGTTACCAACAAAAGGCAAGAGTTATAATGCCCACACTATGATCGCTGAACTGCTCAACAGCAACTTTTTAATCAAATTCTAGGGGTTGCATTTCAGATGTGTTAGCTTGGGCAGTAGTTGTAATTGTTCAAATCTTGATCATTTCAATGATTGCTTGTAGAGTGTACTTTGCCTTAGGCAAAACATTTTTTTTTATGAAAAAAAATTGCTCTTTTGCATGTATTTCCTAAAAAAAAAATTGTGGTCCAGGTCTGATAGTAGATAGAAACCTACAAATACACAAAAACCATGCAAATATTTCAAATCCCTATCAATCACAGAAAAACTGAATAGCATTTCAGTTATCAGTCCAAACATAATCAGCTAATGAGAATAAAGGACATACCCAGTGTTCAAAGTTACAGCAGGATGGTGAATATTGGTTTAAATAGTATGATGAGCAAGCAAAACTATCTATTCGATGCACCTACCTTTTATAAACCACATGTTTTTTGTAATGTGTAATTTTTAGAAGAACACTCAAGCCCTCATCTAAAATATTTGTCAAGCAGGGCAAAAAACAAGATCGAATATTTGCAGTACAGCCAAAAGTAATTAATTTTTATGAGTCTTCATACCATCATTGCCCGGGCACTGACAAATGTATTGGCAGGAGCATCAGCTTCATCATTACTTGATGGCGAATTTGCAACTTCACAAATTGGACTTCTGAAACCCATATTCTTTCTCTTTGCATTCTGATACGATCCACGGGCTTTGTCATCTTCTTCAACCGCCAGGTAAGCAGGATGCTTGTTATTATTTTGATTTGCACAATTTTCAGTATCAACAGACTCTTTAAGTATATTCGCTTCTGACTTGAACATATTCCTGTCTAGCGCATCACTTGCCCTCGAGGAAATACTTTTACATAATGATGTCAATTTAGTTTGCACCATTAGTTTTGAAGCCCTGGTGCTTAGCTTCTCATTCTCTATGTCAGCTGGGCTTTCATCAATATGTGGACCCCCTTGACTGGTGAAATCTTGGCATGTTGTACTCTTTCAAATTTCAAAATATATCACATGGGGAGAAAGGGTAATAAAAGTTAGCAGGCAAAAAAATAACCTGTAAATCTAAGTGATCCTTCAAATCATGCTTCAAACAAAAGTATCACATTTCATTTCCATTTTCCAAAACTGACATCATAAATAAAATATTAAGAAACATTGAAAACGTGTAGATAACTATATACCAACAAAATAGAAATCAGACCAATATAGAAAGCAAAGAACCTTTTTAGTACAAAAAACACTTAAGTCGAAAATCGTACCAGCTGATCAGCAGCATTATCTTTAGACTTTTGAAGAAATGCTTGGAAATGTTTCGAACATTTTATCTTTTCAACAGTATTGCCCCCCTGCTTCCTGAAAACACAACCAATGTCCTTTTTTGCAAGCTCAAATGCTGCACTGGACTTAATATACAACAACAACAACAGCAAGGATTAATACCAAATAAAAGAATGTGCACATGTGTATTAGAAAAGACATATCAACAACAGCCAGTTTGAGTGATGAATAATTATCCACATGGGATTAAAGTTAAACCCATGGAGTTCCTTAAAACTTTACACAAGTTATTATTATCAAACAATAGAGAGAGAAAATAATGTTCCGACGATTGCTAATGCTAGCCCTGACAAGATAATATCTGATATGCTGCCCATCTTAAGTATCTAAAGTAAGCAGCATTATCACACTGTAGCATTGTACCAAAGTTTATCTCAACCCTGTAGACATATTTCACAATCGACACTTTTCTTCAAAACATAACATTCTCAATTTTTTTCTAGAACACACAGGAGAGCTGCACATCTTTGTATTAAGAAGGAAAAATGGTCGATGATCTACAATGCTGGTAGGCATCCGACTGCAGGTAGTTTACAGATAATTTGCGAAAAAAAAGCCCCGGTAAACTACCAAACACGCTTAGGCCTACTCTCAACAACTATACTACCTAGGTTGTTTGCACCAGCCACCTCGATGCGCGCCTCTTCCTTGATCTCTGCAAATATCGCTGTCGCGGTCACTGGCTCTTTGTTGAAGATCAAAGCGTTTCTCCCCATCTAAATCTGCTAGGACGTGGGCACGAATAGGGTGTTGAGGCCTTTCCACCACGCCTTGGGTAATCCTGTCCTCATCATTTCCCAAGCATCGACGATCCTTTCCTCCGACACGATGAAGTTGTTCAGCAAGCCCACCGAACTGAGCACCTCCCACCACACTTCCATGGCAATTGGGCAGTACAAGAGGAGGTGATCAATAATCTCCGGCTCCTGGTCACACAAGGCACAGATGTTGCTGCCCTGGAGACCATGGCAAAACCTCCTCTCTGCTGTCCAAGTCCTCCGGTGCGCGGCCCAGTAGATTAACAGCTTAACTTTCAATGGCACCCATGTCTCCCAAATCAGCCGCGCGCCGGCGAAATAGGTAGAGCCGCAGAATAATGCTTTGTATACCAACTTGGAGGAGTATTGTCCATTCCTGGTTCAGTGCCAGCAAATCCGATCCTCCATGGTTGGTTGCAATTGAATTCCTTGCACGACTCACCATAGCTTCATGTATTTGTACGTCCCAGGCAACGATAGCAGATTCGCTATATCCTGAACCCACATTCTCAGTAATGTATTACTATTTTGCAGTACCTATATCTTTGTTGTTCAGCACACTAATAATATAGTTGCTGGTCCGAAAACACTTATAAATGTATTCAAATACCTATACATTTGAAAACCAGTCCACAACTAGACATGTTTCACACGCAATATAGGATACTCCAAGGATCTGCACTTCCTAAAACTGAACCTATACTAACGGTCATAAGCATACTGATTTCTTCAGCTCTGCCAAAAAAGTGAACAATAGAACTCAGTTGGTTTGCCCTCAAAGAAACAGAACCTCGGTCTGGTGAACTTAGACCAAATTAGGTTGTCAAGAAAATCACATGTTCACCAGACGATACATTTAATTTCGCACAACAACTAACCAGAAGAGTGTTCAACTGCATAGAGCAAGCATTTTGAACAACAATTTCTTAGGATGCTTCAATCCCGGACATCTTAAGTTGGGATGCTTGCAATAAAAGAAATGGCAAACTCAACAGAGCCATTGGTTGTATATCACGCTGAGACAGCACAGCTGCGATGTGTATGCCTTCACATCTCGTTTGATTCAGCAAAGACAACGCCATTTTATGCGTTGAAATGTCAACAACCGAACTACAGTATAACAATAATTGCACGCTGCGAAATGTAACCGCGGTAAATTCGTCCAATCCGAACTTCTCATAAGTAGTAGCAAAGATACATGCTTATTAGGGTTCCGTACCGGTCGGAGTCGGGGGCGTGGGCACGTGAGGCGGCAGCAAGGCGGGCGGACGCCGCGAAGCGGATGGGCTCTATGAAGGCGGCGTCGGGGGCGTCTGCAGAGAGGACCTCGGAATCAAGGAAGCCGAGGAGGCGGAGCCCGAGCGCCTGCGCCCCCGCGGGATCCCCCCGCTCGAGCGCGGCGTCGGCGCCGAAGAGGAGGGAGTGGAGGCGCCGAAGCTTCTGGTCCGCCTCCTTCCGCCAGTTCGTCGGCGCGCCGCTGCTCGCGGCGGTGGTAGGAGGCGGCGCCGCCATTTCGGGGGTGTTTTGGGTGTTTCCCGCTCTTTTACACAGGCTTCCGTCTGTTTGGGGCTTTGAGGCAATTTACATACTAGGTGATTATCCCGCACTTTGCTGTGGAATTCCGAGTGTAGTTATACATTAGCATTGGATCAATGAAACAAAGAGCGAAGTGTCTGATTGTTTATTTTTTTAATTTGGACAATGAGATTATTTAATTAGGAGATAAATGGTATACTGATAATGTCATTATCTATACATTGAAAACTAACTATTGACAAACCAAATAGAATTATAAACAACAGTTAAGTAATTTTATTTATTTTTTTTACCAAATCATCAGTTTGTTTGGCAATGAGGTGAAAAACGACACTACACAATCGAAGGAGATAAATTAGTGAAAATAAATAGGAAAATTTATTGACGTGAACTTACGTGCAAAGGTGACCAAATAAATTTACATTAATCTGAACATACTGACGTAAGTTTCCCATATTTGAATTAGGGATCAGTTTACGCTTACATAGATGGTAATGGATAGGGGAATATCTAATCTATATAGAAATTGAAGAAATAGAGCGACCGGAGGTTGAAGCAAAATGTAGTAGATAAATGGCAATGGCTAGTAGCACACGGACAACAATATATAGAATTGGTAACCCAAGCAAGAGATAGAATCTCAAAAGTACAAACAAACGTCTCGGCTTTCAGAAATTAGTGTCATTAATTGTATCTGTTACTCAGAGAAATGGGTGCTACAGTTTTTAGGATTAGTGGCGCCCATTATTGTTATTATCACATTGATCATTACTTCTGTCTTGCATGGTCAGTTACTCTTGGTTATCAACATACGTTGGTGGGTGGAAACAGTAAGGTGTCAATGTTCACAATTGCCTCATCGTGAGAATGCACTAAAATGAACGGTGAGGATTAGGCTAGACACAAAGATCCGACGGACTAAACTTTTAGAGTGACGTGACTCAATGTGAGAAGAGAGAAATACCAATTAATGATATTTAGCGGGTTATATGTATTATAATAAAGTACGTTGATCATTACTTCTGTGTTGCATGATCAGTTACTCTTGGTTATCAACATACGTTGGTGGGTGGAAACAGTAAAGTGTCAATGCTCACAATTGCATCATTGTGAGAAGGCACTGAAATGAATGGTGAGGATTAGGCTAGACACAAAGATCCGACGGGCTCAACTTTTAGAGTGACGTGGCTCAATATGAGAAGAGAGAAATACCAATTAATGACATTTAGTGGGTTGTATCTATTATAATATAGTACGTTGATCATTACTTCTATTTTGCATGGTCAGTTACTCTTGGTTATCAACATACGTTGGTGGGTAGAAACAGTAAGGTGTCAATGCTCACAATTGCATCATCGTAAAAAGGCACTGAAATGAACGGTGAGGATTATGCTAGACACAAAGATCCAATGGGCTCAACTTTTAGAGCGACGTGGCTCAATGTAAGAAGAGAGAAATACTAATTAATGACATTTAGTGGGTTGTATCTATTATAACATAATACGTTGATCATTACTTCTCTTGCATGGTCAGTTACTCTTGGTTATCAACATACGTTGGTGGGTAGAAACAGTAAGGTGTCAATGCTCACAATTGCATTATCATGACAAGGCACTGAAATGAACGGTGAGCATTAGGCTAGACATAAAGATCCGACGGGCTCAACTTTTAGAGTGACTTGGCTTAGTGTGAGAAGAAAGAAATACCAATTAATGACATTTAGTGGGTTGTATCTATTATAATATAGTACGTTGATCATTACTTTTGTCTTGCATGGTCAGTTACTCTTGGTTATCAACATACGTTGGTGGGTGGAAACAGTAAGGTGTCAATGCTCACAATTGCATCATCGTGAGAAGGCACTGAAATGAATGGTGAGGATTAGGCTAGACACAAAGATCCAACGGGCTCAACTTTTAGAGTGACGTGGCTCAATGTGAGAAGAGAGAAATACTAATTAATGACATTTAGTGGGTTGTATCTATTATAATATAATACATTGATCATTACTTCTGTCTTGCATTGTTAGTTACTCTTGGTTATCAACATACGTTGGTGGGTAGAAACAGTAAGGTGTCAATGCTCACAATTGCATTATCATGACAAGGCACTGAAATGAACGGTGAGGATTAGGCTAGACACAAAGATCCAATGGGCTCAACTTTTAGAGTGACGTGGCTCAATGTGAGGAGAGAAATACCAATTAATAACATTTGTTGGGTTGTATCTATTATAATATAGTACGTTGATCGTTACTTTTATCTTGCATGGTCAGTTACTCTTAGTTATCAACATACGTTGGTGGGTGGAAACAGTAAGGTGTTAATGGTCATAATTGCGTCATCGTGAGAAGGCACTGAAATGAACGGTGTGGATTAGGCTAGACACAAAGATCCGACGGGCTCAACTTTTACAGTGACGTGGCTCAATGTGAAAAGAGAAAAACTAATTAATGACATTTAGTGGGTTGTATCTATTACAATTTAATACGTTGATCATTACTTCTGTCTTGCATGGTCAGTTACTCTTGGTTATCAACATACGTTGGTGGGTGGAAACAGTAAGGTGTCAATGCTCACAATTGCATCATCATGAGAAGGCACTAAAATAAACGGTGAGGATTAGGCTTGACACAAAGATCCGACGGGCTCAACTTTTAGAGCGGCGTTGCTCAATGTGAGAAGAGAGAAATACTAATTAATGACAATTAGTGTGTATCTATTATAATATAGTAGATTCGAACCAATCAAAATCTCAGCCCGGACCGGCCTTAAAGATGATTGGAAACTGCATCTCAACATTGAATTATTTTGAACATTTGAATTTCACTATTTGAACGCTTGATTTTTAGTATTAGAACACTTATCTCACTGGGATGAATCAATTCAAAGATTTATATTCATATAAGATCTCATTTTTATAATATTTTCTGAAGAATATTGTAATTCATACGGATTCGAAATAGTTGAGACTAAAATCAAATTAATGTTTCAAAACCATCTTTCATTTTGTGCTCTCCTATCATTGCTGTTGGATTTAGATTTTCTTCGGAGCGGGAGGGAAAGATTAGTGAGTCTCAAATGTTCCGTCCGTTACAGTACCCCTGGGGGCTATTTATAGGTTACAACCGTTACAATTTTTCTAGCCTTATTATAGGAATACCCTCGTCCTTTCTGCTTTATTTCAGGGTATTTGGTAACTTAATCCCTTCCAGTATGAGCACAGCTGGACCTCCGTACTCTACGCATCATCAGCTTTATCTTCTCGTTGAGAGCGTCCTTCGGTGCAAAAGGTTGCCGAGACCTGACGCGGACCCCCCAGAAAACCTCTTCTTGGGACGGATCCGGTCGGTCGTTGATGAGCCAAGACCCTGTTGGGCAACGCTCGGCGAATCGAGCGTACACACGATACAATACAGGCAGAGATAAATAGCAATAATTTACAAGGAGAGAGAAATTAATACAGCGTTAATTCATAGATTTAAACTTAAGTCTTACAAATGATTTAGTGTGCGCAAATAAAGTTTTGAAAACATACAGCGGAAGACTCGATCGATTACAGACTCCGACACTCATACATAAGCAAAAGCATGCACCGTGCCCAGGAGCGTCATGCTACTGGCCACTTCAAAGTTACTGCGACGACTCGCACAGTTCCCACTGGAGGTTCACAACCTCGGGGTGAGACTCCTCCCGAAGGATGCTATCGTCCTGGTTCTGCATGTCGGCGTCTGAAAACTACATATCGCTAAAGTGTGAGCTTCTAAGAAGCTCAACAAGGCTGACCTGCCAAAAATGGCTGACTACAGCCGACTTTCTAGACATGAAGGCTGATGGGGGTGGGTTTACTTGCAAAAACTGGACTCGCAAGACTGTACTACTCTTGGTCAAATTTTAGTACAGGTTAAGTGATTAAAATGTAACTTAATTAGCACCGAACTAATCAAGCATAATAGAAATGACAAAGTAATAGTAAACATCATAGCATCATCCTTATTTTATCTCAACTTATTTACTAAAATGTGGTGCGTTTCACGAGCATGCTCACCAACTGGGAGCGACAGTGGTTCGAAACGATTTTTATACCTTGCAGGGGAAAACCTAATCGTACGACACGTGAGTGTCCCAGACTCGCACGTGGCAACCGTTCGCACCAGCTCCTGCAACGTCAATTCCGTCCTACGCCTGCCTCAGCAGCGCCGCATCCCACCAGACAGCACATCCTAGACGGTTTCTGTGGAGTTCCCACGCTGCCCACCCCAGATCGCCTCCGATTCAGACACCGTAGGGTAAGTTCGACATTGCATTTACTAGTCTACGTAGGTTTACTGAGCCCCATTATGCCCAGCATACGACTAGTACATTCAAGGCTCGATCAGACTCGGACCACACGGATCAGACAAGACTACGGTCACCCTGGACCCAGTCCAGTCGCCGACCTACTTGGTACCCTGTCTGACCCTCAAACTTTTATCTTTCCTCAATCAATCCATCATCATGTGTCATAATGTCTCAAGTGATAGTTTCAATCAATAACCTACCTTTCGCGAGCAGCGTCCACTCTGCTCGACTTCTACCGGCGAATTTCTGCTAAGCATAGCATACTAAAGAGGTATCTAAACCATCTACCGATAGGGTTCCTATGGAAACAAATGTAACTAAGGTTTCATTCAACTCCTAGCACTTAATGCACAAACAAGACACACTTAGTTATAAAAGGAAAATTTTAAACATCGGTTGTGCATTGGGGCTTGCTTGGTTCTTCGGAGTTGACGTTGACTTCTTCGGCGGAGATCGAGGATCCGGGATCTGCAACTACTTCGTGCGCTTCAGAGTCTACATGATGCAATATGAACATGAGTTGTTATTTTAAAAAAGGAAATATGGTGGTTCTGTTAAAGAGTAATCAAGGGGTTACTTTTGATAAGGTGGTTTCAACTATCATTTATTATTTTGACTTCGGCTGTCAGATAAGTTGATTATTTGCTTAACAACCATGGCCTATTATGAAATCTATCAGATCCTGTTAGGAGGTGATCTTCATCGAATGGTGCTATCGGAAAGATGATTTTTGGGGTTGGGTTGTTTGTTTGAACTGAAGTCCCTACGTTTTATAGCAATTCTAACGATCTTCTGTTAGGAGGTTATTCATAGGTAGGAAAGGGTATTATTGAGGTCAAGTTCTGGGGAAAATTTACAGTAGGAGTGTTTGTCGAGACACACATCTGACAAAAGCTCCATCTCCGGATGAGCTCTAGAATTCCAGACGTTATTTAAGTCCTGGGTGTCGTGACATACATCTGACAGAACTCCAACTCCAGATGAGTTCGGGAACGCCAGATGCTACGTAAAATCAGAACATTGAGTTCTGAGTACCACAACACTCATCTGACAGAAGTCTCCGTTCCAGATGTTTTGAAATCTCCAGATGTCGAGCAAAAACAGAACACTTGGGTTCTGCTGAGCCTGACGCACATCTGACGGATATTCCAGTTTGAGAATAGCTCTGTAAAGTCAGATGTTAGGCGAAATCAGAACATTAGCGTTCTGCTTGCCATGACGCACTTCTGACATAAGCTCTAATTTGAGAAAGTTTTGGAAGTTCAGATGTTAGGCGAAATCAGAACATAAGCGTTCTACTTGCCATGACGCACATCCGCCAAGAAGTTCTGGTTCTATAGGTGTAAGATAAAAACAGAAGATGTCTACCCATCCATTAGGCAGCTTCAAGGAGTTTTAGGAAAAAGTGTTTCAGCAGATGTTTCGTGTATTTTACAAGGATTCTGTAAACTTGGGTTTACCATTTTTAGATTTATGCTCGATTTACTAGGCATTTTACAAGACAGGGCAAATAATTGGAAAAAGAAAATCAAAAGGAAGAAGGCGGCCGAAACAGGGGAAGTGGCGGCGGTGGTCCGGCGAGGTCTCCGGCGGTGATTTCCCTGTGAAAGAGTGTTTGGCGCCGCTCGATCCTTTGCCCTACACCATCTACAAACTAGGGGAGTCTCGGCAACACGACAAAGCTTGAGTTCCTACTCCGGGGGTTCTCACTGGGAAAGGCGACGGTGGCGGCGGCGACGTGATGTTCCCGGCGGATGGAGCAAGATTCCTGAGAGCTGAGAGCACCGTGAGCTGCACAGGGGTAAGAAGAAGAGGTTAGGTGAGGAGAGGAGGACGGAGGAGGGCCAGAGCATGAAGCTCACCGTGAGCGTGCTCTCAGCGGCAATGGCGGCGGCGGCAACCGAATGCGAGTAAGAGGGAATGGCGCGGGCGCTGTGGAGGAAAAAGGAAGGGGAGAGGAAGAGTGTGCATGCATTTTATAGAGCTGGAGCGGGGAGGGGCAAGTCGGGGCAGCACGGCGACGGTGATTGGCAGAGACGGGCGGTGCCGCGCCGGGGGTGTCGTGCTGCAGCGGGGATGAGACAGGAGAGGGAGAGAGAGAGAGGGGAGGAGGGAGGAGCAGCCGAGAGGAAAAGATTTTGCCGATCTTTGACTTGAAGGCGAGGGCCAAAAGCCGTGCCGGCTGGCGGGAGTGGCGCAGTCGGCCGGCCGTTGGCCATTGGGGCGGCAGCATTGTGGCGCTCCTCCTCCTAAATTTCCTTTTTAACCCTTTTTTTTTTGCTATTTAATTCAAAACTTGGATCAAAGTTCAATTGAAAGTCATGCTTCCCGAGTTCCAAAATTTTTAAATTTTTTTTGTATGCTCAAGGATTTATTTAGAACACTTTTTATTTAAGGTTCAATTTTTGAATTGGCTCCTAAAATTTCTCAAATTTCCATGATGATTTTTGTTTGCGTGAATTTTAAATAGGTCTAAACGTTTTCCAAAAATTCTGAATAAATCCCCAAAATTCCATTTTGAAGTGAACTTAATTTTTATGCACAAATATGGCTAGGGTTTTATGAGAATTTTGACAGGTCATTAGTTAGAGTTTGGGTTTCTCCTGTTAACAGAATTTTCGACCCTGTTAGATGAAGTTTTTCCGGACCTAGCTATAGTGTTTTGTTGTTGGCCAAAATTTTTGTAGTGATCTTTTGGAGTATTTTAGACAACATTTCTTTTTCTTCCAGTGTAAATCTGCTTTTAGGTGTGTAATTTTTTTGATTAGGATTTAAAGTTGTCGATTTGGTTCCTGGTGACACCTGGGATGTCACAGCCCTTCCCCCTAAAAGAAATCGCGTCCCGAGATTTAAGGAGAGGGTTAGGGTAGGCATAGGTACCTATGGGGCTGGAAGTAGTTCGGGGTAGTGGGATCGAAGAAACTCAGCAGGCTCCCACGTGGCGTCGTCTTCCGTATGGTTGCTCCACAGAACCTTGTAAAACTTGAGTGTCCGTCCCCTAGTAACTCGTTCTTTTTCATCTAGTATCCGAAATGGACGCTCTGGGTAGGTTAAGTCTGGTTGCAACTCTTGCGCTTCTGGAATCACTTGGTCCACGGGTGCCTTCAGACATTTCTTCAATTGGGAGACCTGGAAGACGTTGTGTACCCCCGATAATCCTTCTGGCAGCTCCACTTGATATGCCACTGGTCCGCACTCGGCCGTGATAGTATACGGACCTATGTACCGGGGTGCTAACTTGCCTCTGACCCCGAAGCGTTGAACTCCCTTCATTGGCGAGACTCGTAGGTAGACGTAGTCTCCTACCTCGAAACTTAGCGGTCTACGCCTTCGATCTGCATAGCTCTTCTGTCTTGACTTGGCGGCCTTCAGATTGGCTTGTATGACCCGTACTTTCTCTTCGGCCTGCTGCACTAGATCTGGTCCCAATATAATTCTTTCACCTACTTCTGACCAGTTGAGTGGCGTCCTGCAACTACGGCCGTAAAGCGCTTCAAAAGGTGACATCTTGATGTTGGCCTGTGTAACGTCCCGCCTCCCCGAGGCCGGGCCCGCTTACATTAGATAGCTTTTATAGGATATAGGCCTCACAGACCAACGCAAGTCTTTTCTACGCACATTTGTCCTCACTCGTGCGCACCCGGGAGTCACTTCCCGGTCGGTCACCCATCCTAAAATTGCTCCAGGCCAAGCACGCTTAACCTTGGAGTTTTCTGGAGTTAGGCTACCGGAAAAGAAGTTGCAACTTGTTGGTATGAGTATTCTATTAATCCTATTAAGCCCTGGGCCGGGATATCACACTCTCACCCCCTTAGAAGACCGACGTCCTCGTCGGTCAACCCCAGGCCAGGAACATCCCCTCTTGGCTACGTCCGTGTGCCCAGTGCCAGCGCATGTGCCATGCTGTGTGACCACTCTCTGGGCTCACACCAGCCATGCACACCATGCCTGTGCAACTGCGACACACGCGCCCGTGAGACCGCGAGAGTCGGCTCTGATACCAACTGTAACGTCCCGCCTCCCCGAGGCCGGGCCCGCTTACATTAGATAGCTTTTATAGGATATAGGCCTCACAGACCAACACTCTTTTCTACGCACATTTGTCCTCACTCGTGCGCACCCGGGAGTCACTTCCCGGTCGGTCACCCATCCTAAAATTGCTCCAGGCCAAGCACGCTTAACCTTGGAGTTTTCTGGAGTTAGGCTACCGGAAAAGAAGTTGCAACTTGTTGGTATGAGTATTCTATTAATCCTATTAAGCCCTGGGCCGGGATATCACAGCCTGGTAGCTATTGTTGTACGAGAACTCCGCCAAGGACATATAAGTGTCCCATCCTTTTCCATGCTCCAAGACGCAAGCTCGGAGCATGTCTTCAAGTATTTGGTTTACTCTTTCAGTCTGGCCATCTGTCTGGGGGTGGTAAGCTGAGCTGTGGATTAGCCTGGTTCCTAGTGATTCATGGAGTTGCTTCCAAAATCGACCGATAAACTGGGTACCTCGGTCGAAGATGATTGTCTTGGGCACTCCATGCAGACAGACTATCCGATCAATATATAGTTGTGCATACTTCTTCATGGTCTATCTGGTCGACACCGGAATGAAGTGGGCCCGTCTTTGTCAAACGGTCTACTATGACCCAAATTGAATCCAACTGCCGAGCTGTCAAGGGTAGTCCAACAATGAAATCCATGCTTATGTCTTCACATTTCCATGACGGAACGCTCAAAGGTTGTGACAACCCTGCACCTTTCAGATGGTCGGTCTTTACTCTGCGGCAGGTGTCACATTCCGCTATGTGCCGAGTGATTTCCCGTTTCATCCTGGTCCACCAAAACTTCTTACACAGATCTTGGTACATCTTGTTACTGCCAGGATGAATAGAGTACTTGGATAAGTGAGCCTCATCCATGATCTTTCTTCGGAGCTCGTGGTCCTTTGGTACTACTAGTCGATTCTTGAACCACAGAACTCCGTCTTCGTCTTCCCGGAAGCACTGCATCTTCTTTTCTTGTAGTCCTAATCTAATTCATGCCCTTATCGAGCTTCTGGGCCTTGGCATCCTTAAGTGTTGGCACTAAGGCTAGGTTGTAGAGGGC
This sequence comes from Oropetium thomaeum, assembly GCA_001182835.1. Classification (NCBI taxonomy): domain Eukaryota; kingdom Viridiplantae; phylum Streptophyta; class Magnoliopsida; order Poales; family Poaceae; genus Oropetium; species Oropetium thomaeum. The sequence continues at coordinate 86,405 of LFJQ01000093.1, read as the reverse complement.
TCCGTGAGGTAGAATTCTTACGGTTGGCTCTAGTTCTTCGGTAGCAACTCCTTGATCCAAGTAGTGACAATGGGCGTTTCTGCTCAGTGCATCTGCAACCACATTAGCCTTGCCCGGATGATAGTGGATCTCTATTTCGTAATCCTTGATTAACTCTAGCCATCATCGTTGCCTCATGTTCAACTCGTTCTGAGTGAAGATGTACTTGAGACTCTTGTGGTCGGTGTAGAGGTGTACTAGGTTTCTTAATAAGGAATGCCTCCACACCTTCAGAGCCATTACCACGGCTGCCAACTCCAAGTCGTGTGTGGGGTAATTCAGCTCATGCTTACGGAGTTGCCTGGAAGCATAAGCAATTACTCGGCCTTCTTGCATTAACACACAACCAAGTCCAATGCCCGATGCATCACAATACACGTCAAAGGGCTTGCTCAAATCCGGTTGGGCGAGTACCGGTGCTGTGGTCAAGTGCTTCTTCAAAGTTTGAAAGGCTTCTTCACACTCTTTCATCCACTTGAACTTTTGGTCTTTCTTGAGCAGCTCTGTGATAGGCTTGGCAACCTTGGAAAAGCTAGGGATGAAGCGACGATAATATCCCGCTAACCCCAAGAAACTTCGCACTTTGTGGACTGTTGTGGGTACTTTCCAATCAACAACATCTTTGCACCTTTCCTGGATCTACAGAAATACCTTCTGTGGACACTACATGACCCAGAAACTGAACACGCTCAATCCAGAATTCGCACTTGCTGAATTTGGCGTAGAGCTGATGATCTCTGAGTCTTTGTAGAACTATCCGAAGGTGCTGAGCATGTTCATCAGCCGTCTTAGAGTACACTAGGATGTCATCAATGAACACCACTACAAACTTATCCAGCTCTGGCATGAACACTGAGTTCATGAGGTACATGAAGTATGCTGGTGCGTTAGTGAGTCCAAACGACATCACCAAGTACTCATACAGCTCGTATCTGATGGAGAAGGCCGTCTTCGGAACGTCCACGGGACGTATCTTGATCTGATGGTAACCAGACCGAAGATCGACTTTAGAGAAGACCTTCGCTCCAGCCAGCTGATCAAACAGAGTATCTATGCGTGGCAGTGGATATTTGTTCTTGATAGTGACCGCGTTCAAGGGGCGGTAATCCACGCATAGTCTCAAGGATTGGTCCTTCTTTTTTACAAACAGTGCCGGACATCCCCAAAGCGAGGAACTGGGCCGTATGAAGCCCTTGTCCAGCAATTCCTTCAACTGTGTCTTCAGCTCTGCCAGCTCCTTGGGTGCCATCTTGTACGGTCTGCGGGAGATCGGGGCTGTGCCTGGCTGTAGCTCAATCTGGAATTCCACATCTCTGTCCGGTGGTAAGCCAGGTAAATCTTCTGGGAATACGTCGGGAAATTCCTTAACTACTGGTATCTCGTCCAAGCTTTTCCCGACAACATGGCAGACTTGTTTGAGGGCAGATCTAGGGTGATTTAGGTTTATAGATATGGAACCGTGAAGTGGAGAGGTTAAGTGAACTACACGGTTAGCGATATCGAGCAGGGTATTATGGTGCTTCATCCATTTCATGCCGATGATAATATCGATACCCTGCCCATCTAGGATTATGAAGGAGGTAGGATAGATGTGGCCTCCCAAATTTAGGGGTGCCTTCCTTAAGCCATAGTTTGACAATATGTTGCCCCCAGACGATTTTATGATGAATGGTGGCTCTAGGGGAACTGTGACTAGGCTGTTACCCTTGACAAAATTTTTACTGATAAAATTATGGGTGGCACCGGAATCAAATAGAACGAAGGCTGAATGGGTAGAGAGCGAGAATGTACCCGCCAGTACTTGCTCTCCTTCAGCAATTTATTCGGTCGTGGTGTGGTTCACCCGACTGGTTCTGGTGTTCTTTTGTCCTCTTTGCTGGCCCTGCCCTGGTTTGCCTGCTGGTTGCCCCTGGCCTGCTGGTTGGAGGGGCACTCGCGGGCGAAGTGTCCGGGTAGCCCGCAGGTGAAGCAAGGTGTGCCGGGTCCAGGACGGGCGCCCTGTTGTGGTGGGCGGACACCCTGGTTCCTCTGTGGTGGTGGCGGTGCGCGATAGCTAGCCTGTTGCTGATTCTGTGGGGGCCGGTATGGCTGCTGCGCGGACGGAATGACGGAGCCTGCGGCGGGGTCGCCCTGTATTTCCTACCATATGGTGCAGTGTACACCAAACGGTACTTCTGTGGTGGGGCATTTGATGGCCCATGACACGACCCCGTCCAGAAAACCTCGTCTCGGAACGGATCCGGTTAGTCGTTAAGCCAAGATCTTATTGGGCAACGCTCGGCAAAGTGAGCGTACACACGATACAACACAGGCAGGAATAAACAGCAATAATTTACAAGAAGAGAGCACTTAATACATCATTGGTTCATAACTTAGAAGTTGAATATTACATTGTTTCAGAGTACGCAACAGTTTTGAAAACGATAAACAGCGGAAGACTAGAACTAGTACAACTTCGACACTCAGACTTAAGCAAAAGCATGCGCCGTGCCCACGGGCGTCATGCTACTAGCCACTTCAACAAATCACTGCGGCGACTCGCACAACTCCCACTGGAGGTTCCCAAACTCGAGGGGAGGCTCCTGCCAATGGAAGCTACCTGCTGGTTCCTGCATGACGGCGCCTGAAAACCACAAAACGCTAACGCGTGAGCTTCTAAGAAGCTCAGCAAGACTTACCCGACAAAAGTGGCTGACTACAGCCGACTCCTAGACATGCTGGCCGACTCGGGTGGGTTTACTTGCAAAAGGACTCGCAAGCCTATACTACTCTTGTCAAGTTTTAGCATTAGGTTACGTGATTAGAAAATAAATTTAGTTAGCGCTGAGTTAAACAAGCATAACAGAATCAACAATAGCAATATTAATATTCATAATTCATTCTCATGGTGTCTCAACCTATTTACTAAAATGTGACAGAGAGTCCAAGTAAGCTCATTGCTGAGAGCGACAACGATTCGAATCGATTTCATACCTCTACAAGGTTAACCTAATCGTACGACACGTGCGCGTCCCAGACTCGCACGTGGCAACCGTTCACACCAGCTCCTGCAACGTCAATTCCCTCCTACACCTGCCTTAGCAGCGCCGCGTCCCACCAGACAACACGTCCCAGACGGTTTCTGTGGAGTTCCCACGCTGCCCACCCCAGATCTCCTCCTAGTCAGACACTGTAGGGCAGGTTCGACGTTGCAATCACTAGGCTACGTAGGTTTACCGGGCCCATAACACCCAGCATACGATTAGTACATTCAATACTTGCCCAGCTGTGCCACACGGATTAGACCAGACTATGGTCACCCTGGTCCCGGACCAGTCGCCGACCTACTTGTACCCAGTCTGACCCTCAATCTTTTATCTTTCTTACTCATTGATAATCGTGTGGCACATCTCATGAAATAGTTTTATTCAATATCCTACTACTCGCGAGCAGCGTCCACTCTGCTCGACTTCTACCGACAACTATCTGCTAAGCATAGCATACTAAGGGGTATCTATACAAGCTACCGTCAGGGTTTCCTATGGGAAACAGATGCAACTATGGTTTCAATCAACTCCTAGCACTTAATGCATAATCAAGACACACTCAGTTATAAAAGTAAAACTTTAAAAATTCGGTTGTGCACCGGGGCTTGCCTGGTTCTTCGGTGTTGTTGCAGACTTCTTCGGCGGGGGTCGAAGAACTTGGATCGGCAGCTACCTCGTTAGCGTCAGAATCTACATGATGCAGTAGGATTATGATAAGTTTAATGAAAATAAAACTTATTATTATTATCAATACTAACCTAGGGTTTAGATTGGCGACGCCCAGAATTAGGGTTAACCCTAATTACTCGACGTCGTCGATTAAATTAAATTCTTAATCTGTAAATGATGTTTAAAGAAGTCTATTAAACTCCCATGAGGTGACTTTTAGTTGGCATGTTCATCATTTCAACTCTAGTTAAGTTAATGCGACACCTTTCATCGGTTAATATTATTTAATTACTTCGGCTATTAAACTAGGGTTAAAATGAAGATTTTAATTCTTCCTCAAGATTATTTTTAGTGGGTAGTACTCTCTGGAATAAGCATTTTGGGCTTTGGTTGGGGCCTAGATGAAATTTTTATATTTTATAAAAATTCATCAAATTTCCTGTTTTTAGATCTTATAAAATCAGAAAGAATTAGTAAACATTAGAATAAAATTATGAAACTTTTTGTGAGCATTTCTGAGCACCAGATCTACAACTTTTATTTTGGGTCTAACCTTGTAAATGGCTTTTACAATGCACTTTAGAAAATGGCATTTAAACTAGGTAGATTGAGGTTATTTAATAGGGTTAGATGTCATTTCGTGCTCCTAAAATCTTCATAAAATTCCAGAGGGTGTGTAGTACCATGGGGCATTTGTGGATCAAAGGTCAGCCCTAGCATTATTCTATAAGGCAATTTAAAATTTAAAAACAGAAAGGAGTGTTTCTAATTAATTCTGCAAATATTTGGTCATTTGTTAAAAAGTGATTTAACAGAAAATTAGTACCTTTCATGAGGTTTCCAAAAAATTTTGGTTTGACATGTTTGGATTTTTCTGTTATTTTCTAGGGTTTTTAGAAGACAGAGCAATAATCTGGAAAATAATTAGAAAAAAAGAAAAAACAGGGCACAGTCTCCGACGAGCTCCGGCGGCCAATTCCCGACGATAGGGTGGTCGCCGGCCGTTGAACCTTGGTTTTCTATGATCCACTCGACACGATGAAGCTCAGCAACATGCTATTTTTCAAGGTTTTGGCCGGGATAGGGGGTCTCACCGTGGGGGTGCCTCGGGCGGCGGCGATCGATGAAATTCCGGCGAGATGGCTCGCCGTCGGAGGATTGGAAGGTGCTGTGAGCTTCACGAGGTGGAGAGGAGCTGGTTTGGTGAGCGAATTTGATTGAAAATGGCCGGGGGTGGTGTTTCACCTTGGGGCGGCGGCAATGAAGTTGACGGCGACCGGGGGCAGAGGATTGGGAGGGATTCTCGCGCGGGGGGGGGGGGGGGGGAGAAGAAATGGAGGAGGGGGAGAATTGGGGAGGAGCTCGTGCCATTTATAGGGGTCGGGGGTAGGGGAGAGCAGGGGAGCGGGGGGGGGGGGTCGGCATGGCGGGCGGCGTCGGGTGGTCGGGCGGCGCGGCAGAGAAAGAAGACGGCGGCGAGTCAAAGAGAGATAGGGAGAGCTAGAGAGAGAGAGCGAGGGGTTGAGTGAGAGAGAGGCGCACCGAGGTTGAATGCGACGTGGGGGGGGGGGGGCACGCAGCCGTGTCGGGCGGGGCAGCGGCCGGGCGGCTGCGCTCTGTTGTCGGGCGGGCGGTCACTGTAGCCCGCCCGGCAACAGTTCGATTATTATTTTTTTTTCATTTCATTAAGGCTGGAAGTAATTTAATGAATTGGCACTCTTTCCAAGCTCGGAAAATTTTGAAAATTTTTGTACAAGCTCAGGAATTTATTTGGAACACTTTTCATTTAAGGTTCATGTCATGATTTGGCCTCTAAAAATTCTTGAATTTCTAGGTTGATTATATCTTCTATGAATTTTAAAGAGGTCTAAATATTTTCCAAAAATCTTGAATGATTTCCCAAAATTCTATTTTGAAGTGTACTTAATTGTTATGTGAAAATATAGCTAGGGTTCTGTGGAAGTTTTGATGGTCAAGAGTTAGGGTTTGAATTCTTTCTGTTAACGAGATTTCGACACTTTTAGTTGAGAATTCTCCGGGCTTTGCTAAAATGCTCTGTTGTTTGTCAAACTTTTCGTAGTGTCTCCTTAAAGCATTTTAGACAATATTTCTTTTTATTTCCACGATTGAATTTGCTTTAAGGTGAGTGAAATTATGAATTAGGGTTTATAGTTGTCGACTTTTGCCCTGGTGACACCTGGGGTGTCACAGCCCACCGCTAGCTCGCCTCTTCTTCCGCTGCTCTTTGTGCAGGTACTCTTCGGTGATGAGGGCGTTGCTCACAAACTCATTGAATGAGCCGCCTTGATTCAGGGCCAGGCGACCCTGGAGTGTAAGGTTCAGCCCTTCCATGAAACGGTATTTCCGTTTCGCATCCGTGTCCACTTGCTCTGGAGCATATAGAGCAAGCTGGTTGAACACACTGGAATAGTCGTGCACCGTGCGATTGCCTTGTGTCAAGGCCATAAACTCTTTGGCCTTCCTCTACATGAGTCCTGATGGGGAGGGGTATATGATGCCTTATGTCACCGTTAGCTTCGTGCCCATTGACGAGAGCAAGCTCCCGGCGAAGGCTTACTGCAACCACTGGGGTCGGGGGTGGACTTCTGGATGGTTCTACTATCATGTGGGAGAGGGAAGCCCTCTTCGGTCCAGTCGCTCGAAGATGCTTTACTGGCCTCGCCCTACGATCCAGCTGAGCGACAAATCGAAGCAACGGATGAAGGCTTTGGAGGAGGCGTCCTGCAGACTAACCATGCAGGACCTTTGCGAAGAGTTTGTGACCGCCGGGGTCAGTCCTCTGCTCAAGGACTGGTCCCGTGAATTTCTTGTTGAGCTGCCTGACGTCCGGAGGAGGCTTGCACTGCAGCCGGAGAAATTTCCCGGTGAGTTCTGCGCACGATTCCATGTTCTTCGGCCCTTGGCCCTTAAGCTTCTTTGTCGCGTGCTCATACAAATAATGTGCAGAGCTCAGCCTGTAGGAGATTGAAGCACATGCCAAACATTATCTCGGAAAATTCCGGGAGATGGAGGCGTGTCACCGGGAGCGTGCTCAATGTGGGCCAAGGCTTAACCGGGTTCTGCTCCTAAAGGACCCGCAGATGCAGCTTCCGGAACGAAAGCTGGGCGACAAGGAGGAGGGCGAGGAGAGGGGGAAGGGGAAGGGAAAGGTGACGGTGGGGGAATCTTCGGGTTCAAAGAAGCGCAAGGCTGTCATCGAGGCAGCCTTATCTCACAAGGATGCCCGATCGGCCAAGAGGGCTGCCGCGAAGGACATAACGGCATTGCAGGGCAGAAGCTCGCCAAGTGCTTCGAGCTCCTCGCGCAGTGAGCCGGATGCTGAAGCGGACTCTGTCACCGAAAGGACGAGCCCCGGCTGCTCAATAGCACCGGAGGGGACCTCGAAGGGAGGAGCCTTGCCTGAAGCCCCCGAGGACTTCATAGTTGGGGATGTGGATTTTGGCTTCGGAGAGGGTACGTACTCTGAATTCATTGTGTAGGGTTAGCGACATGCACTGACTTTCTACAGAGCCCATAGGAAGGAGCGAGCCTTCCGCAGAGGCCCAGCCTTCGGAAGAAGGGATGGGTCAAAGTGGGGATTTTAAGGGCGTTGAGGGTGCCGCCTGGAGCGAAAGCTCTGAGAGCCTGTATAGCTACCTGCCTCCGGGGTCGTCGCCCGGAGACATAGCTGCCGGGCTCCAGAAGGGGGATTTTTTGCCGCGCGAAGGTGCGCGTCACGCTCTAAGCTTGGCTGGGCGACTCCTCGATATGGCCAGATTTGATGAGCTGCTGAGTGAGCTAAGCCCGGCCGAAGCGTCGGAGTCACTCTTCGGAATGGCTATATAGGTACCTCTTGTATATGTACGAGCTTTGTACTAGTAACTTGTCTAGAAGGGCTAACATGGTCTTCATATATCTTCTAGAGTGCGATGCTGGCACGGCATGTGGCGTCCTCGGCTCAGAAGAGCGAGGAGGGGCTGCAAAATCGGCTTCGGGCTGTGGAGGCCGAAGCAAAGAAGTCTTCGGAGCTGTGCGTGAAGCTGAGCTCCGAACACTGGTGCTGGAGCAGGCACTTGCCCCCTTGCAAGAAGAAAGGAACAGCCTGGCCAGGGAGCTGATCGAGATGGCCGGTGAACGTGACACTTTCCGCGAAGCTTTTGAAGGCCGCCGAAGGTCAGCTGACGGTCATGGAGCAACTTACCGAGGGGGTAGGGCAGCTGACGGTCATGGAGCAACTTGGGGTGAACGTGGTCGCACCACCGTTAGATGCATTGGAGGACCCCATGGCATGCATCTGCCGGACCCGACGAGGGATCGAAGTGGCTCGCAAAGCGCAACGCCCCTTCGGGAACCACTGTGTCCAGGTGGCCTGGACTGGTGCTTTAGCTGCCGTCCGCGCAAGTGACGTCACTGATTTCACGCCCATCAAGAAGGCCATCAACGGGGTGCAGGAAGCTTGCGCAGTCAGCTTTGAAGCATATGCCGAGCTCCGAGAGTCCATCCGCGATGTTGGGAAGTCCTTCGCTCAAGGGTTTTGGCTTCGAGGCGGAAGCGAGCTGAGTCGCGAATCCGCGCTTCGATCGGCGGGGGGAGGAAGGCCTGCTGCTGCGGCGAGGGTTCCTCTGACCCAAGAAGCTGGCGAAGGAAGCACTTCTCGGGCGGGCGAAGGAGGCCGGGCGGCTGGGGGTGGCGCATCGGTAGCTACTGGAGGGACACAACCTCAAGTGTGAGCTGCTACATAGTTTTTCCCGTAGACTGTACTTAGGTTTTTGAGAGTTTTAGAACGAAACATTTTTCGGAAGCAATGTAATCTGAATATCGAATTGGAAGGTAACTTAGATTTTTCTTTACGTTCAGGCTAGACTGATTCTTAATGTGATGCTTGTGTCATATGCCCCTTTGGGAAGCACCACCATTAGCAGAGTTGACTTCGCGAGCGAACGCCAGTGGCACAAATGATTCTGGAAGAACCCCTCTAGAACCATCGAAAAGTTCCGGGCGTACATAGAAAAGCATAACGCATCAATAAAGGAGTCATGTAATAGGGTGAGCTCGGAAGAGAGGTTAGGGCGACGCGTCAAGCGAGACAGCCGAAGGGCTTATCAAGGCCATCAGAGTCCGGCCCTCCTGCTGTGCGAGCCGAAGGTGGAGCCGGAAGTAGAGACTATTGAAGTATCTAGTGGAACACCGTCTCCAAGAGAGCCTAGTCCGGACGTGATGCAGGAGTTAGCTCGCGCAGTAAACGGCCCCGGTGGGGTGATGAGCTATATAGCGCACCTTCGGCACGAAATAGACGAGTTAGAGGAACAACTCCCTAGCATAGGATGTTTTGGTCGCCAAGTGCCGTGACGTAATTGTTGTAATGCTGTATATGTGACAGAGAAATGTTTCTTGTGCTGTGGTGACTATGGATTTAATGTTGTTGTAGCGAAGGAATGTATATGACGTTGTTGTAACGAAGAGATGTATTTAATGTTCTTGTAGCGAAGAGATGTATTTGATGTTGTTATAACGAAGAAATGTGTTTGATGTTGTAACGAGCTAATCACCGTCTGGTTCTTTTCTGCGTTCAACATATGAATGAAAGATGCCCTTCGGCTTGCATAATTAAAACTTCATGGATTCGATACTCGTGGCCACGTAATGTGAGAAACGTGCGAGGTCCCCGCGGCAGGTGTAGCTTTGCTTCTTCTCGTGAGGACTCTAGCGCTCCGAAGGTCGAGTAATCATCGGTCATCTTTTGCGGAAGACCGGTATTCATGCGACGAAAGGCATTCGAGATTATAAGAGGCCTGGCCTCGCTTTCAGTCGCAAACTGGCTTTTACATGCATCGAAGGAATGAAAGACTACGTGAGGCACAGCCTCGCCTTCGGTCATGAGCCGACGTCTCAATGCATCGAAGGCATGAGGAATGACATGAGGCACAGCCTCGCCTTGTGAACCTTCTTGTTGTAGGTCTTCTCCATCGACTCAACGAGCGGTTCAAGTTCGAAACAGCCTTTAAGCGTATTTCCTCAATGGTGTCCTTGGTGAGGTCTTCTGCACCGAGTGATGGGTGATTTGCTCGGAGAGAACCATGTTTGATTTCTTTTGGGATATATGAGCTTGAATGGGGTGAACCCTGTTGCCCTGGTCTTCGTGGTACGTAGAGACCATAAAACATGGGGCAAGGTTTTTACGCACTTTCCTTTCGGCAAGCCAACCAGAGCTCGAGAAACGACATGGAAAATGTTGCCATTCGCGTGTTCACAATCTCATTGGCTCAGGGATTGTCCACAGAGATGTTGCACTTCTTGACACCAATGCTAACACAGTATTCTCGAAATAGCTCAGCTTCAAATTGCTTTCCGTTATCAACCGAGCTCGAGAGGTACTCCGAACCAGCAGATAACATTTTCCAGAAGAATTTTTGAATTGCAAGTGCTGTGATTTTAACTAGCGGTTCGGCCTCGACCCATTTTGTGAAGTAGTCAATGGCAACCACCGCAAAGCGAAAACCACCAGGAGCAGTTGGCAGTGGCCCAACAATGTCGATGCCCCACCGAGCCAGGGGCCAGACTGGAGGAATTGGTTGCAGAGGAGTGGTCGGTTGGTGCGACTGCCGCCCCAGGACATCCTGAGCATGTGCGGACCAGAGGTTCTACATCAGCCAGAGCTGTGGGCTAGTAGAAACCTTCCTGGAAGGCCTTAGAGACTAGAGCGCGAGATGCGAGATGTGAAGAGCATAGCTCCTGGTGTATGTCGGACAGAAGGCTACAGCCTTTCGTTCTGAGACAAGCAGCGAAGCAATGGCGCGCAAACACCAGCCTTGTAAAGGATTCCTTCAATTATAACGTAACCCCTCGCGCGATGGTGAAGACGTTGTTCCTCCATATGGTCATCAGGTGAGAGGCGTCCTTCAATATAAGCTCTGATAGGGGCGCGCCAATCTTCTGCCGCAACGGGGCTCACGGCGGCCACAAGCTTAACGTGTGCAGTAGATGGGGATCTAAATACCTCATGAAAGACATCAGCTGGTTTTTTCTTCTGATAAGCTGTGGCCTTAGCCAACATATCCGCTTCCTCATTCTCATTGCGCCGAATGATCCGAACTTCAAACCCTAGAAATTGCTTCTCCATGTCACGAATGAGTTGAATGTAGCGGGCAAGCTCAGGTTCTTTGATTTGGAAATCCTTGGTAATTTGCCCGAAGGCCAACTGAGAATCGCTGAGAATAACCAGTCGCTTTGAACCTAGGTCTCGGGCCTTCCGAAGGCCCAGCAGGATGCCTTCATATTCAACCCGTTGTTGGTCGTTTGACAACTGAAGAGACGCGGAGTACCGAAGGTTCTGTCCACTAGGCGACGTGATCACTGCGGCACATTCTGCACCCGAAGCCCCCTAGGCTCCATCAGTGAACATGAGCCATGAAGGGTCTATTGAAGGAGTATCTAAATGCTCCGAGGTGGCCCATTCAGCCAGAAATTCTGCTATGATCCCAGACTTGATGGCCTTTCGAGCAACAAAGATATATAGTACTGTGCTAGCTCGGCTGCCCAGTCGATGTGGGGGAGTTCTTGTTTTCGAGGATGTCCCGAATGGGGTAAGCCGAAGGTACCACGATCGGGTGTTTGTCAAAATAATGTCGGGGCTTCCTGGCAGCCATGAGAACTGTAAATGCCAGTTTTTCCCCCAGAAGGTAATTGCACTTAGCTCCTGATAGCACCTCCGAGACATAATAGATGGGCTGTTGAGTGAGTTTTTGGTCCAATTTAAGCTCGTGTACCAGTACTGCACTAACGGCGCACTGAGGAACAGCTATGTACAGTATCAAGGGGACTTTTGGCGGTGGTGGATGCAGGGTGGTTATCTGAATAAGATAGGCCTTGAGTTCTTCAAATGCTCTCTGATGCTGTGGGGTCCATACAAAAGGTTGGGAGCCTCTGAGAATTTCATAGAAGGGCAAACTCCTTTCGGCTGACTTAGCGATGAATCGATTCAAGGCCCCCAACCGTCCTGTGAACTTCTGCAATTCCTTTATTGTCTTGGGGGAGATTCATATCAAATATCGCCTGTATCTTGGTAGGGTTTGGATCGATACCATTCTTCAAATTATGTAACCCAAAAGATTGCCTGAGCGCACCCCGAAGACGCACTTTGAAGGATTCAACTTTATACCCACTCTGCAGAGACTTTCAAATGTCTCATTGAGATCCGAGATGTGACTTGCTTGAACTGTGCTCTTGACCACGATATTGTCAATGTAAGCTGCTACGTTGCCCCCGAGCTGCTGCTTCAGTATTTCTCTGACCACCCGAGAGAAAGTAGCTCCGACGTTCTTAAGGCCAAAAGGCATTCTATTGTAGCAGAAGGTTCCTTCCGGGGTCTGGAATGCTGTGAGTGGCTAATCCGACGGAGCCAACCAGACTTGATGAAAGCCAAAGTATCCATCCAGAAAGCTCAGCAGCTCGCACCAAGTTGTGTCACAACTAGCTAATCAATATGGCTAGCGGAAAGTCGTCCTTCGGATAGGCCTTGTTTAGGAAAGTAAAGTCAATGCACATTCTTCACTATCCATTGTGTTTTTTGACTAGGATGGGGTTAGCTAGCCAAGTTGTACGATCTATGGGCCGAATGACTTCGATGTCGAGCAACTCTGAACGTCTTCTTTGAGCACGGCAGCTTTTTGAGCTGTCCACTGACGTATCTTTTGCTTCACTGGGGGGTAGTTCGGGCTTATATCCAGTCGATGCTCAATTATGTCCTGACGAATGCGAGGAAGGTCTTTAGGTGACCAAGCAAAGATGTCAGCATTGGACCACAAGAAGGACAAGACCTCCTGTTTATGGTCCGGGGACAACTCCGTGCCTATGCGAATGAGCTGATCGGAGGCGCTCTGGCTAAGGAGAACTTCTTTGGAGGCAACCTCTGTTTTCATTTTGGTTGGGGGCTTGGGCAGTGCTGCAACATGTGTTTCGGTAGGTCCCTGGTCTTTCAGCCCTAAGGCAAGCGCGTCAACTTGCTTTTGGCCCGGAGCAATACCTAATTCGAGACGACGTGCTTCTGCCTGATCACCATAGACCGCGATAACTCCATTTGATGCTGGCATCTTCATGCATAGATAACCATGATGTACTACGACGCTGAACGCATTGATCGCCCCCCTACCGAAGATAGCATTGTAAGGGTAGGGAAAGTCCATCACATCAAAGACAACCTCTTCAGTACGGTAACCTCCTGTGGCTAAGAATGACACTTTGAGCTTGACGCTGCTAGTTGCATATAGTGGTTGTCCTCCAAATCCCTGCAGGGGTACAGGGACGGCTTTGAGGTCTTCACGGGAGATACCCATCTGTCGGAGGGCGCTAAGGAAGATAACGTCAGCAGCACTGCCTCTGTCAATAAGGACCCTGTGGACTTCATCCCTGTTGATATCCACTACTGTAACAAATGCATCCTTTTGCGGGTAGTCCATTGGTTTGAGGTCTTCTTGAGTGAAGCTTATGGGCACATGAGACCATCGGCACTGGGCCAGAGGGGGGTGAGCTGCCACATGATTGACTCATTTGATATACTCCCGACATTGGTGTTTGGAGGGAAAGTCCTGACCCGAGCCCCCTGTGATAGTGAAGATGACTTTGCGTGCATGGGTCTGTTGCGCCGAAGGCGGGGCCTGCTCAAAGGTCTGCTGCGAGAGAGGAGGCAACGGTGGCAAGTATTCTTGATGTGCATTCTACGCTAGAGGAGCCCAGGCGAGAGCAGGGCATGTTGGTGGTGTGGGCAATGTAAGCTGCTGGGTTGGTTGGTACGATGACGAAGCTCCCTCTTGTCGCCGGAAGGTGTGTGAAACTTGCTTGGCTGCTTCCAATGCCTCAGCGCGAAGCTTGGCCTCCCGAAGGGCCAGAAGATCAGGGCCATAGTTCGAAGTATGCCCTGCCCAACACCATGGTAGAGACAATAGAGTTTACTGGGATCCCTCGGTGGGCAATGCTGAGGGCCGGCGGACCGCCCCCCTTGGTCTTTACCCATACGATGCCTGTCGTGCCGCTGCGACTCTGGTTGATGATTGCATGGCGGAGACCTGGCTCGGGGTGGTTTGGGGTCTTTCTGAATGGGCAAGACTTTGCAGCGAGGTGGCTCATAAGGCTTGCCATGGTGTCGATGAAGGGAAGACCGACGCCTCTCAAGATGACCACCACTCTGTACCAAGTGGTGTTCTTTTTCTCGTCTGATGTCATCCTCCACCCTGCCTGAACTTCCAAGATGATCAGCATGTGACCCAGAGTCTTGGGTTGCACTTTGCGCAGCTCAGACCTGGCAGGACCTAGGCGAAGCCCCTTCGTAACGAAGTCAATAATAGTGGCATCATTGATGTCTTCGACTTGACATTTCTGGTGAATGAATGCCGAACATATGCCGCTAGGCTTTCGCCATCGCACTGAACACAAGCGTGTAGATCTCCGGAGCTTACAGGACGGACGTGATTGCCTCAGAAGTGCATTGATACTTCGTGTCTCAGCTGACCCCAAGAGAAGATGCTTAGCAGATACAATCTGGTGTACCAAATCCGAACAATTCCCTCAACGGCCAGCACGAAGGCCTTCACCTTGACAGCATCTCCCCCGCCAATGGATTCAATGGCTGCTTTGTAACTCATGAAGAATTCTCTGGGATCAGAGATGCCTGCATATGTTGGAAGCTTGACCGCTACAAAGGCGACGGTCAGGGTGCCTGCTGAAGTTCTGGAGCCAACGGAGAGTTTTTGTCATAAGGTGAGGCGTAACCTGGAGCTTCGGTTTCCGGAATGCCCACCCCCTTCAAAGCCTCTATTTGCTTCCGAAGTAGCTCCTGCCGCCGCCGAGCGGCTTCCGCTCGCAGCTTGTACTCGGACTCTTCCTTGGATATGCTTTCCAGAGCCCGCCGTCGGAGCTGCTCCTCTTCTACCGCCGCCTTACCTTTCTCGAGCTCCGCCATAAGCTCCACAGCTCTCCGTTCTTCCACCGCCGCCGCTTCTGTCTCTTGCTGGAGGCGTGCAAGGGCTTCGACTTGTTGAGTGGAAAGTCTTGATTACCGGCTTCGGTCGAACCTTCGGCCGCCAGCCTGTCCGATGGGAGCACAGGAGCAAAGGTCTTCGTTCCCGCCTCCGTTGCCGCAGTGACCGCTGGTTCTTCAGCAGAGGCTTCAGTTTCATCTTCGGGATAAGAACCCTCGCCATCTCGCTGCGGTTTTTTTGCCTTCCCTTTAGCTCCGGCCATCCTAACAGACTTTTTATCCGACAACACGGACGGCGCCAGCTGTTGGATTTAGATTTACTTCGGAGTGGGAGGGAAAGATTTGTGAGTCTCAAATGTTCCGTCCGTTACAGTATCCCTGGGGGGCTATTTATAGGTTACAACTGTTACACTTTTTCTAGCCTTATTACAGGAATACCCTCGTCCTTTCTGCTTTACTTCAGCGTATTTGGTAACTTAATCCCTTCTAGTACGTGCACAGCTGGACCTCCGTACTCTACACGTCATCAGCTTTATCTTCTCGTTGAGAGCGCCCTTCGGTGCAAAAGGATTCTTCGGTCTCGGTGACTTTTGTCTCTCAAGTAGCTCAGAAGTTCTCTTGGTCGCAGGCCTACGTGGGCTTTATGCCATCCTTCGAAAAGGGGCCGTAGATGGGCCTTGACCCCCATCAATTGCCCCTTCTTGGTCCTTTTCCCAAGCCTGCCCGCAAAGAGTGAAATATTATAAATAGTAAAAGTTAAATGTTCATAGTAAAATCACATGTCAAAATCCTTTTTTCTTAATTCTAGACCAGAGGTTAATGGCCCATGCCTTGAGAAAATAGTATAAGAGAAGTCCAGCGTGAGGCCACTATTCACATCGCTCCATCATGACGTGGACCCGCCCAGAAAACCTCGTCTCGGACGGATCCGTCTAGTCATTGAGCCAGGATCCTGTTGGGCAACGCTTGGCGAAGCGAGCGTACACACGATACAACACAGGCAGGAATAAACCGCAATAATTTACAAGGAGAGGAGATTTTTAATACAATATTAGTCCATAAATTTAAAGTTAGGTCTTACAATGATTCAGAGTACGCAAAAATCAGCGGAAGACTTGAATGTAACACCCCAGGTGTCACCAGCGCAAAAATCGACAACCGTAAACCCTAATCCATAATTTCACTCACTTTAAAGCGGATTCAATCATGGAAATAAAAATAAATGTTGTTTAAAATGGTTTAAAGGAACACTATGAAAAAGTTTGACAAACAACAGAGCACTTTAGCAAAATCCGGAGAAATCTCACGTAACAGTGTCGAAATCTCGTTAACACGACGAAATCCAAACCCTAACTCTTGACGATCAAAATTTCCACAGAACCCTAGCCATATTTTTACATAACAATTAGGTACACTTCAAAATAGAATTTTCGGAAATTATTCAAGATTTTTGGAAAGGATTTAGACCTCTTAAAAATTCACACAAGCTGTAATCAACTTAGAAATTCAATAATTTTTAGAGACCAAATCATGACTTGAACCTTAAATGAAAAGTGTTCCAAATAAATTCCTGAGATTGTATAAAAAGTCTCAAAAAGTTTCGAGCTCGGAAAGTGTGCCAGTTCGCTGAATTGCTTTCCAGCTAAAAGAATTAAAAAAAAATAATACCGCTGTTGACGGGCGGGCTACAGTCCCCGCCCGCCCGACAACGCGGAGCTGTAACATCCCGAACTAAATTCTCGCTAAATCTATCGCCAATAAAGACTTAATTGTGTTCAATAAAAATCTCAAAACCCAAAGTAAATGAAATCATAGGACCTAATCAAAAGAACTTAAATTCAAAAATCTACTTTGAAATCCAATCTTCATTTTCTTTTCTGCTTCTCTTTTCCTCTCTGCCGATGCAGAATTGACCCGGCCGGCCCTTGCCCAGCTGCGTCGCGCTGCTGCCGTGCGGATGCTTGCCGCCGTCGCTGCTCGCCGTAGTCGGCTTGCCCGAGCCTACTCTCACTAGCGCCGCCGGAACCCCCGCTCTCCACCGTCGCGCCGCCCGGCTTCCTCTGTTCTCCCACCCGCGAGCCACCGCCCGACCTTGCTCTTTCGCCCGTGCACCGTCGGCCTTGCTCCGCCTCCGAGCAGGAACGAGCGCCGCCCGAGCCCCGGATCATGCAAGCCGCCGCCCGAGTCCCTACTCCACCCCGGGCGCCGCTTCCCTGTTCCTTTCCTTGCCTTCCCGACCCCGACTGTGTGAGTCCGATTCGCCCGACCTCCGACCCTGAGGTCGGAGGATTTTTACGGTTCGCCCGACCTCCGACCCAGAGGTCAGAGGAATTTTACGATTCGCCCGACCCCGACCCCCAGTGGTCGGACATTATTTCCGTCTGGTCCGATCCTTCGTCAGCACCCTCCGCCTCGCTCGACCCCGAGGTCGGACAAACCGTTTCGTCCGCCTCGCTCGACCCCGAGGTCGGACAAGCCGTTTCGCTCCGCTCGCTCGACCCCGAGGTCGGACAGACTCGTCGAACCTGAGCTCGGAGCGGCCGCGCCATTAATGCTGCCGGCCATCTTCCCAACCGTAAAAGCGCCTGGCCGTACACAGCAGTGCCGCCACCGCGCCGAAAGTCTTCGTGATGGGACGCGCACGCCTGGCGCCCATGCGCTGCAGTACGCTGCCGCCGTGCCAACTTGCGCCGTGTCCTGGAGAGACAAAAGGAACGGAGACTGATAATTTCCAGAGACGAAACGTTTCACTCGTGCGCACTCATTTGCTCTTTCCGCACGCTCGTTTCTCTGCTCTCGTCTTCCCTGCCTTCCGCCATTACCGCCGAAGAGCTCCGCAGGGCCGAAAACAGAGCAAGTTTCTCTCGTGCTCAGGTGAGCTCGGTAACCCATGCCCTGCCGACGGTTCCATCATCCGCCGTTATCGTCTCTAACCGCCGCCACATTCTTCCGCATTATTGCAGAAGTAGCGGCGCGTCAACATCTCTTTTCCGGCGTCCGGTCTCCGTTGTCGTTCGCTCTTACCGTCAGCCCTCTGGTAATCTTTGCCGTCCGACCAGTCTAGCTAAATCCCGTTTACCGAAACAACACACTAAATTTGTTAGAAAGTAATTCATGCACCTTCACTTCTCTGGTAATACAAGTTACCACCATCAGCATTGAATCCCGGTGTAAACTAGTTACCTTGCATCTTCATATAGGAACCGAGCTGCAGACGGCCACCGAGGCTGAGGAGGATTTCCCCGCTGCCGACCCCGCCATCGACTGTGCTAACTTCTCCCCGAACCGAGGCAAGCCCCGGTGCATACCTATGTTTAAAGTTTTACTTTCTCACTGTGTGTGTAGGTTTTTGTTGTGCATTAAGTTTCGAGGCTTGTGTGAAAACTTAGTTGCATGACTTGTAGGATCTCCTACGGGTTGTTCTGTTAGAGCCAGTACGTTAGTGCTATGCCTACTAATAGGGCAACGAAGGTATTTGAGTGGTATGGAGACTACTCAGGGGATTATTTATAGGAGTATTTGAGAAAGTCAGGACCCAACATTGTGTGAATAAAATTTGAGCACGGTGTCGGGTGCGGTTGCATTGGTCAAGTTTGAGTTGTGTACCGAATACATACTGATATATGGGACCCAGGAAACCGACGTAGCTCATTGCGCAGTGTTTGGACAATTGGCCATCTCTTTTTTCGGGTGAACGGACCAGTATGGTGGATGAATTCGCATTTTTGTTTTTCTTGGGCATGTGCTAGTGGGAAAGGCTTGGGGCCGTACAGGAACGCAGGATGTTGCCTGGAGGACCATGTCCTTGGAGAGATGGATGTTGGACCAACTCTGTCGCGATGCAGTGAAAGGTGGCCACATGTGACTCATGGAGTGCACACGTGTCGTGTTATTCGGGTTCCTCCTGCAGGATGTAAAATCAATTATAATTGCCGTCCCTCGCGGTATTGAGTACCACTTGCTCCTTTCTGCCGTGGCGACACTATAAAATGTGGTAGCAGGAATTGTGATTGGAGGTTTGAGAATAAATTTCAGAACTGTTGTATTGCACTTGTTTGCTTAGTGGCTGTCGCCCTTAGTAAAATTACATTAGCAATTCTGATAACTTGGCTAAAATACTGAAAACCATTAGTAGTGCTGTATTTTGCAAATACCTACCAGCTGCCACCAAAATACCAGCATTTTAGGAGTCGGCCTTAGAAGGCCTATTGACGGGTAAGACTTGCTGAGCGTCAGTCGCTCACGGTTTGTTGATTGTTGTTTTGCAGGTAATAGTGCTGACTGTAGCCAGGGTGGTTGGGAAGAGGAGACGCCCTCGGAGTGGACCTTCGAGTGGGTCCCCGCTTCTCCCTCCCGTGGAGATTAAACACCATCGGGCTGGGGTGTTTAATCGAGGTGTCGAGTGTTAGATTTTTGCTTCCGCTGAAATCCACATGTTTGTTATCAAAATTACGTTACCGCACTTCCAAAACTTCTGAAATCAGTTGTAATATAACCAGAATTAATGTATCTTTAAGTCATTTATGTGAGTCCTTGTTAATTATTGTACTGTAAAGTCACTTGTTTCGGCAAGCGGCCCTCCCAAATGATCCTGGATGAGCAACCGTACGATTTTATCGGACGGGGTTGCGACTGGAGCAGGGAGCAGCCGCAGCCGCCCGGCCACGCCCGCCCGACACGGGCCCCTGTGGCACGTCGCCGCTTCATGCCGCGCCGGCTCCCTACCCCCCCCCCTCGCTCTCTCTCTCTCTCTTTGACTTCCCTCACTCTTCTCTTCGGCCGAGCGCCGCCCGAAGCCATGCGCCGCCGCCCGACCGACCATGCCGCCACACCCCCCCTGCTGCCTCCCCTACTCCCCCTCGGTTTCTCTTTTAAAAGAGCATGCCCCCTTCCCAGCTCCCTCTCCCTCTCCATTTTTCTTCCTCCCACGCGCGAAGCACCCTCTTCTCTGCCCCGGCCGCCGCCCACCGACGCCATTGCGGCCGCCCCAAGGTGAAACGCCACCCCCGGCCAATTTCAATCAAATTCCTTCACTAAATCAGTTCCTCTCCACCCCGTGAAGCTCACAGAACCCTCCATCCTCCAGATCCAAGCCCCCATCGTCGGAATTTCGCTCACCGCCGCCGCCCCGAGACACCCCCACAGTGAGCACCCCTCTCACGGCCAAAACCTTGATGAATATCATGTTGCCGAGCTTCGTCATGTTTAGTGTAGATCGTGAAAAGCCAAGGTTCAACGGCCGGCGACCACACCATCGTCGGGAATTGGCCGCCGGAGCTCACCGGAGACAGCCCCCTGTTTTTCTTTTTCTTTTTATTTTTCCAGATTATTGCTCTGTCTTCTAAAATCCCTAGAAAATCACAGGAAGATCCAAAAATTCCAAACCAAAATTTGTTAGAACCCTCGTGAAAATTACTAATTTTCTGTTAAACCACTTTTTAACAAATGACCAAAAATTTACAGAATTAATTAGAAACACTCCTTTCTGTTTTTGAATTTTAAATTGCATTATATAGCAATGCTAGGGGTAACCTTTGATCTACAAGTACACCATGGTACTACACGCCCTCTGGGATTTTTTGAAGATTTTAGGAACAAGAAATGGCATCTAACCCTATTAAATAACCTCAATCTACCTAGTCTAAATACCATTTTCTAAAGTACATTGTAAAAGTCATTTATAAGGCTGGACCCAAAAGCAAAGTTGTAGATCTGGTGCTCCGGAATGCTCACCTAAAGTTTCATAATTTTATTCTAATGTTTACTAGTGCTTTCTGATTTTACAAGATATAAAAACAGGAACTTTGATGAATTTTTATAAAATATAGACAATTCATCTGGGCCCCACCCAAAGCCCAAAATTCTTATTCCAGGGAGTACTACTAACTAAAAATAATCTTGAGGAAGAATTAAAAACTTTAGTTTAACCCTAGTTTAATAGCCGAAGTAATTAAATAATATTAACCGATGAAAAGTGTCGAATTAACTTAACTAGAGTTGAAGTTGATGAACATGCCAACTAAAAGGCACCTCATGAGAGTTTAATAGATTTCTTTAAACATCATTCACGGATTAAGAAGTTAATTTAATCGACGGCGTCGAGTAATTAGGGTTAACCCTAATTCTGGACGTCGTCAATCTAAATCCTAGGTTATTATTGATAATAACAATAAGTTTCTATTTCATTGAACTTATCATAATCCTACTGCATCATGTAGATTCTGACGCTCACGAGGTAGCTGCAGATCCGAGTTCCTCAACCCCCGCTGAAGAAGTCAACATCAACTCAGAGGAACCAGGCAAGCCCCGGTGCACAACCGTTGTTTAAATTTTCCTTTTATGACTAAGTGTGTCTTGTTTGTGCATTAAGTACTAGGAGTTGATTGAAACCATAGTTGCATTTGTTTCCATAGGAAAACCCTAACGGTAGTTGGTATAGACACCCCCTTAGTCTGCTATGCTTAGTAGGTATTGCCGGTAGAAGTCGAGCAGAGTGGACGCTGCTCGCGAAAGGATAGGTTGTTGAATGAAACTATTTCATGAGATGGGCCACACGAATGTGAATCAGTAAGAAAGATAAAAGTTTGAGGGTCAGACAGGATACAAAGTAGGTCGGCGACTGGACTGGGTCCAGGGTGACCGTAGACTTGTCTGATCCGTGTGGTCCGAGACTGATCGAGTGTTGAATGTACTGGTCGTATGCAGGGTGTTATGGGCCCCAGTAAACCTACGTAGCCTAGTGATTGCAACGTCGAACCCGCCCTACGGTGTCTGACTAGGAGGAGATCTGGGGTGGGCAGCGTGGGAACTCCACAGAAACCGTCTGGGACGTGTTGCCTGGTGGGATGCGGCGCTGCTAAGGCAGGCGTAGGAGGGAATTGACATTGCAGGAGTTGGTGTGAACGGTTGCCATGTGCGAGTCTGGGACACGCACGTGTCGTACGGTCAGGTTTCCCCTTGCAGGGTATAAAATCATTTCGAACCGCTGTCGCTCCCAGTTAGTGAGTATGCTTGTGAAACGCACCACATTCTGGTAAATAGGTTGAGACACAATGAGAATGAATTATGATTATTACTAATGCTGTTGTTACTTCTGTTATGTTTGCTTAGCTCAGTGTTAATTAAATTTATTTTTCTAATCACTTGACCTGTGCTAAAATTTGACAAGAGTAGTATAGGCTTGCGAGTCCTTTTGCAAGTAAACCCACCCGAGTCGGCCAGCATGTCTAGGAGTCGGCTGTAGTCAGCCACCTTTGTCGGGTAAGTCTTGCTGAGCTTCTTAGAAGCTCACGCGTTAGCGTTTTGTGGTTTTCAGGCGCCGTCATGCAGGAACCAGCAGGTAGCTTCCATTGGGAGGAGCCGCTCCCCGAGTTCGGGAACCTCCAGTGGGAGTTGTGCGAGTCGCCGCAGTGAAATGTTGAAGTGGCTAGTAGCATGACGCCCGTGGACACGGCGCGTGCTTTTGCTTAAGTCCGAGCGTCGGAGTTGTAATCGTTCTAGTCTTCCGCTGTTTTTGTTTCAAAACTTTTACGTACTCTGAATTCAATGTAAGACCTAACTTTAAAATTTATGAATCAATGATGTATTAAATCCTCTTTCCTTGTAAATTATTGCTGTTTATTCCTGCCTGTGTTGTATCGTGTGTACGCTCGCTTCGCCGAGCGTTGCCCAACAGGATCTTGGCTTAACGACTGACCAGATCTGTCCCGAGATGAGGTTTTCTGAGCGGGTCGTGTCAGCTTTGGTATCAGAGCCGTGTTGGGAAACGATACAACGTTTAAGGCATATTTTTGAAAATTACGTGCGAGTGAGGTACGCGCCCTATTAGTTAATAGGTTATCAGGTGGCAAGCTAACCAAGTGTAGGAGCTAACTAAACCCAGTGTAGATTTACTTTTCTGTAACGACGCACCTACGCTCAGGTAAGCAAGGTAAGGTACGCCTCTCGACTGCGGTGAAAGGTCGAGAAATCCCTGTTGCATCCGCAACAGTAGCGTTCTATACCATGATGGTATGGAAGGAGGTATTATGTTCGTTGTAACATAGTACGCCCCCTTGCCGTTTAGGGAGAGAAGCGTCCCTCTACCGTACGAGGTGTGGGTTACGGACCTGTTGCGAATGCAGACCTTCACAACAGTGGAGTCTTGTGTCTTTGGCACACAAGAGATGAGTTTGTTCCTCACGACTTCGGTTTTGCGGAACACTCTCATACCTCCGCTGCCTGAGGTAAAGTGCAGTCTGTCGCCGCGCAGGGAAGGTCGGACACGTGATCCCCGTACGTGACCTACTCGGGGCGACCCATATGGCAATGATATGGGTTGATGTTTTTACTTTTGATATATATTTATATTGCACTGCCTGTGATGTCATTTTCTGCAGGTACGCTAACCACGATATCGTAAGAAACGTGTAGTAACGGCTAACTTGAGTGCGATTCTGCCACCGCCTAAGCGTATTTCCTTTTTACTTTGTGAGGACGTATAGGCCGATATAGGATTGCATTGCATGAATAAATGTTAAAACCCTTCAAACTTATACTAAAACCATCCAGGAGCAAAAATTCCATCTATAATGGCTGTAACACCAACAGATATTAAGAAGTCAACCTGGATACCTTCCTCCCTTAGGGATTGCGTGGAATCAACCGAGTTGGAGTGAAACCCTTGTACACCATTGAGCCTACTTCCAATACCTTCCTCGATGAGAAGATTGTCTCCTTGACAGGTCAACTTAGATGGTAAAGCACCTTGGACAAACCGGCTGTCGCTAGTTAGCATCCTTAGTGACCGATTTGGATCACCTTTTTACGCAGGGATGAAAAATATTTTACGTATCGGAAGATTTAGCATGCTTTGAACTATGTGTCAACATGTGGCTTCTGATTGATAAAATATTATTCATCTCTGTGCTGCAGATGGACGACAACACGATCGAGCATGGGATCGCGGAGATAGGCATTGAGGACTCCACCCCTACCTATGTCACCAAGAAGTCCGGACGCAGAGGATTCATGGAGATACTCGAGCAGACCCTGCAGTCCCTGGGATATGCGGAGACTCTATGGTTTCAGATCCGGGAGTATCGGCAGTATGACCTACCGCGCTGCTCGGCCACCGTTACACTACCCACGCACCCTCAGCATGCCAACGGAGAGATTTATACCATCACCACATTCGGTTCAGATAAGACGGAGGCCATCGAGTCAGCCGCCCATCAGGCTTTATTGAGGATTTGCGAGCGACACCTTGAGGACCTGGCAGACAAACCAGCGGCGATGTTTCCGATACAGGACTAGGTCGACCGTACCTGGCACCGTAATGTCAAGAATGCTCAGAAGAGGACTTTCAGGGAAGAGATGGACCATGTCACTCCCTTGTTCACGTGGAGCCTAGCGCTACTCAACTTGCATGAAGATATTGTTCTCACAGCTCAGATGGATCGCCAGGCCTTGCGACAGGCTCATGTAGAGGTAGCTCAACTCAAGAAGAAGGTCCAGGACTTGGAGAGCAGAAACAATGCACTGCGTGCTCGCTGCGACGCTCGCGCTACACGTATCTCTGAGTTGGAGGCGGTCTCCGAGATTAAGACTGCCCAGATCCATGCTAGAGAGAATGATACTCAGGGATAACGCGGTTCAGATGGCGGAGAACCTCGCCCATGAGAACCACCATTTGCAGCATCAGCTAGCGGGACTTTTGGAGGCACAACAGCCGCCTCCCGCTAACGATGATGCTCCTGAGTCAGAAGTATCGGACCCCGAAGCTTCCGACCCAGAGCCAGATGAGGAGTAGATTGGAGGTGGTTCCGAAGTGATAGTTGGTTAGATGCTTCGCTTAAGGAGTGCGTTGTCCTTGTCTTGGAGTTAGTGTGTGTTCTTAGAAGTTTATCTTAGTGGCGTTGAAGTCTTGTGGATGTAAGAGTGGTGGTTTGACAGTCTAAGGAATTGGACGATGAATGTACTGTCATCTTTTGGGGAATGAAGGAAGTTTGTTTTTATTGAGATATCCGTGCCATGCTTATTGACGTACATTTACTTATGTTAAGAAATGGACATGGGCTGAATTACTCTAATAAGCATCCTTTTTGCTTTTTCAGCATGGTGAACACTAGAGCCGGACGTCAGGAGGCGGAAAGCTCCAACCCGCCGCCCCCGCCAGCTGAGCCAACCTTGGCGGCAGCTATGGCAGCCATGCTTCAGAGCAGCCAGCAGACACAAGAGATGCTGCGGGCCATCCTAGAAAATAGTGGCGCAAATCGAGGCGCTCGGAACCGCGACCAGGACAGCACATATGCTGAATTCCTAGCCACTCATCCCCCGGAGTTCAGAGATGCCCGGGAACCAATGGAGGCAGACCACTGGCTTCGTACAATCGAGGCCAAATTTGGGCTACTCCGTTGTTCGGAAACTCAAAAGATGCTCTTCGCAGCACAGATGCTCCACGGACACGCTGAAGCTTGGTGGGCCAACTACTTGGCCACTCTTCCGGCCGACACCCAGGTGCCATGGGCACAGTTCCAGGAGGCGTTCCGTGCTCACCACATCCGCGCGGGACTCATGCAGAGGAACACCAAGGAATTCATGGCCTTGATGCAAGGAAGTCGCACGGTGCACGAATACTCCCGTTTCTTCAACCAACTTGCTCTGTATGCTCCGGAGCAGGTTGACACGGATGCTAAGCGGAAGCACCGCTTCATGGAAGGGCTGAACATCACACTCCAGGGTCGCTTGGCCCTGAACCAAGGCGGCTCATTCAACGAGCTCGTCAGCAACGCCCTCATTGCCGAAGAGTACCTCGAGAAGGAGCAGCGGGAAAAGAGGCGAGCCAGTGGTGGGCCATCAAATGCCCCGCCACCCAAGTATCGTCTGGTGTACACTGCACCCGACGGTAGGAAGTACAAGGCCACCCCGCTGCAGGCTCCGACTTTTCGTCCGCCGCAGCAGCCATACCGACCCCCACAGAATCAACAGCAAGTCGGCTACCGCGCACCTCCCCCGCCGCAGAGGAACCAGGGTGTCCGCCCACCTCAACAGGGCGCCCGCCCTGGACCAGGCACGCCTTGCTTCAACTGCTGGCAGCCCGGACACTTCTCCCGCGAGTGCCCCTCCAACCAGCAATCCGGAGGCAACCGGCAATCAAACCAGGGGCAGGGCCAGCAAAAGGGCCAAAAGAACACCAGGACCGATCGGGTAAACTACACCACGACCGAAGAAATTGCTGAGGGCGAACAAGTACTGGCGGGTACGTTCTCGCTCTCTACGCACTCAGCTTTTGTTCTTTTCAATTCCGGTGCAAGCCACAACTTTATCAGTAGGAATTTTGTCAAAGGCAAAAACCTAGCCACAGTTCTCCTAGAACCGCCTTTCGTAATAAAATCGCCTGGGGGCAACATATTATCAAACCATGGCTTAAGTGAAGCTCCCCTCAATCTGGGAGGTCACATCTATCCCATTTCCTTCATCATCCTAGATGGGCAGGGTATCGATATTATCATCGGCATGAAATGGATGAAACACCATAATGCCATCCTTGATATTGCTAACCGTGTAGTCCACTTGACCTCTCCACTTCACGGTTCCATGTCCATAAACCTAGATCACCCCAAAGCCACTCTCAATCAAGTCTGCCATGTTGTCGGGAAAAGTCTGGACGAGATACCAGTGGTTAAAGAGTTTCCGAACGTATTCCCAGAAGACTTACCTGGTTTACCACCGGATAGAGATGTGGAATTCCAGATTGAGCTGTTGCCAGGCACAGCCCCGATCTCCCACAGACCATACAAGATGGCACCCAAGGAGCTAGCAGAGTTGAAGAAACAGTTGCAGGAGTTGTTGGACAAGGGCTTTATCCGGCCCAGTACCTCACCTTGGGGTTGTCCGGCATTGTTCGTGAAGAAGAAGGACCAGTCATTGAGGCTATGCGTGGATTACTGTCCCTTGAATGCAGTAACTATCAAGAACAAGTATCCCTTGCCACGCATAGACACTCTATTTGATCAGTTGGCTGGAGCAAAGGTCTTCTCAAAAGTCGATCTCCGGTCTGGTTATCATCCGATCAAGATCCGTCCCAGTGACGTTCCGAAGACGGCCTTCTCCACCAGATACGGGCTGTATGATTATTTGGTGATGTCGTTTGGACTCACAAACGCACCAGCGTACTTCATGTACCTCGTGAACTCAGTCTTCATGCCAGAGCTGGATAAGTTTGTAGTGGTGTTCATTGACGACATCCTAATATACTCCAAGTCAACCGATGAGCATGCAGAGCACCTTCGGACGGTTCTCCAAAGACTCAGAGATCATAAGCTCTATGCCAAGTTCAGCAAGTGCGAATTCTGGATTGAGCGTGTTCAGTTTCTAGGTCATGTTGTGTCCGCGGAAGGTATTTCTGTTGATCCGGGAAAGGTGCAAGATGTTGTTAATTGGAAAGCACCCACAACAGTCCACAAGGTGCGAAGTTTCTTGGGATTAGCGGGATATTATCGCCGCTTCATTCCCAACTTCTCCAAGATTGCCAGGCCTATTACAGACCTACTCAAGAAGGATCAGAAATTCAAGTGGACAGAAAAGTGCGAAGAAGCCTTTCAGAATTTAAAGAAGCACTTGACCACAGCACCAGTACTCGCCCAACCAGATATGAGCAAGCCCTTCGACGTGTATTGTGATGCGTCGGGCACTGGACTTGGGTGTGTGTTGAGGCAAGAAGGACGGGTAATTGCTTATGCTTCCAGGCAACTCCGTAAGCATGAGTTGAATTACCCCATACACGACTTGGAATTGGCAGCCGTGGTATTAGCTCTGAAGGTGTGGAGGCATTACTTATTGGGAAACTTGGTACACCTCTACACCGACCACAAGAGTCTCAAGTACATCTTCACCCAGAACGAGTTGAACATGAGGCAACGAAGATGGCTAGAGCTAATCAAGGATTACGAGATAGAGATCCACTATCATCCGGGCAAGGCTAATGTGGTGGCAGACGCGTTGAGCAGAAACGCCAATTGTCACTACTTGGATCAGGGAGTTACAACCGAAGAATTAGAACCAGCTGTAAAGATTCTACCCCACGGGGCACTCTGCAACCTCGCCCTAGTGCCAACACTTAGAGATGAGGTAGCCAAGGCCCAGAAGCTTGATAAGGGCATGGAGAAGATCAGATTTGGACTGCAAGAAAAGAAGATGCAGTGCTTCCGTGAGGACGAAGAAGGAGTTTTGTGGTTCAAGAACAGACTGGTAGTGCCGAAGGATCACGAGCTCCGAAGGAAGATCATGGATGAAGCTCATTTATCCAAGTACTCGATTCACCCTGGCAGCAACAAGATGTATCAGGACCTGCGAAAGAAGTTTTGGTGGACAAGGATGAAGAGAGAAATCGCTTGGTATGTAGCGGAATGTGACACCTGCCGCAGAGTAAAGGCCGACCATCTAAAAGGCGCAGGGTTGTCGCAACCGTTGAGCGTTCCGTCATGGAAGTGGGAAGACATAAGTATGGACTTCATTGTTGGACTGCCCATGACAGCTCAGAAGTTGGATTCAATTTGGGTTATAGTAGATAGTTTAACAAAGACAGCCCATTTCGTTCCTGTCTCAACCAGATACACCATGAAGAAGTATGTACAGCTGTACATTGACCGGATAGTCTGTCTGCATGGAGTGCCCAAGACGATCATCTCCGACCGAGGCACCCAATTCGTCGGTCGATTTTGGAAACAACTCCACGAGTCACTAGGAACCAGACTAATCCACAGCTCAGCCTACCATCCTCAGACTGATGGTCAGACAGAACAAGTGAACCAAATACTTGAAGACATGCTCCGAGCTTGTGTTTTGGAGTACCGAAAAGTGTGGGACAATTATCTATCATTGGCAGAGTTCTCCTACAATAACAGCTATCAAGTCAGCATCCAGATGTCCCCTTTTGAAGCACTTTACGGCCGTAGTTGCAGAACCCCACTCAACTGGTCAGAAGCAGGCGAAAGAATCATATTGGGCCCAGACCTAGTGCAGCAGGTTGAAGAGAAAGTACGGGTTATACAAGCCAATTTGAAGGCCGCCAAATCAAGACAGAAGAGCTATGTAGATAAAAGGCGTAGGCCATTGACCTTTGAGGTAGGAGACTACGTCTACCTACGAGTCTCGCCAATGAAGGGAGTTCAACGGTTCGGGATCAGAGGCAAGTTAGCACCTCGGTACATAGGTCCATATCCTATCACAGCCAAGTGCGGACCAGTGACGTATCAAGTAGAACTGCCAGAAAGATTATCAGGAGTGCATAACGTCTTCCATGTCTCCCAATTGAAGAAATGTCTGATGGCACCAGTAGACCAAGTGGTTCAAGAAGTAGAAGAGTTGCAACCAGACCTAACCTATCCAGAGCGTCCAATCCGGATACTGGATGAGAATAGAACGAGTTACTAGAAGACGGACATTCAAATTTTACAAGGTTCTGTGGAGCAACCACACGGAAGACGAAGCCACGTGGGAATCTGCAGAATTTCTTCAGTCACACTACCCCGAGCTACTCCCAAACCCCTAGGTACCTATGCCTATCCTAACCCTCTCCTTAAATCTCGGGACGCGATTTCTTTTAGGGGGGAGGGCTGTGACACCCCAGGTGTCACCAGGGCAAAAATCGACAACTGTAAACCCTAATCCATAATTTCACTCACTTTAAAGCGGATTCAATCATGGAAATAAAAAGAAATGTGTTTAAAATGGTTTAAAGGAACACTATGAAAAAGTTTGACAAACAACAGAGCACTTTAGCAAAATCCGGAGAAATCTCACGTAACAGTGTCGAAATCTCGTTAACAGGACGAAATCTCACGTAACTGAATTCAATGTAAGACCTAACTTTAAAATTTATGAACCAATGATGTATTAAATCCTCTTTCCTTGTAAATTATTGCTGTTTATTCCTGCCTATGTTGTATCGTGTGTACGCTCGCTTCGCCGAGCGTTGCCCAACAGGATCTTGGCTTAACGACTGACCAGATCCGTCCCGAGACGAGGTTTCTGGGCGGGTCGTGTCATTGAACGATTACAAACTCCGACACTCAGACTTAAGCAAAAGCACGCGCCGTGCCCAAGGGCGTCATGCTACTAGCCACTTCAAAGTTCACTGCGGCGATTCGCACAACTCCCACTGGAGGTTCCCAATCTCGGGGAGAGGCTCCTCCCAATGGAAGCTACCTGCTGGGTCCTGCATGTCGGCACCTGAAAACCACATATCGCCAACGCGTGAGCTTCTAAGAAGCTCAACAAGACTTACCCGTCAACGTGGCTGGCTACAGCCAACTCCTAGACATGCTGGTTGACTTGGGTGAGTTTACTTACAAAAGGACTCGCAAGCCTATACTACTCTTGTCAAATTTTAGCATAGGTTAAATGGTTAGAAAAAAATTAAATTTAGTTAGCACTGAGCTAAGCAAACATAACAGAAGTAACAATAGCGATAGTAATAAGCATGATTTATTCTCATTGTATCTCAACCTATTTACTAAAATGTGACACAGAGTTCAAGTAAGCTCATAGCTGAGAGCGACAGCGATTCGAACCGATTTTTATACCTCTGCAGGGTTAACCTAATCGTACGACACGTGCGTGTCCCAGACTCACACGTGGCAACCGTTCACACCAGCTCCTGCAACGTCAATTCCCTCCTACGCCTGCCTTAGCAGCGCCGCATCCCACCAGACAACACGTCCCAGACGGTTTCTGTGGAGTTCCCATGCTGCCCGCCCCAGATCTCCTTCTAGTCAGACACCATAGGGCAAGTTCGACGTTGCAATCACTAGGCTACGTAGGTTTACCGAGGCCCATAACACCCAGCATACGATTAGTACATTCAATACTTGCCCAGCTGTGCCACACGGATCAGACCAGACTACGGTCACCCTGGTCCCGGACCAGTCGCCGACCTACTGGTACCCAGTCTGACCCTCAATCTTTTATCTTTCTTACTCATTGACAATCGTGTGGCACATCTCATGAAATAGTTTTATTTAATATCCTACTACTCGCGAGCAGCGTCCACTCTGCTCGACTTCTACCGGCAATTATCTGCTAAGCATAGCATACTAAGGGTATCTATACAAGCTACCGTCAGGGTTTCCTATGGGAAACAAATGCAACTATGGTTTGAATCAACTCCTAGCACTTAATGCACAAACAAGACACACTTAGTTATAAAGGAAAAATTTTAAACATCGGTTGTGCACCGGGGCTTGCCTGGTTCTTCGGTGTTGTTGAAGACTTCTTCTGCGGAGGTCGAGGCAACTGGGTCTGCAGCTACTTCGTGCGCTTCAGGCTCTACATGGTGCAGTATGATTAAGATAAGTTCAATGGAAAAGAAACTTATTGTTTTTACCAATAGTAGTCTAGGGTTTCGATCGGCGACGCCTAGAATTAGGGTTAACCCTAATTACTCGACGCCGTCGACTAAATTCAATTCTTAATCTGTGAATGATGTTCAAAGAAACCTATTCAATTCTCATGAGGTGACTTTTAGTTGGCGTGTTCAACAACTTCAACTTTATTTAAGGTTAAATCGACATTTTTCATGAGTTAATAATTATTTAACAACCTCGACTATTAATCTAGGGTTAAAATGAAACTTTTAATTTTTTCACAAGATTATTTTTAGTTGATAGCACTTCCTGAAGTAAGCATTTTGAGCTTTGGTTGGGGCCTAGATGAATTTTCTAGAGTTTATAAAAATTCATCAAAGTTCCTGTTTTTTAAATCTTATAAAATCAGAAAGCCATAGTAAATCTTAGAATAAAATTATGAAATTTCAGGTGGGCATTTAGGAGTACCAAAGCTACAACTTTTCTTTTGGGTCTAATCCTTTTAAATGACTTTTACAATGCATTTTAGAAATAGTATTTTAACGGGGCAGATTGAAGTATTTTAAAAGGGTTAGATGCCATTTCCTGGTCCTAAAATCTTCATAAAAGTTTAGAGGGTGTGTAATACCATGATGTATTTGTGGATCAAAGGTTAGCCCTAGCATTGCTCTACAATGCAAATTAAAATTCAAAAACAGAAAGGAGTTTTCTAATTAATTCTGCAAATTTTTGTACAATTTCTAAAAAGTGCTTTAACAGAAAATTAGTTCAGTGTTCAGGGATTCAAATAAAATTAGGTTTGGCGTTTTTAGATTTTTCCATGATTTGCTACACACCTAACAATCTCTAACTAAATTTAGGAAAATCAATGGAATAGTAGGCTGAAATAGAGGACACGGCAGAGGCGGCGCTCCGGTGAGCTCCTCGCCGGAGAAGAAGGCTAGGGCAAGAGCCAAAGTGTCGTGGAGCTTCACCTCGACTCAATGCACTGATTTGTGGAGGATGGAGGCCACGGGGAAGAGGGAAACAAGGTCAGCGACATGGAGGTCGAGGCGGCGACAATGGCGGCCGACGGGGTGGCACACGGCGTTCTTCGTCGATGACGGTCACATGTGGCCGGAATCATGTCAAAGGGTTGCGCAAGGATGAGAGCCAACAGCCGGCAAGAGTAATTGGAGAATCGTTGTACCGTCGTGAGGAATTTCAAGGAAGTGTGGCCGCCGGTGTTGCTCTTCGACCGAGGGGGAGGCGACGGCGTTCCGGTGAACTTAGAGCACAGCCGGCGGGCTTGGTGGTCGGAGAGCAGCAGGGGGTGGAGGGCAGTTTCCCGGGCACGGTGGTGAGGTCTGGGGACGGCCGGCGTGAGCTGTCGACGTGGAGGTGGAGGGCGGCGGCTATGGTGGCGGTGGTCTGAGTAGGGAGGAGGGGGGTCTCGCGCGGGGTGAAGGAAAAAGGAGGAGTGGGGGGGGGGGTGCACCATTTTAAAGGGGGCTCGGCGTAGGGGTTAGAGGGGCAAGAGGGGTATGGCCGGCATGGCCGGCCATGCCGTGCGGCACTCGGGCGACGCGCGCCGTGGGGAAACAGGGGGGGCGGCAGAAAGAGAGAGAGAGAGAGAGAGAGTGCCGCTGGAGAGGGAGGAGGAAGGAACGGGAGAGAGCGAGGGAGCGCGGCCGACTTGAATGCGGCGATGTGCGAAATGAAGCCGGGAAAGCCGTGTCGGGCGGGGCGGTCGTGACACGACCCGCCCAGAAAATCTCGTCTCGGGACGGATCTGGTCAGTCGTTAAGCCAGGATCCTGTTGGGCAACGCTCGGCGAAGCGAGCGTACACACGATACAACACAGGCAGGAATAAACAGCGATAATTTACAAGAAGAGAGACCTTAATACATCATTGGTTCATAGCTTAGAAGTGGAATATTACATTGTTCAGAGTACGCAACAGCTTGAAAACGATAACAGCGGAAGACTAGAACGATTACAACTCCGACACTCGAACTTAAGCAAAAGCACGCGCCGTGCCCACGGGCGTCATGCTACTAGCCACTTCAACAATCACTGCGGCGACTCGTACAACTCCCACTGGAGGTTCCCGAACTTGGGGAGAGACTCCTCCCAATGGAAGCTACCTGCTGGTTCCTGCATGACGGCGCCTGAAAGCCACAAAACGCTAACGCGTGAGCTTCTAAGAAGCTCAGCAAGACTTACCCGACAAAAGGCTGCCTACAGCCGACTCCTAGACATGACGGCTGATGGGGGTAGGTTTATTGCAAAAAAAGGACTCGCAAGCCTGTACTAATCTTGTCAAATTTTAGCCCAGGTTAAGTGATTAGAAAAGAAATTTAGTTAGCTCTAAGCTAAGCAAAAAATAACAGAAGTAACAATAGCAAAGATAATCATCATGTTCATTCTTATTGTGTCTCAACCTATTTACTAGAATGTGGTGCGTTTCACGAGCATGCTCACTAACTGGGAGCGACAGCGGTTCGAAACGATTTTATACCCTGTAGGGGAAAACCTGACCGTACGACACGTGCGTGTCCCAGACTCGCACGTGGCAACCGTTCACACCAGCTCCTGCAACGTCAATTCCCTCCTACGCCTGCCTTAGCAGCGCCGCGTCCCACCAGACAACACGTCCCAGACGGTTTCTGTGGAGTTCCCACAACGCCCACCCCAGATCTCCTCCTAGTTAGACATCCTAGGGCAGGTTCGACGTTGCAATCACTGGGCTACATAAGTTTACTGGGGTCCATAACACCCAGCATACGACCAGTACGTTCAACACTCGATCAGTCTCGGACCACACGGATCAGACAAGCCTACGGTCAACCTGGACCCAGTCCAGTCGCCGACCTACTTTGTATCCTGTCTGACCCTCAAACTTTTATCTTTCTTACTGATTCACATTCGTGTGGCCCATCTCATGAAATAGTTTCATTCAATAACCTATTACTCGCGAGCAGCGTCCACTCTGCTCGACTTCTACCGGCAACTATCTGCTAAGCATAGCATACTAAGGGTATCTATACAAGCTACCGTCAGGGTTTCCTATGGGAAACAAATGCAACTATGGTTTCAATCAACTCCTAGCACCTAATGCACAAACAAGACACACTTAGTGTAAAAGTAAAACTTTAAAATTCGGTTGTGCACCGAGGCTTGCCTGGTTCCTCTGAGTTGATATCGACTTCTTCGGCGGGGGTCGAGGAACTTGGATCCGCAGCTACTTCGTGAGCGTCAGAATCTACATGATGCCGCAGGATTGTGATAAGTTCAATGAATTAAAAACTCATTATTATTATCAACAGTAACCTAGGGTTTAGATTGGCGACGCCCAGAATTAGGGTTAACCCTAATTACTCGACGCCGTCGATTAATTTAAATTCTTAATCTGTGAATGATGTTTAAGAAGTCTATTAAACTTTCATGGGGTGACTTTTAGTTGGCATGTTCATCAACTTCAACTCTAGTTAAGTTAATTCGACACGTTTCATTGGTTAATATTATTTAATTACTTCGGCTATTAAACTAGGGTTAAAATGAAGATTTTAATTCTGCCTCAAGATTATTTTTAGTTGATAGTACTCCCTGGAATAAGCATTTTGGGCTTTGGGTGGGGCCTAAATGAATTTTCTATATTTTATAAAAATTCATCAAAGTTCCTGTTTTTAAGTCTTGTAAAATCAGAAAGCACTAGTAAACCTTAGAATAAAATTATGAAATTTTATGTGGGCATTCCGGAGCACTAGATCTGAACTTTGCTTTTGGGGTCTATCCTTATAAATGACTTTTACAATGTACTTTAGAAAATGGTATTTAAACTAGGAAGATTGAAGTATTTTAAAAGGGTTAGATGCCATTTCTTGTTCCTAAAATCTTCATAAAATTTCAGAGGGTGTGTAGTACCGTGGTATACTTGTAGATCAAAGGTTAGCCCTAGCATTACTCTATAATGCAATTTAAAATTCAAAAATAGAAAGGAGTGTTTCTAATTAATTCTGCAACTTTTTGATCATTTGTTAAAAAGTGCTTTAACAGAAAATGATTACTTTTCACCAGGGTTCTAACAAATTTTAGTTTGGCATTTTTGGATCTTCCTATGAATTTCTAGGGATTTTAGAAGATAGAGCAATAATCTGAAAAATAAATAGGAAAAAGGAAAAACAGGGCACTGTCTCCGGCGAGCTCCGGCGGTCAATTCCCGACGATGGGGTGGTCGCCGGCCGT
Source organism: Oropetium thomaeum (assembly GCA_001182835.1). Classification (NCBI taxonomy): domain Eukaryota; kingdom Viridiplantae; phylum Streptophyta; class Magnoliopsida; order Poales; family Poaceae; genus Oropetium; species Oropetium thomaeum. The sequence continues at coordinate 51,125 of LFJQ01000093.1, read as the reverse complement.
CGAACCTTGGCTTTTCATGATCCACATGACACGACGAAGCTCGGCAACATGGTAGTTATAAAGCTTGGGCACGGCAGAGGGGGTCTCACCGTGGGGGGCGGCGGTGGCGGCGGCGAAGTCAAAATTCCGACGAGGTGGCTCGACTTTGGAGGAGGGGACGGTTCTGTCAGTTTCACGGGGTGGAGAGGGGGTGAATTGGTGAAGGAATTTGATTGAAAAGGTTCGGAGGTGCCGTTTCACCGTGGAGGCGGCGGGCGGCTATGGCAGTCGGTGGCCGGGGCAGAGGAAGAAGGGGAGGGGAGCTTCGCGCGCGGGAGGGGGAAATTGGGGGGAAGGCGCGCTCCTTTAAAGGAAAAACGGGGTAGGGGAAGTAGGGAAGTGGGGGAGCAGTGGGGGGGTCGGCATGGCAGCGCGGGCGGCGGTGGCGCATGGTTTCGGGCGGCTCGAGCAGAGAGAAAAGAGAGAGGGAGGGAGGGGGCTAGAGAGAGAGAGGAGTGAGAGAGTGAGGGGGAGTGTGAGGAGGGTGAGGAGGCCGGCGCGGCAATGAAGGCGACGTGCGCCTGGCTACGCCGTGTAGGGCGGGCGGCGCAGCCGCTCCCTGCTCCGCGTTGTCGGGCGGGCGGGGACTGTAGCCCGCCCGGCAACAGCGGTATTCATTTTTTTTTAATTCTTTTAGCTAGAAAGCAATTCAATGAATTGGCACACTTCCCGAGCTCCAAAAATTCTGAAAATTTTTGTGTATGCTCAGGAATTTATTTAGAACACTTCTCATTTAAGGTTCAAGTCATGACTTAGTCTCTAAAAATTCTTGAATTTCTAAGTCGATTATAACTTGTGTGAATGTTTAAGAGGTCTAAACCCTTTCCAAAAATCTTTACTAACTTTCCAAAATTTTATTTTGAAGGGTACTTAATTGTTATGTAAAAATATGGCCAGGGTTCTGTGGAAATTTTGATGGTCAAGAGTTAGGGTTTGGGTTTCTTTCTGTTAACGAGATTTCGACACTTTTAGTTGAGATTTCTCCGGACTTTGCTAAATGCTCTGTTGTTTGTCAAACTTTTCATAGTGTCTCTTTAAAGCATTTTAAACAATATTTCTTTTTATTTCCATGATTGGATCTGCTCTAAAGTGAGTGAAATTATGGATTAGGGTTTACAGTTGTTGATTTTTGCTCTGGTGACACCTGGTGTGTCACAGGTCGGGCGGGCGGCGGCAGTGTAGCCCACCCGACTACAGCGATTTTCAATTTTCTATTTTTTTTATTCATTTAATCAAGCTGGAATGCAATTCAATTAAAAGACACACTTCCCGAGCTCAAACATTTTTTAGAATTTTTGTACAAGCTCAGGAATTTATTGGAACACTTTTCATTTAAGGTTTAAGTCATGATTTGGTCTCTAAAAATTCTTGAATTTCCAAGATGATTATAGCTTGTGTGAATTTTTGAGAGGTCTAAATCTTGTCCAAAAATTCTGAATAAATTCCCAAAATTATATTTTGAAGTGTACTTAATTGTTAGTAAAAATATGGCTAGGGTTCTGTGGAAATTTTTGTAGCCAAGAGTTAGGGTTTGGATTTCTTCCTGTTAACAGGATTTCGATACTGTTAGTTGAGATTTTTCCGGACTTTGCTATAGGGTTTCTGTTGTTTGTCAAACTTTTCATAGTGTTCTTTTAAAGCATTTTAACAATATTCATTTTTATTCTCAAGGTTGAATCTGCTTTTAAGCGAGTGAAATCATGGATTAGGGTTTACAGTTTGTCGATTTTACCCTAGTGACACCTAGGGTGTCACAGCCCTCCCCCCTAAAAGAAATCGCGTCCCGAGATTAAGGAGAGGGTTAGGATAGGTATAGGTACCTAGGGGTTTGGGAGTAGCTCGGGGTAGTGTGACTGAAGAAATTCTGCATATTTCCATGTGGCTTCGTCTTCCGTGTGGTTGCTCTACAGAACCTTGTAAAATTTCAGTGTCCGTCTTCTAGTAACCCGTTCTTTCTCATCCAGTATTCGGATTGGGCACTCTGGGTAGGTTAAGTCGGGTTGCAATTCTTCTACTTCTTGAATCACTTGGTGTACGGGTGCCTTCAGACATTTCTTCAACTGGGAGACATGGAAGACGTTATGCACTCCGGATAATCTTTCTGACAGTTCCACTTGATATTCCACTGGTCCGCACTTGGCTGTGATAGGATATGGGCCTATGTATCGGGGTGCTAACTTGCCTCTGATCCCGAACCATTGAACTCCCTTCATTGGCGAGACTCGTAGGTAGACGTAGTCTCCTACCTCGAAGGTTAATGGTCTACGGCTTCTATCTGCATAGCTCTTCTGTCTTGACTTGGCGGCCTTCAAATGGGCTTGTATAACCCGTACTTTCTCTTCAGCCTGCTGTACTAAGTCTGGTCCCAATACAATTCTTTCGCCTGCTTCTGACCAGTTGAGTGGGGTTCTGCAACTACGGCCGTAAAGTGCTTCAAAAGGGGACATCTAGATGCTGGCTTGATAGCTGTTATTGTAGGAGAACTCTGCCAATGATAGATCATTGTCCCACCCTTTTGCGTACTCCAAAACACAAGCTCGGAGCATGTCTTCAAGTATTTGGTTCACTCTTTCCGTCTGACCGTCAGTCTGAGGGTGGTAGGCTGAGCTGTGGATTAGCCTGGTTCCTAGTGACTCGTGGAGTTGTTTCCAAAACCGACCGGTGAACTGGGTACCTCGGTCAGAGATGATCGTCTTGGGCACTCCATGCAGACAGACTATCCGGTCAATGTATAGTTCTGCGTACTTCTTCATTCTATAGTTGGTACTGACAGGTATGAAGTGAGCGGACTTTGTCAAGCGATCCATGATTACCCAGATGGAGTTATGCTGTCGAGCGGTGGTGGGTAGCCCAACAATGAAGTCCATGCTGATGTCTTCCCATTTCCATGACGGAACGCTCAAAGGTTGCGACAACCCTGCACCTTTCAGATGGTCGGCCTTTACTCTGCGGCAGGTGTCACATTCCGCTACATACCGAGCGATTTCTCTTTTCATCCTTGTCCACCAAAACTTCTTTCGCAGGTCCTGATACATCTTGTTACTGCCAGGATGAATTGAGTACTTGGATAAGTGAGCCTCATCCATGATTTTTCTTTTGAGCTCGTGATCCTTTGGCACTACCAGTCTGTTCTTGAACCACAAAACTCCGTATTCGTCTTCCCGGAAGCACTGCATCTTCTTTTCTTGCAGTCCTAACTTGATCTTCTCCATGCCCTTATCAAGCTTCTGGGCCTTGGCAACCTCATCTCTAAGTGTTGGCTCTAAGGCTAGGTTGTAGAGGGCTCCGTGGGGTAGAATCCTTACGGCTGGCTCTAGTTCTTGGGTTGCAACTCCTTGACCCAAGTAGTGGCAATGGGCGTTTCTGCTTAGTGCGTCTGCAACCACATTAGCCTTGCCCGGATGATAGTGGATCTCTATCTCGTAATCCTTGATCAACTCTAGCCATCTTCGTTGCCTCATGTTCAACTCATTCTGCGTGAAGATGTATTGAGACTCTTGTGGTCGGTGTAGAGGTGTACCAGGTTTCCCAACAAGTAATGCCTCCACACCTTCAGGGCTAAAACCACGGCTGCCAACTCTAAGTCGTGTGTGGGGTAATTCAACTCATGCTTACGAAGTTGCCTGGAAGCATAAGAAATTACCCGTCCTTCTTGCATTAACACACAACCAAGTCCAGTACCCGACGCATCACAATACACGTCAAAGGGCTTGCTCAAATCCGGTTGGGCTAGTACTGGTGCTGTGGACAAGGTGCTTCTTCAAAGTTTGGAAGGCTTCTTCGCACTTTTCTGTCCACTTGAACTTCTGATCCTTCTTGAGTAGATCTGTAATTGGCCTGGCAATCTTGGAAAAGTTGGGAATAAAGCGGCGATAATATCCTGCTAATCCCAAGAAACTTCGCACCTTGTGGACTGTTGAGGGTGCTTTCCAATTAACAATATCTTGCACCTTTCCTGGATCCACAGAAATACCTTCCGCGGACACAACATGATCCAGAAATTGAACATGCTCAATCTAGAATTCGCACTTGCTGAAACTTGGCATAGAGCTGATGCTCTCTGAGTCTTTGCAGAACTGTTCGAAGGTGCTCTGCATGCTCCTCAGTTGTATTGGAGTATATTAGGATGTCGTCGATGAACACCACTACAAACTTATCCAGCTCTGGCATGAAGACTGAGTTCATGAGGTACATTAAGTACGGTGGTGCGTTTGTGAGTCCAAACGACATCACCAAATACTCATATAGCCCGTATCTGGTGGAGAAGGCCGTCTTCGGAACGTCACTTGGACGGATCTTGATCTGATGATAACCAGATCGAAGATCGACTTTTGAGAAGACCTTTGCTCCTGCCAACTGATCAAACAGAGTATCTATGCGTGGTAGTGGATACTTATTTTTGACAGTTACCGCATTCAAGGGGTGGTAATCCACGCATAGCCTCAAGGATTGGTCCTTCTTTTTTACAAACAGTGCCGGATAACCCCAAGGCGAGGTATTGGGTCGTATAAAGCCCTTGTCCAATAACTCCTGTAACTGTTTCTTCAACTCTGCGAGCTCCTTGGGTGCCATCTTGTACAGTCTGCGGGAGATCGGGGCTGTGCCTGGCAACAGCTCAATCTGGAATTCCACATCTCTGTCCAGCGGTAACCAGGTAAGTCTTCGGGGAATACGTCCGGAAACTCCTTAACCACCGGTATCTCGTCCAGACTTTTCCCGTCAACATGGCAGACTTGATTGAGGGTGGCTTTAGGGTGATCTAGGTTTATGGACATGGAACCGTGAAGTGGAGAGGTTAAGTGGACTACACGGTTAGCAATACAAGGATGGCATTATGGTGTTTCATCCATTTCATGCCGATGATTATATCGATGCCCTGTCCATCTAGGATTATGAAGGAGATAGTATAGATGTGACCTCCTAGATTTAGGGGAGCTTCACTTAGGCCACGGTTTGACAAAATAGTACCCCCAGGCGATTTTATGACGAAAGGTGGTTCTAGGGGAATTATGGCTAGGCTTTTACCCTTGATAAAATTCTTACTGATAAAATTATGGCTTGCACCGGAATCGAAAAGAACAAAAGCTGAATGGGTAGAGAGCGAGAACGTACCCGCCAGTACTTGTTCTTCCTCAGCAATTTCTTCGGTCGTGGTGTAATTTACCCGACCGGTCCTGGTGTTCTTCTGGCCCTTTGGCTGGCCCTGTCCTTGGTTTGACTGTCGGTTGCCTCCGGATTGCTGGTTGGAGGGGCACTCGCGGGCGAAGTGTCCGGGCTGCCCGCAGTTGAAGCAAGGCGTGCCTGGACCAGGGCGGGTGCCCTGTTGAGGTGGGCGGACACCCTGGTTCCTCTGCGGCGGGGGAGGTGCGTGGTAGCCGGACTGCTGTTGATTCTGTGGGGGCCGGTATGACCGCTGCGGCGGACGGAATGTCGGAGCCTGCGCCGGGGTGGCCTTGTACTTCCTACCATCGGGTGTAGTGTACACCGAACGGTACTTGGGTGGCGGGGCATTTGATGGCCCACCGCTGGCTCGCCTTTTCTCCTGCTGCACCTTCTCAAGATATTCTTCGGCGATGAGGGCGTTGCTGACGAACTCATTAAATGAGCCGCCTTGATTTAGGGCCAAGCGACCCTGGAGTGTGATGTTCAACCCTTCCATGAAGCGGTGCTTCCGCTTCGCATCCGTGTCAACCTGCTCCGGAGCATATAGAGCAAGTTGGTTGAACACACGAGAGTATTCGTGCACCGTGCGGTTCCCTTGTGTCAAGGCCATGAACTCCTTGGCCTTCCTCTGCATGAGTCCCGCGGGAATGTGGTGAGCACGGAACGCCTCCCGGAACTGTGCCCATGGCACCTGGGTGTTGGCCGGGAGAGTGGCCAAGTAGTTGGCCCACCAAGCTCCAGCGTGTCCGTGGAGCATCTGTGCTACGAAGAGCGTCTTGTGAGTTTCCAAACAACGGAGTAACCCAAACTTGGCCTCGATTGTACGAAGCCAGTGGTCTGCCTCCATTGGTTCCCGGGCATCTCTGAACTCCGGGGGATGAGTGGCCAGGAATTCAGCATATGTGCTATCCTGGTCGTGGTTACTAGCGCCTCGATTCGTGCCGCTATTCTCTAGGATAGCCCGCAGCATCTCCTGTGTCTGTTGGCTGCTTTGGAGCATGGCCGCCATAGCTGCGGCCAAGGTTGGCTCAGCTGGCAGGGGCGGCGGGTTGGAGCTTTCCGCCTCCTGACGTCCTGCTCTAGTGTTCACCATGCTGAAAAAGCAAAAAGGGTTTCTTATTAGAGCAGCTCAATCCACGTCCATACCCCAACATAAGTAAAAGTACGTCCAAATGCACGGCACGGATATCTCAATAAAAATAAACTTCCTTCATTCCCCAAAAGATGACAGTACATCCGTCGTTCAATTCCTTAGACTGTCAAATCACCACTCTTACATCCAAAAGATTACATTGCCACTAAGTTAGACCCCTGAGAACACACTAAGACCATGACAAGAATAACTTACTCCTTAAGCGAATCATCTAGCTAAACTAGCGTTGCGAAACCACCTCCGATCTACTCCTCGTCTGGCTCTGGGTCCGAAACATCAGGATCCGACACCTCTGACTCAGGCGCATCGTCATTAGCGGGAGGCGGCTGTTGTGCCTCCAAAAGTCCTGCTAACTGATGCTGCAAATGATGGTTCTCATGGGCGAGGCCCTCAGCCATCTGAACCGCGTTATCCCTGAGTATCTCCAGCTGGTGAATGTGTTGCAACATGATGTTGCAATTATTCTCTCTAGCATGGATCTGGGCAGTCTTAATCTCGGAGACCACCTCCAACTCAGAGATGCCTGTAGCGCGCACGTTGCAGCGGGCACGCAGTGCATTGTTCCTGCTCTCCAAGTCCTGAATCTTCTCCTTGAGTTGGGCTATCTCTACATGAGCTTGTCGTAAGGCCTGACGGTCCATCTGAGCTGTGAGAACAGTGTCCTCATGCAAGTTGAGCAGCGCTAGGCTCAACGTGAACAAGGGAGTGACGTGGTCCATCTCTCCCTTGAGAGTCCTGATCTGAGCATTCTTGACATTGCGATGCCAGGTACTGTCGACCCGGTCCCGTATCGGGAACATCGCCGCTGGTTTGTCTGCCAGCTCCTCAAGGTGTCGCTCGCAAATCCTCAATAAGGCTTGATGGGCGGCTACCTCGATGGCTTCAGTCTTATCTGAACCAAATGTGGTGATGGTACAAATCTCTCCATTGGCATGTCGAGGGTGCGTGGGTAATGTAACTGTGGCTGAGCAGCGCGGTAGGTCATACTGTCAATACTCTCGGATCTGAAACCAAGGAGTCTCTGCATAACCCAGCGACTGCAAGGTCTGACCGAGTATCTCCACAAATCCTCTGCGTCCCGATTTCTTGGTGATGTAGGTAGGGGTGGAGTCCTCAACACCTATCTCCGCGAGCCCATGCTCGATCGTGTTGTCGTCCATCTGCATCACAGAGATGAACAATATTTTATCAATCAGAAGCCACATGTTGACACATAGTTCAAAGCATGCTAAATCTTCCGATACGTAAAATATTTTCATCCCTACGTAAAAGGTGATCCAAGTTGGTCACTAAGGATGCTAATCTAGCGACAGCCGATTTACCCAACGTGCCTTACCATCTAAGTTGACCTGTCAAGGAGACAATCTTCTCGTCGAGGAAGGTGTTGAAAAAGGCTCAATGGTATGCCAGGGTTTTACTCCAATCTCGGTTGATGCCACGCAATCTCTAAGGGAGGAAGGTATCCAGGTTGACTTCTTAATCTCTGTTGGTGTTACAGCCATTATTGATGGAATTTTTGCTCCTGGATGGTTTTAGTATAAGTTTGAAGGATTTTTAACATTTCTTTATGCAATGCAACCCTACATCGGACTATACGTCCTCACAAAGTAAAAAGATTACGCTTAGGCGGTGGCAGAATCGCACTCAAGTTAGACGTCGCTACACGTTTCTTACGATATCGGGGTTAGCGTACTTGCAGAAAATGACATCACAGGCAGTTCAATACAAATATATCTCAAAAGTAAAAACAACAACCCATATCATTGCCATATGGGTCGCTCCGAGTTGGTCACGTACGGGGATCACGTGTCCGACCTTCCCTGCGCGGCAACAGACTGCACTTTACCTCAGGCAGCGGAGGTATGAGAGTGTTCCGCAAAACTGAAGTCGTGAGGAACAAACTCATCTCTTGTGTGCCAAAGACACAAGACTCCACTGTTGCGAAGGTCTGCATTCGCAACAGGTCCATAACCCACACCTCATGGTAGAGGTCCGCTTCTCTCCCTAAACGGCAAGGGGGCGTACTATGTTACAGCGAACATAATACCTCCTTCCGTACCATCATGGTATAGAACGCTACTGTTGTGGATGCAACAGGGATTTCTCGACCTTTCACCGCAGTCAAGCGGCGTACCTTACCTGGCTTACCTTAGCGTAGGTGCGTCGTTACAGAAAGGTAAATCTAGACTGGGTTTAGTTAGCTCCTACACTAGGTTAGCTTGCCACCTGATAACCTATTAACTAATAGGGCTCGTACCTCACTCGCACGTAATTTTTGAAAATATGCCTTAAATGTTGTACCGCTTCCCAACACAGCTCTGATACCAAAGCTGACGCGGACCCGCCCAGAAAACCTCGTCTCGGACGGATCCGTTCAGTCATTGAGCCAGGATCCTGTTGGACAACGCTCGGCAGAAGCGAGCGTACACACGATACAACACAGACAGGAATAAACCGCAATAATTTACAAGGAGAGGAGATTTTTAATACAACATTACTCCATAAATTTAAAGTTAGGTCTTATAATGATTCAGAGTATGCAAAAGTTTTTGAAAATGATAACAGCGGAAGACTTGAACGATTACAAACTCCGACACTCAGACTTAAGCAAAAGCACGCGCCGTGCCCAAGGGCGTCATGCTACTAGCCACTTCAAAGTTCACTGCGGCGATTCACACAACTCCCACTGGAGGTTCCCGATCTCGGGGAGAGGCTCCTCCCAATGGGAGCTACCTGCTGGGTCCTGCATGTCGGCACCTGAAAACCACATATCGCTAACGCGTGAGCTTCTAAGAAGCTCAACAAGTCTTACCCGTCAACGTGGCTGGCTACAGCCGACTCCTAGACATGCTGGCTGACTCTTGTCAAAAGGACTCGCAAGCCTATACTACTCTTGTCAAATTTTAGCACAGATTAAAAGATTAGGAAAAATTAAATTTAGTTAGCACGAAGCTAAAAACACAACAGAAGTAACAATAGCGAAAGTAATAAGCATGATTTATTCTCATTGTATCTCAACCTATTTACTAAAATGTGACAGAGAGTTCAAGTAAGCTCATAGCTGAGAGCGACAGCGATTCGAACCGATTTTTATACCTCTGCAGGGTTAACCTAATCGTACGACACGTGTATGTCCCAGACTCGCACGTGGCAACCGTTCACACCAGCTCCTGCAACGTCAATTTCCTCCTACGCCTGCCTTAGCAGCGCCGCATCCCACCAGACAACACGTCCCAGACGGTTTCTGTGGAGTTCCCATGCTGCCCGCCCCAGATCTCCTCCTAGTCAGACACCGTGGGGCAGGTTCAACGTTGCAATCACTAGGCTACGTAGGTTTCGGGGCCCATAACACCCAGCATACGATTAGTACATTCAATACTTGCCCAGCTGTGCCACACGGATCAGACCAGACTACGGTCACCCTGGTCCCGGACCAGTCGCCGACCTACTGGTACCCATTCTGACCCTCAATCTTTTATCTTTCTTACTCATTGACAATCGTGTGGCACATCTCATGAAATAGTTTCATTTAATATCCTACAACTCGCGAGCAGCGTCCACTCTGCTCTACTTCTACCGGCAATTATCTGCTAAGCATAGCATACTAAGGATATCTATACAAGCTACCGTCAGGGTTTCCTATGAAAAAAAAGGTTTCAATCAACTCCTAGCACTTAATGCACAAACAAGACACACTTAGTTATAAAGGAAAAATTTTAAACATCGGTTGTGCACCGGGGCTTGCCTGGTTCTTCGGTGTTGTTGAAGACTTCTTCTGCGGAGGTCGAGGCAACTGGGTCTGCAGCTACTTCGTGCGCTTCAGACTCTACATGATGCAGTATGATTAAGATAAGTTCAATGGAAAAGAAACTTATTGGTTTTACCAATAGTAGTCTAGGGTTTCGATCGGCGACGCCTAGAATTAGGGTTAACCCTAACTACTCGACGCCGTCGACTAAATTCAATTCTTAATCTGTGAATGATGTTCAAAGAAACCTATTCAATTCTCATGAGGTGACTTTTAGTTGGTATGTTCAACAACTTCAACTTTATTTAAGGTTAAATCGACATTTTTCATGAGTTAACAATTATTTAACAACCTCGACTATTAATCTAGGGTTAAAATGAAAATTTTAATTTTTCCTCAAGATTATTTTTAGTTGATAGCAATTCCTGAAGTAAGCATTTTGAGCTTTGGTTGGGGCCTAGATGAATTTTCTAGATTTTATAAAAATTTATCAAATTTCCTGTTTTTTAAATCTTATAAAATCAGAAAGCCATAGTAAATCTTAGAATAAAATTATGAAATTTCATGTGGACATTCAGGAGTACCAAAGACTACAACTTTTCTTTTGGGTTTAATCCTTTTAAATGACTTTGACAATGCATTTTAGAAAATAGTATTTTAACTAGGTAGATTGAAGTATTTTAAAAGGATTAGATGCCATTTCGTGGTCCTAAAATCTTCATAAAATTTCAGAGGTGTGTAATACCATGATGTATTTGTGCATTAAAGGTTCGCCCTAGCATTGCTCTAGAATGCAAATTAAAATTCAAAAACAGAAAGGAGTGTTCTAATTAATTCTGCAAATTTTTGTACAATTTCTAAAAAGTGCTTTAACAGAAAATTAGTTCAGTGTTCAGGGATTCAAATAAAATTAGGTTTGGCATTTTTAGATTTTCCATGATTTGCTACACACCTAACAATCTCTGGCTAATTAAAGGAATTTAGGAAAATCAATGGAACAGTAGGCTGAAACAGAGGACACGGCAGAGGCGGCGCTCCGGTGAGCTCCTCGCCGGAGAAGAAGGCTAGGGCAAGAACCAAAGTGTCGTGGAGCTTCACCTCGACTCAATGCACTGATTTGTGGAGGATGGAGGCCACGGGGAAGAGGGAAACAAGGTCAGCGACGTGGAGGTCGAGGCGGCGACAATGGCGGCCGACGGGGTGGCACACGGCGTTCTTCGTCGATGACGGTCACCTGTGGCCGGAATCATGTCAAAGGGTTGCGCAAGGATGAGAGCCAACAGTCGGCAAGAGTAATTGGAGAATCGTTGTACCGTCGCGACGAATTTCACGGAAGTGTGGCCGCCGGCGTTGCTCTTCGGCCGAGGGGGAGGCGGCGGCGTTCCGGTGAACTTAGAGCACAGCCGGCGGGCTTGGTGGTCGGAGAGCAGCAGGGGGTGGAGGGCAGTTTCCCGGGCACGGTGGTGAGGTCTGGGAACGGCCGGCGTGAGCTGTCGACCTGGAGGTGGAGGGCGGCGGCTTTGGTGGCGGCGCTCTGAGCAGGGAGGAGGGGGGTCTCGCGCGGGGTGAAGAAAAAAGGAGGAGTGGGGGGGGGGGTGCACCGTTTTAAAGGGGGCTCAACGTAGGGGTTAGAGGGGCAAGAGGGGTATGGCCGGCATGGCCGGCCATGCCGGGCGGCGCTCGGGCGGCGCGCGCCATGGGGAAACAGGGGGGGCGGCAGAGAGAGAGAGAGAGTGTGTGTGTGCCGCGGGAGAGGGAGGAGGAAGGAACGGGAGAGAGCGCGGGAGCGCGGCCGACTTGAATGCGGCAATGTGCGAAGTGAAGCCGGGAAAGCCGTGTCGGGCGGGGCGGTCGGGCGGGCGGCGGCATAATAGCCCACCCGACAACAGCGATTTTCAATTTTCTATTTTTTTTATTCATTTAATCAAGCTGGAATGCAATTAAATTAAAAGACATACTTCCCGAGCTCAAAAATTTGTGAGAATTTTTATACAAGCTCAGAAATTTATTTGGAACACTTTTCATTTAAGGTTTAAGTCATGATTTGGTCTCTAAAAATTGTTGAATTTCCAAGATTATTATAGCTTGTGTGAATTTTTGAGAGGTCTAAATCTTGTCCAAAAATTCTGAATAAATTCCCAAAATTATATTTTGAAGTGTGCTTAATTGTTATGTAAAAATATGGCTAGGGTTCTGTGGAAATTTTGGTAGCCAAGAGTTAGGGTTTGAATTTTTTCCTGTTAACAGGATTTCCATACTGTTAGTTGAGATTTTCCCGGACTTTGCTATAGGGTTTCTGTTGTTTGTCAAACTTTTCATAGTGTTCTTTTAAAGCATTTTAACAATATTCCTTTTTATTCTTAAGGTTGAATCTGCTTTTAAGTGAGTGAAATCATGGATTAGGGTTGACAGTTTACCGATTTTACCCTGGTGATACCTGGGGTGTCACACATCATTCTTTTTGATAGACTTTGGGCGACACTACACTCTATGTGTAGGGTGGGCTGAATATGGAGGCGTCCTAATGCACCTAGTATGGCTTAAGAGGTGGACTTTGTAGCTACCGCTTGAAAATAATTAAAGAGGCGATTATTTTTCTTCCTAAGTACTACCTTCGTACTTAAAAAGAGGTCAACAATTAAAAAATGGAGGTAGTATATATGTCTTCTCACAAACGAGTTTCTTGGTTATCGATCATCCTAAAATCCATTAGTTCTATGATTTGTATACATGTAGAATCCATTACTCTATATGACCTGACTAAACGAGCAACTTATGCTACGATAGCAGTGGTGACAGTGGCGAGCAAAGTTGAGATGGGTGGTTTAGATAAGAGAATTTATTGACTGAACAAGAATAGCAAGCACGGTGGTAGGTGGATAGGCCAGGCTGCGGAGTATTCAAGCTTATATTTGATTTTGTATGGTCTATTGTTGTGAGGTCATGAATGAAATTCCAGTGAACATTGGAGTATTGCATGTGTATTTTTTGAAAGTTGAACTTCTATGGCGAAAGAAAAAAAAAATCTACAAGACTGTCTCATGAATTATTCATTCAACCAACTCATTCGTATAAGGTTACAGTTTTATAACGGATTCAACAATGAATGTTATGCGCTATAAAATACAAATGCAAGGTTCCACACGGTCGCAAGACTTACTACGAGGTACGCTACAAAATACAAACGCAGCACACCTTCTCACACGCAACGTCGACTCTTGCGCAGCCGCTTGCAACTATGGACGGCTTGGCTTGAGAAGGTGAGCTTTGGAGCCTCACAACAAGTAAGTCCGTGGGCCTCTAATTTTGCATGCTCTGGTCCATTGGTGTAGCATAAGTTGCTCCTCAGGTCATGTGGACGGACATGAGTGCATAGTCAAAACATCATACTGTTGTGAGTGCCCCATTACTTATACTATTTTTTTTTCATACTCAAGAATACATGATTCATGAAACAAAAAAGTACATTCTTAAACTGAGAATGTTAGAATCGGTTGGTAACATAAAAAAAGGGACATGCAAGGACATTGCCGAAAGAGCAAATTATTAAGTGCTCGTGTTACTAATAAAGTAGTGTCTAGTCCTTAGATATTTAATCAACTTCTGATCCAACAAAATCTAGTGATCTAGCAACCGGCAATTTTGTGCCATCTTCATCCAGTGCAAACAACGCATTTGTGTATCCACCTGGGACAAAAGGCGCAGACAGTGTTGATGAGCTAGGATTGTTGCTCGCATGAACAGCTCCCTATACATAAGAAAAAATAGAAAAAACAGTTTATAAAATTGAATTGTAAAAGACCAATAACTATGATGTTATGTCTTACAATGAATGGATCAAATCCATCTGTAACATCTGTATTCGTCAGTGTCGTTGTTGTTGCTGGATCATCTCCTACAAATATATACATGTATAAAGTACTAAAAAATTTGAAGAAAAAAGAAAGTAATTTGAATGTCACATACCTTTTCTGTTAGCAGGCTTGGCATTGTTCTTTCTTTTCTTCTCAAGTACATTCTTTGATCTTTTAGATTTTGGCCCTTTAAGTATTGGAGACTCTGATAGTAATTTACCTTTCAATATTAATCACCTATGGTACAAGGAGGATTCGTACCGGATATGTTATTGGGCTTCTGAGATATTGAAGCTTCCACCTCCAAAGCTAATTTATCTATAGCTTTTTCTAGATAATCAAGAATCTCCTTTGAATCCCAACCTTTCAGTGCAATAGACGTTGCCTTCCGAGAGATACGAGCAGTTTGGGTCTTCAAACTTTCACCTTCAACTACTTTTCTCTCTGAGTGAAAGTCTATTCTAGGATATTTTGTCCATCTGCTCAGAATGTATTGAGAAGGCAAGATAAAACATTCATTTATATTGTATATCCGAAGAGTGTGCTTGCATAATATACCTATATGAGAGAAACAAAGCGATGCAAAATATGCAATGAATATTAGTGGATGGTTGCATGATGAACTAGTAAGATGTAAAAGGTTATATGTTTTTTACATACCCACAATATAAAACTTATTGCATGAACAAGTTATACTCATATCCTCTGAGTTAAAGGCAACAATCGCCTCATCCTGAATTTTGGTATGCATAACTTTGTATGTAGTAATTGTGCCCTCCATTTTGCATCAGCTTGCACGTGAAAGAAAAGTGGTCTGTAAACTGTTCTTCAAAATTTGAATAAATCCTATGTGTATATGTTTTGGCTGCTGTCATTAACATAGGTAAATCTTTATGTAAATAATAGGATCAGCCTGACGTGACTTAAAATCTGCATCCAACTTGTTTTGATGGAGACTAGCATAGAATTTCTCACATTCTTCTATGAATTCTGAAAGACATAGGTTTCTCCGAAACCTTTTCTTAAATACGTTGTTCATATTTTCACTTCTTTGTATAGAGGTCATGTCAGCAGTAAAAGAGTCGCTAAACACAGCAGCCCACTTCTCCCGAATAGCATACAAGTTTTGCAGCCATAAATTATCCTGGAGTTTATAATCCTCTAGCAATTTTTCCATAGCTCAGTGAAGCAAGCGATCGATCTTTCCTCAAAGATACAACTCTTAAATCTAGAGAGGAATGTAGAATCCTTACCAATGACATGACCGAGATGTTTACTTGCATTTTGAAAGATGTGCGACAGACAGAGACGATGGCTTATGTTTGGCATTACTGTGATTATGGCTGCTGCTATGGATGCACACTGGTCAGTGAAAATTGTGCTAGGATGCTTTCCAGACATTGCAACGATAAATGTTTCAAACAACCAGATAAAGGACTCAGTGCACTCATTATATAGCAGTGCTGCCCCCAACATAATAGTTTGCCTATGATGGTTGGTTCCAAGGAGTGGCGCAAAAGTCATTTCAAACTTATTGGTATCAAATGTGGTGTCAAATGACACGGCATCACCAAAGCAAGCGTAATCCATTATAGCCTGTCCATCTGCCCAAATAAGTTAGCAATCTGACCATTCTCTCACCATCCTCCTGATCAATTTGTATGGCATAGAAAAATGCAGGATCTTCCAGTTGCTTCTTTTTCAAGTACTCCAACAACATGTGCGCATCATTGGCTAGCAAGTACTTCCTACGCTCTCGTACAATATCATTGTTGCAATCCATATGTGTGAATGGTACATTCTCTTCTCCTCCATACCATTGCTTGCAGTACTCATAAACTTGGGCGGGCTTTACTCCAGCTTCTCGTATTTGACTAATCATATACCTATCAGCTTCTGTCATATTTCTTTGAGACCTCATCTTATGCCGCTTCTTGGGAGTAACAAAAGGATGGTTGTGCTCAAGTACAACTTTTTGTATTTTCCAGACTCCCTCTTGTGAAACACTGATCTGGACCCGAGCTTCACAGCTAGTCCTAGTAGTTGCACGCCTTTTGACAGTTTCATGTGACGAGTGATCGCCTCGTTCTCCTTGGTTACTACAAACTATATGCTTCTGAGATATGCTATCATCTTTTCTATGTCTGGTCCAGATCTTTCTACTGCTAAATCCAATCTTATGGGCATAACAATTATACATATCATATGCAGCTTCCTCGAGTCAAATGACATTCCAACTTGAGGCACTTTTATTTGTCCACGCGCATCATCTGCCTACAGTTGTACAATACTGGCATTAATTTTGATACTAAATCCAATTTAACTAGATGGTAATCAAAATACTATTTAACATTGCAATGCTTACCACAATGTCATCTGCAATGCCATCATCCATCATCAACACAACAGATTCGTCCATAGACTTGTCAAGGATAGTAGGATCGGCAATAGCATTGTCGAGGACGGCAGGAGTTTCAGAACTTTCAGCAACAACAGGCCGTCCAAAAACCTCCTCCTGCTCCATCTGTTCCCTATTTTTGCATTTCATTCTCTATTTAGCCCGCCTCGTGAAAAATGAGACTTTCTAAGATAAGAAAGATTTCCGCTAAGGCAGGCAAGGGAGGAGGCAGGAACCACACTCATAACGTCAGGAGTCCATTGATGAAAAGGGGCTGGGGAAAGCTTGAACCCAAGTATAAGCGATGGCAACATCATTAGAAATAAAACCATAATTTCATTAATTTTGTAATCATCATAACCCTAAAGACTAAAGTAGAGATTAGATGACATACCTTACGTACGTGGAGAGGAAGATTGGAGGAGTACTAGAACTGTGTCCCTCGGTATCGTAGTTGCTTTGCAGCGTCTTCCAAATCATGAGAATCAGAACCGTAATATCCATTAAACTTTTAATCATCATAAGCCTAATTGCTAAAGTAAAGACTAAACTAGAGAGTAGATGACATACCTTCCGTAAGCGGAGAGGAAGATTGGACGAGAACTGGTGCGTTCCGCAGCGTTGATCCTGCTTCTGTAACACCCCAAGTTTGAACACACTTGGAGGCTACCACAATGTACATAAACGTTTAACTAAGTCAAAATAAATTAGAAATTGCAGCGGAGTCTCCCATATAATAAATACATTTTCGAAATCAACAGACAAGTTCCTACAACTTTTCTTATTATGAACTTGGCCAATTCGGTTACTGACTTGGTAAATTTGTGCACATAATCTGAACAATTCTACACAAAAGCACTAATTTCATGATATCTCCCGAGCGAGACTAAGGCCTTCTGAAAGATAAAATCAATAGCTTCAACTTCTGTTAAAATCAATAGCTTCAACTTCTGTTATTGGCAAGAGCTCTAATTCCTTACGGGTTTTGGTCAGATTGAAAAATAACCTTCACTACAAGGAATTGGCTGACGTATCCAATTGTGATGCCAAATGTAAGTTCCTGGTTAATCTACGTACAGCTAGTAGAGATTAGGGATTACCAAAGAAGTCTAATCAGGAATTTCGTAGAAAACTTTTACATCCCGTGAAGCGTGAACTCCTTCCTTTTCTTTTTTTTCTCTTCTTCCTCCTCCCTTCCCTTCTCCTGGCGCAGGGCAAGCAGGCAGCAGTGGCCACAGCAAGCGCCCTCTAGTCTCTTTCTCTCTCTCTCTCCCCCTCCGTTGCCCCTTTCGTTCCTGCAGCAGCAGCGGGCACAGGTGGAGACCAGGGGTGACGGCTGTAGAGAGGAGCGAGGCAGCCTTAGGGACGGACAGGAGGCAGCCATCATCGTAACAGAGAAGAAGGCCTTATATTCCCCTAGGTCAATATCAACGGCTCTGAATTAAGGTCACTTCAACATGCCCATTCGATAACCGAAATAAAAATATGAATAGTGAAACGGATTCTTTTCCACAGGATCTACTCATCCACAGTCACAGATCGTTCATCCGATCATGTTTTAAAAAGTCAACTTTTGATCAACTCCCTTGTAAGCGGGAGTTAGAAGAATGAGGACAACTCAATCGTATTCATCAGAGCCTTACGCCTTTCGTATAAGTACATCACGGTCATGGAGCTAACTAATCTAGCTACATTCAAGGAGAGCTGCAGGACATGCAGGACATGTGAAACTGCTTGCTAACATCCCTAATGATTAATGAAAACACTTAGTACTTTCGTTCTTCCTCGAATTCTTCGCCCTTACCGAAGATGAGTCCTCTGTCCTCCGGTATGGGCCCAACTAGCCTTCTGGTTCCCTAGGTTGCAACCCGCTAGGGCTCCTTGAGCCGGTCGACGCTACGCCATCTTCCTTGGGCCGAAGCTTAGGCCGAGGGAGCGGTGGATTGGGGACCCCGTTCCTATTACACTGACAGGAGTCCCGGCCCTAGTGGCAGGGCGCACCCCACTACATTGGGCCCCCATCAGCCGTATGAGCGAAGCGTTGCCAAGTTGTCCCGACGGCGGCAAAGACAGCCAGTGCGGCGCTATGCGTTCTCCGATCCCACGCTGCGCCGAGCCCACGGCTCAGCGGCGGGGTGAGGCGCCGATTGGTGTTGAAGACGCCTAGGGTCACGTCGTTTCGCCTTTCTGGGCACCCGTTTGCATTTGTGGTGGGACCGTAGTGTTTTGGGTTCTACGCCGCATGTATAAGCAACCGCCATGGTGATCGGCATGCACTCTACTCGCCATTCCAACCCTTCATCTTTTCTGTTTCCCTTGCGCTACTTTGGCTTTCCGCGCCTCTGCTTCTCATCACTTTGTAAGATACCTCCGCTCCCCGTCGTCTTTCCATGGCTTTCGATAGGGGTTCCTCCAATCGGTCCAAGAGAGGGAGCAAACCAACACCCCGCTTCGCCGCGCCGACAAGAGGTACGAACTTCAGCGAGAGAGGAAGAGCGGCCCCTCCTCCCCTAGTCGTCCTTGTAGCAGCATTCCAGCCTGGGCCGCGCGCGAAGGTTGGCCGTGTAGCGGGAGGCCCGAGGCTTCTACGAGCTGCGCCCCATCATCCGCCATTGTTAATCCCAACGATCCCGGGGGGAGATCGTCATGTTCTACTCCTTCCTCGCGGCGGGACTTGCACTACGCTTTTCCTCCTTCCTTCACATGCTTGCCTTCTACGACATCTGACTGATTCACCTTACTTCAAACTCCATCGTCAGCCTGTCCGTATTCGCACACCTTTACGAGATGTTCATAGGGGTGTTGCTGTCTGAGCCCATCTTCCAACACTTCTTCATTCTCTGGTATAGCGGCGGTCGATGCTCGGTAGGGTGCTGCTCTATCCACTACCATCCTGAATTCGGATACCTGCACCACAAACCCTGGAACAAGTGGGACGACTGGAAGAAGAAGTGACGGAACAAACGCTTGGGCGCCAGCAGCCACCTTCCCTGGTATTGTGGTTTTGTATGTCTTACGATGGAGGAGAACATGACACCTTTTATAGAAGAAGGGGAAGCCCACCTTCTTAGTTTACAACTGGGGCTAGACGCCACTAGCATGTCCATTGGATATTGATGGGTGGGTCCATGGCCCATCGTAAGCCCCTCGTACCCTGGCCTGGGCATGGAACACGGTGAGGAAGAAGACTCATCTCCCCAACTACCCCATTTACACCTTGTCCTGCTACCGACGGGGCCTGCGCCATCCGTTGGTCAAGATTTTCTATAGATCCTAGGGAGATCCCCCTTCCTCTATGACGCGTGGGCCTGAGAACTATTGGGGGCATGATACCGGACGTGGTTTACATGTTCTCCAAGTGAATCATGACTCCGTCGGAGATCTGTGAAGCCGACCAACGGCGCCGCCCGACGGCACGCCACGACACATCAAGTCATGGCAGTGCATCTGACATCTGTCACTTGGGATTGATGGGACAAGACCTTCCGTCCCATTGTGTCCCTGACACTACCTTGAATGTGCGTCCCCTCAGGACGCCCCGGTTGCCGTCCCAAGGCTCCTTCCTCGAATTCTTCGCCCCTACCGAAGATGGGTCCTCTGTCCTTCGGTATGGGCCCAACTAGCTTTCTGGCTCCCTGGGCAGCGGCCCGCTAGGGCTCCCTGAGTCGGTCGACGCTACGCCATCTTCCTTGGGCCGGAAGCTTAGGCCCAGGGAGCGGTGGATTGAGGACCCCATTCCTATTGCACAGACATATCTTTTGTAGAATCTGAATTGAACTGATCAAGTGCAAAGTCCAAAAGCACAAATGAATCACTGTCGTTTGGGGAAAGGCCCATTCACAGACATCATATAGGACCCTATAGCATGGATGATGGCAAATTGATGTTCGATGACTGATTAAGGAGTGTGTATGGGGATCGATCAAGAGAAATTAAGGAAATGTTGGATCAAAATGTAAACTCTACAAGTGCAGAACTATCCTAACAACATAATCAAAATGTAAACTCTGCATGTGCAGAACTATCATGAAAACAACAAAGGGATTAATGGTGAATGGTATTGAGAGATGAGAGACCAAATCTAGCTGGTTTAAAAGACAGGGGGGTGCAAAAATTAAACCAAAGTAAGAGTTAAGGGGCTAAAGCTGGACATAACTCTAAAACTCTTATATTGTGAGATTGCGGAAACTGGAGAATCAGGTGTCGGTGTTCGTTACTGCCGACTAGTGAATTTATCGTGGGGTGTGTGTTTTGGGGTTTCGATGGTTCACAAGAGGACACAAGGGTTATACTGGTTCGGGCAACGATGCCCTACGTCCAGTTTCCGAACTGCTCGTGTTACTTGCGGCGAAGCTTAGTAGCAGTTACAAGCGGGCGAGAGAGGGAGAGTTTCCCAAGTCTCTAAGTGTGGATTATAGATCGTGCGAGTGTGCCTGACTTAGACTTGAGTGAGCTCGGCAGCCTTGTCAGCCTGTTTTGCCTATCCAGCCTTCTCCCCTTTTTATACTGCGAAGAGGGGAGGTCCAGTTCCGCGGGGCAGATCGTGGCCGAACGCCCAAGTTGGGCTGTGCCACGGCGGATGACGCCTTCGGTGTGGCGGTGTCGTTCCGACTCGACGGAGTGGTGAGTGTCGTCAAGCGATGGTGTCCTGTCCGTATGGAGGAAAGCCGCTCTTGGCGTTGGTGGGGTGAAGCCGTAGTCGTGACCGTCGCTCGGGGACGTCCCGTCGCAATGGGGCGATGAGTCTCTGACAGGTGCTGTAGCAGCGACGCCCATCCTTTGGGCGGTGCATGTCGTGTGCATTTAACACCCACTTGCCTGAGCGATGGACGGCTCTACCTATCAGCGAGCGTAGGTGCGTCAGGCATTTATTACCCAACCATCACCGTCCCACCTACCCGTGGTGCGACGAGCGATTCGCCCGACCCTGGGGTCGGGCGAGGCGAAGACGCGTCCGCTCGACCCCAACGAAGACGGGGTCGAGCGCGCAGCCCATACGTGGAGGATCCGACCCCCCAATGAAGGGGTCGGGCGAGGTGGAGATCGCCTGTTGGCACCGTCTGTCGTACGTCCGTTCGATACGGAGGTAGGCTAAGGCGGGGATTGCTCACACCTTGATCACGTTGTTAAGGCCGAGGGTCATTAAGATTAACCACCTCTGGTATTGACCCTCAACAGTAGCCCCCGAGTGAGGCCTGATCTCCTTGTGAAAGGGAGTCTGGGGTCACTCACATCGAGAGTGGAAAACTCGCGACGGCAGACTCGCGTTGGCCCTTGTCGAGTTTACGTGTTCTGTGATCCCGTAATGGATCTCCTTTTACGATTCCGTTCCCGAGACTCCCACTCGTCGCGGCGGTCCGATCGCGGATACGGTTCGACTTGTATCGTTCCTCCAGCGCGTCTGTTCGCCAGACGAGGAGGTTGAGCCGGGCCACGCTTTACCACGGAGGCCGAAGCGTGACGCTCATCGAGTTGCAAACGGGAGAGTTCGAGTGAAGCCCGGGGTCCCTTCGAGAGGAGCCCCGATGGACCAGCTGGTGGTCGACCTCAATATTCCTGGTTGTCGTCCGAATCTGGTACCCGGATGCCGTTCGCTAGGCTCCGAGGGCTCGTTGCCTTCCTGCGGTGAAACACCCATGGGTTGATGAGAACCGGGACTCGAACGTGGACCGAGATGCCCTCGGCGCTCGTGCGCCAGGGTATTGGCCGCTAGCGGGCCCATTTCTATCCACCCGTCACTCTTTTAATGCCCGTTCGTTGGGCCAGCCTTCGAACTCTTTGGGCCGTCGGGGCATATTCCAGCCCAAGCTCCCACCTGCCAAAATTAATTCCATGGCAGTGACAGAGGCGTCTGCCACGACGGGACGTGCGGCAGAGATTTTAGTCTTTGGGGCTCATGAGTACGCGCGCGCGCGTGCATTCGCCCGCGCCGAGCGGGCGGCCACGTGGGTCCCGCCTGCAGCGACGTGGAGGTACGCGCCACGCGGGCGGGAGAGAATGCTGCTCTGCACAAAGCGGCAGCGCAGGCCCTGCCTGCAGTGACGGGAGGGAAACGCCAAGCGCGCGGGATGTTTCCCGCGCTGCGCGAGGCGGTTGAGCGGGCCCGCGGACAGCGAGCGGGATGAGCGGAAGTCGAAAGGGCGGAGCTGCGTCCGCGTCGCGTGAGGTGGCTAGGTGGGCCCTAGTCTCTATGAGCGAAAGGAGGAAGCTGAACAGACGGTGCGTTGCCTGCGCTGGGCGAGGCGGTCACGCGGACCCTGCTTGGCGGTGAGAGGAGGGGAGGCGTTAGGTGGACGGCGGATATAAGTACGCACCTCACACGCCCGTTCGTCACCATTTGCCATTTGCTTTCCTTTGCCTCTCGCGTCATCTCGCGCGTTTTTCTTTCCTCCCTTCTTCCAGTCTCTCCTGTGCTCCATATTCGTTTTCCATGGCCACCTGGTGGAAATCCAACATCCGGGGGGTGCGCCTTGACGGCCTGGAAAAACGTGGCCTTCTCGTTGTCCGGACAGAGGCGAGGGAGTGGTTGCTCCCGGGCGGTGAGGAGGTGCCCCTGCCGGCAGATGGATATGTGGTGTTCTGCGCCCACTTCCACGAGCGCGGGCTGGGAGTCCCCGCACATTCCTTCTTGCGGGGGCTCCTCCACTACTACGGCCTCGAGCTCCAGCACCTTAACCCCAACGGAGTCTTGCACATTGTCACCTTCGTGGCATTGTGCGAAGGCTACTTGGGGATCGCCCCCCATTTTGACCTGTGGCAGTATTTCTTCTCCGTCTCGCTCCAGACGAAGGAAGAGGCCCCACTCCCTATCGGCTCCGTCAGCATCCACCTCAGCGGGGAGCGCGCCGGTTCCTACATCCCCCTGCGGCTGCGCAGCTCTCACAGGGGCTGGCACGGGTAGTGGTTCTACCTCAAGAACGACACTGCCGGGCCCCTGCCGGAGTTCACCGGGCGCACGTTTGATATGGCGCCCGACGTGTGGAAGTGGGGGCCGCCAGCCAAGGAGCGGAGGCGGCTGGACGACGCCATCGACGCCGTGCGGCGGCTGCGGGATCGGGGGGTGCGTGGTGCCGGAGTCATCGCCGCGTTCCACGCCCGGCGGGTGCTGCCACCGATGGCGCAGCGGCTCCGGCTTTGGGAAATGAGTCCCGGCTCGGATCTCTCCGGGTCGGTGATGTCGACCGAACCCATTTCAGAGTCGGAGCTGAAGCAGCGGCTCCGGAAGTCTCTCGCCGTCGAGGACGCCGAGGACTCCCTGGACGACCACCCTCCAATGCGTCCCGCCGAGGGGAGCGCCCTCCTGGTAAGTGACGTTCCTACCTTGTCGTACTTTTAACTTTTTTCGTCTCTTCCAACCTTGACCCTCCTCCTCTTTTTGACGTCAGGCGGCGGAGCTCGTCGTCCGACCCTCTCGTCCCCCTCTCCCTGAAGACGCAGCCATCCGGCCGGCCAACCACTTAGCTGCCGAGGAGCACAAGCGAAAGAAGGATGCCCCGAAGGCTAAGCGTGCCTTGAAGATCCGGGCCCGAATGGACCGGGGTCGGCGCCGCTGGGGGTCGACCGATGACGATGACGACGACAAGGAG
The DNA here is from genome assembly GCA_001182835.1 of Oropetium thomaeum. NCBI lineage: Eukaryota > Viridiplantae > Streptophyta > Magnoliopsida > Poales > Poaceae > Oropetium > Oropetium thomaeum. The sequence continues at coordinate 27,184 of LFJQ01000093.1, read as the reverse complement.
GAGGGTGAGGAGGAGGAGGAGGAGGAGGAGGAGGAGGACGAGGTCGTGGAGGTCCCTCGTCCCCCCTGGAAGGAGGAGTTGGTGCACTTTGACCCGCGGGGTTCGAGGACGGAACCTCGGGGGTTGGAGACTCGGAGGTCGAAGGCGGCGTCGGCCTCGACCCCTATGATCCCTGCCGCGCGGTCGGCCCCCGAGGAGCGGACGCCAGCGCCGAAGAAAGCTCGTGCCCGCCTCGAGCCAGTGGGGTCGGGTCCGTCGGCCTCCGGGCCCGCATCGAGCGGGGCCGTAGGCCTAAGGGCCAGCGAGAAGCGGCCGATGGAGGAGCAAGGGGGGTCGACCCCAAAGCGTCGTCGTTCCTCGTCTCGAGGGTAAGTGCGCTGCGCGAACCTTACTCTCCTTCTGCTCGTACTTAGCATCCTTCCTTTTGCAGGTCCCCGGCGCAGTCGGGGTTGCTCCAGACGGCGCCGAGGAAAGCTCTAGCGAGGCAGTGGCCCGAAGGTATCCGGAAGGGCGCCCTGAGCGGGGCTTCGAAGCCCCCGCGCCCGCCGGCGACGGAGGCGGAAGGATCGGGGGCCCCTTCGGCCGTCCCTCTAGAGCTATCGGGTGTGGCGGTGGCCGCCGATCTGGAGCCAAAGGCGGTGGTGGCGGCCGTCCCTTCGAAGGCGCCGTCGGAGGAGGTGGCGGCGGCTTCGGCGGAGCGAGCGGAGGCTCTAGCGCCCGAGCCGAGGCCGCCCGTTTTTGGGCCTCCCACGGCAGGGGAGGCGGCGACGTTGGGCGTTGCTGCGGAGAAGGGCGCCGCTGAAGTGCCAATGATGGCACCGGCGACCCTGCCGGCTGCGCGGCCGGCGGCGGGAGGCGCCTCGGAGCCCGGGAGCGCGCGGCGGGATCTGGAGGAGGCCTTGTCCGCCTTGGATTCTGTCGCGGCTTTGCTCCGGGGCCGACTGGTCGACGAGGAGCAGCTCGCCACTGCTCGCCGCACGGCGGCGGATGCCCAAGCCCGGGAGTAACTCACGACAGGGCGACTTTTGGGGGCGGAGGAGCAGCTCCGCGCTCAGCGGGAGGAGACGCAGCGGGTGCGGGCGGAGTTGGCGGAGGCGCGTCGGGCCTGCGACACCGTGACCGCCCTTACGGTGGTGCAGGCCTGTCAGTTGGAGGCGACGAGGGCCATTTTGGAGGAGGAGACCGAGGCCCGGCTCGAGGCTGAAGAAGTGACCGCCTCCTTAGCCGTGGAGGTGGCCCAAGGACGTGCCGAGCTCAAGGAGCTCTGGACCGGAGCGTCGGGTAAGTCCTGACTCCGACCCCTTCCCCTTTCTTTCCTTTGACTTGGTCGCGAACTAACCGCTGCGCCGTCGGTTTGCAGTTATGTCCGAGAAGCTGAAGACGAGCGTGGAGGAGTTGTCGCGGCTCCAAGAAGAGTTGAAACGCGAAGCTGAGGAGCACGGCACCCTCCGAGTCGCCGTCCGTGCGGCCCTCACCGACCTTGGAGTCGCCGCGGAGGTTGGGTCGAGCTCACTTGCTCCCCAAGTCCCCCGACTCGTCACTCGGGCATGCGCCATGGCAGAGGATGGTCTCTACCGAGGGGTGCATCGGGCATTTGCCGTTGCCCAGTCGCACTACATCAACGTTGGCCTCGACTATATGAGCGAGGGCTTTGCCCCCGGCTATACCGACGCCGAGCTGGATGCCATCGAGGCAGAGGTGGCCCCCTTCGCGCAGGCGCTTCCTGCAAGGACGGTGGCAAAAGTGGAAAAGGACGTCCCCCCTCCCGCCCCTGCAGAATAGGAGTTAGGTAGTTTAGATTGTACCTAGGACGGCTGAGGCCAAAGGCGCCCGGTCCTTTTGTGAATCAAAAGAATGAATTCAAACATCTTTCGACCACTCTTAAGTGTTTTGTGAAGGCGTTCCTTCGCAAAGTCGTGAAGGCGTTCGACCCCTTTTTCCTTGCTTCCGAAACTCAGGAGTCTTAGGCCGCGGGCAGCGCCAACGTTCCGTGTAGCTGTTGAGCGCCGTTGCCGTAACCTTCGGAGGTCGTAGGCGTTGCGCGGCCCGACCAACTAAACTTCACATCTTCTTCTGCCCATGACTTTCCCTTCTAAGTTTCGAACATGGGACGAAGGGTCGAAGCCTTCGAAAAGGATAAGTCGTGACTAGGATAAGTAGTTGGCTACGCCGATAAAAGCGTTGCAGCTGTAGCCTTCGGGGGCGATAAGCATTCCGCATTCCGACCGGTCTAAGCCCGAACTTTTCTTATCCTTTCGTTTATCCTTTCTGTCGCAACCCCGTCCGATAAAATCGTACGGTTGCTCATCCAGGATCATTCGGGGGGCCGCTTGCCGAAACAAGTGACTTTGCAGTACAATAATTATCAAGGACTCGCATAAATGATTTGAAGATACATTAATTCAGGTTATATTACAACTGATTTCGGAAGTTTAGGAAGCGCGGAAACGTAGTTTTGATAACAAACACGTGGATTTCAGCGGAAGCAAAAATCTAACACTCGGCGCCTCGATTAAACACCCCAGCCCGATGGTGTTTAATCTCCACGGTAGGGAGAAGCGGGGACCCACTCGAAGGTCCACTCCGAGGGCATCTCCTCTTCCCAACCACCCTGGCTACAGTCAGCACTATTACCTGCAAAACAACAATCAACAAACCGTGAGCGACTGACGCTCAGCAAGACTTACCCGTCAATAGGCCTTCTAAGGCCGACTCCTAGTATGCAGGGAGTATTTGTGGCAGCAGGGTAAGTATTTGCAAAACAGCACTAATGATAAACCCTATTTTCAGGTTTTAGCCAAGATTTTAAAAGTTCGCTAGCAGTAGTAAAATGTGCTCTTAATACTAAACAAACATGGTTGCAATACAATTTATTGAGATCCCAAAACATCGGTTTTCTTCCCACCATACAACCCACATTCTCGGCAAGATGTGACACAGTGGACAAGCGGGTACTCTTAACCGTGAGGGGCGGCGATTATAATCGATGTACATCCTGCAGGAGAAACCCGAATAACACGACACGTGCGCACTCCACAAGTCGCACGTGGCCACCTTTCACTGCATCGCGACAGTGTCGGTCCGACTGCCATCTCTCCAAGGACATGGTCCTCCAGGCAACGTCCTGCGTCCCTGTACGGCCCCAAGCCTTTCCCACTAACACATGCCCAAGAAACAAAAATGCGAATTCATCCACCATACTGGTCCATTCACCCGGAAAAAGAGATGGCTGGTCGTCCAATCACTGCGCAATGAGCTACGTCGGCTTCCTGGTTCCCATATGCCAGTATGCATTCGGTACACAACTCAATACTTGCCCATGGGTGCCGACATTCAGTACCATTGTTAACTTAACCCATTCAGCAATATTGGCTAACAGTTAATGTCATATTTTGTGCCCATTCCTGAAAAACTACACAGTTGACAGTCACCCACCTCCCGCAAGACTTTAGCCATCGAATGAGTAGTCTCCATACTACTCATATGCTACCGATTCCTAATATTAGCAAGGCATGCTAGCGCTTAGCTGATGCTACTGGATTATCCCATAGGAATTCCTGCTAAGGCTATGCAACTAGGTGTCAAACAACTCCTCGACGTAATGCACAAACAAGACCTGCAAACATAGTGACAAAGTAAAACTTTAAATCTTAGGTGTGCACCGGGGCTTGCCTCGGTTCGGGGAGAAGTTAGCACAGTCGAAGGCGGGGTCGGCAGCGGGGAAGTCCTCCTCAGCTTCAGTGGCCGTCTGCCGCTTGGTTCCTATATGAAGATGCAAGGTAATCTTGTATTAACAGATGAGTGAAGTTGCATGAATTTCTCTCTAACAAACTTTAGTGTTGCTTCGGTAGACGGGACTAGCTAGACTGGTCGGACGGCAAAGATTACCAGAGGGCTGTCGGTGGAAAAAGAACAGCAACAGAGACTGGTCGTCGGAAAAGTGATGTCGACGCGCCGCTACTTCTGCAATAATGCGGAAGATTAGGGCGGCGGTTAGAGGCGATAACGGCTGATGAGGGAAGCGACGGCAGGGCAAGGCTTACCGAGCGCACCTGAGCACGAGAGAAGCTGGCTCTGCTTCGGCCCTGCGGGGCTCTTCGGCTGTAATGGCGGAAGGGAGTGGAGACGAGAGCAGAGAGACGAGCGCGCAGAGGAGCAAAAGAGCTCGCCGAGTGAAGTGTTTCGTCTCAGGGAAAAATATCAGACTCCGTTCCTTTTGTCTCTCCAGGACGACGCAAGTTGGCGCGGCGGCAGTGTACTGCAGCGCATGGGCGCCGAGCGTGCGCGTCCCATCACGAAGACTTTCGGCACGGTGGCAGCACTGCTGTGTACGGCCAGGCACTTTTACGGTTGGGAAGATGACCGGCAGCATTAATGGCGCGGCCGCTTCGAGCTCGGGTCCGACGAGTCTGTCCGGCCTCGGGGTCGAGCGAGGCGAAACGAAATGCGGCTTGTCCGACCTCGCGGGTCGAGCGAAACGGAGCGAAACTGCTTGTCCGACCTCGGGTCGAGCGAAGCGGAGAGTGATGACGGGTCGGGCGAGACGAAAAATAATGTCCGATCGCTGGGGGTCGGAGTCGGGCGAATCGTGAAACTCATCCGACCTCTGGGTCGGAGGTCGGGCGAAGCGTAAAAGTCATCCGACCTCTGGGTCGGAGGTCGGGCGAAACGGGAAAACCATCCGACCTCTGGGTCGGAGGTCGGGCGAATCGGATTCCCAAACGACGGGGTCGGGAAGACATGGAAAAAAAAAAAAAAACAGAGGAGCGGCACCCGGAGGAGCAGGGACTCGGGCGGCGGCTTGAAATTGGGAGAACAGAGGAGACCGGACGGCGCTCGTTCCTGCTCGGAGCGGAGCAAGGCCGGCGGTACACGGGCGAAAGCAATGAGAAGCGGAAAGACAGTAAAGATTGGATTTCAAATTAAATTTTGAATTTAAGTTCTGTTGATTAGATCCTTTGATGTCATTAACTTTGGGTTTTGAGATTTTTATAGAACACAATTAAGTCTTTATTGACAAAGGATTTAGCGAGAATTTAGTTCGGGATGTTACAGGTTCGGGATGTTACAGCCCTTCCCCCTTAAGAAAATCTCGTCCCAAGATTTCGAAAAGAAGGATGTGATAAGGGAACTCGAGGATTACCTCATGATAGATGCCACATTAATCCTGGGAGATTTGGGTGGCAGGAATTTATTTGAAACCTTCCAAATTGTGCCCATTCATATTTTTAGAATAACAGGCGCGAAACTACAAGCTTGGAAAATGACTCATTGCTGAAATCCCGGATTGGTTGATTTCAGTCCAGAGAGGTGTTCACCGGAAGGTCCGATCCCACATCGGAATGTCCGGTGACCAAAAAGAGAATTCCAGAGGGAGTGTCTTCGGACTGTCCGGCCCTGCACCGGATGGTCCGATGTCCTTTCCAGAACAGAGGGGCACCTTCCCCCTTAAGAGGAGTCTGGAGAATGAATTTTAAGAGATGAAACCCTACGGATTCTATAGGATTCTGGAGTGAGGAACAGGCTGAATACAGGGGGATGAAATTTTTGGGTCCTTCTTTCCTTAATTATTTTCCTAGGTTAATTCACAGGTTCTTATTGGATTTAAAGGGTTGAACTTTTTAGTCAGGTGAATTTCAGGACTCAAGCAGATTTTAAAGGATGCCACGGCCTAATCGTCCTTACCAAAAAGGAAAACCCTAATACGTCATCCTCGGTGGCACTACTCGTTCTCTCAAGACAAATCGTTTTCTACACGGTCTAACGATAGTTAGGGTACCTGCAGAAAAACACATCACAGAGCAGGTATGCAATATGGCCATGATAGTCACGACTCATGGCAACCGGCGGCAACCAGTAACGCCTTGCCGTTAGCGGCCATGAAAAGCATCTCAGGCAAGATGGGTGAACCAGCAACGCGAACACCAGGCGACCGTGAATGTTATCCCACGGCAGGACTACGTACCTTCGTTGTAGTTCGATGGGGCGTCGTTGCAAAAATTGTAACACGTACCTTCGCGTAGTTCGTTGGTGCGTCGTTACATAATAATAAACTTACAGGGAGGTAAAATGCATGAATGCACAGTTAGCTTGCCACCTTCCTAACTCTAACCTCCACTAAGGGCTGTTCTACACCGTACCTCACCGTAGCGCAATTTTTTGAAAACATGCCTCGTTAATTAGAGTACTAACCCCCAAATAGCTCTGATACCAGCTGTCGCAACCCCGTCCGATAAAATCGTACGGTTGCTCATCCAGGATCATTCGGGGGGCCGCTTGCCGAAACAAGTGACTTTGCAGTACAATAATTATCAAGGACTCGCATAAATGATTTGAAGATACATTAATTCAGGTTATATTACAACTGATTTCGGAAGTTTAGGAAGCGCGGAAACGTAGTTTTGATAACAAACACGTGGATTTCAGCGGAAGCAAAAATCTAACACTCGGCGCCTCGATTAAACACCCCAGCCCGATGGTGTTTAATCTCCACGGTAGGGAGAAGCGGGGACCCACTCGAAGGTCCACTCCGAGGGCATCTCCTCTTCCCAACCACCCTGGCTACAGTCAGCACTATTACCTGCAAAACAACAATCAACAAACCGTGAGCGACTGACGCTCAGCAAGACTTACCCGTCAATAGGCCTTCTAAGGCCGACTCCTAGTATGCAGGGAGTATTTGTGGCAGCAGGGTAAGTATTTGCAAAACAGCACTAATGATAAACCCTATTTTCAGGTTTTAGCCAAGATTTTAAAAGTTCGCTAGCAGTAGTAAAATGTGCTCTTAATACTAAACAAACATGGTTGCAATACAATTTATTGAGATCCCAAAACATCGGTTTTCTTCCCACCATACAACCCACATTCTCGGCAAGATGTGACACAGTGGACAAGCGGGTACTCTTAACCGTGAGGGGCGGCGATTATAATCGATGTACATCCTGCAGGAGAAACCCGAATAACACGACACGTGCGCACTCCACAAGTCGCACGTGGCCACCTTTCACTGCATCGCGACAGTGTCGGTCCGACTGCCATCTCTCCAAGGACATGGTCCTCCAGGCAACGTCCTGCGTCCCTGTACGGCCCCAAGCCTTTCCCACTAACACATGCCCAAGAAACAAAAATGCGAATTCATCCACCATACTGGTCCATTCACCCGGAAAAAGAGATGGCTGGTCGTCCAATCACTGCGCAATGAGCTACGTCGGCTTCCTGGTTCCCATATGCCAGTATGCATTCGGTACACAACTCAATACTTGCCCATGGGTGCCGACATTCAGTACCATTGTTAACTTAACCCATTCAGCAATATTGGCTAACAGTTAATGTCATATTTTGTGCCCATTCCTGAAAAACTACACAGTTGACAGTCACCCACCTCCCGCAAGACTTTAGCCATCGAATGAGTAGTCTCCATACTACTCATATGCTACCGATTCCTAATATTAGCAAGGCATGCTAGCGCTTAGCTGATGCTACTGGATTATCCCATAGGAATTCCTGCTAAGGCTATGCAACTAGGTGTCAAACAACTCCTCGACGTAATGCACAAACAAGACCTGCAAACATAGTGACAAAGTAAAACTTTAAATCTTAGGTGTGCACCGGGGCTTGCCTCGGTTCGGGGAGAAGTTAGCACAGTCGAAGGCGGGGTCGGCAGCGGGGAAGTCCTCCTCAGCTTCAGTGGCCGTCTGCCGCTTGGTTCCTATATGAAGATGCAAGGTAATCTTGTATTAACAGATGAGTGAAGTTGCATGAATTTCTCTCTAACAAACTTTAGTGTTGCTTCGGTAGACGGGACTAGCTAGACTGGTCGGACGGCAAAGATTACCAGAGGGCTGTCGGTGGAAAAAGAACAGCAACAGAGACTGGTCGTCGGAAAAGTGATGTCGACGCGCCGCTACTTCTGCAATAATGCGGAAGATTAGGGCGGCGGTTAGAGGCGATAACGGCTGATGAGGGAAGCGACGGCAGGGCAAGGCTTACCGAGCGCACCTGAGCACGAGAGAAGCTGGCTCTGCTTCGGCCCTGCGGGGCTCTTCGGCTGTAATGGCGGAAGGGAGTGGAGACGAGAGCAGAGAGACGAGCGCGCAGAGGAGCAAAAGAGCTCGCCGAGTGAAGTGATTCGTCTCAGGGAAAAATATCAGACTCCGTTCCTTTTGTCTCTCCAGGACGACGCAAGTTGGCGCGGCGGCAGTGTACTGCAGCGCATGGGCGCCGAGCGTGCGCGTCCCATCACGAAGACTTTCGGCACGGTGGCAGCACTGCTGTGTACGGCCAGGCACTTTTACGGTTGGGAAGATGACCGGCAGCATTAATGGCGCGGCCGCTTCGAGCTCGGGTCCGACGAGTCTGTCCGGCCTCGGGGTCGAGCGAGGCGAAACGAAATGCGGCTTGTCCGACCTCGGGGGTCGAGCGAAACGGAGCGAAACTGCTTGTCCGACCTCGGGTCGAGCGAAGCGGAGAGTGATGACGGGTCGGGCGAGACGAAAAATAATGTCCGATCGCTGGGGGTCGGAGTCGGGCGAATCGTGAAACTCATCCGACCTCTGGGTCGGAGGTCGGGCGAAGCGTAAAAGTCATCCGACCTCTGGGTCGGAGGTCGGGCGAAACGGGAAAACCATCCGACCTCTGGGTCGGAGGTCGGGCGAATCGGATTCCCAAACGACGGGGTCGGGAAGACATGGAAAAAAAAAAAAAAACAGAGGAGCGGCACCCGGAGGAGCAGGGACTCGGGCGGCGGCTTGAAATTGGGAGAACAGAGGAGACCGGACGGCGCTCGTTCCTGCTCGGAGCGGAGCAAGGCCGGCGGTACACGGGCGAAAGCAATGAGAAGCGGAAAGACAGTAAAGATTGGATTTCAAATTAAATTTTGAATTTAAGTTCTGTTGATTAGATCCTTTGATGTCATTAACTTTGGGTTTTGAGATTTTTATAGAACACAATTAAGTCTTTATTGACAAAGGATTTAGCGAGAATTTAGTTCGGGATGTTACAGGTTCGGGATGTTACACTTTCCTTGAAATTTTACAAGCAAAAATGGCAAAATTTTAACTAGTGTCAAGGTGCGCGTGCGGTGCGCATACCCTGATGGTGTAGCCCCTGAGTGGGGTCCGACTCCCTTGTGATGGGAATCGGGCGCCGCTTATCTCGGCGGTAAGGAACAATAAAACTACTACGAATTCTAAGGATAGATGTGACGTAGCTGTTCAATGTTTTAGGCGTTGGTGAGCGCTTGTCCGTCTGCCGTTTGTAGATTGTAGGAGCCGGGTCGGAGGACCTTGGAGACGATGAAGGGACCCTCCCATGGAGCCGACAGCTTGTGACGGTCCTTGCTGCTCTGAACGCGTCGAAGGACGAGGTCGCCGACGTTGAACGCCCTTTAATGCACGTTGCGGCGTGGTAGCGCCGCAGCGCCTGCTGATATTTCGCCGACCGTAGGAGCACTACGTCTCGCGCCTCGTCGAGCTGATCCATGGCGTCTTTGACGGATGTCTGGTTGCCTTCTTCGTCGTACGCTCTGACCCTCGGGGCTCCGTAGCCGAGGTCAGTTGGTAATACGGCTTCAGAGCCGTATACCATGAAGAAGGGGGTGAACCCCGTGGCCCGGCTCGGGGTCGTCCGCAAACTCTATAGTACAGCGGGGAGCTCGGCTGCCCATCGCCCGCTAAACTGCTTCAGTCGATTATAGATCCGAGGCTTTAGCCCTTAGAGGATCATGCCGTTCGCGCGCTCGACCTGCCCGTTCGTACGGGGGTGCACCACGGCTAGCTAATCGACTCGGATTGGTAGTCATCGCAGAACTTAAGGAATCGCTTCCCTGTGAATTGCGTACCGTTATCCGTGATGATGGAATTTGGAACCCCGAAGCGATGGATGATGTCGAGGAAGAATTCGACTACTTCTTCTGGTCGGATCCTCGTGATTGGTCGAGCTTCAATCCACTTGGTGAACTTGTCGATAGCCACCAAGAGGTGGGTGTAGCCCCCGGGTGCTTTCTTGAGCGGTCCGACCAGGTCCAATCCCCAGACCGCGAACGGCCATGTGATGGGGATGGACTGCAGCGCTTGTGCTGGCAGATGGGTCTGCCGAGCGTAGAACTGGCAGCCTTCGCACGTGCGAACGATATGCGCGGCATCGTTGACGGCGGTCGGCCAGTAGAATCCCTGTCGGAATGCGTTTCTAACAAGGGTCTTGTGTGCAGCGTGGTGACCGAAGACCCCTCCATGGATGTCTCGCAGCAGCATTTTCCCTTGTTCGACGGGGATGCAACGCTGCAGGACTCTGGTGAGGCTCTTTTTGTAGAGCTCTCCGTCAATGACGGTGAAGGACTTGGCGCGTCGTGCGATGCGTCGAGCCTCCGTCTTATTTGTGGGGAGTTCTCCTTTGAGGAGGCGATCGAGATACGGCGTCCTCCAGTCGGCTGGAGGGCCCGTATCAGGCGCGGATGCCTCGTCGATCTCCATGACGCTGGGATCAGGAGACTTTGTGACCAGTCGGACCCCTTCTCCAGGGGACGACTCGGTATCGACCTCTGGCGTGTTTTGGGGTCGGATCGAAGGCCGGCTCTGGTCATGGGCGAGGACCCCAGGTGGGATCTGTTTGCGTCCAGCCGCCATCTTCGCTAAGGAGTCGGCCTCTTCGTTCTGCCGCCTTGGGATGTGCCTGAGCTTGAGGCCATAGAACCTGTGTTCCAGCTTGCGGACCTCTTGGCAGTAGGCGTCCATGGTCTCACTGCGGCAACTAGACTCCTTCATGACCTGGCCAATGACGAGCTGGGAATCGCCCCGAATTTCGAGTCGTCGGATTCCCAATTCGTTGGTGATCTTGAGCCCATTGATGACTGCCTCGTACTCGGCAACGTTGTTGGATGCGGGGAATGAAAGGCGGATTGCGTACCTCATACGTACCCCCAAAGGGGAGACGAAGACGAGTCCGACCCCTGCCCCCTTTCGCATCAGCGAACCGTCGAAATACAACACCCAGTACTCCTGGTCGACAGGGGCTGCGGGTAACTGTACCTCGGTCCACTTTGCTATAAAGTCGGCAAAGGTCTGAGACTTGATCGCCGTTCGGGGAACGTATATGATCCCCTCGCCATCAACTCGAGTGCCCACTTCGCGGCTTTCCCCATCGCGTTGCGGTTCTCGACGACCTCGTGTAGCGGGAAGGAACTGACCACGGTCACCTGGTGAGACTCGAAGTAGTGTCGGAGCTTCCTTTTAGCGAGGATGACACCGTAAAGGATCTTTAGTATCTGGAGATATCGGGTCTTCGTCTCCGTCAAGACTTCGCTCACGTAGTAGACCGGACGTTGGACCTTGAGGGCGTGGCCTTCTTCCGTCCGCTCTACCACCAGGGCGGCGCTGACGACCTGGGTCGTCGCGGCGATGTAGAGGAGGAGAGGCTCCTTAGGGGTCGGAGGCACCAGGATCGGAGGCTTCGTCAGGATAAGCTTTATCCTGTCGAGAGCGTCCTGTTGTGACACCCCGTCGTAATAAAACCCAATCAATTGTATAAACCACTCTTTTAGGTTGAAAACAAGAATTTAAAAAACCTCACTCATGAAATAGAAGTTGGGAAATATAGATGAGGTAAAGTATTGTTGAATTAAAAATTGATTCTTAATCCAAACCCTAATTGTCGAGAAGGATATAACAAGTGGGCCTTCAAAATTTCCACAAAACCCTACCCATATTTTTACATAACAATTAACTACACATTAAAATAGAATTTTGGGGATTTTACCAGAATTTTTAGAAAGGGTTTAAATACTTTTAAAATTCCAACAACTGTAAATCAAATTGAAAATTCAGAGATTTTTAGGAACCGATTCGGTCAAACTTCCTATAAGCAAAGTTGTTCCAAATAATTCAATTAGCCCACACAAACGTTTTCAGGAATTTTGGAGCTCGGGAACCGAGGTTAGCAGTTTTGCTCTTGGGTACTGAAACTTTGCAAGTTAGCCCCTGGAGTCTACGGTTAATTCTGCCGCTAGCCCCTGCCGCTCACTGTTCTTCTTCTACCCCCGTACCGCCCGTACCCGGTTCAGCGCCGATCGACAGAGCCGATGGAACAAGTCGAGCGCACGCTGTCCTTCCACTGCAAACAAGTCGACGGGTCACTCCTGCCCACGCCGCCTCTGCTCCTCGCGCAAGAAAGTCCATCGTTCGTCTTCAATTCCGCCCGCGCTCGCCGCTGCCACCCGTCCGGCCACCGCCCACCGAACCCCCCCCGCCGGCTAAATTCATCACCTTCGGTCGAAATTACCCGCTCCCGACCCTCCTCACCTCTTCTTTATATACTCCAGCACCTATTTCTCACCATTTCAACCCTCAATTTCCCGTCTACACCTCCCTGTGCTCCGACGAGTCGCCGCCGCCACCGGAGGAACGCCATTGCCGCACCTCGGGAATTCTCGATCCACGGTGAGCCGCTCCTCGATTCCGTTTACCAGCGAGACCATTGCACTGCCCTCGTTCCATTTTGACCAGCCTCCCGTGCTGTGCCGGAGCAGAATCGCCGGAACACCGCCGTCCTGTTTTCGTCGGCCAGGGACCTCGCCGGCGGCAGCCAAATCTCAAACTTCGTCATCACGGTAGAACCCTTCTTCGATTCCGTTTACCGGCTAGCTCACCTCACCCTACCTCACCATCGTGACATGGTTCCAGCCCCGGTTCACCGTCGTCGGAGAAGAACGCCCCGCGCCACCGTTCTGCCGCCGTTGCCGCCAGATCAACCCCTCGTCGTCAGCTCGATTCCCTTCATCACCGTGGCCTTCACCTTCATCAAATCAGTGCTTTAGGTCGAGGTGAAGCTCTTTGACAACCCCTCCCTCGCCCTAGATCCCCGCACCGGCGAGGAGCTCACCGGAGCCGCCGCCTCCCCTGTCTGGGCACTGTTCCATTGATTTACTGTGCTCTTTTATTTAACCTGAGGATTGCCAAGCGTGTAACAAATCATGGAAAAATCTAAAAATGCCCAACCAAATTTTATTTGAATCCTTGAATAAAGCACTAATTTTCTGTTAAAACACTTTTTATTAAAAGTCCCAAAATTTACAGAATTAATTAGGATGGTATTTTCTGTTTTTGAATTTTAGTTTGAATTACAGAGCAATTCTAGGGCTGCCCTTTGGTACACACACGTCTCCTGGAATTTTATGAAGATTTTAGGACCACCAAACTATATGTAACACTTTAACAATACTTCAATTCTGCATACTAAAACACCATTTCTAAAATACATTGTAAAAGTCCTTTTCAGTGGTGGGACCCAAAATGAAAGTTGTAGATCCAAAGCCAGGAGTACCCTTATAAAATTTCACAATTTATCTCTGAGGTTTACTATGCCATCCTGATTTTATAAGATTGAAAAACAGAAACTTTGTTGAATTTTTATAAAATCTAGGAAAATCGTCTAGGCCTCAACCAAAGCTCAAAATGCTTATTTCATAGAGTACATTCAACTAAAAATAATATTAATCTATGTTAAAAATTTTCGTTTTTAACCCTAATTAATAGCCGCAGTTAATTAAGCAAGTGGGCCCCACCGAAAAGTGTCGAATCTAACCCTGAACCCTAACTAAGAAAATCTAGTTGGACCTTAATAAAAGCCTTGCAACACATTTCCTTAAACATTACTATGCATTTTCGTCATATAGGGACCGACTCGGAAATCCAGGCGGAGGACGTGAATCCAGAAGAAGCGCCCGCCGGATCTGACTGCCCGTTCGAGTGCACTAACTTTTCTGCAGACCAAGGCAAGCCCCGGTGCACACCTATGTTTTCCAAGTTTTATTTTTATCACTATGAGTGTAGGAATTGTTTGTGCATTAGGTTTCTAGGAAATTGCCGTGAAACCCTAGTTGCATGACTTAATAGGATTCCTACGGTTCAATTGGTAGAGCCATCGATAGGATGCCGTGCTTAAAGAAATAGGCTTCCGGTAGCATTCGAGTAGTATGGAGACTACTCGAGTTTAATCAAAGAAAGATGAAGGATATACGTTGATATGAAAGTGATTAAAAACTGAGCACCCTGTCGGGTGCGGTTGCATTGGACAAGTTCGAGGTGTGTACCGAGTGCATACTGGTATATGGGAACCAGGAAACCGATGTAGCTCATCGTGCTTTGTTGGACAGTTGGCCATCCCTTTTTTCGGATGAATGGACCAGTATGGTGGATGAATTCGCTTTTGATTTTCTTGGGCACGTGCTAGTGGGAAAGGCTTGGGGCCGTACAGGGACGCAGGGCGTTGCCTGGAGGACCATGTCCTTGGAGGGATGGATATTGAGCCAACACTGTCGCGATGTTGCGAAAGGTAGCCACGTGTGACTCAGTTGAGTGTGCACGTGTCGTGTCATTCGGGTTTCTCCTGCAGGATGTAAATCAATTATAATTGCCGCTCCTCGCGGATAAGAGTAGCACTTGTTTCCTTTCTGCCGCAACGATAAGGAAATAATTGAGACGAGATAAAAATGATTATTTCACCCTGTTTGATGTATTGAATTCTTGACTGTTTAGAATAGTAGCACACTTAGTAAAACTCATAAGGACTATTGATAATTTGGCTAAAAGTCGGATTAGACTATAGGTGCTATTTTCGCAAATGCCCGATCAACCTCCACCAATACCCTGCATTCTAGGAGTCGGTCATTAGATGGCCACGTTGACGGGTAAGCCTTGCTGAGTATTAGTTGCTCAGGCTTTGTTGAATTATATTTTTGCAGGTGTTCCTTCTAACTTTGGTTGTGGTGGTTGGGAAGGGGATGCACCCTCGGAGTGGACCTTCGAGTGGGTTCCCGCTTCACCAACCTATGAAGATTAAGCACCCGTGGGCTGGCGTGCTTAATTGTATCGTCGAGTTGTACTTATTAGCTTACGCTGACCACCGTTGTTTTCAAACTTCGCTTCCGCACTTAAACTATTTGAACCACTCTGTAGTATTAAGAATTTGAGTACTCTTTAAATCGTTTTACGTGTTCCTGTTAATTATTGTACTGTAACGGTCATTGCTTCGGCAAGTGGCTCCCCAAAATGATCCTGGATGAGCAAACCGTACGATTTATCGGACGGGGTTGCGACACCTGTGCCTCGGGCATCCATTGAAATCGCTCGGATTTCTTCAGGAGCTGGTAAATAGGGTGCACGCGTTTTCTCCGAGACGCGAGATGAAGCGGCTCAACGCCGCTAAGCAGTCGGTCACGCGTTGCACTCCCTTCAAGTTTTGGATCGGGCCCATCCAGTTGATGACCTCGATCTTTTCTGGGTTGGCTTCGATGCCACGCTCGGAGATGATGAATCCGAGCAACATTCTCCTCGGGACCCCAAAAACGCATTTTTCGGGGTTGAGTTTGATGTCGTTCGCTCGGAGCTTGGTGAAGGTCCGCTCCAGGTCGGCAACGAGCTGGTCGGTCTTCTTGGTCTTGATGACGATATCGTCAACGTATGCTTCGACGATATCTCCGATGAGCTCGTTGAAACATCTGAACATGCAGCGCTGGTAGGTTGCGCCTGCGTTCTTCAGCCCAACGGCATCGTGACGTAGCAGTATGGCCCGAACGGCGTGATGAAGGAAGTCGCGAGTTGGTCGGACTCCTTCATGAGGATCTGGTGGTATCCGGAATACGCATCAAGGAAGCAGAGGGCTTCGCACCCCGCGGTTGAGTCGACTATCTGGTCTATGCGTGGCAAAGGAAACGGATCCTTTGGGCACGCTTTGTTGAGGCTGGTATAGTCAACACACATTCTCCATTTTATATTTTTTTTTTCGTACAAGAACGGGGTTGGCTAACCATTCGGGGTGGTACACTTCCTTGATGAAACCGGCTGCCAGCAGCTTGGCTATCTCCTCTCCGATGGCCCTGCGCTTCTCCTCGTCAAAGCGGCGCAGCCGTTGCTTCATCGGTCGGGAACCCGGTTTGATGTGCAAGGAGTGCTCGGCGACTTCCCTTGGAATGCCCGACATGTCCGAGGGTTTCCATGCGAAGATGTCGATGTTCGCGCAGAGGAAGTTGACGAGCACGTTTTCCTATTTGGCGGGGAGGGATGTCCCTATCTTAGCCACCTTCTCGGGGGCGTTGACGGGGTCGAGCTGGATCTCCTTGGTGCCCTCGGCGGGCTCGAAGGACCCAGCGCTGCGGTTAGAGTCGGGGGCGTCTTCGGTGATCTACTGCTGGATGACAGCAAGCTCCTCCGTAGACGCGATAGATGCTGAGGCGAGCTCGCCGCTCTCCGTCTCGCATTGATAGGCGCGTTGGAAGGAAGCGCCTACAGTGATGACCCCCTTCGGTCCAGGCATCTTGAGCTTCAGATAGGTGTAGTTGCGGATGGCTATGAACTTCGCGTAGCATGGCGTTCCCAGAATGGCGTGGTACGACCTATGGAATCCGACTACTTCGAACGTGAGAGTCTCGGTCCAAAAGTTGGACGGGGTCCCAAACGTGACGGACAGGTCGATCAACCCGAGCGGGACTGCTTGCTTCCCGGAGACGATGCCGTGGAAGGGGGCTCCAGTCGGCCGGATGAGTGACCGGTCGAGGCCCATAGCGTCGAGCGTCTCTGCGTAGAGGATGTTGAGGCCGCTGCCTCCGTCCATGAGGACCTTGGTGAGACGCTTCTTGCCGATGATGGGGTCGACTACCAAAAGGTATCGACCCGGTCGTGGGACGTGGCTAGGGTGGTCGGATCGATCGAACGTGATCGGAGCCTCCGACCACCGGAGGAAGGTCGGTGTCGCGGGCTCGGCCGCGAACACCTCGCGATGCTCGATCTTCGCATGGCGCTTTCCTCTGTGCGCCTCCGGACCTGCGAAGATCATGAGGCAGCCGTCGGTCTCGGGGAAGCCATCGTTGCCGTCGCTGGTGCCGCCCTCGCCGTCTGCACCCTCAGGGGCTTGTTGAGGCTTGCCTTTCGGCTTACCCTTTGGGGGCCCCTGGGTCAGGAACCACTTCATGATTGAGCAGTCCTTGTAGAGGTGCTTCACAGGGTATTCGTGGTTAGGGCACGGACCATTCCACTTCTTCTCGAAGTGGTCCGAGGTATCCGTGGCCGGCGCCTTGGCGCCCTTGCGCTCGGCGGCCGCAACCATCTGTCCTTCGGATGATTGTGGCCAATTCTTCTTCTTCTTCTCGGAGCGGTTGGAGGGGCCGTCGCCGACGTCCTCGTCCCATTTTCCCTTGTCTCAGGACAGTTGAAGATCACGCCAACGGCTTCCTCGCCGGAAGCGTGGCTGGTCGCGATATCCAAGAGTTCCTTGGCTGTTCACGGACTCTTGCTACCTAGTTTGTGGACTAACCAATGATATCGGCGTCGCCGATGTCCGGCAGCTCGTTGCACTGTCGGGAGAAGCATCAGACGTACTCTCGGAGGGCTTCCCCTGGTTTCTGTTGACAGTTCTTGAGGTCTCAGGGATTGCCTGGGCGCGCGTAGGTCCCTTGGAAGTTACCTACGAAGACCCCCTTCAAATCGGACCAGCCTGTGATCCGAGACGTTCCAGTTATCGTCGCCGCGCCTCCAAGGTGGCACGGGAGTCACGGTTCGCGCCGAGACGTCCGTGGACATAGGCTTTCGAGGCCTCGTTTGTCCCCGGACGCGTCTGTTGTACAGATGCGTTCGGGGTGCGTGGCCTAGGTGCTCGTGACCGCGAGCTCTCCGCTTGCTGTGCCGCCGCTCGTTGCAGCAGCACCTCAACTTCACGCTGAGTGCGTCGACCTTCAGGTGTGATGGGTTCCGGGAGCTCCTGAAGCAATGCTGCTGCTGCAGCAAGGTTCTGGCTGGCCCGCGCAAAGTATGGGCGTCCATCGCCCTCCTCCATGATCCGCTGGCGTACGTCACGCGCCATGGAGCGGGCACCCCCACCGGGCTCGCAGCGAGCGAGCTCGCAGTCGATTTCCGCTTGCTCCTGCTCCAGTTGGTGCTTGGCCTCACGGAGCTCCTCCCTCCGCGCTCGTAACTGCTCAGGCAGTACGTCACGGGAGGGGGTCTCGGTGGCCGGTGTCAGCTGAGTGAGAGGGAGATCACTCCCCGGGTCGAGAGGATCTTCAGAATGTGCCATGAGGCACTCGCGCGAGGGATTGCTGCTTTCCTCGCTATGTTTCGCGCCGAAGTCTCCGTTCGCCTCGTCGAGGAGGTTGAAGAAAGATTCCGACGTGTAGCCCGTCATTCCCACGAACTCAGTGTCCGTGGGGCACGGGCTTTCGCACGATGACGTACGAGTCATCGTAGCTTTACCGGTACTAACCCGGTCGGGCAAAGAGGTCGCGCATGGGCCCTTCCGTGAGGGCTTTCGAGAGCGCGAGCCCTTGCCAGGGCATCGCTTTTTCCCGTTGGCCGACATGGTCGGCGCGCGACGGGAATCAGGGGCGATGATTGGTGACGCCGAGGCGCCGTCCAGCACCAGGTTGCCCCCGGCAGTGGCAACGAAGTCGAGACTCCCGAAGGACACGATCGTGCTGGGGGTCCATCCGTTGGCGCGGTTGGCCATCGAAACCTGAGAGATGATCAACGAAAACGCACAACACCCCTTCCTGGCGCGCCAACTGTCGGTGTTTGTTACTGCCGACTAGTGAATTTATCGTGGGGTGTGTGTTTTAGGGTTTCGATGGTTCGCAAGAGGACACAAGGGTTATACTGGTTCGGGCAACGATGCCCTTCGTCCAGTTTCCGAACTGCTCGTGTTACTTGCGGTGAAGCTTGTAGTAGGGGTTACAAGTGGGCGAGAGAGGAAGAGTTTCCCAAGTCTCTAAGTGTGGATTGTGGATCGTGCGAGTGTGCCTGACTTAGACTTGAGTGAGCTCATCAGCCTTGTCAGCCTGTTTTGCCTATCCAGCCTTCTCCCCCTTTTATACTGCGAAGAGGGGAGGTCCGGTTCCGTGGGGCAGATCGTGGCCGTACGCCCAAGTTGGGCTGTGCCACGGCGGATGACGCCTTCGGTGTGGCGGTGTCGTTCCAACTCAACAGAGTGGTGAGTGTCGTCAATCGATGGTGTCCTGTCCGTATGGAGAAAAGCCGCTCTTGGCGTTGGCGGGGTGACGCCGTAGTTGTGGCCGTCGCTCTGGGACGTCCCGTCGCAATGGGGCGATGAGTCTCTGACAGGTGCTGTAGCAGCGGCGCCCATCCTTTGGGCGGTGCACGTCGTGTGCATTTAACGCCCACTTGCCTGAGTGATGAACGGCTCTACCTGTCAGCGAACGTGGGTGCGTCAGGCATTTATTGCCCAACCATCGCCGTCCCGCCTACCCGTGGTGCAACGAGCGATTCACCCGACCCTGGGTCGGGCGAGGCGGAGACGCGTCCGCTCGACCCCAACGAAGACGGGGTCGAGCGTGCAGCCCGTACGTGGAGGATCCGATCTCCCCATGAAGGGGTCGGGTGAGGCGGAGATCGCCTGTTGACACGGTCTGTCGTGCGTCCGTTCGATACGGAGGTAGGCTAAGGCGGGGATTGCTCACGCTTTGATCACGTTGTTAAGGCCGAGGGTTATTAAGATTAACCACCTCTGGTATTGACCCTCAACATCAGGTTTGTACAATATGGTTGTAAAAGGTAGCCCTTTTGTTCGGGATTGTAATTCTAGGGTGTGTTTGGTTCATTGCCAAATCTTACCACACCAAAATTTGGCATGTCATATTTGTTTTTTTGTTGGTTCTTTGCTTCTTTACCAAAATTTTGGCTTGCCAGATTGTGACCCCACCTATCATTGACTCATAATCTTGCCAAACTTTATCAAAAGTGTGGTGAGCAATTTCCTCACCAAACGTTTGGCAAGTTATGACAAAAATGTGTGGCATTTTATGGTAACAAACTAAACAATCCCCTAAACTACAAATTATAGAATCTAGGTGGAAAAGAAACAAGGCCTTAGACAATAAGGAAGGGGGCTGCCTAGTCGCTTGGAAAAAACCTACTAGGGCAAAGAAGCAAGGTGGTTTGGGGATCACTGATCTTAGAGCTCATAATTCTGATTTGTCATTAAAATTCTTACACAAATTTTACAACCAAATGGATTCCTCTGGGTTTCGCGCACCAGGCAGCGTCTGTACCCAATCTAAATAAACCACCACATTGTTATTGCCCAAGAGATCCTTTTGGTGGAAGCATGTTATCAAACTAGTAGATCATTCTTCATGATGGCCTCTTGCAATGTTAAGCTAGGTACTTAGGTGTGCCTAAGATGCATATGCCCCAGCCCCCAGTTGCACTCTTTTGCTGCTGATAACACATCTCAATAGAAGGTATCTTTAGCGACTGACGATGTGACGTAAAATTTCCTACAATTAGCACCGACAACAAGATGGCAAATCTGCTTTTGGCGACCGACCGTTGGACACAGAGTTTTAGCAACCTCGGTCGGTGCTGAGGTCGCTACTAACGTGTTGTGGTATAGTGTTCTTCAATACTCCACTGGATAGGCTATTTTCACTACCTTTGTCTCGATGGAAGCTTCTTTCCAATTAACAATCCTACAAGATATGATGCAGAATGTTTAGTTGGATATGCACATGAGTGATCAATGGACCTTTATTTGGTGCTCTGCAGTTTTCACAGCAGGCAAAGCTGAGTATTTTTTTCTAGAGTTGAAGCGACAACGAATTCAAGCCACCACATTAATTTGGCTCATGTGCACTCTTTGGTGCTGCCAAATGCTGCTACGCTATTCGTCGAGCGAATCCCTTTTGCTATCAAATCTTTAAATTGATTTTCTACTAAACCATACCTCTATTTTGAATCCGTTTGAACCATTGTAATTTTTATATTAATCCAATAAAATGGATCTCACAATTACATATGCTTCTTTCAAGATTCTGAAATTGTTTTTTTAATTTTTTTTGCAATTTTATATTCCTGATTCTCTTGGCTAGTTCTTATTGGCCCTTTCCAAAATATTTTAATTATCCATATTCATATTTTATTCTTGGATACTTATATAACTTTTTGTTTTAAATTTATTTATAGTTTATGGGCCCAACGGAGCATGCCACTTAGGCTAGTAACAATTTGATAGGTGTGCTCCCCCTAGTTCAATTGGATGTGGAAGGCCAAATGCAGAATCAAACAAAAGTCCTTTTTCTTGCTCCTCCTCAGAGCCCGTATCAATGCCAGAGATTTGTTGCGTAGAAAGACGATGGACCTACAAATCAACTCGTGTCCTATGCTTCTTCCTTTTCTTATAATAACCTGAAATTTCAATGGATATACTCCGCTTCTATTGAAATAGCAGAAGATCCAGTCGAGCTTCGCTAGAGATTAGGTTTTAAGGTTGTTCGAAAGAGGATTTAATGCTATTGGACTTACTTAGAAAGAGGTTTGAGGAAGGTAGGCCGACAAGACGGTGGAAGCATGGTGAAAGACGAGTTAGGGGAGTGCGAGCCAATGAGTATAGGGATAGCAGGACCCTCCGGGATGAAGGCAGGGGGCAGCAGGCGTTGAATGTCACTGACTCGCTCCAGTCATTTTGAAGCCACTGTGGCGTCGCTTGAAGAAGACACATTAGACTTGTCCATCAATATAAAAATGGATAAACCCCTTAATGACAGTGCACTTGAGTTATCTTTTATTTGACATCGCAAACGTGAAAACCCTTATATGACATTGAGTTACAAATTTTTACCCTTCTATAACATTGATGTTGTAAGAAAAATAAAATAAACACTTATGTAATCCAAACAATTGACAAAAATAATTTTGTGGAAGGTGAACTCATGTTCCACAAACTTTCACTGCTACAAAAAGACTCATCACTACCGGTTCATAACTTTCATCAATACCGGTTTAGGTCGGCAGCAATATGTCGATACTGATAATATTGACTTATCTATGCCTGTATACAACCGATACTAATAAGTAGATCATCGATATCGGTTCACAACATGAACGGTACTGGAACTCAAATTATGAATACCGGTTCCCGTGTGAACCGGTACTGATAAATAACTATCAGTATCGGTTCCAGTTATGAACCGGTACTGATGTTTAACTACCAGTACTGGTCCAGTTGTGCACCGGTACTGATAGTTAAACATCAGTACCGGTTCCAGTTGTGGACCAGTACTGATAGTTAAGTATCAGTACCGGTTCCAGTTGTGGACCGGTACGGATAGTTAAACATTAGTACCGGTCATAACGACGACAGACACTGATAACTAGTCTATTAGTGCCTGTTGTTGTTAAGAACCGATATTGATGGTTTGTTCCATGATAAAAGTTAAAAATTCAAATTAATAGTAGCATCACTATTGACATCTGAAAGTATCATCATCATATCATAAACATAGATAGTAGTCATAGAAATTAGTAGCAGCTATAAATCTCAGAAACATTTTTTGATGAACACATGTACTATATACAGAGTCTTAATACAAACACCAGGAGCAACAAAAACTCTCACACAACATAGGCCTCACAACCTTTTTGTAACTAAGTGATACAACTTAAATACGCTTCTTATTTGAAGATGCTGGCGTAGATCTTTTAGAAGACTGTGGCATAGATTTTGATTGTTGTTGGCCATCTGTGGACACATGAAAGACACCGGAATCTGAAATGACTTGTTGATTGATAAATCCTAGAAGTTGTTCCTGAACTGCTAGAATTCTTTGTGGTGAGATTCCTTCGGTTCGATCATTTACCTGCAATTTCAGTAATCAAAGTCAATCACTTTTCACATATGCAAATTGAAAGTTGTTTAAACATGATGTTTGTCTTACATCAACTATGAAGTTTGCATAGTCCTTCGGAATGGACGGACGAATACATAGCTTCTTTAACGGGTTCAATCATATTGAGACATACATAGAAGCCACACTGATTGTTTCAATCAGGTTGTCTCCTACAATTCAAGTTAATTTCGAACCGGAGATCTTTTGTGAATGGAAGGCACCTCCCATTAGCCTTAACATATCTATGATACACCCTGTACATATATTATTAGAAGTTATAATTAGTGTTCATGATATAACAAATAAAAAATAAAACAATGAATTTATCTTTGTAAGACATCTTGAGACTCTTCCAATCTGTTTGTGGTCTTCTTTTGGAGTCACTGACAATGACCTTGCTATTCGCTATGTCAATCGAAAAAAGGGCCCAATGAAAACTACAAAAAGACAAAAGAATCATAGCAAATGGTTATTCATAAGTAATAAACAAAGTGAAGTGTGTATATAATAGTTATTCATAAGTGATGAACACATAACCAAAATTGTAAGGTAGTAAAATTTTGTTTTTGTTATGTGATGTCAAGAGAGAGCCGAATATGTATTCCTCTGTCTCTTTCGGCTGAGAAGATACCATGGTTTCGTTGACACGCAATGGATCCATTATAGCAGTATCTTCGATTTTCTTGTCCTCACACATTTTTAAAATCATTCTACAAAAACCAAATAATTAAGATTAGGTAGATAGGGTGCATCAAAATGTACTCAGAACTAGACAAAGACGTGACTTATAATACCCACAAACAGATGAGTTGAGCTCCAAGAGCATCTCCTTGCAATAATTGATACACTTCATCCCAAAAGAATACTCCTCACCATCACCATGTAAAAAATCTTTGTGTCTGTATCGAAATGCAAACATCTCTTTACCATCTTTTGCTTGTTCCATGTACCAGCTATGGAAATTTCGTGTTTGCGTGCTTTCATCAAACAAAATTCATCAACTATTGGTTCACCAAGAACAAAACTCTTACGGGTAGGCTTGGCAACTTCGATCCTCGATTCATCCATATATTGATCTTTTGTTATTCCAGCACTGGCAAGAAATTCATCAAGATTTTGCTCTTGGCTTCTCTGCTCTAGAATCTCATTTGACCGTTGCCTACAAGACTGTTTATATATTATGCGTGCAAAGTTAGTTGGTGAACCTCGAGGAGGCTTGCTCAACGTCCGTAGAAAGCTAACTTCGTTCTGTCGATCGGTCTCTGTCCTCTCAGGAATTGTTGGCTTCTCAAAAAACTTTGTGACATCAGCACGCACCGATTCATTAAGTTCCTAATCGGTCTTCTCATAAGATAGCTTAGGTTGTGCTTTCTTAGGTCGTGCTGAATGAGGTTTCTTGCCTTGCTGTGGTGACATAGTGGGCCTTCCCAGTCTTCCTCTTGGTGCATTTGGGAAGCTGGTCGCTTTTGTACGGCTAACCTCTTGGGGGACGGTTGGTGTTGTAATGATGTTGCTGCTCTTGTCACCCCTAACCTCTTAGGCGACGGTTGTGATGAGGTTGCCACATTGGTTGCCTCTAGCCTCTCGGGTGACAACTGCTGATGTGATGAATCTGCCTGCTCGCGTCGTCTAGGCTCTTGGGTGATGGTTGTTGTTGCGGCATTTCATCTTGGCCTCGTTCATGTGGCAAATGTGCGGAGCTTGAATTACTATCAGAGTCCAAGTCACCAAACACGATGTCACGCTTTCGCCACAACACATATGAGCCAACATTCTTTTTAAGCATAACTTCACCCGTTTGTCCAGGGAATTCCAGTTTGAATTTACGGCCAGCCGGGGTTACACTGTCCAAATGTACCATTGCATACCCCTTAGTATCGGCTGACCATTGAAGGTAGTCCTTCATCCGTAGGCTCGGCCAACCCAGAACCCACCATAATCAGGTCACCCAATAGAGACGAAACCAACTTGCATGGTGCACTCTCTTTAAGGTCATCAATGGCATAATGAGCATTGTCCTCTTCTACCAATGGTGTGGATGCACAACTACTCCGATTGCCAATTTGACTTGTAGCATTTGATTGCCTTTCTCAGTCGCTTCTAGCTTTGGCTATTTCCTGTTGTATCATCTCAGCTGTCTTTCGCCTCTCATTTTCTAATATGAGCATGATATCATCATCTGTGTTCCTTCTTCTCCTATAGCTATCACCGTTTGATTGCATTGCAATCTTCCAAGACTTATTACCAAAGGCTCTTGTACGGCCCGGATGCTCCTTATTGCCCAATGCATAGGTTAGCTCATCGTAATCCCAATGCGGCTTGAAAGTACCCTCCGAAGATTCAGAGTTGGCTTTTGCTAAAAGTTCAGCTAGATGTTTATCCCGCTCGTCCTTGAAGATTAATTCTCCCTCGGGTGATAAAGTAACTCCTCTAGCCCATAAAAACCTCTTACATTGAGGGTTCCAGTTAAGCGTCACTGGAGTACCATCCCAAGCGGATTACCTCTTCTTCATCATTTCAAATTGGCTTTCTTTGCCTGCGTAACCCGTGATCCTGTTCGATGGGGATACAGGTTCTTCTTTGCATTTGTCTTATTTTTCTGACTGACGGCTTGAGCTTCAGCCGAATCCTTATACTTTATGAATGCATTCCAAAAAGGTTTCACTGCTGGATATTGATTCCAGTCTGGTGTGAGACCTTGCAAGTGAAATTTTCTATATAATGTACCCTTAAATGTTTTGAAAGAAAGGGCACATGAGGAAAGGGGCCCTCTGCTTCACTACCTCCATGTCACATCCCAGTCGGGAACTCAAACTTGTCCATCAGCTGTTGCCATAGAAACTCTTTAACACTATTGGGCACTGCATACTTATCGACACTTGCATCTTCCTCCAAAATTGATAAGTTATGGCCACATGGTCTCTTACGAGCTTTCCAATTGTTGTCTTCCATATAGTTGCCGCACGCTTAGGTTCAAGGGGTTCCCCGTTTTGGTGGACATGTGTGATGGTAAAATGCCCATCAAGGAGTTTGCTCGGACCACGCCCACGCTTGATTTGTTTGGTTAGGCTCTCATTGTGATGGCCTCTTCATCACCATCACGTCCTCTTCCCCCCCTGATCCTCTCCATCACCATTTCATTGCAATTACACCTTGCTCGAAGTTGAGGTAATCACTTGGGCTTCCATGTACATCCTCATCACTATACTCTCCATCTGGCGCTTGAATATGTTGCAAGGGATGCTGACTTGGCCTATCCATCCGATCATCCCTAGTGGCTTCATGTAGCTCATGATCTGGACCCTCGATGGGTTGGGGTACTCGTGTTTTACGTGGCATTCCTACAACAAATGAACATTAATTTTGTATCAGCAACTTGACAACAGGACATGCCACAAAACACTATACTACCAACCGTGGAAGAGTGCCGAAGGGTGCAAAACAATGTTTTCCCCACATTTATCAAAAAGGGTTTGTGAGGTAATCTTATACTACAAGGACTTACATCGAGGACTTGACAAGGCTATTCCAGGACTTTCACAAGCACTATACTTTACAAGGCTATATCCATGACACTACAAGCACTATACTTCACAAAGCTTTTGTATTGTTTTTCATGTTGCTTCCCTCCCATTTTTGTACCAACAATCAGGTATTAGTACAATATAACTTGGTACATGACTTGTTGTTAATGACCACAAATTTAAAATCTGCAAGCACAAAAAAATGGTTGTATTTAAGCAATGCTTCTTAATTTTCAGGCGTCCATTATTGTTCTTTCAGGCTATAAGCCCCCTGTTGCAGCATGTGCTATGAATGAGGTTTTAGAATGGATTTCTGCTGAAGCATTGCTTAAATACAACCTAAAAGTAATCAATCATCCCATTCATCACAATTGAACCTAAAAGTAATCCAAACTTTGCACTGAAACCTAAAAGCTCATGGTCACAAGGCAACAACTTTACATCTGGTCCAAGTATACACTGTAGTGAAACAAGGGCTCAAAATGATCGAAATTGACTCATAAACTCCCGATGACCTTGTCCCAACGATCGCGACCTCCTTATCCCAATGTGCTGGTAAAAAAAGAAATCTCACCGGCAGAGGCGGCGCGGCCGCGAGCGTTAGCGTCGACGGCGGTGGGAGAGAGCCGTAGGGTCGTCGGTGGCCGAGAGTGTGCAGCAGGGACAGCGCGAGCGGCGAGGTGGCAGGGCTGGCGGCTGTGCGGGTGGTAGAGGCGGCGGCGTGTGCGGCAGAGCGGCGGGACGAGAGCGGGAGTGTCGGAGGCGGCCTCGAGCGGGATCGTCGGCGACGGCGGGTGACAGCAGCAGGGTTGCCAGCAGGAATAGGAAGAGGCGCGAAGTGATCGACTTTGTTTTGGTGAAAGTGAGGAACGGGCGTGGGCGGGTCTTAACTTTTGATGAAAACACAGCATCAATGCCGGTTCGCAACCAACCGACACTGATACTTCACTATCAATACCGGTTCTACTAAGAACCGGCACTGATACTTCTCTATCAA